>NW_027019317.1:429034-1066003 GCF_013076305.1 Rhopilema esculentum
ATGCATAAAATGCTCGAAAGTTTGAATATTCGCTTGACTTATGAAAATGCATTGTTTGCATTATGAAGGATGAGTCAGGCCAATTCTAATTTGGTCAGCTCTGGCGGAATATGGCAATAGCCAATTTAACAACAGTCATTGTTTACTTGAGCGCATGTGGGAAGCTGGACAAGGGACATCGACAGCAATTTCTTTCCTGTTTTGCAAGCTATGGGCAACTTTTCTGAGTCTGATCTACATTTCGCAATCACTTGCTTTAAGGAAGGAAAATGAATTTTGTTTATGTGCGCGTATCGAAAAGACAGTCATTGTCATTATAATTTGGCTGCAGTATTTTGTCCATCTATTGTGCATATAACCGTACGTTGCACGCGTGGCTCATTTACAAATTTAACAGCGCCTTGTTGGCGTCAACAAATTTCATAAGAAAACATGAAACAGGAAACGCTTGATTTGAAAATTGTAGATGGCAGTCTGTCCCCTCCGTGATTGGCTAATTCTAAGTTAAAGCCTCGCCTTTAGAGGGGCTTCATTTGCCTTTTTAGCGTCCGATTTTAGGGATTTTTAGCGTCCGAAGTTATTGTTAGTGAGCACGACAAAAAGTGGTCTAACCTTTGTAACATCGAAACTGACTTGGACGATTGACACTAAAACAAAATTCACAACTCAGAGAGAGAGTTACGCTATGGTGGTTCTTCATTCAGATGGGTTATTTTTGCATTAAACCAACGATGCATGAATATCGTGGCCATGAAGAGAAATTCTGAGAACAATTGGGGACAGACTGCCTTTGTAGAAATGCTGAAAATCATGACCAAATTACCATGAAATTGATTTGAAGTTGTTTTCTGGGAATGGCAAGCACTCAAATCGTCAGCAGCGTCTTTTAAGTATTTTGTTGTTTGTTCTTCATAGGAGTGGCATTATCCTTTAGAAGTAACAACCGGAAATATTATTTCGAGATCAATCAAAAAAGCTAGCACCACTTGAAACCACAAAAACGGATGTGGAATTATTACTTTCCTGGATAATATTACTAAACAAGCTGCAACTTCCATGCCAAGCTATCGCTGCGTGTACATTTCATGAAAATTTTCAAAGTAAAATGCGCGAGTGATCAGATGACATGTTTATCTCTCTACCAAAACGTGCTTAAAATCATACAATGAATCATCTTGCTCTTGGCTTTTAGCATTTTGACCCCAAAACTTTTTAGCCAACACATTCCCAGTCATCCTCCATCCTCTTTTATAGCAAAGGCGAGGAAGGAGCATTGGGACCATTAATACTGTATTTAACCATCAAGAATTATTCTTACTATCGAATTTTGGAATTCCTTAGGAGCTGAGCTGCTTAATTCCTGAATCGATTGATTGAATCCAGCGTCCGTACTTGCTCCATTTCTTTGTTCCAGCTAACAGACTACTGACTGGCCCATTTAAGAAAGATGACATCTTGCACTCAATGTGCGTTTGGAATCAGTTCATTTTATCCAGGTTTTTGTGTCCTCCGAATAGTAGTGATCCAACCAATTTGGCCTGATAAAATTCCATTTCCATTCAACTACTCCTTAATGAAATCGAATGAAAAGATGCATTTTAGTTTTAGCTATAAACAGTCCACTTAAATATACTTGAAAGTTTTATTGTTATTACCAAAAAACCTTTGGTATATTGATTTATTGACAAGACAAATTTTTAAATACCTTTAATATTCTGTCGGACAAATTTTCAAAACATGCTGTTTGTTTCGTGTAATATTGACATTGCAAGACAACTTATTCTGGTGACAACCTGACCTTTCTGTGAATTTCGGATTTTAACAATCTTATTCATTTAGAAGTCACACTTGATATTATACTAAGGATAAAACTTTTCTTAACACATTTACTTTTACGTAAAGCCTTTCATGTTTTTTATAACGAACAACCTTTACACAATGTTTACATTTAAAATCTCTAGAATCGTCCTTATCTCAGGGTACAGTTGTATTTGCTAAAAGAAGGCGAAATAACTTTAAATCCTGGATTGGTGGCAAAGTTTTGCACGGTAAATTGCTATAAGAACTTTTGAAGCTCGGATTTTTTCCATCACACTACTAATTTTATGTTGCAGCACACTGCCAGAAAATAAATTCATAATTCAATCAGATTTTTATGCGTATATTTGACAAATGAACATCTGTGTTTATTGCCAATTCTACTTACCATCTCTGCTCTGAAACAAAGCAACAGCAATTTACCAGCTTGGTAACCAGCCAATTATTCTATAGGGTTGAGAATTGGAAGAATGAGCTGTTTACAAAGCTACAACTCTTCATGCTACTAAGACTAACGCACAAATAGGCAGGGACCGCGCACCAGTCTAGTAAGAGGGGCTGAAATGGGTTTACCCGAAGGGCGCCGGAAAATACCCCTTCTAGAAAATACTTGCTTATTTCTACTGAATTTTTAAAAACAATCTGGTTCAGAGAAGATATCAATAACTTTAAAAAGGGTAATAAAACACCAAGCTAACCAAGTTAGAAAATACATCATACCATTAAACAAGATAAAACATCTAGAAAATGAACAAAAAAGGTTCACTGTCAAAAAGAACTGCTTCTACATAGAGTTAACTGTCCAAAAATGCGTTAGCGTGAACCTTGATGGAGAAAAAAAATTTCCTGCCTATTATTGCAGAAAAGTGGGGGGGGGGGGCTATAGTCCCTGCGAGCACAATGGCTGCGCGGTGCCTGGAAATAGGCACTGACACTAAAAGTAGACATGACAGTAAAACGGTTCAAAATTGCTCTTACTAGTGCTGCCAATTAATCATCAAAACCCTGATTTTACATATGAAGTGTCTTTAAAGAAAATGGAACATAAGTTCGAGAAATAACCATTATCTGGTATCTCATATGCAACTTGTAGACTGGAGTTGGATTCTGTGTAGGCCTAATTTTTTTGCCTTTAGCTGTTGGTTTTTGAGAGAAATATTTTCGACGAGCAGCATAAGGATCAGCTTTGCTTTGCACTTATTTTGCGATATACAAGTTAACAAAGTGAAAATAAGTATTCAACACTTCTCATACTGAGAGGATACGGTCTCATTGATGCATAGTGCATAGAAACCGTCCAAAGTTCAAGCCCAGCGAATGACCATTATTAAGATCAGGGATGGCTCTGTCCGAAAGCTCCCGATAGTAATGGTTGATGAAGTTTGAAAAGGCCTTCAATTGCTTCCTGTGTCCCTGTAACCCTCAATCACTGTGCTTCAGTCATGTAATCCTTCGATATATCATTCTTCTGAATCAACAATAAGAATTTCGTCATTGGCAGGAGGAGCATTATATGATTCATTCACACACGATTAAATTGAATATAAGCGGCGGGGTTATTTATTTACAAGCTTCCTACGCTTTTTACGTCATATAAACTTCGAGACGAACGGAAATGCTTGCATTTTACTAGTTAGAACCGCTTGGGCATCACAATCAATTCAATTTTTGAAGGGTTAGCTTTTAGCTAGGTTCCATGAAGTTCAGTTTCATGGTTGATCCCTGAATTTTTTTGACTAGGACTAAAGTGTAATAATCTACTATTCGCATGAGCGTGATGCTCGTGTGGCCTTAACAGATTGTTCTTAGAGGGCTTTATTTTTCGGTTTTTATGTTGATCGACCTATGGAGATGAGAATATCCTCGAGTATCCTGTTTTTTCTCTAACCATGCTTTGTTTTGCCTTCTTCATATCGTAACTTATGTTATCCCTTAGTGAACCGAATGAAGCAGTTTACTTGTCTTCAGATTTCCGAGCTAAGTCTGAAGCCAAAGGTATTTCATTACACGGCGGTCGCTTCTTTCAATATCGATAACGTCGTAATAAATATCTGCCCTTTAATGATGTCACTGAATCACGTGTTCATTCAATCAACTTGTTTCAAGAATCACCAATGAAAGTACTTGATATTTCCTGTGCTGCTTGTTCTACAGGGCCGATATAATGCTAGTGCTGGTGATATTGATTTCATGACGTCATTAAGTTAAAAAGGTATTCTAGAGTCATCAGCGATCAAGGTTGAAAAGTTTCAAATCCCTGATATATAAGTTTCAACCTTTTATAAAGTCATAAAATCTACAATTCAAGCTGAAGAATTATGTAAGAATTGTATCTGTACTTATAGTTTGTTGGTACATCCAAACCGGAGCGCATAAAAATGCTATCAGTAAATTTTGAATTTTTGCAAACGAGACCATAAATAAAGGCCAGTAGGTCTGAAAATTATAGCTTCACTACCTTTATGTCTACAAAGAAATTAAAACTGCATGGAAGTTCATGATGTTGAACTGCGTAGAAGCAAAAAAAGCCCTCGGTTAATCAAAATTCCAATCAGTTTGTTTCTTTTTTAAGTATTAATTTCTTTGATGAGAATGAAAAATGCAAATATGCCTCTACCGAAGTGGTGATAACTCCCTGCCTATGTCCAGCTCTTTTAGTTTGGTTGAAACTGATAAAAAGTATCAGACAGATTTTGGTGTAGAACGATAGCGACTTAGTCGTGGGTCAATGATATAAGGCGCATGATTACCGCATTTGATGAATAAAACATTCGAGGTTGGGTTTAATAGCTTCGGTTACATTTTGCAATTTCAGTCAACAAATGCCCGGATAATTGAGTTAGCGATCAACCCAAGTTCTCCTGCTTTGGTAAACTCCAGCCTCCTGATATTTTATAATAATTTTTGAATACCACCCTTTTAAATCTCCTACCACCATCAGCTTCCGACGAAGCAGTTAGGCCATTCTTCTTCCTTTGAGCATTCTTAATACCCTAAGCAATCTACTCAAAGGATACTGATGATTTTGCTAAAACAGGGACGCGGGAGCAATTTTTGGAATGGGGGGGGGGGCTCTACACAAATTGGTTAACTATTATTATAGCGGTCACTTGGTAAAAAAGTAAAGAGAAAAAACAACAACACAATGCAGCTAGATGTAGTAGAATTCTTAAGGAGGAGCTCACAAAGTTGGTTAACTAACGAGATGAGAGGCCCCCTGTCGTCTATCAGAACCATAGACACAAAGGCGATGCTAAATTGCTAGCTTAAATAATAAAATTCTTTAAACGTATCGAATACAAATTTCATTTAGACATTCAGATTTAGTCATTTAGCATTTAGCAAGTGATGTTTTCGATTCTTTTTTATTAAAAACCTAGAGGTAGAGTCTCGAATGTCAGCTGATAGGTCGTTCCAGAGTTTCGCTCCAATATATCGAATGGACTTTAAGCCAAATTGAAGCGTATTTTTTTATCTAGATAGATATCTCCTAGGAAAGACTGCTTTGTTTCATAGTGATGGACTGAAATATTTAGTGAGAAGAAATTGTTAAAGCCACTCGGTGTTAGTTTGTTTATTGATTCAAAAACAAATGTTAAAAGGCGGAGTTTAAATATGTCATGAAGTCTGAGTAGCTTCAGACTTCTGAAGATTGGTGTTGAATGGGAAAGGCCTTTGCAGATTGAAAACAGGGTCAACGTATGAGGCAAATGTTTGACCCCAAACAATGATACCGTACTGGAGAAATGGCATAAATAGAGAATTGTAGATGCATATTAGAGAATCAGTTGGTAAAAATAGTCTGATTTTGAAAAAAACTCCGCATGTTCTTGCCAGTTTTTTGGAGGGTTCATTTAGATGAACTTTCCAACTAAGATGTTCATCCAGAAGAAGTCCCAAAAATCTTACATGATTTACCCTGGTGATATGTTGTTCACCAATTTTAATTAAGATGTCGGATGGAATAGTTTTGCTGGAAGAGTGAAAAATTGTGTAATTAGTTTCACTTATATTCAATGAAAGTCTATTAGCATCAAGCCATTTTTGCACATTTTTTTTTAAATTCTGTATTTACATTTCTAACAAGATCGTATATTGATTTGGATTCGTAACAAATATTTGTATCGTCTTCAAAAAGGTAAAAAAGCAACGGTTCTAGTACAGATCCCTGTGGAACACCACATGTGATTTTAGTAATTCAGAATTTACGCCATTGACTGAAACAAATTGATGTCTTTCTGAAAGGCAGGACAGCCTGCGTCACAGATGGTCTGTGACCCAGGCTAAGCCAGGGCATATCCTCTGGATACCATAATGTTCAAGTTTGTCAATCAAAATATCGTGGCTAACAGTATCAAAGGCTTTTTCCAGGTCGATAAATATTCCACATCCATATTACCTGTTGTCAAGAGTATTTCTTATTGCTTCAGCCATACTGATCAAAGCATCGTCAATCGAATGTTTTTCTTGAAAACCAAATTGTAAAGGGTAGATTACCTTGTTAAGCGCCTTTGTTAGAAATAATTGATTTTATGCCTACCCACAGTTTTTTCATATTTTGGCAATTTGTAGAGAAATAGTCATGGAAATAGTTTAGCTTGTTTTTTTATCTCATTTGTTACCCGATTTCTGTATTTTCTGTAGAGTTGAAGATTGCTATCCGATCTATTTCTTTTCATCTTTCTCAACATGTGATTACGAATTCGCATCTTTCTTTGTATTCTGCTGTTGATCCAAGGTTTCGCTTTTATTTCTGATTCTTTTTTGTGCACTTTATAACTGGTACATGTTTTTCAACAAGCATATCAATGTCTTGAGAGAATTTATTATAGTTTCCATTAATATCGGTATCATTATCAATATCGCTCAATTCTAATTTATCAAAGTCAGAAATAAACGACCTCTCGTCAAAAGAAGAGTAGTCATGTTTATAGGTCACTGACCTATTGTATTCCTTATTAGCGTTTTTAAGAATTGGAAATTGCGTGAAATGGTCGGAAATTTAGGTCAGAATACTTCCACGTGTAATTTCCGAATCCGTTAAGTTTATGAAAATATTATCAATTATTATCGACGAGTTATAAGAAATTCTTGTTGGGTGATTTATACAAAGCAAGAAGTTGTACGAGAAGAAAGTATTGACAAAATCATTGGTAGGCGCGTGAGAATCGAAATTTAAAAGGTTTATATTAAAATCGCCCATCATAAATACCTTTTCATTGATTACTTTTGGAAGAGTACCTTAAAGATATTCATTAAATTTCTCAATCTCAGAACCAGGATGTCTAGAGATGCAGCAGAATAGAAAAATTGTCCAAGTTTATTATCTTTTTCTACCCAAACTGCTTCAAATTCATCACAATTTAGGCCGAGGTTATTGCATAATTTTGAATTCAAAGACTTCTTGACATAAAGTCATACACCTCCATTTTGGCTTGACGATTTAGTGTCGTAATGTTTATATCCTTCAAAGCTGACATTTGATAAAATTTCATTTTGAGTTAGATTCCATGTCTCAGAAACTCCTATAATATCAAAATTGAACACATAGATTAGTAAGTTCATCATTGTGTAAAGAAAGACTCCTTATATTTGTATGAAGAATGGAAAGATCACGAGAATCATATCTGAGGGAACTAAGTTCAGGTACAGTAAAATAGCGTGAGTCAATAGTTTGAGGCAGTTGCTCATCAATGTCCTAGTCACTCAAGTATGGTACTGCAGTTAAGTTCGAAGAATACTGAAAATTTGACGGTCCGGCGATATATGAGGGCTCTTCGTGGTTCTCTTCCTAATGCATATAGCATGTAAAATTCAAAAGTGATTAAACGAGAAAAGGTGATCACTAAGGCGGGAGTGAAGCACAATTTCGGTTTAGCAATTGGATATTTAATCCTAGCAGTCAAGCCGAGCGGCGCTAGTTGTTTGAATGGAATCTATGCGTTTTAACAGAAAAGGGCGTGCTGTTGACAATAGACATGTTACTGCATCAGTTCGTCAGTTGTAATCGAAATGTCTCAAGGCATCTTGAATTGTGATTTAAAATAAGTGGGACGGTCTGGAAGCCTTTTGTTCTTCCCGATGTCATGTTTTTGTTTACGAAAAATGCGGTCACGTGGTATCGAACGTGCACACACTAGTCGGGTTGAAGAGACGCATGTTATGAAAATGCTTGTGCATGTTGCCGGCGATCTTGATACATATTCTATGTTTGCATAAATTTGCTCGAAAATAACTGCTTAAGTGCGAGTCAGGGATGCCTGGCGATAATTGTGCCTTCAATCAATGCGGTACAAGTCGAAGATCGAAAGGAATTGGGCTGTTCAAACTGCCAACTCCAAGGCGTTCCGACGATGTTGAGACGAAGGAATGGCGAGAAAAAGTTTTGGCCGTTCTGAAAAAATATCGTGTAGAAGATGAAGGTTTCAAGCGTCAGCTAGCTGCTAATACACTACACATATGTGAAAAACATTTTCGTCCGGAAGATATCGAGATATGTAAGTTCAACTATACTAAGTTTACTTGTTTTGTTGGTCTACGGCAAGTTCATAGGACATTGTGAATCCGAATAACATGTTTTGCTGGATGTCATATTGGAAGGGGAGCGTTCCCGGACCCTTGGCGAGATGTGATTCGTTAATACAACCCAAAAAAACTCCTCAACATGTACGACATGAAGTTAATCGACATCCATTTGGATATGCTTTGCTAACCTGTACTTTATATCTGATCGTAGTCAGGTTTTAAAAACAAATAATGGAAATATTAAAACAAGTAAATATGTACTTTTGATTTTGGTTCTTAGCTACGGAAGCTTTATAATTTTAATCATTCAAGTTATATGCAAATACAATGCACAAGATTCGTTATAAAATCTTGAATTTTATCAATCCTAAAACCAAATGTAAACAAATCTTTTTATTTAACCTAACTAGGCTTTTTTTCTTTATGCGAGTTTAATTTCTTCACAGATGAAGGTGAGAAAATGACCAAGAGATTTTTGAAAAAAGGAGTCCTGCCTTCATTAAACATGCCAGTAAAATCGTTTCACTTTACAAAAACAAATTGTGTAAAAAGAGAACCAAGGACAGTTGTTCAGTCAATTCCAATTGAAGACAAACAACATTTCTACTACAAGTCACTTCTGGAGCTAAAAAAGCGAGTTGGAAAACTTGTTTTAAAAGATTGGTGTGTTGCAGAGACTGATAATGAAGATTATTTCACTCTAAATCACATGGATTCAGAATCTCTTGTACCAAAACTCAGCGTGATGATTGATGAAAGTTTGAGTTTCACTATCTCTGTCTTTGGGTACTTCATACCAGGAAGCCACTTTCTGTACGAGGACTTTAGAAGGTCTGTTCGCAATGTAACTGTGTCAGACCTGCTGCTTAATCTTCACAGTCTCATGATTTGCTCAGGCAGCACATCATTAGGTGATGAAGGAACTGTAAGGCATGTTGTACCAATATTAGTGAATCCATTCGAGGGTGATTCAGTAAACTCTCCGTTTCCTTGCAAAGAATACATCAGAGCAAAAAGCTGTTTGGTTCTGATAAAATCAGATGATGTTGGGGGCTGCATGTGTAACAGCTGTTCTGACCTTGGGCTCAAGCAGGAAAAAAAGAAAAGAAAGTCAAGGGCAAAGCTTTCTGTTCCTGCACAAGCAAAGGCACCAATCAAAGGGACATCTGTTGAAAGAATCAGACTTGCACTGCAGGAAAGCAGACTGCAAAACAAGCAATTGCTGAAAGAATTAGGGAAAATGAAAGTTGAAATAGAAATGAACAGCAAGTCTTTAGACCACGAGCTTGACAAAGACCTACTTTCTATTATTGACAAGCATTCACAAAAGATGACCCCATTCATGAAGCTGTTTTGGGAGCAGCAAAAGAAAATCTCAGACAGACCCTCTTTTGGTCGTCGTTATCACCCCATGATCATTAGATGGTGCTTATCAATAAGCTCAAAATCTGCATCGGCTTATGAAGAGCTGAGAGAAACTTTCAAGGATGGGGGTTTATTGGAACTTCCAAGCAAAAGGATGCTTCAAAATTATCGAAATGCAGTTTCTCCAAAGTGTGGCTTCAATCCTGATGTCATTGCAGATTTGATTGATGCTTCTAGAGACTACCAAGGCCTCCAGCGCTATATTGTGTTGCTTGTTGATGAAATGAAGGTGCAAGACAATCTTGTATGGAATAAACATTCTGGAAAACTTGTTGGGTTTGTTGATTTAGGTGATCCTGACACGAATTTTGCAACCCTTAAAGAAACAGATGCATTGGCAACACACATGCTGGTTTTTATGATAAGAGGGATTCAGACAAAGCTCAAAATGTCAATGGCATATTTTGCTACAACCGCTGTCACTGGTCACCAGATGTTTCCAATCTTTTGGAAGGCAGTTGGGTTATTAGAAATGACATGCAAGCTTGCTATCATTGCTGTTATTTGTGATGGTGCATCATCCAACAGGAATTTTTTTAAAATGCATGAAGACTTGGACGGAAGAGGAAGTGCAAATATTGTTCACAGGACATTGAATTTGTTTGCCAAAGACAGATACATCTACTTCTTCAGTGACCCTCCACACTTAGTGAAAACAAGCAGAAATTGTCTACACAATTCAGGGTCAGGTCGAGGTTCCCGTTTGATGTGGAACAATGGATGTTATCTCTTGTGGAGCCACATATCCACTCTGTATTACAATGATCTAGAGAATGGTCTACATTTTTTGCCCAAGCTTACTACTGAACATGTTGAGCTGACTTCATTTTCTGTTATGAAAGTAAACTTGGCAGCACAAGTTTTGAGCCAAACTGTAGCAAACATTTTAAGAGATTTTGGGCCTCCTGATGCAGCAGCCACTGCTGAATTCTGTGAGCACATTGACTCTTTCTTTGACTGCATGAATGTGAGGTCACTCAAGGAAGGTTATGGTAAACGGAAACCATATTTGCTACCATACAGAAGTCTTGAAGATGAAAGGTTGACTTGGCTGAAAGAAACCTTTCTGAAGTACCTTGAGACTTGGAAAAGTAGTATTGAGAGGAGAGAGGGGACATTTTCAGAGGCTGATAAAGCCAAGATGTTCATCTCAAAACAGACACATGAAGGTTTCATGATCACGGTGCACTCCTTAATTGAAACTGTAAGATTTCTTTTAAGTAGTGGGATGGAGTATGTCTTGTCAAATCGTTTCTGTCAAGACCCTTTAGAAGAATATTTTGGAAAACAAAGAGGCATTGGTCGACGAAATGAAAATCCAACTGTGAAAGATTTTGGATATAATGACAATATTATAAGAGTTCAAAGATCAGTGTTACAGATCAAAGGCAATGTGACTTCTACAAAAAAAAGTTCAGAAAAACGCTGGAAAGAAACCACAGATGAACCTCTTCTCACAAAAGAAACAATCAAGAAAAGAAAACTTGACTCGTAAACAGTACATTAACTCTTATGAATTTTTATAAACAATTACACTTTAGAACAAAGTATTGCAAAACAGAAAAACCAACTAGTTGGATTTGAGGACCTTTTTCGAATTTTCTGTCATTTAGTGATGAAAAAGCAATTAAAGCGAGTTTAATGATTTAATTAGAAAACCCTGAAAACCTTGCTTACATTTACGAAAAAAATTTATTAAAATGTTTCATTTAGTAGAAAGGTAATTAAATGCTGAAATTAAGGGTAACAGTTGGCTTGCTGAAATTAAGGGTAAAGTTTTGCTAAATTCTAGGGAAATAACTTCTTGAGAAAAAAAGATTTAAGACTTTTGCTTTAAATGGATGAGGTGTGATTGAACTATTCTAAACAATTTCTTTAACTTTCAACTCTTGCTTGCTATTGTAGGTTTATTTCTAGTCAAGTCCAGTTATTAAAATAATTAGTTATTAGAATAAAAGTAACCAGAAAGAGTATCTATAAAAAGAAGTTTTCAATGCTTAATTGTCAGCCTCATCTGCCTTTTTTAATCCTCGTCGTAATGCCTTATCCTTCTTATGCTTTTTTCTATATTTATTTACAATGTCCTTTGTGCAAGAAAAAGCTCTAACACGAATGTACAGTGACAAAATTTTTTCCAAAAGATCTTGTGCCACAGCTTCATCAATGGATACCTCTGACAAAGTAACCCAGTTTTCATAGAGAGCTTTGATAGCCACCTCCTTCACTAGTGTATTAATAATTTTATTAGTGTCTATCTCTTTAGTAGCAATAATGTTTGTTGTATGCCTTCTAAATGCCATCTCAGTCACAAGTAATATCTGTTGTACAATATTGTTGATGTACCAAAGTCCACCACGATTTAAAGATTCAATAAGCTTTTGAGATGAATCATCCTGATATCTTCCAGCTTGAAGAATCATTATGCAGTTTTGGCTTTCTAATTTAGAATAAACCCGTGCATGATGAAACTTCTTGTTAAGGTTAAAAAGCACATATCCACCTAGATACTGCATTGCCAACTTTTCTTTTTCCGTTATTTCAACCTGAGGCATTCCCATGTCTGCAGAGGGTTTTTGCTCTTCCTGTACTACAAGTAGACTGTCTGCCAATTTCATTGCAAGGAAAACTGCTTGTTGCTCTGACAATTCTGGGAGGTATGAATTTGCTTTAGCTACAAATTGGGCATAAAATACCTTGTAAAACTTCGCAGCATTTGCTTTATGTACCAAAACTTTGAACAAATTCTGAGCCAAGTGAAGTCCATTTGTTGCATGACAGTTATCTACTTTGAATGTGTATGACAAAAATGCTGCCCTTTCTGCTGGAGGAAGACAAAGGTCAGACGCTAATGATTTGGCCCCATTATTCACCAAGTTTTCATAAATATCCTGTGTAAGGTCAAGTTCTGGAGACTCAGGCTTATGACCAGGATCAGGATGTTTTGCCTTTTGATGTCTTCTGAGTCCCCCTTTCGTTTTATAGACTTTTTGACACTCAGGGCATTCCACAATGTTCTCTTGAACCTGTGTATAAAATGAAAATTTACAGCTAGCCAAGATTGAGCAAAAATTCTGTAAAACTTTTTGGCTACTAGCTCTAGAAGGCCTAAAACAGTAAACGGAAAGGGTGAAAATTTTACTTGAGGTTTTTACCCTAACGCTCCAATTTTTTTTTTTAATTTTCGTATATACGGTAAATCATGAGTTAATTTGTTATTTGTGTTCATCATTTACGTATCATGTAAAGTAGCGTTGAATTATTTCATTCATAATATCTAAATGTAATTTATATAATATAATCTAATTCATAATGGCCTAGTTGTGACCGATAGCAAGTAAGGCACAATGATGGCAACAAAACATAACCTACCTCATCTACTGCCCGCTCGAAATCTAATTGAAGTTCAGCGGAATCTGCAAAAAAATTCTCATCGAGCAATTGCAAGATTATATCGCAATCATTTAGTTCACTCTCCAACTCCATCTTTTCGACTTCTCAAAATCCTTGTGCACGTTCGATCTTGAGAAGGGCCTGGAAACTAGTTGCCTCAACATCCGAGGCGGCTTCCTTATATCAAGACAAATGTTTCCAGACCGTCCCAATTCTATAGACTATGGCTTAATGAAGCAATTGCAGCAATTACATTAATATACAAATTTCTTCTAAGCCCCCTCGAGGATTACGGTTTCGAACAACAATTGAAAAAACAAAGAGAAAAGACAGCCATGTCTAAAGAAACGAGTTCAACCTACTAAAATGATTGTTTCTCAGTCTCTCAAGATCTTCCAAATCATGAATCGTTTGCATTTGCAGACATTAATTGCAATTTGTGCTGGTTTAGGAAGGGAGAATTCGTAGAATTTCATTTGCCCTTTTAATGATTTCAGTTGACTTTCGTTGTTCCTCTGTAATATGAGAAGAGGCTGTGTTGTTGCTCCTGTGTAAAGCGGGAATGACCGTTCGCTTAGACGAAAATATCGTTTTCCATGTTTAAATTTTGATAGAAACATTGCTCCGAGTGTTATCATTTACAATGTGTTGCAGAACAATGAAACATTTTTTTGCAAGAGAATGACCAGAATCTCGACAAAGAAACCTCGATATTGCTCTATAACTTTTCCAGTAAAGATCGGATGCAAAAGATCGGATACAAAAACTTTCAGATAGTAAGACTTTTGAACAATTTTTTTTATAAAATGAACAGGTGACAATTGATAGCTAACCTTCTTATACTGATTATTTGGTGTGGCCATGGTGAGTAAGTCAAGTTTAATTTGTCTTACAAGCCAAATTCTTATTTCTTTCACAATCTACACTTTTGACATTCAATATGCAATATCACGGTTGAAGCTACTGCCAACGGCAGAATTTCATTTTTAAAAAGTTTCTGTTTTGGGAGACTTTTTTGGAAACCGCACACGATAGACAATCCTTTGTGAAGCACAGGTCTGAGATCAAAGAGGACTGGGATTAAATACCCTTTCATTTTTAGCACAATTTGAAATATCTAATGGAAAAATGTCATTATCATGTGATCAGAATATTGCAGTTCAATTTTTGTAAGTCTGTTTGGATGTTTACATTGGTCATCTAAATGTTTACAGTGGTCACGACCATCAGGAAAGTTAATTTCCTCTTTCTTCGGAATGTCAGTACAATAAACAACTCGATTATTATCATTTGTATGACGTAATTATGTTTCTTACAAAAGACCCTTTGTTTCTGATGACGGGTCAATGATCAAGTTGCTAGGTGTTTTTATTGAACAGTTTAATAGCCACTCGACGACACGGTCTTTTCAATTAGAACCGGGGGTATTCTCAACTAGTTTTTTGAAAAGAAGCCTCGAAAGGACTATTGAATAACCTGCCTCGTTTCCGTTTGGGACTCTGAAATTTGTATTCACCCTTCCAGTGAGGGTGCAGCTTCTTCGATACCGAAGGATGGTTGTTCTGCCATTGCTTAAAAGCACACAGTTTTCGTCTACACGTTTTTCTTTTATATAAGAAATTTTTTTCAACCCCAGCCCTCAGACTTTCTTATAGCTATTTCCTAATTTCTTAACGTAAAATTGGAAAGTTTTATGTTACTAAGCATGCGCAGTGATGGAGAAGATGAAATCCTTTAAATATGCTATATTTCTCAAAAACCCTCAACGTCATACTGTATTCGTCGTTCCTGTTCAGCACATCACATTACTGTATAATATTTCACTCTTACTACACCACAATTTCTTTTGAAACTTTGAATATCTAAATTTTTCAACTTTCTTATGTTTCAAAAATCCATCCCTGAACTTTTTTAACTTTTTGAAGAACCGAGTACAACTTTCTTATAAATTTTTTTTGATACAAAAAACGTGTAACCTAACAACACGAAATTTTAGAAGAAACTGTCTATAAACGATTCTTAGAATGGCAAAAGATTAAGAAACCAAAGCCACAGTTCTAATCACCCTCGACCAAAAAGCTTCTAGAACCTGATTCTGTCGAAAAAGAGATGGAAATAATTCTCTTAGACCATAAGGTACCTATTCCAGGTCAATTACACGGATAATTGAACGAAGTACCAATTTCTGCTTTTTGCTATCTTATGTTACATCCTTTTGATTGTAGTAAGTAGCGCTTTAGCATTTGGTATTTAAAACACCGCTAAGAAACTTTAAGCACTGAAATCAGCTAAGATGTTCAAGAAACTTAGTACTTTTCCTGAGCTTAGATTCTAGGAAAGTTGGCATATTACTGTTCTATGTATGGGATCTATAATCAACTGCATGTTTTTCATCTTGACCTTAAATTTGTCACCAAAACAACGGGGCTAAATGGCTTTTATATTTTCTTTCAGGCAGTACTGCTGGGCTTCGAAGACAAAGAAGCAGCGAAACATCGCGTACGAATTAACATGCTTTCTTTTTTTCATGTGGCTTTTACAATGTAACAGCTGGCCAATTTTCTAAATTATGTTTCTCATTGGCCTAGAATGGGAAGCATTCAGTTGCTCGTCTTATTGCTATCCTTCTGTACAGTTCACCATTGCTCTTTCCTTGTTTATATCGAGGACTTACCGGATAATTCGTGCTGTCTAAAGAAGACATCTTTTTGCAGAGCATCTATCCACAGGTGCAAGTCTAGCTTGTCAAGATTTTTTCTTAAATTATTTCTCACAGGTCTCCAAGCCCCTATGATGATTTCAAATTATTGCAAATTACCTTGTAGCTAATAGTGAGATTTTAGATTCAGTTAAATTAAAAATGAAATGTTTACATAATTATTGCTAATCACTGCTCTTGTATATACCCCATTTCCTGGTATACAAAAATAATCCGCAGCACGCTTTTTCATCTGGTTTTTTCTATTAGGTGACTGCACAGGCAAAACTACCCAGAAAACTTTGCCGTCAGGACTCCCCGATGGAGAGCTGATATTAAATATAAAAAAAGATTTTTTATTTTTTGGAACAATGACGCACTTTTCGATAATAGAATATAAGTATAACGAGAATGATTTCGACGTCAACGATGGTAACAGAAATCTTAGTTTTGGTTGCGACAATCGGGGATATACGGATGAACGAAGGTTCATATGTATACGCAAAGATACGGGGAGAATAGAAATACGGGAGGGGAGCCACTTTGCAAGTGTGCCAAATACAACAGAGATCTACATAAAAGTCAAAGTGGAGACATTGAGTGACGTCAGTGAACGATGTTCATTTCTATTCATTGTTGGCTTTCGACCCACCATTTCGCCTGTCACAACAACATCAACTTCAACTGAAGCAACCATAAGAACAACAGCAACATCTGTCAGCGCTAGTACAGCAAGAACAAAAACAAAACGAATTGAAACAACTGCAGCGCAGACAACAAGGACAACCAGTACCAAACCAAAAACATCCACAAAGATGAAGAGGACAACAATCGACCCATGTGCTGCAGCTAACTTGTTGCGCAGTCGCCTCCAAGTATGTAACCCAAATTACCGCGAGTTGCGAGGCAACAATTTGGGCCGCGATTTCACTTTTGTATACCCCTTGAGAACCTTTCTTGGTTATAAAATCTGGAAAGTTGCCTATGTCCTGCTACAGAATCAACATGGAATATTGAAAAAGGGTGATCGTTTAACACTGTCTCTTTACGCTGTCAATATAACGATGATACGAAAGGCCCGGCCAGTTAAGCAAGTTCAGGTTCTGCTAGGAGAAGAGCGTACACATGTTCGGATAGATGCTTTTTTGCCAAAAGAGGCTTCGTATGTTACGATAAAGCTTCACAGAAGGGGAAAAGAGGCTTTTGTTGATCCCCACATGATAAAGGTCTACATTTCTACTTACGAATTTTGCTCAAATACGAGTTGTTTGGTGCTCTACAATAATTGGACAAAGAACTTCTCCAAAGGGCGCTGCGCATCAAAAGGAAATAATGATCCTGTCAGTCACTACGAAGCATGTTTTGGTAAGTGTACTGACTTCACCGGAGTTGATAATCTACTTTGATATGATGGAGATTTCACTTCTACTGTTGCATATGAAATGTTGCAAGATTAGGGCTAACCAGAACTTGCTTTGATTTGAAATATTTTTGACAACCATGCTCGCCTTCTTTTGGCTATAAATTTGTTTGTAAAATGTCTTTAAAAACTTGTAAGATTGAAATGTATAGTTCAACTAATTGCCCTTGTAAGGATAGGTTTCTAAGGATAGTGTATGCGCAATATTCAGCACTTCTTTTCTAGCTCAGAATGTGGCCCTTTTTCTCGATGTCCAGGGAATGAAATGGATCAAAATGTATCTGCCAGCATCAGGCAATACACTTTTGTATGTAAACCGATTACCCTAGCCTTGTGAAAAATTGCATTGCAACCTGGCCAATTAAAAACAGGTATCAGAGGCGGATCCAGGCTACAGCAACCTATGCAGAAGCATATATCAGATTTTTTCAACAACAAAATAAAATGGAAACTATCAAAAGTTTTAACCAAAATTTCCTTTGGCAAATTCTTGAGCAACGTCCGTCCTAGATCTGCCGCCCCCGTTGATTCCAACAACATGCAGAGGACAGGGCATATCTTTTGTTGACTATCTTTCAGCCTCTGCACAGAATAGTCGAGTAGCGATTCTAGGCATTTATTTGGTCCGTATTTTCTGAATCTAAAAAATTGTTTGTCCCTTGAGAGCCAATCACCGCTTGCTTGACCTCTGCAAATGTCTTTTATGCCAATCAGAGTGTACTTCACCTCTGCAATCTTTGGTGCGAGCATAGGTGAGATTTGATTTAACAAATCAGAAGTTGAGCTTGCCTCTGCAGCGGTTCAGCCAACCAATAGGAATCAGAGTTGACCTATGCAATGGTGTGGCTTCTCTTTCTGAAAACCTTTGCATAGGTCAGAATTCAGGCTTGATCCGCACCTGGGTATTACCAAACCGATTTTGGTCATTGACGACATGTTTAGTATGGTGAAGCAAACCGGGTTATCTTTTTACTTCGGTGTGTAGAAATCAAGCATAAGAGATTCGATTTTTAAGTGTAGAATGAATAAGTTCGTGATTATTATGATTATGAATTATTATGATTCGTGATTTACGTCAGAGAATAGAGGGCTCGGATTGGTCAATACAAAGTCAATCATTTGACTTCTTCCAACTGCCTACTCTTTTAATCCTTATCTTAAGTGATAATTTTCATCTAAACAAATATCTACTGCCATTGCTATGCTATGTTTGATTCCGCTCTATTCTAACAGCCATGTGTCCATCTGAAGCGACTTTTGTTTCGTCTCTGAACTCTACTTACTCTTGGCCTGTGACGCTTGGGGACTCTATAGCAACCTTACCTTGCACCAACTTCAACGGCAATGTGACCCGTAGGTGTTCTAAACTGCCAAACAAACCTTCAAAATGGGGTCCTATTGACACGAAAAGCTGTATGACAGTTGGCCAGAGGCGATCTGAAGATCTGGGCAAGCTTTCAAAGGTTCGTAGTCTGTTTTCGACTATTTGCTATGTGAATTCGTAATAAGGGATGTAGTGCTAGGGGGCTCAGGGGGGCTGCCTTTAACAACAAGCTTGCAATCGATTCTTTTTTTGATAGGGTAAGATCAACGCCCAGAATGCCTCGCTTGCTTCACAGAAGGTTAAGAATTTAACTGCGGAGCAGCCAAGATCTTTACGCGCAGCTGAGCTGGATCAAGTGACCGATATTTTGGAAGAACTTACTGTATTTGCTGCTGATGAAAAGGTGCGTTTCTCTGGCCAGGGTCTTGAAGATTTATATTAAAATTTCATTTTGATTACCTCGTTGCAAACGGGGAGGAAAGCGTGGACCGCAAAGCAGCACGAAGGAAGCGATTTTATTTGAGCTTTTTCCCTCTACACAATATTTTATCTAACAACTAATGATTATATGACCTTGAAAAGAATCGGTGAAAACATCTAGATTTGTTGCAATGTGGTATTATGTGTTTCAGGTAGCAAATGCCATTCTCGATACCGTTGATAATTGCATGGAAGCTTCTGGTAGTCAGCTTTTAGCAGGTCAGAAACAGAAGAATGTTTCCAAAAGGTAATTTTCAAAGTAGCAGCATATTCCAGTGCTTCTTTTGTTTATGGAAAAATGTATTCTTGCATCATACTTTTTGTGATATTCTTGTGAAACTTTTTGTGAGGTTTAGGCCATGTTGGTTGTAAATGCCAAACATCTATACAAGTACATTCTCAACCCTTGTAAGATCTGAGGTTTCAGCAGCACCCTTAAAAACACTAGCTTGACCTACGATTCATTTCTATTTTGGTTCCTCATTGTTGATATCGTTTGGTATAAGAAATAAAACCATTTATTGGGGTTACGTGAACTGGAGACACCTGATTATTGCCATTTATACCTGAATAGATGCCCGAGTGGTTGGATCAGGTTAAACGTGCTCTTTAAGTAACCAGGTTTTTTAACAGTACGTTCTATACAATTCCTATACAAAAGGATTTATTACGCAGCATGGTAAATTATTGCCTCTTCACAAACGTAGCTTAGGCGGTTAACTAAATTTGCAGTATCAAGAGTCGCTCAATCTGGGTGTTTATACTATTCTTCCAATTTTAAGCGCCAAAAACATTCCAAGGAAAGTGGTCTATCGCGCACCAAACCAAGAAGTAATCATAGCAGCTGTTGTTTGCTAGATTTCTAGTGATTTTCGTTGCAACGTTAGTTCGCCTAAAGTAAGTTCGAGATTTTCTTCGTGTATTTGATAAAATATTCAATCAAAACTCGCAAATACATTTTGGAACTAAACATGCATGATACGATAACAAGTTTTCAATAAGCTTATTTGGCGGATCTTGCCTCACTTCCACTGGCCGATTCTAATTTGTTATTTCTTTCTTATTTCTTGGTTATTTCTAGGATGCTGACTGTTCTTTCTACTGTTTGTGGAGTTATGCTGAAAAACAAAACAAACTTTTCCATGGCAAAGAGAGGTTTTGCACTTGCTGGTGCACAGGAGAGCAAATCATCCTTTCGAGGAGTCACACTCACTTATAAAGCCCCGAAGAAAAACAGCAGCACTGGAGTTTTGTCAATGAAGCGAGGCTCGGGGAACACGGTCAGCGATCCCGATGCTGCTATTCATCTTCCACAACATTTGTTGTCATCTCTGAAGCGAGAAAAAAGTGAACTGATTTTTATTGCATATGAACACGGGAAATTGTTTCAAGAAAGGAACATGTCTAGGCTGAATAGCAGAGTTATTTCAGCCGAAGTTAGAAACACCAGCATTTTTGGTTTGCTTGATCCGGTTGTGACGCAATTCACAATGAATAACCGCACCAATTTAAATGATACGGTTTGTGTTTGGTGGGATTTTAACTACTTTGGTGAGCAACACTTTCCACACTTTTGTTGCCGTTGTTTTTAAAGAATTAAACTTAGGCAAAGATATTTGCTTGCAAGGGTGGATCAAAGACCGTATTTTCATTGGAGCAAGAGCCAAGTACCCGAGAGTAGCTGACAGATCTTTGAAGAAAAAAGCTATTTTGTATTATTGATAATTGTGTTTGTTTCAGAACCCTTTTACCACTTTTTCTAGAGCCTGTTTTTTATTTCTAAAGGGCTTGCTGGTATAAGTACTTTCTGCTTTAAATAACTTGAAGTGTCCTGTGCAGATGTTCATAGTGTCATTGATATTGTCACAGGTGGTCAAGGAGGTTGGTCAACTGCAGGATGCAGGCTACATGGAACAGAAAAGGGAAAAGCCATTTGCCATTGTGATCACCTCACCAATTTTGCTGTATTGCTCGGCGCAAAAACCCCGAAAGAGAGCACGGCCAACCAAATCGCCCTAACTTTGATTAGTTATATCGGTGTTGGTATATCTTTGGCTGGCAGCCTGTTCACTCTGATCAGCTATGTCATTTTCCCGTATGTCTATCTTGATTTGAACGAGTATGTTGGCTGCACCATATGTAGCATGTACCAATCTTAATAACTTAATTCTTCATCAACTCACCGTGACATTGGATCACTCTTTTATTATATTCTACTTAATCTTATGATAGTATTTTATCTTAATGTGGCTCAACAAATATTTGAGTTCTGAAATTAGCTTCCAACAATCTTAAAGTTCCAAGTTTAAAACCGCTTTTTTCTGGTCCTGCATGACTTTTAACCCCACCTTCCTTATTTTTAATGTCTAGTAACTTGATGCTTTTTACTTCTAATTGCCGTTCAGTTTAGGCTCACTGTTTTGCGGTAATTTTGGCTTGCAGCTACAGTTATAAATAACGCTTTTACTAACCCTGGCGATATTACACTTATCTGGTTTTTGTGGAAAAAGTTATTTCCTGATTAATTGCTTCGTATAAATTGATCTTGGACCAGTAAACCAATTGGCTAGGATATAAATGGCGCTTTTAGTCAGCGTCGTGAAACCAGTTATTGTAACGGAAGATTGCCTCTATTGAAATCACTCTTGGCCGCTTTGCTTTTATGTAAATTGATGCAAACCGATGATTCAGTTTCAAAGAATATCAAATTCGATGGCAGTTTTGCATTTATATTCTTGCATTACTAATCCGAATTTCTGGGTAGAGCACGATCCACTATGATTATCCTTAACTTCTCGTTTATTTGTTTTCAGCATCATTCGATTCCAGACTCATGTTTAGTATAAACTAGCTCATCTTTCTTTAATTTTAGCAAGCTGAGAGACAATGCTCTACCACCAAAGATTTTGATGAATTTGTGCTCAGCTCTCATATTCCTACAGATCGTCTTTCTCGTTGGAATAGAAAAGACCTCTCCACGAGAAGGGTGCCAGGCTGTTGCCTTTCTCCTGCAGTACATAATACTGTGTGTTTTGTCTTGGAGCGGTGTAGAGGGCTTCTTTTCGTATCGAGGTATTGTCTTACCAATGAAGTCAGAGGTGCAAGATCTCATGTTTAAAGCAGCCATGTTTGGTTGGGGTGAGTCTCTTTATTTTGACAGGAACGTTTCATGAAGCAGTTTTCTTATCGGACTACTTTTGTAACAAGATTTTCTTTATAGCTCCATTTTGGAATAAAATGGGGGACGAAAGTGCAAATTAAAAAAGTCAATTGGAAGTTTCTTTAACTGTATCTTTTGTGTTTTCATTTGTTTGAAAACAAGTCTGTTCTCAATTTTATTACCTTTGCATTTCGTCCGTGTCCAGTGGCAGAAATTATGGGGTATGGGTGGGCTCAGCATCCATGACCTCTTATATCATCAATTGCCTTACAGGAGATTTCGATGGTGATATCAAATATCATTATTGGATTGTTCTTCCAGCAACTAAATTAAAGGGCGTGGTCAGGATGTATTTCTTAAAGGTTTCGCCCAAAAATCATCTATTTTCATCAAAAGATGCAGTGATAAAGTTTCCTTAAAATGAGGCATGATCCAAGATGCTATCTTGTCAGAAAATCGCTGGCCTGAGCTACCCCTCCCCCCCCAAAAAAAATGAAAGACTGAATATCCGCCACTGTCATTATCACTATCATTATCGTGATTGAATAAAAAAACTTGCTTCTTGTGAACAATTTACAAACTTGTGCTTCCACACATTGGTGTAGCGTGACTTTATCAACTGTGATTGCTCTTTTTGGAAGAGTTGGGTGTGCCTATGTGTTATTGGTGGGTAGGCGTGGAAGAAAGATTAAAAACGTTTAACACTCTGACGCTATTCCACTTTTTGTACATTTCGGTTTTGAAATGAACTGAAATCTAGTTTTATTTGTCGAGTATTTGTCATTTTCTTTTAAGAGAAATTTTCTTCCTTGTAGTGGTCCCCTTGTTGTTTCCAATCATTGGTATATCTGTCTGGGCTGGTGAATACGGAGACGATCGAAGGTTTGTTCATAAATGTTTGTCTAAGAAACGTTTTATTTGTTGTTTTTGCTGATATCTTGTTTTGTTTGTAGATCCCTGTTGTAGTCTGCTTAAATTTTATGCACACTTTAATAAGCTGAAGAACAATTATGTTGTCTCCCTCGAGTTATTTCAAAACTTTGCTAAGTTTGTGTAATAGCTTGTGATGGTAATGCTTCAGATTCTTACACATCACATTTTTCGGTAATTATCCTTTTGAATATGCATGGCAGAGGAAGAGACACCGGGTAAGACCTCTTGGAACGAAACATTTCACAATATTTGATATGTAGGAATACCCTAAAAACAACGAGAAGCAACCAAATATAATGTAAGTTAATAAATCCAGTATGAAAAACTAAATTATTAAAATTGGATTATAAGTTAACTAACATTTTGCCCGGCATACAAAGCTTCATCGTAGTAAATACAACAGATTTGTTAAAACATTTTCAAAGGTTTATAACATTTTGAAATATTTAGCATACATACACGCTCCGATTTGCGAATTTTTCGATTTCGCTGGCTTATTTTCAGAAACTTCAAGCTCTGGTGCAATTTTGCAAACACAGCAATATGCAAATTTATAGGCAATTAACATATCGTAAAGTGGTTTAAGCCTTCTATCAACCAAAAATTGCTAACATCATCATCATGAAAAAATAAATTTATCTAAATACATACATCGTTAAAGAGCAACTCTTACATCAGCTGCTGCCATTATTCGATTGGCTCTTCTTACAAACATCATAAGTAAGAATTTGCAGCAGATTAAACAACAGCAGCAATAATAGATATAAAGAAAAAATGCGAAATTTAATAGCGTACAATGAGTGAAAATCTTTGCCTAGCAATGGAGTTTCGATTCAGTTTACAGGAGAATTTCCAATTTCTTTGTGTTTTCTGAATATATCTCTTCCAAGCTTGGCAACATTTGTTGTTGACCTATCAATGAGCTCTAGGTGGTATAACGCTTATCTATTGAGCAATTGTTGATTGGCAGATGAGGTAAGCGCCCTTAGTAACTGTTTAGTGCCAATTAAAGTTTCATGCCACATGTCTTTTTATTGATGACATTTTTGTTGGGAGCTTTTTTGTCAACCAGCTTTCTTGTTTGTTTTAGCTGCGCAGTAAAGGGCATGCCGCTCTACACCACTCTTATTGCACCAGTTGGTGTGGTGTTGATGCTCAACGTCTTCTCAATTGTCTCGATCGTGCTTGCTTTGAACAAAAGCTCAAAGGCCTATCCTCACAACGCCATCAACGCCATCCACCGCCTTCGCATCATAGCTGCTTTCGCTCTCCTCTTTAGCCTGACGTGGCTGTTTGGTTTCTTTGTGATAGGCAACGACATCGTCGCCTTTCAGTATATTTTCTGCATCCTGAATTCTTTGCAAGGCTTCTTTGTCTTCGTCTTTTACGGTGTTAGAAACGAAAATGTCCGTAAATCATGGCGGGATAAATTCAGAACGTATCGAGAGAGAAAAGCGACAACAAGCACATCAGCAGGTACAAAGAGAACGGATAGTTCCTTCGACTCAGTCACTTACAACAAAACAGACAGTTTGCGCTCGGATTCAATTCGCAAGAACGGGTCATTGGACAGCCAATTTAAAGTGCATTTAACGGCTCGTTCCAATCTGTACTCACCGCCCCCGTAAACAGCATAAAAGTCGGAATAAGTCAAATAACACCACAACAATAACCATTTGTTTGATGTGGGAAGGAAGAGCGCTCGGTTCAGCATACAAAGAAGGGGATGTTTCCTGTTGGGGTAAAATTCCCATGGGTCTTGGCTTAAAACGATTAAAGGCTACATTATAGATTCACAATGCTTAGAACGAACCAATTTACGCATTCGGTAGATTTCAAAATGGAAATTTGTTTATCTGCCGTGACTGTATGTAGAATTGTAAAAGAAGTTTTAACAACAATTATAGAAGGCAGAGGTCAATGTTATCCTGTGTTTCAAAATTCAAGCTACCATAATCCGTTTTTCGTCATCTTTGTGAGAAAATCGCTGCAGTAGCTCTGGTGAAGTGTAAAAAGGCTGTTTCTGGTTTGAATAAAAACGGGGTCAATTCACTCAAGTTAAAGTGGATAAAAAGCAAAAGCTTTCGAAATAGTACTGTGAGCAGTATTTGATGGCTCACCTCGTTTCGAATATAACCCGTTGTCAAGGTACCTAGATTTGAAGAATACGTGATAGGGATGAAATTCCAATCATGGTTCCAACATAGCAAGAAAAACGAACAGGAATGTAAAGGTAGAAATGAAAAATGAAATAAACACATTATAGTTACTCCAAGTAAGTGAAATTTCATAAGGTCGTGTCATAGAAAGTTTTCGATCTTTTTCATTTGTCTTTTCGCAAAATCATAGCCATTTTAAACAGTTTCCAAAAGAGCCTTGTTTCCACAGCCAACGACTCTGAAAATTTCATGCAAATTTGAGGGCCTAATGCAAGCCCCACAATGTCTCAATTTTTTCGTTGGAAGTTTTAAGTTTTGACTAGCACAAGAGAGAAATTTCCAAATGTTACTAAAAAGACTGATTGTGAATGAATGAATGAATGAATGAATGAATGAATGAATGAATGAATGTATGAATGAATGAATGAATGAATGAATGAATGAATGAATGAATGAATGAACGAATGAATGAATGAATGAATGAATGAATGAATGAATGAATGAATGATTGAATGAATGAATGAATTAATGGAACAAACTAACGAGACACATATCTATTTGATGTTTGCTTCCAAGTTTAAAAAAGTTTTGAAACGTCGCCTTGTTTTTTATTGCACTTTACTAAGCGACTCGTCGGCCTATCAAAGAGCATAGCCATTAGGATCAGACAGACCCAGAGAGAGAGAGAGACTTCCCTCAATTCTGCAATATCGCTCCTTCGACTGCGTTAGTTCTCCGAGGCCATAACTTCGTATTGTAATGTAGTATTGACACGTTAAGTAGCACAGTTATTTGGGTAATAATTTGTATGTCAAAAATTGTTATTTAAGGGGCTATGCGGGAATATTTTGCTGTTTTACGTTTTTAGAAACTGCCAATATGTTGTTACATGCGTTTGCTGCGAATATTTGCTAGCATCTCATTCGAGGGAGAATATTTTGTCGTGTAGCCAGAGCTCCCAGAGGAGCAAGCAATTGTCTGTGACTGGTAAAACTTTCAAATAAAGCCAAAGCGAAGCAGTTGCTTTTTTATTAATACCATTCTTTTACCTTGCATTGCGCTGGGAAAATCTTTTATATAAATATCGATTACGATTTACTGTTCATTATGAAACATGTTATTGTTTAAAGCAAAAGATAACTCTTAAAAGTACAGTGAGCTTGATGTTATTTTTCCTCTCTCAAGTCATTCAAGCGTTTCTTCTAGAAAACGTAGAGAGCAAGCACTGCTGGGGTGAAACTGATAAAACTACGGTCTTTGAAACAGCAGAAGGCGTGACTATTACAATTACTCTACGTAAACCTTTATTTTGATTTAGGAAAATTGTATTACTGTATTTGGCACTCCACTGGTAGCTGGCTACGCCACTTAAAAACATAGCAGAACGGGTTTGAGTTTGAGCGTGAAATTGTAAAACCATGCACGAAACAAGATAATGGATGACTGCCAAAGTGGTGCCAATTAGCGACGAGAAAACACAAAGAATGGAAATTACACCAAAAAGGTGTTGACATGGAAATGAGGCAATGAAATCAAGTGAACCACGCGCTGTTTTAAAAAAATCCTTCTCAAGCTAAAATGTGCAGAGAACGTACACCTATTCAGGACCTGATCGCATGGGGAGAGTTGGCCCGGTAAGCGGGCTGGCTCGGCAGACGGGCCAGCTCACGTCTATGGTCTGTTGCAAGTGAAAAGTAAGCTGCTATTACATGGAAGTGAGCCAGCCCGGCAAGCGAGCTGGCTCGCTTTCGTGTAAGCGGTCTGGCTCGCCAAAATGGCTGGCTCGTTTCCATGTAATCGCATCAAGCCGAGCCAGCCTGGCAAGCGGGCTGAAAACACACACTGAAGCATGCGCAGTTTCTTTTCAATGACGTGTCACAAGAATCAAAATGACCGACAAAGTCAGTAAATCTGCTGCTGCTGCTACAAAACGTAACGGAAAAGTCTCAGAAAAGAAGTCTGTGTCAACAGCAGCAAAGTTTAAATGGAATAATGATTAGAAAGTTGCTCGAAAGCTTGAAGGAGTTTAAAGCGACGATGGAATTCAACAATTTTCAAGATAAGCATTGTTTTACTTACTCCACGATGATGCCGCGTCATTTAACTTCTACATTTCCAACCTTTTCAGATACAATGCGCAGAACTGTAATGCGCAGGCAAATACAGCCGTAACGTAAATTCCGCCTCGGTAAACGAGCCAGGCCTCTTACCGGGCCAGCTTGATTCCATATAATCAGGCATTAGAAAGAAAAGTCATTCTGGCAAGATTTTAGAACACTGGCTCCTGACAAGTGGAAAAAATCGGTTCTAGGTTCGGTTGAAGAAAAAAGTGGGGGTTTACACCTATCTCCAGCGCAAAAACTATCATTAATATAGCTTTAAGGAAAAAAATAGCGTTAATTGCTTACTGGCATACAATAAGCATTTAGAGAAATACAATAAGAAAAACAAAGCTATGCTGTATACCTATCTTTAATCCTTGCAAAAGCTATTGTTATGAGTTTTTAAATTCCCTCGCAACATCTTAAATTCACTCCCCTCCCCCCGTCCCTACTTTCCAACTACCAGCGGAGTCTATGGTATCGCTGTAGAAACAGTATGCTCAAATAAGAATAGTATCTCAAGCGACGGGCCGATCTGTTTGTTTGTTTAAACAGGCTGAAAGTTTACCAATTACAATATGAACATGCGAAAAGATTTTTTATTTCTGTCTGTCTCTTGTGATGTGTCTCATTTCCTGCTTTTAAAGCGAATTTTCATCTTCATTAAAGACAAATTACAAAGACTTATATCACCAGGTTTCTTATCAATAGATACTGTCAAGTCAAATCAAGTCAAGCTATTTGACAGTAGCTTCTATGTTACATATGTTTATTTAATATTACATGTGTATTGATAGTAGTGTATAATACATATTCTACAGGATAATTTTTCATATCAATAGAATACACACATGTTTATACTTAAAAATAAGAAATATCTTAAATTTAGGCCAAAATTATTTCTTTTAAAATAAGCACGTTTTGAAGAAAATGAGGCCCTTTTCTTATACAAGGGGGTTTTTAAATGAGGGTATTTACTGTATGTTGGTTGAAAGCAAATCCCAAAATTCAAGAGCATTATTGTCTTTTCCTGAAAAGATTGGCAGTCTCGTTATGCTCTTATATTTTTTAACCTTGTATGTCAAGGATAGACTGACCCCCACGTGAGCACAGGGTCCCAAATAAAATAATTTTTCATGGGGGTGTCAGGAAAAGTTGGACCGACTCTCGTACGAGATTGACTGTCTCTTCGAAGCCAATCTAAGCAGATAAACTAAATAAAAATGTTTCAAGAACATGTTTGGGGAAATTCCAAGAGTTACCCTTACAATCTGGTAAAATTAGGGTTTTGTTCTCTTTGTAACTGTTGTGCTCATTTGGCACCTTGGAGGGGAATCCAAAGCGCCAGATAGAATATTACCTTGACAACAAGGATTATGACGTGATAAAATGATGATAACGGCATGCAAAAAACGATTAGAAGTAGGAAAATAGTAATTCTATACATCCTTCAAAAGCACTGAATATGTGCTATGCAAATATGGAACTTGGTTGACAAAAATAGTTGCGATAAGACAATTAATGCAGTTCAAAGTGAATTTTCCTAAGTTGATGACGTCATCAAAAAATTTGAATTCTGTTCAAAACATTTTCCATTCAATCTTGGATTTTAAATCTGCATAGTTTATTTAGTTGAAAAATGCAATAAAAGTTGAGGTCAAGTCTTTGGCTAATTTTTAAAGAATTTTTATCAATTTATGATGGCTTCATCAAAAACAAGCAACTCCCGGTGTAAATTGTTTTGGCCCATCTTGGATTTGAAATCTCCATGGTCGATTTAGTTGGTGTATGAAATAAAATTTGAGGTTAGACAGCTTGCTAGTTTTTTTTTACAAAATTCCCTGTCTACAAGATTGAAGGTCGTATGGAGCGAAATGCGGTTGTCACATATTTTGTAGACTTAATGCGGTTGTCCATTCCTTTCTCTGACTTAAATTAGCTAAATAAAGCGCTCGAAAGCCCTAAAAATTGACATTCAAAAATGATGCCACTAGAACGAGATATGATCGATGCTGTGACGTAATAGGTTTGACATATCCCTTCGAAAGTCATTGGACCATAGCGGTGTTAGCATAAAGGGTGTTAGCAAAGAAATCGTGCAAATCAAGATGAAAGCATGAAATTAGTGAAAGTACATACAATGCCTGCCAAAAGTTTTGGAACACCGACGTCAATTTCCAAGGTCAAAATCAACCACCCCCCTCTCCCCTACAGAACAATGTTGGTTTACTATCAAACGGGTTAGGAATTTTAGAAAGCCCTTCCTTTTGCGCTTATTTTATGATATTTCTCTAAATTATCAACATCATTTTAGGGCGAAGGGAGCAGAAGAAGTAATTTTTTTTCATGAAAGGAATGAAAAATATCAAATGCAGCGTAAATAGTCGGGTGTTCCAAGTACTTTTGGCAGGCATTGTAGTTTGTTACGCTGAAAACTTTCCATAAATCGGTTGCAAAATACAAAAACAGCAAGAAACTTGGTGCTAGTACATGGTTTGAAACACTGAAAAATTTTGGATGCGCCCCCAACTGGGAACCCCCTTTAAGCTATTTTTAGCCACGGGTACTCGATTCAAGGAATATAAAGGGGTTTTTACATAAATCAATTGAAAAACACGATAAAAGCATGTAATATTTCAAAAGCACGTAGTTTGATACACTAAACATGGTAGGATGCAGAACCCAACTGATAAATGCCCCTATGTGCTTTGTTTAGACAAGTGTACTTGATGCCAGGTCTTTAAGGGGCTTCTTATAAATCAGTTGCCAATGGCTTCAGTATTGAGCTCGGTCTCAACAATTGCATAGCAGGAATACAAGAACGTAGATAACTATATACTATTTATACAGAAATATCATGTGTGAGGATGATCAAAATGTAGTTATGACAAAATTTTATTTGGTCTACTAATTTGCCAGTAACGAAGATGAACGTCGTATAATGGGAGAAGACGAGGGAGAAGAATCAGTCTTAAGCGTTCATATGGAAATGCAGGCTCACCAATTGTGGGGGAGGGGGCAATGGAGGAATCGCCCCTGGGCCTGTATACAAAGAGGGGTGTACTAGTAATTAAACTTAAAATATGACTCTTAATGATTCCATTTGGCGGATGCCCGTGTTCTGCGCTAGTAAAGCTAAACAATGCCACCCAAAATGCCAAACGGCATTCTCACATAATTCATTCGAAAACTTATCCGAACGGTACTAGCATACGATACGACTCCTCCGTCAATAGGTTTACTACGGTTTCAAGGCTTTTAAGGACAAGAATATGTCAAACCTATTACGTCACTTCCTGTCTTCTTGTCCCAGACCCCCGTATCACTTTAAGTCGCCAAATTTGAGTTTTAAAGTTTAATTTTGGTGTCTTGCTGTTACATTTCAAAAATTTAACCAAGATTTTCTTATTCAGGGACGTCAAATTGCGTAAATTGGCCAATAGAAAAATTCGTTTCATATGCCCTTAAACATTCAATATAGACAGTGAGTTTTATTCACAAAAAAGTTCTTCATCGCTGGCAACGGATAACAGACTAAATCATGGGTACAGAGGACATAAGTTTCCATGCATTTTTACTCCAGGTCAGAGCAATTACAAGGAGGTTTTCTTGGCAGCGAGCAGCGCTCTTTGTTAAACACTAATATATATAGACCAGCTGCATATCAAAAAACACAGGCAAAGAAAACCAGACATTGATATTAAAAGATGAACTGACTGATAATTCATTATCAATAGTATTCAAAAAGATAATTTATTCTATATAATGCAGAAAGAAGTCATGTTTTATTGATTTTGTTGCAGTCATGTCTCCACCTCTTCTGTAGAAGAAAAGGAGAAAATATAATTATACCAGGAAAGTCAAAAAAAACTTTGTGCAAAAAAATCATGGAACTGTATACAAATTATCACGACCGGGAACAGTATCAAATAACTCAAAGTTTAAATGAATTTTAAGCTGAGTCAAATGACAAACTTGAAAGCTTGAACACGTGTCATCAGGAGAAAAGGAGACAGAGATCAAGACAACAGCTCTCTGGTACTCTAATGCTGATGCTTCTATAAACCCGCAAAAAGTCTTCACACAATAACGTCTATTTTCCAAAAACAAACTTAGCAATTCACCTTAAAACAATTTTACTGAAAAACAACTATAAAACAATGAAGAACAGGCGAGTACTTTCTCCTGTAGGCTTTATCACATTTGTTCAGACTATCAACATTTTTCAAGGGGCAAGGGGACCAAAGTAGCAATATTTGAGAAAAGAAATGAAAAATGAGAAAACACAAAACAAATTGCCGGGTATTCCAAGTAATTTTGACCGGCATCGTGAAATCAACATCAGTGACATTTTGTTTCCCAGAAATGGGTTGTTAGATATAATCTGAAACAGGTAAGTCAAGGTCTTAAAATGTCACAGTTTCCAAGTGGCAATGCAAGTCAAGGTCTTAGAATGCCACAGTGTTCAAGTGACAATGCAAGTCAAGGTCTTAAAATGTCACAGTTTCCAAGTGGTAATGCAAGTCAAGGTCTTAGAATGCCACAGTGTTCAAGTGACAATGCAAGTCCAGGTCTTAGAATGCCACAGTGTTCAAGTGACAATGCAAGTCCAGGTCTTAGAATGCCACAGTGTTCAAGTGACAATGCAAGTCCAGGTCTTAGAATGCCACAGTGTTCAAGTGACAATGCAAGTCCAGGTCTTAGAATGCCACAGTGTTCAAGTGACAATGCAAGTCCAGGTCTTAGAATGCCACAGTGTTCAAGTGACAATGCAAGTCCAGGTCTTAGAATGCCACAGTGTTCAAGTGACAATGCAAGTCAAGGTCTTAAAATGTCACAGTTTCCAAGTGGCAATGCAAGTCAAGGTCTTAGAATGCCACAGTGTTCAAGTGACAATGCAAGTCAAGGTCTTAAAATGTCACAGTTTCCAAGTGGCAATGCAAGTCAAGGTCTTAGAATGCCACAGTGTTCAAGTGACAATGCAAGTCCAGGTCTTAGAATGTCACAGTGTCCAAGTGACAATGCAAGTCCAGGTCTCAGAATGCCACAGTGTTCAAGTGACAATGCAAGTCCAGGTCTTAGAATGCCACAGTGTTCAAGTGACAATGCAAGTCCAGGTCTTAGAATGCCACAGTGTCCAAGTGACAATGCAAGTCAAGGTCTTAGAATGCCACAGTGTCCAAGTGACAATGCAAGTCAAGGTCTTAGAATGCCACAGTGTCCAAGTGACAATGCAAGTCAAGGTCTTAGAATGCCACAGTGTCCAAGTGACAATGCAAGTCAAGGTCTTAGAATGCCACAGTGTCCAAGTGACAATGCAAGTCCAGGTCTTAGAATGCCACAGTGTCCAAGTGACAATGCAAGTCCAGGTCTTAGAATGCCACAGTGTCCAAGTGACAATGCAAGTCAAGGTCTTAGAATGCCACAGTGTCCAAGTGACAATGCAAGTCCAGGTCTTAGAATGCCACAGTGTCCAAGTGACAATGCAAGTCCAGGTCTTAGAATGTCACAGTGTCCAAGTGGCAAATAGAGATAAACAACTATAAGAGAAGACCAAGAAGGCAGTTGTACCAGCACATCATTGCAAGAAGAAGGACGTCACTTACGTAAAGGTTCTTTTGGCTTTTTACCCTTGAAATGATTGCATATGGCCGTGGGAACGTTGAGGAGCTAAAAAAGGACAATAATTCAGACTAATAATACAACGAGCAAGTGTGGACAGCTCCACATAACATATCAATAACACGATTAAAGCTAAGTGAACAAATCTAACTTTATAATGTTTTCAATTTAAAAGGGGATAGAGCCAGGAATACAAGATAAATGGAAATTCCAAAGCCGCACGAGAAACAGGAGTGGCATGAAAGGGACAGAAAGACACCTGAATTGTTTGATGAATTAGCCATATAAGTGATAAAAGCCTCCTTAACTAAGCCGTATTACATTAAATGCTTCAGAATAAAAACATGGTTAGGTAGGATATTGATAAAGTTTCGTGCAAATTATGCATGTTCTTTTAAATGTCTAAGTAATAGTTGCTAAATATATCGTTTTATATTCTTTAGATGGTGGTAAAATTGATTGCCTAATGTTGTGAAAAAAGCTCAAAAAATTTTGCAAGACTTTTTAAACGCTTTCACTGAAACTCAATTATGCATTGGACATCCCTAATTTGTCTGCTCTCATCTATTTATCATCTAATTGAAAACTGATCTTTCTAATCAGAGTCAAAACTACTAAATTCAAGCTAAAAAGCCTATTTTGCTATACGCTTTTTTAAAAGTCGGTTTGAGAAACAAAATAATTGACTGAAATCGTTGTATGTGTATCATTATGGCAAAAAGAAATGTCATATACTAAGCACCTGGAGTACCTACCTAGAAATGGCTGTGATTGAATATTATGAACAGCATTGGGCACATAATTATATGTCTGCTGTTGTCCTATATGTAGCGGCGGGGTGGCAGACGGATGAATCTGGTGTTGCGAAGGAGTTGGAGGTCTTTGCATACCATGGGAGAGAGGAGTACCTTGCGGCGTCGATGACAAAGGTGAAGTAATGGACGGGTACTGCTGGGAAGGCTGTTGTACCAAGAAGTGCACTGGCGCTTGGGGTGATGGGGTTGACGGATTTGATGGGTGGTTCATTGAAACTGCCTGTGCATGCATTTGGGGCTGCTGCTGATGTTGCGGCTGCTGCATTATTAGATTTCCCCCAGGAACTGAAATTAGAAGAGACAAATGAAGATGACATGACATGGCAGGATGCAGATGTTCTCTCTGCTGTGCAAAGCAATTGAAATATATTTTAAAAGGAAGCAAAACCCCTCCCTGTTCCTTGATAGCCACATGTCGGAAAGGACAGAGGGCAAAATATCTTACCAGGTACGAAGAACAAATATGGGAAAACTCTCGCGGTACGAAATTGGGGCGAAATAATGGAATAGTGATAAGATTACTTAAAAATATAAAGATTTGAACTAGGCCATGTTTAATCAACAAGTGTTCATTACACGGCCTTTTTTATTTTTTCAGTATTACTTTGCATGCTTACTGCTGATATAAAAAACACAAGAGTCTAAACTTAAGACATTGTATTGCTGGGAATAGAACTGGATCACTATGACAATGATGATGCTCTAAGCAGAGTATGGAGAAAGCAGCACATTTAAAGAAACGCACCCAAGTAAACAGGTGTGTTCTCTTGAAACACTGGAGGCATGATCTGTGGATGGCCAACCTGATTCTAGAATAAAATTTTATTGCAAGTTATTGCGAATTGGGCTTCAGAACAAAAAATAAAAAGAGATTTTATGAAAAATCTAAGCAAGAATAATTAACTGGACAGCAGCCATCCACTAGGTTGGAGAACCAAGCTAATTACTGACAAGATTCGTGTTCAGCCCAACCTTGGCCAAAAGAACACGAGGAAGCTGGTCAAAGGCAGAGACGCGATTAAAAATATTAGTAGATTTAGTAACTGTAGGTGAACAATAATACCATATTAGCATGTATTAGAATGACAACATTGACTGCAAGAGCTATTTCAATCAAATCTTTGAGCAATTCATATTGCAAGAAATTTTAGGCTGCATGAAAAACAACGTTTCAACTGAAACCACGAATTACCTGCTGCTGTGGAACGTGATACCTCAACATCGTTTGCTGCTGTGAAAAGACGGTAAATATTCGGTGAGGAATCCAAAATTTAAAAATAAACGATAATTAATTATTTCTATAACAAAACTTGATGCTTTAATACGTCGGGCGTAGATGTTTAATTCTGAATAGACTTGCATGGTTTTGGGCTAAAAGGTTCAAGGCTTTATACAAACACAAATATTAATGATCAAGAAGTAGCTACAGAAATTACTGATAACAACTCACCTGGGAATGCACGTGGATCATCGCACCTAGAATGCAAAAAATGGGACAATTTGCAAAGTTGTTTTGTAGAAAAGGTAGTTTTGGGCGAGAAAAATACGTTTACAATCTGAGGTGCATGTTGCTGATATGAAATGTGGAGAAGAATTATTTGAAAAATAAAAGTGCTTGCGTGAGCTTAGCTTACGAAGAAGATACTACCCGGGGTACCAGAGCCGGTTAAATCCAGGGATAAAGTGCTATAGACAGCTGCGGTGGCAAAGAATGAGTGGATGCGGAGGAGGGGAAGGAAAGTGGCTCTGGACTGAGCTGGCAATATTCCATTTCTGGGATCATGTAATCAGGAAAGTTCTTCGATCGCCTTTTCTCTACGCAATAGGTGCAACTCCACCACAAACATCTTCAAGGCAGATGTTGTCTTATAAAAGAAACAATGGCTATCCTCGACAGGAAATCCTTCCGAGAACGCAACGAGGTGCATTTCAAGTCAACAACACCGAACCAGACGCCAAAAGTTCGACATGCAAGTCACGAAAGTTCGCCAACTATTGATTATTCTATGATAAGGCAAAGAATTGTTTTGCTTTTACACAGAAAACAACTATGTGTACGCAGCTGTGCCGACAAGGAATCTCCATTGGGCCTACATGGATGCATATTGAGCCAGAAACTCCACATTCATAGTCCTGTTCCTTGGGCAAGAGTCTGCCAGTCAAGAGGCAGCAGACGAGAAATATTTATTACCAAAACAGCAAGAATTGTCGGAGTTTAGGGGGAGGTTTCTCTTTTCCTGTATACTACGGCACATATGAACCCCGTGCTACCCAAATAATGAACTTGTTCTGGTAATCAGCTAATGAAATTATCATACTCTTTTCTTGAATCAGCAAACAATGCCTAACAGACCCCTTGAAAATTGGCTTCCAAAATTTCCGTGTTTCCTTTGAATTGATTCTAAACAGGCCCTTCTTTGCACGCAACACCACTGGCTCATTGCTAGGCGGCCACTGCCCATTAAAACGGCGGTTTTCAAAGGTGTCGGTCTTAGCTCGCTAAATCAAAACGAGGTTGGTCATCTTCGAACCAGAGTCTCTATTCCTTGCACAAACAAATTTTCTGTGACTAGTTTCTAACTATATTTCCGAGAAAACAATGGAGACTGGTACCCAGGTTAAGAAGATACATGCCATCGTAACCTTGATAAAATTAACAACTGGCAGTGACAAAATTAAGTCCTAAAATCTTAAAGTCGTAATGCGTCTTTTTTTTGACTAACCGAATTCAAGGAGAATGAGTTTAAGATCTCCTAGATTGGGGATATGTCCTTAATGCTTTTGGAAACTGTAATAACCGTTTGAATTTCATTATAATTTAAAACTACACATTTATTGAGAGCCTGAATAGCAAGCAGCTTGAGGACCAACCTGGTTGAGACGTCTGCGGGTTGAAATAAATAAACTGTGGGTACTGCTGTTGTTGTTGTTGCTGTTGCTGGACTCCTTGCTGCTGCTGCACATAGCCTCCTTGGTAGACGGGTGCAGAAGAGGCTATAGATGTCTCTACCACTGGTTGCACTGGATAGCCAGCTGAAATAGGAAGTAAAAATTACAATTGCAGAGGCGTTTAAATTTCAGCATGTGAACTGAACTGGTGCTTCTCCGTTTGAAGAGGAAAATCAAAAGACTAGCCTTATAAAAATACCGTCAGATGCAACAGTGGCGTGCTGGGGATGACATCGCAGAGGGGGGCAAAGGGTCAAAATGGCTCCACACATATCTTCCAATTTTCCTTCAAAGTATTGGAAATGTGCAGTAAAGTACAAGAGTTCGGAAGCACGCTGATCCATATCTATCTATCTGTGGCGTATTGTAAGACCTTCAAATGAGGGGAGAGCGGGTAGTCAATTACTGATAGGACGTGTTAGAGAATTTTCAAATAGTATATGTAATTCTTTGTAAAACTTGACAGTATTTTTGAGCATCGTTGTAGCGGCTGTATCATAAAACTTCACAACAATGATAATTAGGAACTTCGCTATTGAGGGAGGTTGGGGGTAGAGAGGGGGCGGAAAGATCGTTCAGGAGTTTAGTGAAGGCGGTCGCCATCGTTGGCAGCAAAAAATTGCAAAGAAGAGGTTTTAGGGAGGGTCGTAAAATGCATCCAAATATTTACAACATCGCTATAGACTCATGAAAAATCCTGGACAATACCTACAAGCCTGTTTTGGTTTACTACGAGTTGGCCGGATTGAAAACCATCCTCCGCAATACATTGTGTGGATTCACAGCATCTTTTTACATATTGATAAGAATTTCAGGGTTGGTTGTCTGTTAGCAGATAGCAACCTTATTCTGAACAAGCCTAGATACTAACAGGCATTAACACTGGGCCCAATGGCGGTTGGACCTGCTATTAATAAATTTATCAAAGTTCATTTCAAAAACTTCATACAACATCTCTTTCTGTAGTGGTCACATCTTTTTTCGCGGCAACACTGGTATCAGATCGCAGGCAAACAATTGTGAGACAATGATAATGGCGTAGATTATTGATCTCTAAGATCTCCATTGAAATGGCCATGAAGTGCCTGGCTCGAAAATGAGCTGCGCTCTAGATGCCATTCCCTTTGACAAAATTTTGACAAAGAGAAGGCTAAGCTATAACCAACAATTAAGTCTAAATCAGGCAGGGCGACCTTGCCCAAAAGTTACAGTGAAGCATAGAGTTTTCGCGGATCTGTGGTGATGGACAGAAGACATATACTTTTGCTGGCACTTTTTGGAAAATGAGATCTTTCGAAGGTAAGAGAAAACAAATTGATTGTCTTAATGAGAAAACAATTTGATGACTTTTAGTTGCTGAAAATTACTTCTTTCAAAGTAAGAACCCTCTAAGAGCAGACAACTATGGGGAACATTTTTTTGCTTTTCTAAGCGGCAGCAAAGCAAGATTCCTGAGCATTAGAAATTATGAGACGATTTCTATTATGTGAATTCAGGCTGGAGCCTGGATTTATTGTTGCAGCAAGTTCAGCCATGTTTAAAAAATATAGTGGTAACAAATTTTGGTAAGAAATTGTTACAGTTGTTCAAGTCTCCACGCAAAATGGGCGTTTGGCCGATTGGTGGGGACAATTCAAGTATTCTCTTACTTAAAGGGGCTGTGTCACGGTTTTGTAAACAAACCAAATACACGGGACATTGTGCGTTTCTTCCATATTGGTTTTCCTATTGAACGCAGGTTGTTACACCCAAACAACTTTCGCAAACTGGCGTGTTGCCACGCGGGATGTCCCTTGAGACACAGCCCCTTTAAAGCTAAAAAATGGTAAAAACCAGTTTTGCTGAAAATGTCAGGAGTGGTCTATTAATGTCTGTATAATTCAAGAAGGGCGAAACGTCTTTTAACGAGAAAAGAAGAAAAACTATGTGGAACAATGCTAAATGACTCACTATAAGCAGGGTTGGCTCTGTACCGTGAATTCGGTCCTTGTTGATAGATGACGGGTATGCGGTTGCCGGAAATGTTGCTCAGAGCCCCTGACGGCATGCTGGTGGCGGTCACTTGGTATGTGTTTGCGGAGGCAGGTGCAGCACCTTGGGCAAAAGGCTGGGAGGCAGCAGACGATGCAGTGGCTCCCCGTGGAACGAAATCTGAGGCATTTGGATTCAGACGCGACTCAACATTTTTTGGTTCATCACCTACAAGCTTGGTCTCCTCTGCAACCTTGGCTGAAAGGCTCTCCATTTGAGCTGCGCTAAAATCTTTTAAAAAACGACCTTGAGTTAATACTTGTGACAGTGCGAATGTAAGTGTCTATGGAATAGATGTAATGGAATAGAATCTGCAGGGTTTCAGGATAAAGCGTAAAAGGACCGAAAAAGGAGATTGAAGTCAGGTTAATAGAAATCCAGTAGAACAGTCTTGATAAAGTCCAGTTCTTTTTGTATTGTTGAAAGATATACATGTTATCTCAAAGCTCTTGGAAGACGCATAGACAACAGTTGCAAGAGCAAATGCCATTCTTCTGCAAAATGGTTTTGACTGTCAATATTGATTACAATAAGAAACAATACGGATGGTAAACAAACTTTCTCATAAATGTAAGCAGTGTTGTATTTAGTGTATCATTGAATAATGCCAACCTGTCGCCTTTTTCTCAACAGAACCCTCAACGTTCTCTGTTACATTTTCCTTTCCTTCAGCTTTTTCCTCTTCAATTTGCAGATTTTCCATCTTAGGAGCCTGTTCTGCATCAACTATTGCAGTCTCTGGTTTTGTTGAGAAGTCTGGACTCACGGGTATTACCATCTTTTCCTGGTCCGTTTCTCTATGCTCACGTGCCTCGCTTGCCTGGGCTTCGCTTGGTTTTTTAGGCCGCTTCTGGGGAACCCCCGCAATCTTTGAATAAAAAAGTATTCAAATGAGAATCGCCGTAAGGTGACAGATTTTTAAAGCATTGAAACTGACGAAACAATGTTTTGTGAATTCTGTGGTTCGAATCTAAACAAAAAGGGGCAATTGATCGAGTAAGGTCAAATGCGAAAAACTTAAAACGGTAAAAGATCTGACGAAAAAATCATGAGTTCAGAAAGATGATTCTCGTTAGCTAAAAACTGAATGCCAGGAAAAGAAGTACCAACCTTAACTTCCCTGAACGATTTCAAATTACTCAATAAAGGACGCGGCGTGTTGTCTGTAAATAATTAAAAATCCATAAACAATCACCTCAATTCTAATTAAAATATACACTCGTGAAGCAGACACCATTTAAACTGATAACATTTCTGTATCTCATTGGAAAATGAACGATTGCTTGAGTGAAAAAGCCTAATAAGCTACAAGACTTACTAACAGTTTGGAATAATTATTACCATAATAATCATTTAACTTTCAATTAACGTATTGTGAATTATCAGTTAATCAGTTAAAAGTATTATATTATAACTAACAATAAATATAATTTATTATAAGATATATTTTACCATGTGTAGCTGCATACACCTTTCCAAACTTCTGCAGCGGATGCTCTCTTTCGTGCTTCTTGCTCTTTGGGATTTCTGATGACAACTTCATCTAAGACACAAAATGAACTAAATTAATTTTGCCGTCTTAATAAAAAACCCTACAGGTCTTTCAAGCTCACTTTGTTTGCCTAGATGTAGCTTGCTCGCTACTAGATATCATGGCCTAGATATGAAGAGGATATAAAGGCTTTTAGAAAATCAAAGAAACCATCCTAAATGCAAAGAAGAGCGAGTATATAGGCAGTTAGTGGAAACTCAATGGGCCTCGTTCAGACTTGCGCCCACTCTTTATAACACAAGTGTGAAACAGGTAAAAACAGTCTTCGTGTGGCTATGAATTGGAAACCAAAAGAGGACTTACAACTTAAGAAATATTTTGAAAAAGCCTATTTTTACAAAAAAAATAAGAAATATCTTCCAGCAAATTAGCTCGAACATTTTGAAAGATTTCCTCGTTATTTTAATGCTGTATGGGGGAACCTAAAAAGAACACAAATATTACTGTTTTCTTTGAATACGTTGTCTTAAACGTGTCCTAAAAAAGACAAACAAATTGAATACCAACACCAATTCTTAAGAAACATGAAAAAATCGCAGTGACATGCAAACGCTAGGTCAAATTTCAAAATTTTTGGCAGTTGAAGAGTGGGATGAGAAGCCAACGTTTGCAGGAAAAACTTGATTGCACTTCTAAGGAGTGCCCGCTGATCAAGGGAAGCTTAGCCACGACTCCGTGATTGAGAGGCAGAATTGTAAATAGCATCAAATGCCTGGACCACACTGTCTATTTCTAATTTGCTGAGAGAGAACAGACTTGAGATGCAAAAATAATTAGCAATACAGTACAATGAATTTATAATGAAATGGAAATCAATAGCACAGTACAAAAGAAGCATATATGCCGGTTACGGGCAAAAATGCACTCACGGCTTCCTTTGTCAAAGGTCTTGAATCTACGAGCGACTGAGAAGACACTTTTTCAATGCCTGCAGCATGTGCACTCGAAACAGTTTCCTTATCTTTAGGTTCTCCATCCACTTCTGTTACAATCTTTTGTTCTGCTTTCGGGGATGAAGGAAGATTTTGACTTCCTTGGGTCGCAACAGGCTGCTTTGGTGCCATTTGTTGCCGAGGGTTGCCTGCTTGCTGCTGAAGCATTCGAGGAGGAAAGTTCGGCTGATGATGACCATCTGTTGGTCTCTGTTGTTGCATATACTGCGAATTGTGATGTTCGCTCTGAGAGGACTGGCTATGCTGCTGACTAGCTGCCTGCTGGTACGACATGTGCTGCTGTGGTTGTGGCTGCTGCGAGGGAGCCACAAAGCGCCCGTGGTTTGACGGATCTTGAGCAGGTGAGGCTTTAAAAAGTTGTGAATAAAGTTTATGGGACCCTGTGCCTTCATCTAAAAGTGGAAGTCAACAATTATCAGATACAATTACAAAAAGTGCAAAAATTGTTGGCGTGACGTGTTTTTGATCGGTAATAGTTGGTACAAAAACTTATCACATCAAACGTTTCTATTAGAGAATGCACGCGCAGACTACGGAAACTGAAACATAGAAAGGGAATATGAATACTGATGATGTGATTTTATGCCAGAAAGCGAGAGCCCGAAAAGGCTAACAACATGAAAAACCTGCTATTACTACTAGTATTAGTTCAGACAATAGTGCTTTAAAGTAATTATACATGTAAAGCTTTGATCTTCATTGTCTAGCAAAACGTCGTTAACAGTAACTGATTTTTATTTGTCAGACGCCTTGTTATAAAGGCAGTGGCGAAGTTCCTGCTTGTCCTGCTGAGCAGGACCACTGATTTCCAAAGGTAATATTTTCTGTTCCATAAATGTTATAACTAATGAAAAAGGGCGTGACCTTGTCTATACAGCAGTACCAATTATTTTTGGCTGGCTTCGCCACTGTATAAAGACCTTCTTGAAGCTGCTTGTTGTCTTCTTCTTCTAGGTGTTAGCTTTAAAAATCTCTAAACCCTCCCTTGGATTACAAAAACCTTGCTTTAGCGACTATTTTCCACCTCTCCATTATCAAGAACATAGGGGTCCAATGTCTATGTATTAAGAAGATGTCTGGTACGTAATATGAGCTCAGTAAAGAGCGGCAGCAAGAAGGATTGGGCTTTGCTATGAAGATGTTTATGAAGAAAAATTTCAGAATACAGGGTCTCGACGATAAGTTACTTTCGTTAACATTGTCATTGACAGTTGAGTATGATCTTTCGGCCTAATTTGTTTTGATTTACCGTAAAAGCTCTATTAAGACTCGAAGAGGCTTATTTTTTCAGTCCTAGAGGGGGGGGCTTATTTGAAAGGGGAGCTTATTTGAAAGGGGGGCTTATTTGAAAGGGGGGCTTATTAATTATTCTAAATAAAACATATATATAATAAAAATGCCACAATGATTTAATCACGAACGTGTTAAAACCTTTGTGGTCCGACCGTGGTGTCTCCAAAATTAGCCTTCTACGCAAAAGCGCAAGGGTCAGACATGAAAACTTTACCCTGGTTATCGCCAACAGGGTAATTAGAATCAATCTCTGTATTTCTAGCATACCTATACATCGCGAGAGAATCATCTAACGCGCCATTTTCCCCATTTTTCAGTTTTTGTGTAGTCCTTGAAACTGGTTGGAAAGTGTCTTCTTACATAACTTGTACCTGAAGAAACTCTTAGCACAGCAGCATCTTCACAATTAACTTGCCCACTTTGCATTTTTTTAGTTTAAGGATTTACGGTATATGCAAGCGATGCTTCACTAAAGGCCATCAAAAATTTCCAGATTGTAAGTTAATGTGCATTGTTTTATTGACAATTGACACAACTAGTGATATAAATCAAACGAATTCTTACCTGTCTCATGCCTTCTCGTACCTCCGCTGCTGTTTCTGCGCAATTTTCCATCCGCCTGACTATCTGACGGTTCACTTGCATCATCCTTGAAGCCCTGAAAACCAGATCCTCGTGACCTTCCTCGACTGCGACCTTGCATGTTCGAGCCTCTTCCGGGAAGCGGTCCTGAGTTCGGCAAGGACCGTCTCACAGAGCTAAATTTATCCTCCTCAGAGGCCCCACTATCTAGCTTGTCATGGTGAACATGCGTATCATCGCCTGCTATTTCCCGCGCAATTTGTTCAGCCTCAAGGCTTCGCATCTTATAAACCTCTTGATCGTGTGTCTCGATTTCATCCCTATTGAACACAAACGTAACTAGTAGCCTACTGTTGGAACGTTCGACAAATGGAAATAGTTCAGAAAGTTTATCGAGAAACGGGATTGGCATACCCAATAAATTAAAAATTATTCTCGTATGAACCATTTTGAAATCTGGTATTCTTAGAAACATGAAAAATTTCTTGATACCAATATGGGAACTGACACTTCATAAACGTAAGGGTTATAGAAAATAAAAAATATATGTATACTTGTGATACGAAGATCACGACCGAGTTTAGTCAAACCACAACAAACAGCGGTTATAGATTGTAAAGAAAATAATATCCAACGATTTACTCACATGTATAGCCCAAGAGAAGCTTCACTAAATGATGATTTATAATTGAACTAAAACCAAAGCAACAAATCATTAACTTTGCATTTAAGTAAGATGCATAGAAAGATCTTAAGGGGCTGCGGTATTAGAAAAATGGAAAAATCGTAGTCTACTCTAATATTGTGCAATCTTTAAAGGAGAAAAACGTCTTGACTCCAAAAGTCGTTGCACTTTTCAGTGTTAGTTGAACAACAAAGAAATTCTGCTCGATACAAACAAAGTAGAGTGCAAAACTCCAGAAAAGCATCTCCCTCAGCACTTCTCAGGACAACCTCTTCATTAAAATTTAGAAAGTGGCCTTGATTTATGTGCTAAAAACTTATAAAAAAATTTACCTTTTCTTCGTTGGCTCTCTTCAGATCAGAGTAAGAATCACCACCATTGCTCTGAAAAATATCAATTTAGTCAGCATTGAGCCCAACGCATAAAAATATTCAAAAATAGCATCATATATTGAGAACATCACTGACCTGGCACTTTTCAGCAACGATACTCTTGCCTATTATCTGAAAACAGAGCTACTAGACCCAAAGTTCAGCATATTGTTTAATGCAATATCAGGAACTTTGTCTGGGGTAACATTTGGTTTTTCGACCTGCTGAAATTTGCAAATGCAACTAGAGTTGATTGAAAAGCTTACATAGGCCTAGCTTATCGAGATATCATTAAAAAAACCAGTCATAGTACTACTACTACTACTACAATAGAGCTGGACATACAGGTCTCACCAAATTAACAGCTCTTTCTAGTTCTCCAAGCGCCAAAGAGTCGTCTTTCCAGTCTTGCCATGGCTAAAACAGGTGAAAAAGCAGGGACATGACACTTACTTAATACGAAAAAGAATTATTTCCTAAAAACAGCACCACCGCAATACATCTCAATATTCTCCTTCCCTGGAGAATGATTAACCTTCAAAAATAAATATCATATCAGGAATAAATAAAAAGCGGTTAAAACAAACGTTATCAAGAAGTTCATCTTTTGCAACAAACATCAAGTTGCATTAATCTTGGCCACTTTTTGTCAATTGGTTAAAGCAGAGGCTTTCATTTCGCGACGAAACTGGAGTCACTGAAACATTGTAGACAAAAAAGTACATACCTCCAGCTCCCTCTCTGTAGAAGAGGGTCCATTAACACCCGATATCATACCATCCGTGAGAAAAGTGTCTAAAAAATTATTCACTACATGTTACTGCACAACTCCCCTATACCAAATAATTCAATTTCAACTGTCACATAATAAACAGATAAATAACACACTATTGGAATGTTGCTTGAGATACCTAAAGAGGACTTGAAAGAGTTTCAAGTCAAGTACCTTACTACTCCTAAACCAGAAAATAATGAAAACTCAAATAGCAAAGCAAAGAATACCCTAATAGAAGCAAAAACCAAATAAATCAATTAAACCAATGAAATTTGAAAACAAGCGGTTAAATTACAAAGAGGTGACACAGCAGTACCATGATCCGTTCATTCTATCAATAGCAAGACAGAAATAAGTCACCTTGAATCAAAGAGCATGGTTCCTAACTATTCCATTTCTAAGCAGTTATTTCAGGACAGATCCAGATTTTCATACACTTTTATTATAAGACAAAGTTCAGAACAAAATAAAATAGCTACAAAATAAACAAACAAAATTGAATAAGATCAATATATAAATAGCTCATAAGCAGGTACAGAAAAAACAAACCTTTTCTTGCATAATCCCAATCCACATTCTTGCATTTTATGCAAAGAACATTTCTAAGTTCAAAACTAACATCTGATAGATCTCCTTTGGTTGGATTAATATTATATTCCTAAAATCGAACGCAAATAAACGTATACAACCTTTTTCATAAAGCAAAACATATATCTAATATGAAGCAAAGAAAGTCGCTGAAACCACATATAACTAAAAATGTTGGGAAAACCCGGGGTAGTGACTTATGGTAGGACAAACAAAATCTATAGTAGTAACAAGATGCAACATCGTAAATCCTCGAGTTAGCCCCCTGGAGGTTTATCCTTTTTTTATATTTTGGATGGGGGCTTATTCGAGGGGGAGGGCTTATACGAGGGGGGGGGGCTTATAAAATTATTGTAGACATTGAGAAGACATTATTAAAAGATCTCGTTCATATCAGTAGGAATTTCTTTATGAGCATTTAATTAATTACTACCAAAAGTATGAATTTGTTGCGGTAATTCAATAAAACGCCATAGGCAACCTCAGATGGCAAAATCATCAAATGGATGGATCCAACTCGAGAATTGGAGGGGGGCTTATTGACAATGTGTAGTTCTAGGGTGGAGGCTTATTCGAGGGGGAAGCTTTTTCGGTGTGGGGGGGGGGAGGGAATTCATACTTAAGTGTTTGATTCATTGTAAACATTTTTTGTAAACCAGAAATAAAAAGATGCATATGAGAAAATTTGCCAAAAAGTGTAAGAATGAGAAAAAAGATGAGACTATGACACATTGTTACATTAAAAAATTGATCAAAAATAAAGATGATAACATTAACGGAAACTGAACCTTTACCTTACTCTGGTTGGCATTTGCCAAAAGATGTGCATTTCTCAAACAAAACGTAAACTAGAATGGAAGTTTTAGATAGAAATTACACCAATTAAAATGAAGAATGTTTACAAAAGGAATTCAAAAAGAGGCCAATGTTTCACTCTAGAGTTAACTTGCTTTTTGAATAAATACAAAAGCAAGAGTACAAGAAACCATATTAGACGATTATATGAAAGATAAAGGATGAAGAAAGGTTGACAAGATACATATACATGCATACTAATACATAAAATGCCAAACACAATATACATGATTCCTCTCACATCAACCAAATAAAAAATTATCATAAAGATCAAATATTTAAATGGCTTCTGACAATTCACACTACAACAACAAAATATATTCTTTAAGGTAATCAAAGGACATTTTGATTTCATGTTTAACAATCATATCAATGACATGTTGATTACCATAGATAGTAATAAGCACCAGATCATCCCCTGGAAGCTGTTTATTGTTACATGGGGAATATTTGCAAAGAAAAAACTGGGGCATGTATTTTGCTGCTAGAGTTTCCAAACTTGTGAGGGTTTGATGTTTCAATCCACATCAATAAAACACTTGCATTAACTGCATTTACCCTGTCATTTTCAGCATCTTTTTCCATTAGAGATTCTCACATCATTAAGCAATGGAAAGAATCTCATAAAAAGAATTACAGAAAGGTAAAGAAAGAAGAGAAAGAAAAAGAAATAGGGTGAATAAGTTTGGAATTTGCCATTTAAAAGTGACTAAGGGTGGTTGGTTCAAAGGGCCTTGCAGCTACAAAATAACAGTTAAGCATTTACCATATAAGGAAGAAAATAGCATTATTCTTGTGAATATTGGTTTATTTACAATTTTACATTTTTTATACAAATTGTGGTGTTCCTTATTACCAATTCTATGTTGTCTTGAGAATTCACTGAATCCATCTGACAATAATCAATTTAGTAGCAGCTTGATATCCATTTCAGTCTACAGGTGGTTGGGATCTAGCCTTCCGTACTCAACAAAGACTCAAATATATATACTTTTAGTTGGTTTAAGTAGATAAATTTGCCATCCCAGGAATCACAAAAACACTGCAGCTCTAATAACAATGTTAAGAAGGGTCAACAGTAACCTACTTTTGGTGAAACTGACTCCAAAATCCCATCATAAATCTGCCCATCCACAGTTTGAACATGCACAGAACAGCCCTGCAAATGTAACAGCATAAAAACGTGATATTTTGGGTCAATTAAATAGTAAGAAACAAAAGAACTGGAAATAGCCACTGGATAACTGTAAATATTTTGAAATCCTAACCTATTATTTTCAAGATATCCCAAGCTACTATCACATTGGTTTCCAAAAGCTATCATCACATTGGTTTGACTAACAATCCTTCCAAGGTTTGGAAGAATTCTCATTGCTCAAAAAAAATAATTTTTCTCGTTATATATATCTTGAACTGAATTCGATTTCCAAATTTCATTAGCAAAACCATTACTTTCTCACACAATTTGTTACGGAGATAAAAATAGTCATGAAAAATAAAGCACATATAGCAATTGTATAACAACCAAGAATTTACCACCAAATGCAATATTGAATCTCCAACATAACTATTGCTATAATCATGTGCAGATGAATCTTGTGGCTAAAAGATAATAAAATTCCAATTAATTAAACTTCTAGGTGGCCTAATCTGAACAAAGTATGCCCAGACTTTTAAATAAAAGCAAAACAAAAAAAATGTTTTGTGCAATAAGAGGCACTTCACATTATATATGAAAATCCGAAAAATATGTTTTGTGAGGTAATCCTTTAAGAACTCTTCAAACAATGCTGCCATCGCAAGCATGAATTTGCTGAAACTTTACCATGATCTAAGGAATAAAAGTTTGGAAAATAATTTAAAGACATTATGAAATCTATTTTGATATACCTAACCCCTAACCAACAAAGCTAAAAGATGAGAGACCCCAATTATGCTATATATCAAACATCCAACAAAATAAATGACAGCAACGCAACCTAAAAAAACACATCCAGACTGAGTTTATTGCAATGGTATTGTTTCTGGCCTTTAAATGAGGGTCATCATCAACCTTGTAAATTATCAAGCATTGAATTCATTGAAAAAGGCATCTGTAAATGCAGGCATGCTTAAAAATCTTTAGCCAACAAAATAACTTATTACAGCTATTTAACGCTTACCTTTGCAAAATCTCTGCTCTGTGTCTTAATATAGTTCTGTGTTTGTCCTTGCCTATTTCCTTTGTAGCTGTTTGGCCTAAAGGAATAGCATCTTTTTAAACCTAGCTTACCTTAGATAGAGCATAACTATGGTTTAAAATAATATATTGTTTATTTTATTTGCTTAGAAGCTGTTAAAACTAAAAAAAATTCCAAAACACAATAAACAACCATGTTTTATTTGAACTTGAAAGCTGAGGTATCTAAATCGAGAGATCTAGAAAAATTATTGTGGCTCTATTTTATGTGACTCAAGCCAATTCATCACTCTCTTAACCTAACTTTTATAACACAATTTGATACAAACATGCAACACAATAAGCACTTTTATATCATATTAAAATGATTTATTTAAACTTGCTGTTTTCTCTGTAGAAATGTTTGGCACATGAAGAGAAACGCTAAATAGCAAAATGATAACTAACAGATAATGACTTTAGGCAAAATTGCTACTTTGAAAAGTTAAATTTAAGTTATCTATAAAATGTATAAGATATTTGAAGGTAAAATACAAACAACAACCTAAAATCAGTGGGAATCCCCTTTTTGCTAAGAAATTTTAAAAAGTGTGAGGTATGATTCAAACAAAATACATCACATGCTTACACATCTTTGACTTTTCATGACTTTAACTTTAATTGAAATAGGTAGAACAAAGCAAAACAACAACGAGAATCCAATATGTTGAGAAATGAAATTGAAAACAAATTAAACATAAAACTAATATTTCACCTTGCACACAGTTATGGGAGGCAGCAGTTAAAGACAGGTGATCATTATGTGTGCCTTGATGCCCTCCTAATTTGCTCAATGTTAACAACTTTTTTAGTTTCAGGCTTTTGTTGGAAAGGCGTGCCGTTGCACGCTCAGGCCCTGGCGCATGCCTACTGCATTTGAGGAGTGCAAAATATATCACACGCCTTATTTTATTCTGAGAGTGAAATTATCTATCAATGATTGGTTTTGTTGGTTTTTGAGACAGGTTTAAATGTAAATCTTTCCTTGGTACTATTACTTCATGCCACTTCAAAAAGGCCTAACACCTCATCAGGATTGCGGATTAAATATGACTTTGAAATAATCATAAGAATAACCTACAGTGGGATCCCGATAATATGAAACCTGGCTATAACTAATTTTCCATTATAACAAAAATAGGTCTGGCCCTTTGGATTCTGCTGAACCCCATACAAATTCCTTCGGTATATAACGAACTCTTGTTATTACGAACCAAATTGCATGTCCCTTCATCATGATTTTCCTCTATATGACGAACTTTTCTATAAATTTTCATCGTTATTTTGGTCTACTTTTTCCCCGCTATATATTTATCATTATTTCTTGGGGAATAATTATTTTTCATCAGCAAAACAGACATTGGCAAACACGCGCTTTTTATGATGCAAAAAATGGAATGGAAATTTGTGCAAAAGTTTACATTTGATAACAAGGCTTTATGGCATTTCAGTGAACAAATCACAAAACACAGAAGACTATATAACATACATTTTTGTCTCCGAATTTTATAAGGAACATTAAGTGTTATGAATAAGATTTTCATTTTTGATTACTAATTTAGAGAAAATAGCAGATTTCCCAATTATGCGATAAAAAATTAGCAGATTTGTGAATTTTGCTACCTCCATATAGCCCCCTCTTCAGACTTCACTTTGTGTAAATCTAGACTTGAGTGACATTTAAATTAATGAAAAATGACCTATCATTATCTTTTCTGCATTATCTTTATGGAGTATCGACATCTGGCCAGTGAGGTACATAAAATAGCTGTCATGCTTGATAACCAAGGGCCCTCAGGACACGGATTTACACGCAAAAACCGTCATTACAACCAGATGAACGCCAAGGCATTAATGACTCTGCTAAGGATTTATTATTGAAGCTGATAAAAACTGTTTGTGATATGGCTAAATTTTTCTGTACTTGTAGTGTCGTTTTTTGCTGATAAATTAAATAAGTTCAGTTTAGACTTCTGTAGAAACTTTCTCAAGTCTTCAGAAATAAAATTTTTTTTGTTAAAATGTTAGTAGTAATGCTAAGGATTCAGCAAAATAAATTTCATCAAAATTATTGGAGTCAGCATTTTCGTTTTGGCAATTTCTGCGTAGATCTATCTTGATAACCAAACATTTTTTGCAAAAAAGTGTCACACCACCAAATGCCTGGATGTTTCAAATAAAATCAGTCTTTCGAGTCTCTTTATACATTTCATTCAAGAGTAAGCCCTGAAGATCCTCTCCATACCAGGAGAAAGTCAATCAATAAAATCGAATTTGCGAAGGTCTTTAACCAAACTCTTTGCTTATTTCACATCTTGCTAAAGCTGTCATGAAAACATTCAAACCTTTTGCAAATTTACTTTTTTTACCCATTTATCTTTATTTGGGCTGTTAAAATCTTCACATTGCCATATGTGGTTTAAATTTGTTAATGACCAATACAAATAAAACAATGATCGTCATGATATAATCTAGCTATATAAACAAGGTCGGTGTGACATATTTCAAATTTATGATAAAAATTTCCACACACTTTGCTAGCAAAGAAAAGGGATCAATGGTGATAGAGAAAATGGATGGAGAGGTGATGGTGTGAATGGTTATGGATGGAATGGTGAATGATGGATATGGGACATGTTTGAAGAAAACATAGAAAGCTGGTTCACACTTACCAAAATATTAGAATAGGAGAAGTATTTTACATAGTGACTTCATGTGCTCTAAAAATCACCTTCCTGGCAGAGCAAGGAGGGAATTTGGTGGCCTGCCTGCCAAAATGCCTTTTGTGCCGGACAGAAGGGTTATGATGCTGTTTCTTGACCCAGATATTGGCCATTAACAATTTTCATTATATAATTACTGTTTTCAAAAAGATATCAAAGAAAGTCAAATCATACTTTCAAATTACATTTGTGTATAAAATATATATAACTTCTTAAAGATGAATGTTAGTTTTGCCAAAGTTTAAGTAGTCTACAACCAAAAACACAAACTGCTAACAGTTGCCTGATGATCAAAATGAGTGTGAAACTCAGAGTAGCAACTTAGAACTGTCCAATTCTATACACTAAAAATGTGTATAGCTCTACTTATGCAGCATCAAACACTTAACAACAGACAGGTAACGGCAATCATCAAACTGCTTAAGATACAACTTCCAGCATTAAAGGGCACATTATGCAATATGATATTTTTGCTCTAAACGAGAATACTTTTCTGTTGTTGTCTTTGTTTGATTCCATAATAGTATTGCAACAACTTCAGATACATCTTAATCACCTTCAAGTTCATATTCATCCAATGTATCACAGAAACTGGATAAAAAAAGTCATATTTGTTTACTACATGGGGTAGTCATGGATAATGCTGGATGCTGGGTAATAAGGACAAAACTACTTAGGAATTTTTTTTTGAATCTGTCATGAACATTTAAAAAAATCTTTTTAAAAGCATGTTTGGGTACCTTTTATGTTTACTTTTTTCTCTTTTTGAGCCCTTTTGCTGTGTGAACTAATGAATAAATGTGTTTTGAATGCATGTCAGTGAAAATTTTGATAAAACCTTTACTGATGGAATAAATTAGCCTTATCCCCAGCAAGAGAAGGCAGGTTTCAAGTTTAATATTGATTTTTGCAAGATAACAATGAATAATACAAGTTCGGATAGGATCCCGGCTTTTTTGTCAGAGCTCATAATTTTCAAACCTTTGATTATGCATGTTTTCAACTAATAAAGAAATTTATCAGGAAATCATTACCATTTCCCACCCTAGAATTAAACTCTTGCATTATCCCTGGCCTTATATCATATTCTTAATTAGATCACCAAAACTGTTTTATGTTTAATCTGCCTGTCCGCCATTACCCATGGATGCTCGATATCACCCACATGGAGAGATTAGCGTTGATTTCAGAAAAACAACAAACTATGGAACTGTAATGTAAAAATAAATTCATCAAAAATTTCCTCATAGATATGGTTTTCTAAGAAAAAACTATTTTATTGAAAAGAAATAGTGGCATTGACAGATTGGCAAAATGCTTGAATGTGTCCGACATTACCCATGACTACCCTAGCCTTCCTCTGTTAATTGTTCTTAATGCAGATTTTTTTTTTCTTTGAGTCTTTGGTGCAGTCATTTTGCCAACATATGCAGGCCTGGCCACAAGACTTTTAACAGGGGAGCAGTAAACAGCTCTTCTAGAAATATCCAGTGTGAGCTATTTGAAGATAAATAAGAACAGAAAAAGGAAAACCAGATTGTATGGAGATCGATTTGCTTTTTGGGGCAATTTAGGAGAGCAATCTGTAGCTCCTCTCCAGCATTTGAGGAGAGTCTGGAGGGGAGCAATAGCTATGGCTCTCCTCAAATGGCCAGGCCTGATATGTTTTCATAACCTGCTTAAAAAGGATTTTACAAGAGAAGAATGTTTACTCTTGCAAGCACATATAACAATAACATACTAGTTGATAAAAAATAACTTTATGAATCACTGCCAGCCAGGTTTTAATAATTTCTAGTGCTATCTGACTTTCACAAATGTGCATATTTTCCTGTGTTCACCCACAGTTCCTACTTGAAAATTAAAATGACTCGAAAGCTTGAAAGAGAAAGACAAGACATGTATTCCGCAAAAAATGTTGGTTCAAAGCGCAGATATTATGAATAATCTGAATTTGCGATGATGCGTCCAGTAATGGCCCGTTTCTATTTCAAATTATCGCGATGATAAGCTTTAGACATGTCGAGATGTTTTTAACCCCTCAAAAGTAAAAGTCCTGAATATATCAACTACAAATTGTCATGTTAAATTACTTTTCAGTTGTAATTTAACTGTTTCTTGATTTATAAAATTTCGACATGAAAGCCGAATTGCAGGGGTGTCATTGATGTGCCTGTCTGGAAGGAATTTGACAAACGATCAATTGGCCTATCTGTGAAGGAAAATTAGTTCTTAGCGTTGGAAAACGACAAACAGCTTTGAAATATTTCTTAAACACAGTACAAAAACGAATTGTATCACGAAAAAAACCTGTCTATGATTTTCGAGCTTGATGACAAAAATTCCGAAACAAAATGGTTGCAACAGGGCTAAATTCCGCAGGTACATGCTGACAAGAAGAACCTAATTTTCTGTTTGCCCAGACAATGCCATTTCCATCATTATATCCGTCACAGAGTAATATCAGAAGGACCTAGACAGAACATATTCATTCTAAAAAAGCGATCAGAGAACTCGAAAGTGACTTGGGAAATGGGGACTGGATGTGCTGTTCATTAGCACGGTCCAGTCCTCAAGAAAGTTGTGGGATCGACGATGTCGTAATTTTACTGTAAACCGGTTTAAAAGTTTATTTTTCGCTCAGCAGACCCATACTAGGAATGACTACATGCAGAAAAATAATACATCCAGTGTATTCCAAACCACTTATCAAACTCATACTATTTGTAAGAGAAAATTAAATCATATGATAATCAAAGCAGTTACCGGTTGGCAGTCGCTCGGTCGGGTTTGCCTTTTTTAGATTTTGAATTCATGCTGGACGATCTCTGGTGTGGATTGGGCTCTGATTGATGATGCCATGTACAGAAATACAATTTTTGTCACTTCATTGTCTGTGCTTTCCCATTAAAAGAAGCAAATACAAACACGATAAATTGATTAGTGTCCTCCACTGCCGTATCGATCAACTTAGGCCCGCCTTTCAAAAGAAGTCCATTGAGCTACAAGTCTAATCATATCTACGTTTCCCGCAGCCCGCAGTAAGACGCGGGCAATCATCCCTGAACGTGACAGGAATTCCTTGCGGGGTATTTCTCTCAGTGTTGTCTGTTAACCCCTCCCCCCCCCCCAACACAACCACCAAACCTCAGAAACCTATTCTAAATTTAGGACATATGTATTTACCTACATAGGTTTGTTATTTACCAAATTTCAAGAGGACAGCAATTTTTGAATGGTAACCACATTCTGAGAGGGACTCCGTGATATTTGGACTAGGGTCTTTTCGGACCGCCACTCGTTTAGATAAAAATGAAGAATGTTGGTGTGTTTTTACACACCAAACCCATTCTCTAAGTTATAGGACTGAGTTTGATTCTTAGCCAACGAGAGGGGCTAGAGCTAGCATGCTCCTTTGGTGGCTTAGCCCCCTAGTGCCACCCCCTGATTGCGTGGCAGCAGATAGAGAGCAGACGGGAATGACCCTAGAGGACATGCTCCAGGAAAAAAGGAGTATGGAAAATGATTCGATATTTCTGCTAGAAAAATGATTCGATATTTCTGCTAATATAGTTCAATATGTTGTTGGCATCTTGAAACAGGATAACTTTTCGCATATAAAAAGTGTTTAAACATTATGAGTGATGCCGGTATAAAACAGCAAGATATTTGATTGAAACCGCACTATAGTCTAAACGTCTCATATTATGCTCTTGTATATCTAATATTGGAATGCTCTAAGTACGTTTTGGGCTTAGAAATACAGCAAAAGCTACATCAAACCTTTTTTGCAGAGCAAAGCAATTCATTTAGGGAAAAGTAGATAGAAGTGTATCTATCATTCCGTTAGTTGTTGTGCCTAATATTCCCTTGCATATTCTCAGGGGCGGACTGGCCGGTCGGGCTACCGGGCGATCGCCTGGTGGGCCCTCCCAAAAATAATGCAATTTTCTCTTAACTTTGCTATTAAATGAAAACTCTTATTGTTTGGTAGGGGCCCTCTTCTGTTGCCATAACACCGAGACTCTCTCAAGATTAGTGGATACAGAATGAATAAAAAGATCACTTTGCGGTATTTAAGTACTGAAAAAGCATTTGCCAAAATTTTGGGCCCCATGGAAACAAGGAGAATCCTGGGCCCAAGGCTCACTGTCCCTAATGCAATGATACGATACTTAACTGGAAGTTTCAAAATCTGATAAATGTTTTCTTTGGGCCCTCAGTTTAAATGTTTTCATTAAATCGAGATGGTAAGGAAATGACATGGTAAGGACATGACAGTTTTTGATGGTAAGGACATGACAATTTTTGTGACTCAATTTCTAGGAAGGTACATTGTGTAAGGTCTAGGAAGGTGTAATTCTTCGGAGAAATTTTGGCATAATTCCACTGGCGTGCTCTGACTGTGCTAGTTTTTTATTCGAAAATTTGCTGACGTGGCGGAAACCATGCGATATTTGCCCTGACGAACTTTGCAAAATAACAGGCCCGTAGACACTGGGGGCAGGGGGGTAATGCCCCTCCCAATAATTAGCGAAAACTGTGTGTGAAGATCTTATAAGCGCAGTATTTGGTAAGGCAGGTAAAGAAAAAGCTATATTTCTATTCATGCTCCCCATCCAGTTTGGCAGTCTACGGGTCTGCATAAAAACGAAAAAATTTTAAATGTCTCCCATTGTAAACTAAAAAAGAAAAAAAACGAGATACAACTGGAAGACTTAGATGCATCACAAGCTTTATGCTCATAGAAATGTAGACAAGAATTGATATCTAAACATAGAAAGGAATGACTCGTTATTCTTGAAAGTTTCTTACTGAGAACATTTATTTCTGTCTTCAATAGACAAGACAGGGTTTTTTATAATTGCATTTAGAAATCTGTTCAAAGTTGTCGAAAATGCTGGGCTTGTCGCTAAAAGTTTAGAATAAGATCTTGGTTTTTTGGTAATTGGAAACTATTAGGGGATGGGGAATTATTGTAAATGAAAGCTTTCGTGTATTGCCTAGGATCTTCCTTTTGACAAAATTGATGTGGCAAGTATTCTAGATGCATTTTTGACCATCCCTATAATGTCAAATTTCGAGAATTTTTCTTGAATTCGGCCAGAATTCCTAACCATGGTGGTGGCCTTTATCTAACCCGCTTTCGTTGCTGCCTACAGGAAGGCTTACAGTACATAGCATATCTTAATTAAAATGCTTGAAAACTGGAAACTCAAATTGGACAATGATTACATTGTCGGAGCAGTACTGATGGATTTATCAAAGGCCTTCGATTGTATTTCGCATGACCTTCTTATTGCAAAACTTCATGCTTATGGTTTTGATGAAAGTTCTCTAGTCCTTATTTACTCCTATTTAAAAAGGCGCTTACAAGTAGTTCGAATCAATGATACTTACAGTGATTTTCAATCTGTTTTATCAGGGGTACCGCCTTGGCCCTATTCTTTTCAATTTCTACATTAATGACCTGTTTTATTTCATTAAAAAGGCTTCTCTTGTAAATTACGCATATGACAACACTTTAACATATTTTTCAAAAGACCTGCCTCAATTAATTAACGTCTTGAAAAAAGAAGCAAGCATCGCCCTTGCCTGGCTCAATCAGAATGAAATGATTGCTATCCCAAAAAAATTTCATGCTCTTCTAGTCTTCATCAAGTAAAATCTCATCAAGTAAGAGGGTACGCTTGAACTCTTCCTAAAAGTATTGAACCCAGAAATGCCGGGCACTGTCGAGGAAATGCGCAGTCTTCTTTCAATGTTTCCCACAGTGTTCTCTCGTGAAAGCAGCACCACTCTACACAGCGAACTGGCATTTTTCTTCGAACACGCAAAGAGAGTGCACGAAGAAGAACAAGAGAGGGATCTAGAGAACGGGAAGAAGTGGCACAGTTGAGCTGCAACGTAGCGACCAAGATTGCTTTCTAGTCCGAGCAAAGGTACGGAATATTTAAACTGACAGCAAGACTCTACCGGCTTTTCATCACTGCTGCACGTTCTTTCAGCTTAATGAAAAGGGTGAAAAGCTATTCCAGAAACAAGACAGGCGAAGAAAAGTTGAACGACCTAATGGTACTTGCCGCAGAGAGAGTTTTAACGGACAATATTAAGCTTGATAAAATTGTAAAAAAGTGGTCGCTGCTGAAAACAAGAAGGGAATCAATTAATTAGAACATCAATATTATCAAAACACTTCTTGTGAATGTTCAAGAATGAATATAAAATGTTCAGGTAAAAAAGGCTTTTTCAGGTAGATTCGACCATACACCTCAAGGGCCTCGGGACGTCCCTGCCTACATCCCTGGTAGTTACTAATTAGAATTAATAGCAATATTCCAATAACGCTTAAACCAGTATAAAAAGTGATGCAACAAACAACTTTGGGGATACCCGTAAACTTATTATTGATTTTCGGGTCCTTTCTCGACGACTTGGCCCGGGCCCTAAATTTAGAGCCAGTCCGCCCCTGTATATACCCTTTGTTTATGTTCTATTACTTTGTCTTTACAAGGGTGGATTGAAACATGGATGCCTTGAGCATTGCAACGTCTGATTGAATATATCACGTTAGAATATTTCAAGTTAAAAAGTCATTCAAGTGTCTCCAACTGAAGGACAAGTTTCTACACTTCATGCTCGTAAAGTCACCGATAACATCCTGGAAAACAATACTTCTCAGAATGACAGAGATCTTTGCTTGATTCTAGTGTTTTCAGTCACTCGCAAATACCCATAAATTTTTATATAGCAGAGACGCAAGTGGGAAATTGGAGGGGGGGAGAGCAAGTTAAAGAGACCGACAAGATTTTGCAGAAAAGTCGATACTTTGGCAAATTATGGGAGCTAATCCCCCGAAACTCAGTTCGTCCTCCTTATCGGAGGCCCAGTGTTGTAAATAACTTAAACTTTTCTATTTTTATAGAGTCTATCAACAAAATCTAAGGTTGGTGGAAACATCGAAGTGCGCAGCCTAGGGACAGGTAACGACAGAGCAAATCGATTGAGGTCCTCGGTTTTGCTGGCAGCTATTTCACCCTCTTCTGAGCGTTTCCTTGTGATCAATTCGTACAAGTTTTAGAAATTTTCCACAAATCTTTTTTTCATCCGTTTCTCAACTTTGTGGTGTTGTAATGCCCTAAGCACGTGGTAAGTCAGCTATAAATATAGAAACTACATCACGGTGGGTTCATCGAAGAAACCGAATCATTGCTGATGCCTATGAGGGGCACGGGAGGGCGTGCCCCCCCCCTATAACCCTGAAAACCTGAATGCTTGTCGGAAATTTTTGGATTTTACACAAGTCACAACCCAACGACTGGCTGATGATAGTCTTCTTAGGTTTCCATATTTTTTCATTAGCAATTTTGTCTTTAATCGATTTTTTTATGTTGCGTTGGCTGAAAGAAGCCAAAGTTAGTCTCTACAGAATATTTAGGGTCCCTTTTGTAAGAAACTCTGGGATTTTTCTGGTCGATCATGGAATCCTTTACAGTGGGAAGCATGAAACAAATGGCAAAAATTGATAATTAAGATATATAATCTGAATTTTGCTATATGTTGAAGCACCCGTGACACCAGAATGTGCTGCAGAGCGAGCTGGAGAGCCCATGTCAACCTGAAAAAGAAGAGATGTTCAAAGCTCCAGAAGAAGAAAAAGAATAAAGATGTTTTTGAAATAGACACAGCTGAAAACATTGATCTAAGTACACTTGACAAAATGGAATATGGCAAGAGCTGTTAAGCCAAACAACATAATTGGGTATGTAAGTTGAGAAAAATTTCCTTTTTGGCTGATATTTTATAACACAACCTGAACACCCCTACCTTAAGGCCTTTGCACTCAGAGACGCTACATAGACCAAGTTAATTTTGTGGCAGGTGCCACCTGAATCAGAAGAAATTGCTAAGGTGATTTTCAAGTACCCACGTATGGACCCCCCATATGTAGGGATTGGAAAAGTGATGGTAAAAAGAGTTGTGCTGGAACCTAGGGGGTGAAAACGGGGATGAAACAGCTAGCACTCAGACGTTGTGTTTCTGCGGAGGAGTAAATGATATATTTCTTTTTGGATACGAGACAAGTTACATTACACTGTTACAGTAGGTGAAGCCATTTTGAGTACATTCAGTTAAGAACGATCCCTTTTCGTTGCTAAAAAGGGTCACGTTATCACATTGTACCCTTGATCTTATAAAGACGTCTTTGCTCCTTGTTACAGTCGATCACAATAATGTTGCTTTATGTATTTTAACAATATCATTGATCGGTCAATGCTAAAACTACATAATTTCGTATGCTGGCTATCGTGCTAATCTAAATGTATTTTATGCATATTTCAATATAACATAACACTGTCTGAGATGTGGTAATGAACGACTCTCAAATAATGATGAAGTCAACAAGCCCCTTAGCCTGCATGGAGACTTTACTTTCCGTTGCGAAGGAGAACCAACTCCATCACAGATATCGAAGTATTTGAAGAAATATCTTTTATCTAATAGACAGGGAATTTTGTAAAAAAAAACTAGCAAACTGCTATTCGAATATGGAACATATTTGACAATGATAATTTGACAATGAAATGTCCTCTAAGAGTGTATTCGTCGAATATATCTGTGACGTAGTTAACCTAGTACCCGTTTAATGCAAAGTGTCTTTTTGAAGTCTTTTTTGATAGTATATCTAGGCTGTCATTTTATTCCCTTTAAGCCCTTGCAGTATTTGAACACTTCATAACCTGTTCAAAAGTTCTATCTTATTTTTTGTTAATTGTTTAATGTCATGTTTTGATCGATGACCTTTTATGACTGCACTATGTTCTTGAAGCGCTAGGCTGCTGGGTTCAACCCTGGAGATCTGATACGGAGATGTTTTGCAGTCAAGACAATTTCAATGACTTTTGGAAAAAACTTTTGTGTTTTTCTAGATCTCACCAACAACCATTACGATTACGAATTCAGATTTGTCTGATTTCAGTATTTCGATTCACATGACTTACTTGCATTTGTCTTGGTGGGAAAGGTGTTACCCTTAGGTTTTTCGCAGGGACAGTCACAGGCAACAGCACTACAACACATACGCTGCCCACGTTGCATACAGTAAAAACCTGCATAGAAGAGTCTAGAAGATTTAGAACCTACTGAACTGTTGCTTAGCCATAGCCAATGAATCTTGAACTGATATTATAGATGCTTTAAATTACCTATATAAATGCAGTATTCAATACTCCGTTCAGTGTATCGATATTTTCAATTCCCCAGCCAAAGTCATGTAGTAATCATATTTTATTTATATTCAAGTCTATGGTAGACTCCTTTTTGCTCGACTTTATCAACACTTTTTTCAGGTAGTACGGATTTCCACCAATAAGTAATCCACTGGAATTTAAAGACCTTTAGCCCCAGTATGTAATACGCTTGAATTTTGAAATGGAACAAAAGTGATTGATGAAAGCCCTGCATCAAGTAAGAACCAATTTAAGAGCCTAAATCACCTCATTTCCTATGAAATTCCCAATTAAAAAGAACCTAGTCAGGCTGACTTGCAAAAATGCAGGTTCTTATATGCGGGTATTTACGGTATTTCGCCATCAGCTTAATCACTTCAAACTTGTATCAGATCGCTCATTTGAAATCAAATTTTACAAACTATAACTAATAAAATGAACAAATATCCCGAGCCACAATTGAACGAAAGCCACAAACTTTGCTGTTTCTCTCCATACGCAACATCGAATTTTCTTTAGCGTTCATTTCATTCCGAGCAGTGCTGAGCAATTTCAAAAGATTGTCATCCCTTGAACATTTAAGCTGTGCTCAAGCCCGCGTTCAAGCCCGCGTTCAAGCCCGCGTTCAAGCCCTCCTCATCTGCGATGCATTTACATGCGAAATAGGCAGCAATATCAAGTATACCGAGTCACGTTTACAACAATGAGCCAAGAAACCCCTTCAACTTGTATACCGAGCTTATTTTCCTCTGCGAGGCGATGTTGTCTCCCATACCTTAAAAGTAAGCCCCTTCACAGATTCATCACAGACGGGCTCGGATAGAATATAATTTTACTTTGCACACGTCTTCGCGACAAAATCAGTCTCGTCGTGATAAAGAAGAACATAAACGCAACCTTCTTCACCAAAACAAGAACTTTGTATGATGCGTACCGGTGCATCGAAATAAATGCGGAGGTATTGCGAGGTAATAACTGTTTAAATTGCGAGGCCAGATATAGCATTTAAAATACCCATTAATTTGAGTGGCTAGGTGAATCCGCTACATGCTACTAAACGCGCCCTTACATTGCGCGAAGTAGCGAAACATGAACAGATCTGAGCAACAGAGAAAACAATGCTGATATTAATGAATAAAATATTATATACGATATGGATTTTTCTAGTGATTTCCTAAGACTGACGTCATTTGAAAAAGAAAATTCATCAAAGGTGTTAAAAAAGAGAACTACTTAACAAATAGCAACAGATTTTCTAACATTTATACGACATTCATGGAAAGTAAATTCTACAGCAACCAAGACAGCAATAATGCATTCGAACATTCTGAATTAAATCTACATTGAGATATTGTTGTTGAAGGAACGAGCTACAGCACAACTGCATTGCCTAACAAAGCGTCTGCATAGGGCCTCTTGCAAAGTAAATGTTTCTTTGGACAACCAAATAATTCTATGTGTATTGATAAAATCTGGTTTTAGCTACATACGGAGACAACCTTGCAAGGGATTGATTCTGAAGGTGATGTGTCGGATAGGCTAACAAACACAATGGAAAGCAGAACAATACTGGTGACAACTTTCGTCAATCGGGAGGGTGAACTTAATCTTAATCTGCATGCTTCTTTTAGGCTTCCAGCAACCCATTCTCAAACTGGCGCCCGCAAACTCCGTGCCATGCTACTTACAAGGGAGACAAGATCACCCATATTTCAGTCCGTTTTCTGTTAATTTTGACAATAATTTTACATAAACGGCTAAAGATAAATGATTACAGATAAATGCCACAGTTTTGACAATGAACGATCTAGGAAAGGCGCGTAGGCTTATTCTAATAAGCCGTTTTATTTCAACATGGGCATTATTTCAAAGATATTAAACAAGAAAAGTTGCGATCAAATGAGATATTCACAAAGATATTCGTGACCCTTTTTCTTTTGCGTGACTTCCTTTATTGCGCAGAACAAAGAAAAAAGACCCAACTACACAGAAGACAACAAGGATGAATTGTGTTTCGTTAGTGGTTAGTATGTCGAGAATAAATAGAAATTGAAATTTAGAGCTGGATTTCCAACGATGTAAAATCACCATTTACTTCAGAATCAAATTGAAGTGAGGTAGAAAAATCAAAAGGGGGAACGTTTATTGCTGTTTATAACACTTTACACCAAGGGTGTTATCTAATACCCGAGAAGTACCGCCCAGGGTTGAATATGAACTGTAGGCATACTACACACGACGAGTCAGAGCTGGCAGCATGTGAATATCCCTCTTAAATATGGTATCGTCTCTAAAGCCACGCGACCAAGCGAAGTCAAAAGCCATCTGATCAAGGTTTGACAGGGTAACAGCATTGCCTAAAGTTGATGGGCATTATCTGTACACGCATAGAACTGGTATTTAGGGTACGACGGTTGAATTACAGGTATAGCAACAATAGAATGATCAAATTAACAGGTTCGCAGAAACAAGTATCACCGTGATGAAACAGTCACCAGTGTTCACGGTCTGTAGATACAACAGAAGCACTATCCGCTCCATTTACGAAACAGTTTTGCAGCAAACAATTCGCATCAACAGCAAAGGCACCTCGTTGTCCGACTTCATTTTCACTCCTCTTGCCAATATAATTCTATTTCATTATTCATAACAGTAAGACTCTCCTCAGCGACATTCCCAAACTTTGACTGTTAAATCAACGCTACCGGTCGCAACAAATGGTGACGATTTGTGAAAGTCTACAAAGAAGTCATTTTGGAATTCAGAACTTGCATATTTGAAAACAAATTTTAAACTGTGTTTGAATTTCAGCTAGAAACTATGGTATCTATGGAAGTTTAAACTATCAAAAACGTTTTTAAAACTGGCGCAAATACTGCTAAATTATTGATACTGTCGAACAGCTGCAGAACATTAACTTTTAGAATGTATCCCAACATGTATGAAAAGAGGATATGTAAATATCGTCCAGTTTCACTTTCAATACAGAAAATATAGTATCTTCGTTGTGCCCACACATTGTATTCTTGAGAATTCCTGATACTGGAACGAAAATACGGATTTTCTTAGCGTGTTTGAGAGAAAAATATGAACGGAAACTGCAACTAACTTACCTAAACAAGTACAGAAATGTTCATGGGCATTGAGAGTTTTGAGGCAGCGCTGGTTCTTGATATCCCATGACCTGACTGTTTTATCGTCAGAACAACTAAGCACGTATTTGCCACTCGGATGAAAGAGTATTCCACGCACCCAGTTATCGTGGCCGATCTGAAACACAAGTACCTGTCTGTGTCAGACATTACATGCTGTCATTTCTTTAATTACAGAGAGATTAAGTTGGATGGGATAAGTTGAAAAAACTCGGAACACGACAAGCAGGGGTCGACATCCATCAACCTGACTAAAGGATGGCCTATCCCTTGACTATTCAAAGGGCAATTCAATTTATATCAGTTGAAGTTATGACAAACAGAGTTTAAATTCTTATATTATCGGCGATACCGTCTACAGATTAATATAGGTTTGAATGACTTATCTTCAAATTTCGCATAATTACGACACTAGGACAGTATAATAAAGTCAATTGCAAGCTGCTTTAAAATTCGATGAAGATACAGATTGCATTAGAGATTTCAATAATCAAATTTATAAAAGCAAATTTCGTACCAAAGTGAAGAGACAAACACCCGCACCAATGTCCCACAGTTTCACAGTCTTGTCTCTTGATCCAGACACTAAAAACGGACCGGGTGCTTTTTTCTGCAACGAAAAGTTCAGAATCAATTCTTCAACAAAATCTTCAATGAAATCCTACCAATTAGAGGTAAAAATAAAAGCGAGAATTAATGCAAAGATTATTTTGTCAAAAGGAATATGGAAAATATGTCAATGACGCAACATATCTTTACTTTTTACCATATTAGGCAGAGACTACACAAAAATTATGTGGGTGAATGAAACCGGTTGAGGCATATAAAGTTGACAGAAAAGTCAAACCAAGTTGACAAAAGCTCGTTGAGTCTATAAAGATCTTTTACACAAGTGCATTAGATATGAAAAAAGGCACAGAAGGTTAGATTACAATTTTAGGATAACAGCAAGAAAAGATATGATTCAGTTTTGCTGATAGATATTTTGCAGTCGACTCTGGTCTCAAGATAACAAAACTTTGCTGTTTTAAAAACATAGCAAAACGAAAGATATAAAACAACTCACAGTGTTTCCTATGGATTCATTAATTGTTTGATGTGAATTTTCAGGCGCCCAGGCGATGCATTCTACCACGTGGTCGTGATCATTTAGTTCTAACTTACACTCTTTACTCGCTACAACCCAAATTCGAATGGACTGAAAAAGAAGCAGAACAAAATTTGAGAGCATGACTAGCTACCTCTAGGTTGCGATTAGCAAAACATGACAAGGGCAGGCCTTGTCCTAGCTAGTTTATGAAACAGATAATGCACAGACCAGCCTACAGTGTCTGATACACATGCAGGGTTTTGTCATATGCGGGCTGGGGCAGGCCTAGTGAATAAAACGGATGATGCACGCCAGGCTTAGTGTCTGATGCACGAGCAAGCCTTGGCATACACGGGAAGGGGCAGGCCTAGTGTATGAAACGGATCATGCTATCTAATTAAAAGCAGTCCACCATCGTAGTCTCTTAATCCCCAATGAGCTTTTAAATGTGATACTTAATCGGCACTAGGGTTAACATAAAATAGTATAATAAAGCTGTTGATTACTTTGTAACCATTTTACTCACACTCTTAATAAATAAATAACTATGATTTCAAATCACCTTTAGATTTCCACAGTTCAATTTTTTTTCTCTTAGCCAGGCAGAGTCCTAACTTAAAAATATATTTCGTCTAGGCTATTCCTTGGACTCTGTATGCATAGAAGTAATCAAAACTGTGGGCAGTGTAATGATATGGAATGTGCCAATTATTCTTTTACAATACTTCTTTCTTAAAATTATATTTTCCATCATGCCAATAAAAACTTAGATCACTGTTCAAATCCCTTATTGAAAACAAAGCAAATGTTCAACACAGAGTCTTATTTCGGGGCTTTGCAGCAAGATAATGAAGAAAGACAAACAGTTATATTAGAAAGAAAAACTCTTTTAAAAATGCCGGTCTCATCTTTCGATACATCCAGCAAAGATGAAGTTATTGCAAATTAGTTGACTAGCAGTCAGGGATGACTTGTGAAAGTAAAAAGAAACTCTATTCAGAAGCTAAGTTAAAATCAACCGATGAAGTAAGGTCTTCAGACTATTGTGTTATGTTAAGATACTGTGTTATGGTGTTAAAAACGCAACCATACCTGGTCATTTGAACAGCTTGCTAACAATGTTCCTGGAATAAGAGCGAAAATGGTTTCGTAAAACACGCAAGTAACTGTTAAATGAATTTGCAAGAACTTAGCAATTTAGATACAAGGTCAACTCAGATCTCATTATGAAGGTCGCGTAAATAACAACAGTTATCGTCAAATGGCGTTAAAACAGAAGTATACTTTCTTGGGTAGAAGCTCAACAAGGGTTTCCAATTTGCAACAAAGTGTTCATCATCAGCAAAAGATAGCGTCCGGGTAACGCAATGCTTAGGATGCATCGGGGTTGTAAACAAAAATGAGCAAAGGGTTCATCCACAACGCTGTCTTGTACATTTTGCTTTGCAAGCCAAAAAGAAACAAAGGCATGATACAAGGAATATGACGTACCATCAGGACTAACACTGACAGTTCTGACCCACTCTCTATGCCCGGTGAAGGTCTTTGTGCAATACCTGGAATAGAAAGGCCCTCTCAATCTACAACATACCACAAAAATCTCAAAAAATAGTCTGGAAAAATAGTCTAAAAAAATCAAATTTGAACAAACAACTACCAGTGAAACGAAATGGCAGCAATTTTCACATTAAATTGAAGCAACTTCATCCTAAGCACACAGCTGTTCACATGCACAGATTCTCCACATGAATATTCACCGAAAGCATTTTATTAAATGGGTTTCTAGATTCATCAGCAATTGAACTTGGTTTAGCGACTGTTCAAGACAATGCTGTATATTTTTCCCTTGCATTATCAAAATGCTGACGCAAAAAAACACCAAATACCCAAGTTGAACTCAAGAGTGATCATAGCGATGAGCTGAAAAAATCTTTCGTTCAACGCTGTTCCAGGAACAAGTTTTACGCAAAAGAAGGAAAAGGTTCCCTGCCTGCCGCTAGTATGAAGGTTAAATGGCAAATGGTTTTGCCAAACAAAGAGGTACAACCAGACATTCATTCTAGATATAATCATCATATTTCCGTAATATGAAATTCAATACAGAAGAGATTTATTTTTCAAAAAAACTTTAAAGTACAGCTAAAGATAAAAGATTGGAAATTGTTCACAATTAATTGGGTTATAGAGAAATCGTCTATCGAACCTACATAAAATGTAGTGTTGAAAGAAGATTGGCAGAATTGCGGTTCAATACTACCTAACGTAAGCTCCAAACTAAGTTCAATATTATTTCTTAAATGTAATGCTGGAAAATATTCATAATAAGACTTGAACCGGGTAGTACATTAAGTTGCAAGTTTAGATATCACGTGGTGCATTCATCCCATGGGCTCCGATGCAAGCCATGCCCCCCCCTGACCCCCCTTTATCGGAAGCCCTGCATTGCAAACTGGTAAATCGAGGAATTGACGAAGAATTTACATTGGTAATGAAAGATTCTTACCCAGAAGCTACCTCCCACATCTTGATTGTCTTATCTCGCGACGAGGACACTATGTAGTCACCAGATGGCATGAAACATACCGAAGATATATTGTGATCATGCCCTGTGAAAAATAATTTGCTGCAGAGTAACAGGCAAAAGTAACACAAAAAACAGTCCGACCTCACCCTAGATAAATTAACAGAGCCATGCGTGCCATATGCATGCGGTTTTTACCCAATGGAAATTGACATATCAGCTGCCAAGCAACATCTAACGCTCATTGGCTGATTACGGACGACAAAGCTGTTATGAAAGTAGACAGTGGAGCTGCTAAGAAAACTTACCATGAAGTGTTTTAATATTTTCATATCCTTGGAAATCCCATAGCTTTATTGTCATATCAGCCGACGCTGAAGCTAGAATCAGGAAAATACAATTTTTGCTATAAAACTCATGAAGAAGCTCTACTTAAGAAACTTAAGAAACTTTAATATGGAATTAATAAATAAGCAAAAATTTGGTAAGAGTTTGAATAAATATGAACGAGGGCGAGAAAACAACAGTGGATAGGGTAAAATTCTAAGACTTCAAAACTAGTTGATCAAATTATTCGTTTAAACATTTGTATATTTATTTGCGTAAACACATATTTGGAACGATAAAAGTTATGATTGGATTAAATCACATGAACAATAAACTAAACAAAAAAAGGCTAACAAAGCATCACTTTCTTAGATTAATCCTTCCCGGGTGGACCTAGCCAATGTGCAATAAAAATAATTGTTATACTTCTTCAGTTGATCGTACCTCTCCAATTTATCAAAAGAAGCGATAAAATGAGGGTGATGTATTATGCCGTTGCCCAGGAAAAAATTTCAGATGTTGGGGCCACAGCATATTCTTAAAGAAGCTTCTACAAGCAAGCAAGCTATCTTTGACCTTTAGCTGGACCACAAGTCAGCGAATTTGTGATCAGGAACCTCCTGACAGAAATAATTTTTACGGCAAAGAAGCAAACCATTTGTGATAAAGAATTCTCGGTTTCGGTAAAGTAAATGAATTATTCAAGAGATGAAACAAAACGAAATAAAGACTAAAACAGGCAATTAAGAAACGCAACCCACCTCATCATTAACAGGTGGATGGGATATCATTTAAGCAAAACAGTAATCAACATATGAAAAAACAAGCTGATATAACAGAGCGAACTTACCAAGAAACTTTCCAGTATGGTCAAATGCTAGGTCTTGAACGATGTCTGTATGGCCTTTCAAAGTCTTTTCGTAGTCGCCAGTCTCGTAGTCCCAAACCTACCAATGCAGGCAAAGGAGCGTTTTTTCGTAATAGAAAGCAAATTTTATCACATGTCTATTAGTCGGTATACTAAAGTCTGTGAAACTTTCTATGAGTTGACATATGCATAACACGGGGGCTTCCTGTGACATATAAAATATCTACAGCAGCACTGCAAAACAGAATGATAACATAGAAACGAATTAAAAAAGCGAGCAGTTGCCCTGCCTGTAAGCTGCTTTACAGGTGCGCTGCCCATTGATACGACACGGAAGAACATGGATCCAGCTATCTATACATACTGCACTCAAGTTGTTGCTTGGCCACAAAAACACTGCTTAACAGGCCAGGTACCTCACACTACGGCAACTAAGATACTCGCGTGCAAGGCACCTCTGCTTCTCCGCTCCTTTCTTGCATTTTCATGTCACTGTTTTGTGGCACTGTGGGTAACATTATGGAAGCTAGTAACAGTCTTGATAGGCTTCAAAATAAACCCAGCTCGATTAGCCAGTAAGTACATTTTGAAAATCATTTATACATTATACACAGGTGTAAAGCAAGGCTACATTTCAAGACTTTTTTAGCAACATAGTCAAAAAATGATTTTTCAGCTACAAATAAAAACACGTACTTTGATGGTAGCGTCTTCGGCAGCGGTAACCATGACACTGCAAAAGAAAATCAGTCTGATAAACGAAACTTGCTAGTTGCCTAAACAAGCAGCACACGGCAGAGTCAAATAAAGCTGCTCCAAAAAGGGTCAGTTTTCAGGTAGTGGCGTCGATTGTGAATTCAAATGATCTCGCAGAAATACAAAATGATACTTGACGTACAAAGTCAGTGGTCGTGAGTTCGAGCCTCGCTCGCGTCGGTTATTTTGCCGCACTCTCTATTAATTATCTTTTAAATCCTGTTGCTTGTAAACAAAATGATACAGAAACTTGCTCGAAGTACACAAAATAATGGACTAACATTCAATGCAAAGTCACTTTGGTATACTTTAAACAGCGGATAATAATACAAAAGAGAGAAGGTTTTATTTTTGGCATGGCTGTATTGATATCTCAAATCAGCCCTTATACATTGAAGATAAAAATATCACCCTCGATCAAGAAGATTAAAAAGTCAAAGCATTTATTCAATCTTGTATTTTCATTTTAACCAAATGCTTCTGCGAGCAGGGACAGTTTGAAATGGCGCAAACAAGAATCGAAGCTGTCAATTGAAAAATCCCAAATCCTCAAATTCGCACTCCTCAAATAAGCTCCCTCCCTCCCATTAGCCTCCAGCCTGGAAGTAAACATTTTTAATCAGCCCCCAGCTTTGAACTTGCCCCCAACCTCGAATAAGCCCCCAACCTCGAATAAGTCCCCAACCTCGAATAAGCTCCCTCCCTCCCATTAGCCTCCAGCCTGGAAGTAAACATTTTTAATCAGCCCCCAGCTTTGAACTTGCCCCCAACCTCGAATAAGCCCCCAACCTCGAATAAGTCCCCACTCATAAAAGCCAATTTCTGCAATATAATAAGCTCCCATGGATCAATGTGGGCTTAAAAGATGCACCATTCGAGTACATGATTGATAACACTTTAAATAGCGAATGAAAGAACTGAAAAAACGAGAAATTGACGAAAAGACATTGAAAATATCCATGTTTTGGACTAACATGTATTTTTGACATTTGACTTATACCTTGTTATGATATCTTAGAAAGAGTTTCTAAATAAATTGCAAACAAAACTATTTTAAAAACCTTAACAAAGTTACGAAACGAGCTACTCGTATGACAAGTTGTAGACGATTTTATAAGTACCCCCCCCCCCAGGTGGCTAATTCAAGGATTTACGGTATAGATGTAGACAGGGAAATATAAAGTACACTAGGAAGTATATGAAATTGAGGGAGGCACATTACCTGTACACAGGATGGAATAAAACTTTCGTGATTGGGCTTCTATGACCAGTTAGGGTGTACTTAGGGGGTGGTCTGGGAATCCAGTCTGTTGGCTGTCGGTTCTTCCGTAAGGGGCCTATGAAACAAACAACATTCTTTTAAATGGAAAGACCATTAAAACATTTAAATTAACCTTTCATTTCTAGTATAAATATAAATAAATATATTTCATCCTCAATTTCCGGATGGAACATAATGGAAGATAAAGATCTGTAAAGAGTGACCCCTAAGAATACTTCACTTCAGTCATTTCAATACAACATTCTGCAGTCTCTTGTGAGAACACTTCTTTAAGAAACCTTTGCAGCAATCTTTTTATAACATCATTTGAGTTTTGACATTTCTTGAAAACTGCTCTATTTGCTAGACCTCAAAGATACTTGGTTCTTAGTACTTTCTAAACAAATGGGCTTTCCTATAAAGGTCCTTTTATTTTGGCTTCCTACCTAGATAACTTTGCCAAAGATACCTGGATAAACACATTGGCCAAAGACCCATTTTCTGAGACAAAAAGAGTTTGGAAGTAACTAAAACTTGATTATATGTACTTCTTTTTCAGTGGAAGACTTAAAATTATATGAACATTTTAATAACGAGTCATTGGCTAACTGACCATGTAAGTTGCCTTACCTCCACTTTCCAGTTCTTTTTCAGCTTCATTTAGTTTCGACTCTAATTCCATGACCTGAAAGGGGGAGTATGTAACTTAAAAATCTGGGTTGGTAACACTCCCTTGAGCTAGAATAAGCTGCATCAGACATATGAAAGATCTGATTGAAAGATTACATTACGCCTTCTGTTGTCCAACGCTGGATAAGTATCTGTTTCTAAATTATAGCCCTACCCAACATAATTTTATCTTCACTTGCCTAGCCAACTGATAATTATATTTAGTTAACATTTGTGGAGCATAAAGGAGAATATTGGAAAGTTGGATATTTTGAGACAAGCAAAAGTTACTCCAACTTGAGATTTAACAATTCAACTATCAACAAACCAAGGTTTTAATCCAATAGCTTTGTTATAGACATTTTTCATTGTACTTATAAAAGGTGATAAAAATAATCAATCCCAACCTTTTTCTGAAGTCTGATAACTGAAGTCCATTTCTTCTCCAAAAGGCCTGCATATTTTTTTTCTATTTCTCCTTTCTGCAAAAAACATTTAGGGGATATGGTTAAATCAGGTTTGACAGCAAACAAAAAACAAAAACAAGAAATGATGAAGATTATTATTAACAAGCATCTCAAATTACTTGCTATTGTATAAACTATATACTTATATAAAGTTAGTACACAGTTATATGCATAACAAAGCTATTTTATCTTGTTGTATATATAGTTTATTGTTATCTATATATATATATATACACTTTTAGGGAGCAAAAGTATTGTACAGGTTGGACAAATGAGTAATGGTGACCCCGTTGCAAACAACTTGGCGACTGAAAACAAAGCCACCTTTGTGAAGCCATTAGGCATCTTTTTAGAGTTAAAAACCAATCAAACTAAACTTCAAACTGGCAGCAACACTTTTGATTTGAACATTGAAAAAAAATAATTTTTAAAAAGTGAAAAGTTAACTTTTTATCTGAGTCTCCCAGCTTTGAAACCTTTGTGAGACTTGTTAAAACTTTATCAAAAAGTTTTGTAACAGGATCTGTTAATCAGGAAATGATAGATTCAGAAAAAAACATGTGAAGATCACATTTAGTCGTTAATGTAATGTAATGTAATGTAATGTATTCATTGCACAGATCCTAAGTACAATATTGGTTTTTCACTGGCAGTAAAAAAAAATAATTAATAAAACAAAAACCTATAAGTAAATATCACCAAATGTAAGTATAGTCTTTTTATTATATTGAATAACGTTAGGCTAGAAAATATGTACAAGTATAGAGAAGATATGTACAAGTTGGAGTGCTAAGTTAGACATTATGGGCCTTGTGGAAAGTGATAATGTCTAACCATTATTGACCATTATTGACAATATTCCAAGACTTTAATTCATGCTACCTTATTTTTTATGTCTGCACTTTCTGATGCCTTAATGCAATAGGACAAACCTAACTTTGCTAGATATACCTGAAGGCAGCAGAAGATATAAAAATCATGTAAAATGACACGTACGATGTCTGCCTCATTTTTGAATGCCTCTAAGGTTGAGTGAAATCCACATGCTTGCAAGTAGTCTGCAATTGATTTGTTCCTGAAAAAATTAGAATATTCAGACATACAAAAAATACAATTTGAAAATATTTTTCTCTGTTGGACTACTATAGGCTATAGGCTTCATATTTTCATTCAAAACAGCTGCAATTCTTAGTGGAACTCGTGAGTTTTACTTAATACCCCAAGATACAGGAGCAAATCAAAAATTCCTTCCAGTGCCTCAGTTTTTCTTCTCAGAGCATTGTAATTGATTGAATTTTTTATAAAATCTTTTTCGATTACATACTTTAAGGCCTAGGTTATCAGAGCAACACAAAATTGCCATATAAGGAAGGCTCCCCACCAATATTTTGATATATGAATGACCATACACTCAAAGCCAGATTACACTTGCCATTAGGCCAAACACACCTCACAACATAACAAATACTAAAAAATGGGAATCCAAAAATTGGTTTGTTGACCTTTTCATTGTTGATATTTTTTGCTATTCGGTTATTTACTTTGACTAAACTCTACACTCAGCAGAATAACATCATCACAGTACTGTTTGGTGATGCTTATGCATGGAACTTGGTTGGGAAGCCACTGATTGAAGTTTACTTTTAGCGGGGAAAGTATCATCTCCTTTTATGTGATTACTTTCTTCTTACATGAAAATTTTTTTGCTTGAGGTGCCATTATTTAAACTTTTGGTTGAAGAGGCTCTTTTATACCTGGTTGAGCCTGGTCTTAAAAATCATTTGCACAACTTGTACCCACTGATTTCTTATTTGCAATTTCAGCAATAAAATGACCCCCTGTCTTAACTTTATATTACCTCTGGTTTGTTTTCTGGAAACTCTATTGCTTGCAGCAAATAAATAAAAACTTGAACATTTCCAATTTCCCCATAAATTTCTGAATGCTAAATGCTAAAAATACAATGTCATTGAATTTTTTATTATTTGTTTTTGTGAATATTACTGCCCATTAGATAACACTACAGCCAGAATTTTCACAACAGCGTCAGAGAAATAGTTCTGGAGCATCTGGTATCAAGGTATTCTTTATCACAGGTAGAATTGCTTTAAGCTTAACAACATAAAGTATAGCTTATTGTAGAGGTAATGTCAAAGTCAAAATGTCTAAAAGCTAGATGCTTTCCAGCCTGAAAACTGCAAAGTGTATTCAAAACTTCACAGCTATTCAAAGTCACAAGTATAGTTCACACTTTCAACCTTTTTGATACCCAATTATGAACAAAAAACTTGAAAGTGTTCTAAATTGCAGTCTAGGAGGAGGGGACAGATATCATAAACATATTTATACAACAATGACAAATTAAATAGACCCCTTAAAAATTGTATTAAACAAACTCTTTGCAATACAAAATTTGAAATTGCTTTGAAAAAAGCAAACATTTCGAGCTATACTAAAGCTTTTTTGTCTGACACTCTTCAGAGTATAAAACGCCAGAACATAGATCAAAACACAACACTAAGAAATACATATATATACCCAGTTGTGGATCGAAATAGGCCAATGAGAAACAAGAGCACATGACTGTTGAAGTTGCCCAATCAGTGCCACTTGTTTATTTAAAATGTTGCCAGTGGAGCCCTAAGGTGAAAACAAACTCCTTCTGTCTACACAACAGCTGTTTTTTCATGTTTATGTAGATAGACAAATACATATATCTATCAAAAAAACTTACAATTAATACAACCCTTCAATCTGAGCCAATTTTGACAAGAAGTTTTAAAGAGATAAATGAATTCTGAAACAAGCTCTTAGTTCTTAAGGTAATTTATGTTACTCCTAGAATGTAATTTTTTGTCTAAAGCAATTACAAAATTGGAATAAATGCAATTTCTTTCCTTTCTTTGAAAAACAATTCTGTCATTTCTAGTTTTGCTAAAGCATTTTAATACATGTCAAAAAGATACCAAATACATATACATAAAAATATTTTCAAAAACACTATCTCATAAGTGTTTTGATTTTAGTCTTTATCAGTAATCAGTTGCAAAAAGACATATATAGAACCGTATGTTGGTAAGCAGGAATTTGTATTCAAATGGATATCAAAAATACGTAGCACAAGGGACAAAAAACTTTGATTGGTTCCTTACCACTAAGGACCCACTATCCTCTTGTCTACTGGAAGAGTCCAAGAGGGAAAACAAACTCTTTGCTTTTACACAAATTTTGATATTTTGTTTTAATCTAGACAGATTTGAAAATGCCTAAATGAAAAGATGGCCTAGTTTGCCAAAAAATTTCAAAGATTGTAACATCTATTCTGTTGCATCTGACTTTTTGCACAAAATTTTGAACTATGGCTCAATCACAGTTTATTTTGACATCCTGATTTTTGCAAATACTGTTTTTGGTCTCATGTTGTTACTTTTAAACAGTTTTGCCAAACGGCAGGACAAAGAAACAAGACCTGAAATTCTAGATTTATAATTTCTTTTTATAGTTGGAAACATAAAAAGAATGGATAAAATGTTAATTGGTTGGTTGTGAAAATGTATATTAGCAGGTGCGGCTAGAGGTGGTATTAAAGATATTAGTCTAATACCATTTAATTTTCAAAGAAAGGGGATTTTGGTTCTCTAAGATCACAAGAAATTTCTTTTGCTTTTAATATGCTGCCACTTTTTCACAACAATTTTATTGATGGGACCAGCTCTATTTATATAGCCAAGCTATATTTAATTTTTGCTCGTTGAATGAAAACTTGCCTAATCCTCATGGAAATCTTTGTAAAGTGCGATTGTTTAATCCCTGCCCTAATTTTGTGTGCTAATCAACAGCCCTGGTCATGATATTAGCCTCCGAAAACTAATACCACTGCTAAGAAATTTATTTTGTCTGTTGTGGCCTGCATGACGTAAATTTGATAGAAGAATGGGTGAACAGCAGTAAGGTATTAGTTTTTCATTTCTAATACTATGAGGGTCACTGTCAGCGGAAGAGAGGATGGACAGAGCCTCAGCTTATAGAAAAAACATTGCTGGAAATGAACTTTGTGAATTTGCAAAATGTAGCTGTACTTTAGGTAGCTTTGCCTTTGGATGGATAATTTGATTGAAAAAATTTATACACTGAATGTAAAGAGCAACAGTCATGAAACAGTTTGTTGAAGCTAAAGGCAATATCTCTATAGTAAATTGCTCGCTGTATCATAATAGTGTCTCACTCGCAGGCCAAAAGCCTCATGGTATTAGAATTAATGGGCTAATACCTTGGGGCTCCATCACTGGGCAGCAAACTGCTGTATCAAAGTAAGATTTTGCTTAAGTAGTTTGCAGCAGCCATAATCCACTTGTATTAAGGCCCATCCTTCCCTTCACCCAAAACAAAACTTGGACGAGCTACATCACCACAGGATCATCAGTGTCTGGGGGGGGGGGGAGACAACGAGGGCCAGTGCTTTCAACTGATTTTGTAAGATATGGTATTGCCAAAAGCTAGTCTAAACCTTCATAATAAAAAGGTCATTTTTCCCATCTTCTTAAATCAAAACATATAAGCTCCACCCCTGTTGAATAGTTTAAAGACCTTGAGTGGGGGCCTTCCTATGTCTTAATTTTAGAGGCTAATACCTACTTTTCTGCTCCCAGCTGCCCCGGTATTTTAGCTATGCTCCAAAGCTATTGAAACCTTTCAACATTACAAAATCAAACATATATTGGAAATATCAACAAAATGGTTGAAAATATCCTGACTTCCTTGAAACCATTTCAAAATTTTTTCAAACATTGACATTACTTGTGCTGTATTTTTATTACATTCATTTCAAATATAGAAAGAGTACTTTCTCCTTTGTTGCTATAACATTTCACGGTAAACATATTCAAGATCCACGAAGCAACAATAGTGCACTGCAGACAAAAAGTTTAAAAGGAAAAAGATGAGCAACCTCTAAATCACCCTTCATCTCTTGACATTCTATTAGAATGTCTAATCTTTCAAACAAAAAATCTGTGAATAGTAAGAAGTGCTCGGTTTTTATTTTTGAAAACAGAACACTTTTTATTCAACACTGCTAATATCTGTTAAGTATTAAACTTTATTCTACAATTATGCCGACAAGATTTGTTGTTGTTAGAAAGACTGGGTCATATAACTTTGTAACCCTATGGTATTGACACTTTACCTCATGTACTTCTCTTTGTTTGTGTTGTATTATAAAATGGCCTACATTATCACATCTTTATTCCTTGTTTTCCACTTTCATGTCTAGCTTAACAATCTCCACAACAAAAAGGTAAATGAGATCAATCTATTCACTGACAAATGAAAAAAAACAGTATTTGTTTGCAGCATTTGGCAAAGTAGGATTTGAAAAAGTGAACTTACAATTCATCTTTTTGCTTTGGTGTGAGTACCATGTTGGTTTTGTTTTCTTTTCTAAACCATCAAATCTTCAAATATACACATAATACTGTTGCAGCACAACCAGATTCATAAGATGAACCAAGCCTTTGAACATTATTGTTTCCTAGCTACCAATATGGTCATAGGAAATTCCTAAAAACAAAAGAATGTTGAACTAAGATGCAATGAGAAGTTGAATGGAAAACCAACCTTATTGAGTTGGCTTACATAAAACCTAAACTTTGTTTGAATTAAGAAAAACCTGTTTAGAAACTGTATACACAAGAGTTATCAAATAAAACTGAGGACAAAAGACTTGCATGGCTTGGTAACCACAGAAAGGATTTGTGAATACAAGCAAGTTTCAAATATGATTTATTCATTTTCATAAAGATTACATATCAATTAAGAAAAATAAGGTTGTTTTCTACCTTTTTAAACTTTTGGAGTACACAGGGAAACTAGTTTTATAAGTTTTATATATATAATAAAAGACTACACAAAAAGGTTGGGCATTGTGTGTCTTGATGCTTCTAATTGTTGAGAAAAAGCCATCTTGCAAAACCACCAGATGCTTAGATGATCAAATTTCAATGTTACAGAATATAGGTAAAACTCTACAACAGCATGCCTTAAGTAAGAGTGAGGATTTTCAGAAAGAGCATATGACACTCTCTCTTAATGTTGCTGTGTAAAAAATAGAGCATTATATTAAAACAAGCCTTACCAACTAATCAAGCAGTAATAAAATAGGATTATAAAATAACCATAATTAAAAATAGCACATTTTGAGCATAAGGAACAACATGCATGGAACTTCAAATATATTGCAATATTTTGTAGCAAAGAAACATTGTACCTTATATATACAATTTTGGTATAGTGCTTTGCTTTTTTGATGCAGTATGCTGTGGTTCTTCTAATTCAACATACACAAGTAATAAGTGAAATCTTAATATGAAATAAACCTAACTGACTTTGAGAGGTGACATTCAATAAGGACTTTAAAGAAGGTATTTTTTGGAGAAAATAACTTCTTCTAAAATTTACCCAGAAACACCAATTAAGAGCCTTTGGTTCCTGAAGATAACAGATTTAGAGTTTATTAGATATAAGTGTACATGAAATACTACTTGAAATTTGCTTGGTATTAACAGTTTCCACAAATAAACTTGACATTAAGTTTAGAGCACTTCATGATAAACCTAGACGAATCCCCACTTTAAGTTTGTAGCAATTTTCTAGAATGATGTTGGGTATGACTATAGTTAAGATCCTACTCGTAAATTTTAACAAACTGTAAAGACACATTATGGTGTATCTAACGGTACCCTTTACCCAACGGTAGTGCCACGGACGATAAATTTTCCGATCGAATGAAAAGTGGAAGACTTGAGGTAAATAAATCACTAATAACAAATACCAACAAACGTAATACATAGAACCGGGATGGAAGGGCTATACATGCCAAATGTTTTCAATTTAATACTAGACATTTTGTTAAGGCGTGTTCATGTGATGTATTATTCAGCAGAACAGCCTTACCTAAAGGCCTGGTTTGGGTAGATCCAATGTCATATTTCTCGGTGGGTGTCTAAACTCATATAGCTTAAATTTTGTTTGAGAAGATATTTAGACCACCAAGAATTTCATTTTAAGTAACTCAAACTCCTCCATTATTCTGTCTGAAGATCCATTGTGAAAGAAAAGGACAACAATTTAGGCCCATTTTACAACGTTAATAACTCCATTAAACGTTCTTTAGACCAAGGCCCAAGTAGGCAAACGAAGCGCGATAACTTCCGACGAAAACTAATCATGGTTGAAATAAGCTGCTAAATATCGATTATCTGCTAAACTTGTATTTTCAAGCGTAAGGTTACAGAATCTGAATTTTCTGTCACCCTCTCCCACTAATATGACATGCAATCAGAAGCAAGCCATCGGCACAGTCCTGATATTTGTGAAAAGGTAGAAGGATTTCCTGTAAACAGCTATGAAACTATAAAATTTTTGCAAACGCTCACCTTTCTAAATCCCCAGTGTCGCTATTTTGATCTGCCGTAATTGTGAACAATTCTAAAAGCTCAATTTTCAACACACTACAGTTGAACATAGGCTAGCCAAGTATCAAAAGGAGCAGCAGTCAACCAACGGCAATAGCTCCCAGCATCCTTTGCAAAACGGGTGCTCCCGCCCTTCTGATTTCGTACTACAGCCTCCTCCATCGAGGTTTAAACGGCAACCACTCTGAAAAAATTCGTGACCCAAAAAATTGTTGAATAAAAAATTGCCTGGAAGTACAGGCACCACATTTTGCAAAAAATGCCAAATATTATGTATTAAACTACCAGTAAAGCCTCTCCATACGTTTTAGCCCCCCCCCCACCACATTTTTAGACCCCCTACTTTTCTCAACGCTCCGCGGTGCTTGAAGTATCTGAGAACTAAGATAACAAATATGAAAAAATCACAGTAATTATCACCCTCAAACTTAAGAATCTCGAAAACGATTTTAAAGATAAACAATTGATGAAAATTTTTCTTTAAGAGGATCAGTTGTTTGCTCCATATTTGTTCCTGGGTCAGTTGAGAAAAATTAAAAATTTCTTGTGACTGATTAGGTTTTCTGGTTTATGCTATGTTAAGAGTGAGCTTTTTGTGACATTTTTCGGTCTGAAAATTTATCTTTGTAACCTTAAAGAAATGGCTGGTGCTTGCAGCAGAACGGTTTCCAATCAAAGAATAAATTTGTTCCTTTGAACTGCTCCAACCCCCAACCAGTTTGCTCCAACCAAAGAAACAATCAAAGAAGCACTTTTGTAAAACACAATCTGAGCTTGAAAACGTCGTTTACCAAGGGGGGCCTATTTGCAAAAATGATTTTTAGGTGGGGACTTATTCGAGCGCGGGGGCTTATTCGAGGATTTACTGTAACAAAGTTTGGATAAATTTCCAAAACGAGGCCGCAAGTCGAATTGGTGTATTTCGATCATAATTTTGCAGGAGACTCATTCCAAATTTCACTTGTAAGTCATGTCAATAGCAGGAAGCTAGGAAGCTAAAGATCCAAGAACATTTGCTAGGGTTAAATTTTTGATACTCTCCATTGTTGAAGATTGGTATTTCAGTGGATATCCGCCAAGTATATTAAAAATTCTGCACCTTAATAGCAAAAAGACGAGAATAGGATGAAATATTTTTCAGCTCATTCTTGACATTGTCTTTTTCTTGAAAATTTTAACTTCCTATCAGAATAGAGATGGGCACAATACCGCAGTTTTGAGGGCAGAGGGTCTTTCAATTCTTGCCCCCTAGGTTTAGACACTGTGTTTCGAATGACTTGACCATACTGCTCAACCATTTAGGAAGCCGAGCCCCTTCTTCCCCTTGTGTCAAGCCACTTTTATCAGTTGTGATCAAACACTGAGAATTCCACGAGGGAACGTAGAAAGGAATAGCACTCGCGATGAGATTTTCGCATTACAGACGCTTGGACATGATTATATTCTTGCAGATGCATAGACAGGTTCATATTCTTGCAAAAAGTAGCAGATTCTCAAGTTCTAGTTCTCAAGAAGAAGTTTTCAAAAGGAACGGTAAATTTTAACCTGTATTATAGCTAAGGAGAGAAACAGTTTGTGGTCTGATTTTTTGAAACTTTGTAGGGGGCCGTCTTCCAGCTTTTTTACTGTCGACGTCATACATTCAGTTTGCAACAGAATCTTCTATGAAAATATTCAAACAGTGTGCAATAAACGAATTAAGGTAGTGAAATGCAGAAAGTTTCAATAAAAACGCTGACTATTCATTTCAAAATGAAAATGACTCCGATCAAAACTTCATACCGTCCATTGTTAAAAATATCCTCTAAATCTCAAAATTTCATAGTGAAAAAAAATTTACACCCACTCAAAAAATTACGTCAAAATTCATTTTAGTTGCTCTTAAAACATATAATTGAAAATCTACTAGCAAAAAGGGTATCTTACTATCGCGTGTGCTAAGCACTTTGGAAAATTAGATGGAGAACTGCAGATCGGAACAAAGGGTTGTAAGGATCTGTTAAAAGCTTCTTTCTGCAACTATATAACTCATATTTCTGCGACTTCAGATTGAGTAACAACCAAGCGCCGCCAACAAGCATGAACGTTCATCATATTTAACTGTTGAGAACATTTGCTCTTTTACTAAGTTGCCATCTCTTCAATTTTGTACATCAAAGGCTTTGGCATCGAAAGGTAGTCAATTTCATGTGGCAATGGTATTTTGAATTCCAAGTTGACAAAAATTGCTTCTAGCCATTTCTCAAGCATTACAAATGGTGGCCTAAAAAGGAATATGTTGTTCAATGTCACAATATTAGTTCATTTGGCAAGTACAAATGTTAAAAAACCTTTTTTTTAAATTATTCACTCTCTGTTTCTCTGTTGCAATTTCTTGAACAGCTTCAAAAATTCAAAAAATCAAAATCCGCAAAAGTGTGTCCGAAAGCCTAAAGGACAATATTTTAAATGTCAGGGTAATGTGTGAGGCACCAAGCTTTAGAAAAATATCCACTCTATTGACAACAATGCTAGCCAAGAGTTGGATAGAATTAGGCAAAGATGAAATAATAAACTTAGTGTAAGAGTGCCATCAAGCAGATAAAGTATGACGTTGCTAAAGAACACTCAGGTTGATAAAGTTACCTTTTCTCGGGGTCTGTGGTGCATGCTTGAAATGCTAGCCTATAGAATGGCTCAGGACACTCAGCACAAAACATTTTCCTGAATTCCTCTTCGTCTAATCCGAAATCCTTGTGAAGAGATTGATGCATTAAAGATATCTGTTCAATAAGATATCCTCTAAATACATAACAAAAGTCTATACAAGATATAAAATGGGTAATCTCTGACAGGAAAATACTAAAACAATTAGCTTATCTTGGAGCAAATGTGATAGAATGAGTTTTAGCGAACAATAAATCTACTCAATCGTTTCATTTCATTTGATCTTTTTTACCAATGGTAGCCTCTAATAAAGAATAACTGATTTACAAGGTGGCATGCTAAAAACATGCAATAACTAATAAATTATGATAGACAAAACAACGAAAAAAATGCTTGATTTCAATGTTTGCACCTTATTTTAACAGATCTTATGGTGGAAGAACTTCTACCTTCAGTACGAAGACTGTTCCAAAGTTTGGCGCCTCTCTACGCAAAGCATTACTGCACCCCCCCCCCTAACAATGTTAACAAATGGTAACCTGAGATTGACTTTATCGTTTCTAAGTGAACGAACAGTAGAGTTGTTGACTCTCTTCAGCATGTCTTTCATAAAAAGAAGGTGCGTCCCAATTAAGGGATCTGAAGACCATTTTCTGCCCTTTAGAATCAATAAGCTACTTGACAGTGGGCCAGTTAAGCATCCGAATAACTGGTAAAGTGGTAGCGCCAAGGGGACCTTTGCAACACCTTTCTGCAGCTCTGTTTTGAACTCTCAGCAATTTTTCAATGGCAGTCATGCTTGCATTTTTCCAGACAGGACAACAATATCTAAAGTACTTGAGTTATTTTCTTGGTCCTTCATGCAATATGAGACCATATTTCTGATTTAAAATGTTGTTATTCGTCTCGGAGGAGCATTGGATAACTTGACTAGTGAATTTGTCTTGTGTAGACATAACCGATTAATTCTTATTTCCTCATTAGCAACACAGATCAGTGGCTAGCAACAAATTTAATTCAGGTACTAGGAAGGGGGAAGGGTGGATGCAGGAACAGGGGGCAAAGATAGCTTAAGCCTGAAAGCCCTCTTGCCTCCTGCGCCTGGAAAACATAACAATCATTCACAATGTTTTGCATTGTTTATGGGCGACGGGCTGAAGCCGACACAAATGATTCATATATTTTTTTAAAAACTAACGGTTTTCCTTCATAGCTGTGCCCAAAATGAAAAAAAGGCATAAACTCACAAATTTTCTTGGTAAATAATCTGGATCAGCTTTAACTCTACCAATAATCTAAAAACAAAGCAGTACTGTGACAATTTCACAATTCCCAAAACAGATAAGGTCTAAAATATAGAAAGAGCGAATTAAATGATTTTATCTTGCAAAGATTTAGTTTATGCAAGACCGTAAGGTTCCATCTAACATTAAACAACATGTTACTTCAAATTTTTACTCTATTTATGTACAAAATGGACAGCAGGGAAAAAGATAAGACTTACTTCACAAACAACTATGCCGAATGAAAATATGTCGACTTTTTCGTCGTATCCTTTTCCTGTTGGGAAAAAATAATTGTAAGAATACATCAGTTAATATCCTAGTGAATAAGTAGCTAGCCGTAAGTGAATGAACAAATATACCAGTGGAAAAGGTAGTAGAACTATAGAAAGACAGGGGCTTATAATGTATAAATCAAGATTGATGAATTGAAGTAACCACCTTTCATCATCTCTGGCGCCATCCAGAACGGAGAGCCAACAACAGTCAATCTAAAAGACAATTATATCAGAAGTTAATCTCCATTGAAGCGATGTTTGATCAAATCAGCAGATCTAAAGGACTATCAAAATGACTTCAAAGATTTATGAAATGAAAAATCTAGCATATGAGCAGTCAGTCCTGCAAATAAGACTAAACTTGCCAAATTATCTTCTAACGTTTCATTTTAAAAAATGTTCCAATCAAACCCTTGCATTTTTAAGTTCCTTTCATCTGCTTCAATAAGTACAAATTACGAGAACAACTCGTCTTCCCTTGTAATGCTTTAGTAAAATGAACAAAAATTTGTATTGAAGCTTTTGGTACCCAGTTTAGTTTAGAAGTTTTGGGTCCTTACCGCTTTTTTGGAATGGCTGGTCGAGTTGGACTTATTGGTGTGGGTGAAGACGACGGCGAAGTTGGTGAAGGGCTAAGTCCGGAGCCGTAAAGAAAATTTGGACTAGGAGACAGCCTGGGGGATCTGCAGGAGCTGTCTTGAGGAAGAGATTTGGCTAAACCAAAATCAGCAACAATCACAGATTTACCGTGCTGCAGTGAAAACATAGTGAATGCCATCAATACCAGATATAGAAAATGCTATTAAGGTATCTTGATACCTAATAAAGGATACAAAAGGAGACGTACACAATGACACACACAACCCTAGTTAAAGATGAAGAGAACATCCCGTCTCTCCCTGCTGTGATCTTTGCAATGACATCCCGTCTGCAATAAGTGCCCCTTCTCAGACAAGAACTTGTTATGTGGGTCAGCCCAATTAGCGACAGCATCAAATTAATTCAAAGAAAACGTGAAATATCATACGTTTGTTTAAACATACTTCAGCCGGTTTCTTCAATCAGGAAAAGCCCATTATCTAATTACAGTTGTTTTGCAGAAGATGTTCATATCAAGAAATTATTCCATAACATAACATTGTATAAAAATTCCAAATTTATTTTTCTTTTTTTAGTTATCCAAAAGGGTCTTTAGAATTCCAAATTTGTCTTCACATTTTAAATTACTACAATTTTGAATACTTAAATTGGTCCAAAACAAAAGGTGAACTGTTTGGCCTAAAATGGTTGCCTTACTACAAAAAATTAGTTAAACAGCGTGCAATTAATATGACCTAATCTCACTAAATACCAATTTAAGAAATGGGAATTCTAAATTTGAACATGTTAATGTTACTCACAGAATCGCTTTTAATAAGGCAGTTTTTCGAAGTCAGGTCACGATGAATGACGTTCATTTCATGTAAATAGGCCTAGGAATAAATATGCAAAATAAATCTTTATAGGAAAACAATACCAGTTGCTACGTTTTTATCCTAGAGAGGAATATAACACAAACGAACTTTTCAATTTTGGGACACAACTGAGAACTGCTTTGGAAACGTATGTGTAAAAAACTGGACAATCATTTGATCATAAGCCCTTAGAGATTAAAGCATCTTCATGAGTTTTCGTTATCTTTCGGAATACAGGCTTTCGTATGAATGGATGTTTACAGTCTAAAGAAAGCCCTTTTGAAATGGCATCAATATTGTATAATATACAAAATGATACAATACGGATCTCTTACAGGGATATCATTATTTCTTATTATCGCAATGGTCAAACCAAATTTAATCTTTTCGTTAAGCTTTTCCATCATTGCAGTTAGGGGTGTACCGGATAAAGATTTCCAGAATCCGGCCGGAACCGGATTTACCGGATCTCTTCGCAGAATCCGGCCGGAATATCCGGCCATTACAAGATTTTTCTGTAAAAAAAGTTTTATAGAAGAACGAAGAGAGCAGTTTTATGAATATACCACCCAGTCTTCCTGTTCCTGTTCCGAAGCCACGGCTTATTATTATTTTATATTATTTGTCATATTTATACACAGAAACTCTATCAGCTACTAAGTTAAAAAAAGATTAATTTGCATATAATGCTGGTCTTCCTAGGGATCGTGCTTCGGGAAAGGATGCTAATTTTGCGAGAATTCTTTTTGAACGTGGTAATCGTGGAGCTTATTCTTATTTGTAATGGGATTTCGTTCCACGTCTATGCACCACAATAGAAAAACTCCTTTTGGAGAATTCTAGGTTTTCCCTTGGGATGTCTATGTGAAGGCAATTTCTTGTTGAATAGTTAGATATTTGGGATCTAGTGACAAGTATTCCTTTCAAATTGTCGGGGCAGAGACCATTTATTATTTTGTAGATCATAACTGCCCTGTCAAATTTGAGACCGAAAGCCAATCGCAGCTCCACCCGTCCTTTAATCTCGAGCCTTCTATTAGCGTATGCCCTCTGTTTTGTAATCGCTGAAGATGATCGAGCTTTGTGTTTGACAATTTGCTCTATAGTTCATCAAATGACTCTCAAGCAGTGCCTTATAGACCAGATCAAGTTTCGATTGCGGGAATATGTTCTTTAGCTTCCACAGGGAAGAGGGAGCATTTTTTATTTTACCTTTAAGGTTTTTATATTGCTCATTTCATGTCAGGTTTGGTCGACCGTAATTCCAAGGCACTTTACCTTTTGAGCTCGTTTGATTGGCTCTCGATTTACATTTATTTCTAGTGGACCAAGGAAACGGTTGGTTTGTACATTCTATTTTATCAGTTTTTAAACTAAGCTTATTCTGACGTAGCCATTCTGCAATATTGTCGATCTCAGCATTTAGATCATTACAGAGATCGTAGGTATCTTCGGCAGAACAGGTGACACTGGTATCGTCCGCATACATGTTTGAGGTGCATTTTTTGAGGCACTGCTCAAAATCATTGACATACAGGATAAACAGGAGCGGCCCCAAGCACGATCCCTGGGGGATACCGCAGTGAACAGTTTGCTTGAAATAAAACTTTTGGCCTACTTTTTAGTCGGCTTATTTTCGAGGTGTTTTCTGAAAAGACACTATCCACTTTATACTATCCGTTTCGATACAATCTATTGATGAACAAGACCCTCAAAAGTCTAATCTACACGGCGGTTAAAGACGGGTTAAATTAACATTGGTTAAACTCTGTATGATTTACATGGCAAATTGGCTTTTCATCGGGTAAAGTGGATATGGTGTGAGGATAGGTTAAAAACGGAGCTTGAGGGGTATGTCAACATGACATGCATAGCACGCAAAGAAAGTTCTTTCCTATGGTGGAAGCAGTACAAAATAACCTTCCCCCGCATTGTCAAGCTAGCCTAGCAATTTTGTCTACAACAGCATCTGATGTTGATTCAGAGCGGCCTTTTTCGGAGGCTTGAAAATCTTCGAAGACAATTTTTTCGCGATCAAGACATCTTCTAAGGAAGGGCGAAAAGTTTCTTTTCTTGCATCATAATCTTGGACGACTTCAATTTTTAAAAAGCTGCTGTTTGGGACGGTTTTAACTTTTAGAATTATGTTCAAGTTTGCTCTATTGCTTTTAATTCTTGTTGCTCGTTGTATTTACTCTTTTATAACTGGTTTCTCGAGAGGTTTTCTTTGTTCCAATTGAAATTCTGGAAAATCCGGCAGCTGGCCGGATTTGTTTCCGAAATCCGGCCGGAACCAGACTATAAAAAAAATGAGGGATTCGGCACCGGATTATCTTGCCTACCGGATATCCGGTACACCCCCTAGTTGCAGTCTCAAACCAAAACGGTATAAACTAAGCACAAGAAAATATGATGAGACTTAGTTACTAAAAAGAAAAGGCAAGTGTGGAAATGAATGAAATATCCTGTACCATTCCGGATGCAATATCCTTGGCAAACTGAATCCTCTGCTTCCATGAAATTTCTCGATACTACAAGTAGAAAGTGAATGCTTATTACAGTTGAGAAGCTTTATTGAGATTTTTACAAGGGTATTTATCAAAATGAAGGTTCTTCTAGCAATTTCCTTTAATTGTATCACACACAAAAATATATGATACTAATTAGCCAAATTTAAACGATTAGCAACTCTTCCTGTTCAACGAATAATTCTGAATTTTGTATCAAAGCAGCCTAGCATTCTTTAGATTGTGTTGACAGAATTTAAACACGATATTGCACGCTTGATTGTTGAATAACAAAGGCCGCTTACTTTGTTTTTCAAAAGCTTCCTCAGTGTACCACCAGATATAAATTCTAGAAAAAGATAACAGAACAGGCAATGCCTTACAAAATCTGCATGCAGGGTGTTAACAAAGGAGATCCACTTCAAACATTTGCGTGAAAATGAAAGAAAATAGACGCATTTCTTAAACATATTTTTTAATATGACATATAAATCATAATTTTAAACATCAATTAACATCATTTTAAACATGTGTTTCGGGATACTAATGTCGCATAAATTATTTGCAACGTTGTATCCGCGCATACATTATATTCTCTACTGCATTTGCCTTGTGAAGAAAAAGATAGGAATAAATCTGTAAAGAAAAAATTCTAAAATTTACCTGTTATTATGTGTAATGATCTATCTTTATACATTATCCCAATAAAATGCAAGACATTTGGATGCTTAAGGCTTTTAAGAAGTTGTACCTGCAGAAGAAAGCAAACCATTTAGTTATGACGAACAGGAGAGATAATGTGAGCTGATAAAATTAGTAAGATACAGGCATTAACCCTGCTTTCATTGCATATCTAGGTGACCCAGAGGTAACCAAACGATGGAATATTACACCAATACACAATTTCAACCATTTACAAGAAGATAAAACGGATAACATGAAAAAGAGAAAGAGGAAGATGATGATGAAGAACAAGAAAAAAGGAATTAAGAAGATGAGGAAAAAAAGATAAGAAGAGGAAGAAGAAGAAAAAGAAAATGAAGAAGTAGTAACAGAACCTTCTGCTGGGAAATGTTAAATGAACTGCAGAATGGACCAGTTACAGCACAAATTATGATTTGTAAGGAAGATACCGGTGTGGGGAGGAAGAATTCCGGGAAGTTGTTTTCTCTTATATATTCTTAAACCTTGCAAATAATTCTTCCTAGAAAGCGAAGTTCAAGTTTTTTGTCACAAAATAACGTAGTTTAATCTAAACTTTTGTTGAATCGAAATATTTTCCTTCTTTGTCGATTTAACCCTGCCACCTATTAGCATAGTTAGAGCACAGGCTGATTGAATATTTATAAAAACAAAAATGGAATGCTCGAACAATTTCCACTACATTTTGAAAAGAAACTGATTATTAATCATCTTCTTATCCAATTTCATGGTTTATGTCACAGTTCTACTTCTTAGAAAAGGGAAGATATATCATTAAAACAACAAAATCACAATCATTTAAGACTGTTTCAACTAGATTTCGAAGATTGCTCTTATAAAATCCCTACTTCATTTAGAAATGTTTCTTCGGCATCTTTGTCAACTTGCTTTAATTGCTTCATTACCATTACTTCACCAGTTCTACTGCTCGTTACCTAGAAGGAAACAAAGCATTATTTTGGAACGTTGTGCAAAGAGCTCGCAAAGAAAGGGGACAAAGTATAATGAATCAGTGTGTATTATGGATTATTCAGAGAAATATACCGGGGAAAATATCAAGAAAAATTTAAAAAGGACCTTGCTTGACGACTTAAACAGACGATCAAAAAGGCCTTCCAAAGGTGATGCAACAAGAACAGCACAAAATAGGCAGTTGGGAATTGATAGAAATATTCGAGAAAGTGAAAGTTACTAAAGCACAGTTCTCTTTAAAAACTCATTTTAAAGAGAACTGTGCTTTAGTAACTTTCATTTTAACTTGGAGAAACATTGGATATTGTGTATTCGAAAAAGTCGTGATGTTCGGCATAACATTCGTAATTTCAAATCAAATAATATATTTACACAGTTTCGATAACCTTACTTGCTGTATGTCATAAAACTACTACTTTAGCCAAAGAGATTGTAAAAATTTAAGCGAAAATGAACTTGCTATGAGTAATTTTTAGCCAAACTGATAAAGAGGCAAACTTAATTTTGAAAAAAATTGATTATGAGGTAAAAAGTTGGCAGCGCTGGTAAGAAAAAATATGTTTGTATTCAAGTCAGTTACCAAAATCAGTTACCTTTTGCCTAGGATTTGCTTAGGAATTAGCAATGGTTCCATATGTTTCACAGACCATCTCATTAAAGGTATATCAAGCCTGTGTATAAAAAGATTTTTCAAGGCGAAAAGAACTCAGTTTTCATATCCACAGCTCCATTACATTCATTGTCAGATTTAAATTTTTGTAGAGATAACCCAACTTAGCAACAAAGTTTTGGCAAAACTTCCAACAACTTTCAAAATGGAAATGCTAGGCAGAGTTCAAATGCGAGGTTTTTCAGATAATGAACATTTCGAAAATCACATTGACGGTGACGTGGTCAGCAATGCACAATTAAAAAATTCCAGGAACTTCGGGGAAAAACCACAGAACATAGCAACTAAACCCACCTTGACAGCATCACCAAAGAATCCTCGTCCAATCAATTCTCCATAGATAAGTTCAGATGGCCTGAATATTTTACTGACCGGCTGTTCTTCCACTTTGAAAGACTGGGCCCGATGCAAGGTGCTGAAGGACTTGACCATATCTTTTATGCATGATTCTTGTTCACTAAAAACAAAAGTAAACGCTTAAAACAATAAATACGACATGGAAAACAATAAATAAAAAATATTCTGGTGTACCAGTCATCTTGAGTTTTCTTAACACGATTCATTACAAGCTGCTCGATGTTACGGGCCAACTAGCCTGGGAAGAGTACAGTGCTAAATACTGATGGGTTCGCAAGCACTTTGGTATCATTCAGCTACCTTTACTTATACTACACGTCAAATTAAAGACGAGAAAAGGTCGAGAAATTGAATAGCGAAGTTGAACAAAAAAACCTAGCTTTGTTTGTCAACAATAGTATACCTCTTTTTTCTATAAGTTTGCATTCTTAGTGACTGGTTGGCGCTATGGAGCGTAATGGGGGGGAGCTGGCCCCCTAAAAGTTCCCAATGCCACCCCGTCAGCAGCCCAATAAAAGTAAAGAAAAAGAACTGTCGGCACTTTGAAACTGCCGAGTGAGGAATTTACTTTTTTATAAGAACCATTGAATTGAAGTTCAGGCTGGCTTTTTGACTTTCAGTAAAACCATTAAAACTATGAGAACTATGAGAACTTGGTCTTAAATGATAAGGGTGTAAGCAGTGCGGCTGCTAAATATTGTGCTTAAGGTGAGTGTCCAGGCACCATTTGCAAACAAAGTTTGAAAAATTCAGCGTCAACTTGACCAACTTGATTCAATTAAAAAAACAAATTTGGAGGCTCTTGTTTTTATCAAATGTCATTTTGAGCAAAAGGTTCAATCAAAAACTGTCGCCCAGCTCCGTGGTTTATTAGGAATCTGAGAGGCATCAAATAGCCAGGGCCGCAAAGAGGGGCGCAAGGGGCAAAGGGGGAAATTTCCCTAGAGCTTCAAGGCTCTATGGGGCCTTTTGAAGTAATGAAATCAACTTTTAAGAATGGGATTATTCAAGCATAAAAGAATTATGCTCTAGAAGAGTAAAACATTTAAAAAATGTCTTTTCAGCTAAACTAAAGGGCGAGGTCGCAAAATCTTTCCAATGTCTTGCCCCAGGGCTTATGATAACTGTTAAATGCGCAGCCATTTTCACTGTCAACAAAATATTTCCATGATATTCAGTCAAAGCGGTGCAAGATGCTTGACTTTTACGTCGTCGTCGATCTTTTTAAAAGAAGGTATATACGATTTGATTGACGGATCAAAACATTCTTTTCATTCATTTTCAAAACATTTTAAGATTTAAAGATACTGTAAAGGGGAACTCATGAAATATGTCGGCAACCATCTTTATAATCATCTGCACTTTAATTGTTCTAAGATTGTCGGCACATCGTGATTTGGTTTGAAATGCAAAAAGTGTCCTGAAGAAATACGTTGCACAGAATCACTGATTGGAGAGAACCATAGCACTATCTTTACAGAGGGCAATAACAGTAAAAGTTCTAGAAATAGAATACAAGAGCTGTGAAACGCACCCATTTACTTCAGTAAGCGAACGGCTTCTCCTTAACTGATGTATTTTCCCAGTGCTGAACAACTTAGACCGTGTCCCCGTTTCCGTTTTATGGGCCTTCTTCTTCTGTCTGGCTCTTATCGCCTTTTCTTTAGCTTCCGAACAATCGCTGGTTGTGCGCTTAAATACGCTAAAATTGAAAAAGGACAAACTGCGCTCTTTCCGCTTGTCGTATGCATCAACAGTTCCTGAGGCCAATTTCTCTTCTGGCACAGTCTGGTTATTGTTGCAATGCGATTTGTTAACCACTTTGGATGTTTCCTGCCTCTTTTCTAAATTTCTTTCTATGGTGACATGCAGAGTTTCGGTCGGTTTGGAGCGAAGAAGTTTACTGACCTAAGGAAAAAGCGTTGAGTTGCAAGATTTTATTAGCCAATTTCTGACGGTCTTGGCAATCAAAAAACTTTAACTGGAAATGGGCGCCGGAAAAAATATTGCAAAAATAGTTTGCAGAAACTGTATACAAAAATGGCAGGAAATTTACCTTCGATCTCACGAAAAAGACTTCTTACTTTTACTGCTCTTAAGATATGGCGAATGATTTGATTTGTTTACTGCTATGGCCTATCCCTGCTACCCAGTTAGATCCCTAATCTAGACTCTCGACAATGAGAAATTGAAAACCTATACCAAATGGTTAAACGGTTTTGTTCAGCACCTCTCAGAGCTCAGGTATAAAACCAATTTTCCAGCCTGGAAAATGACGAACTCGTTGATAAATAAATAAGTCGCTCATTTGATCGAAAAATTTGCATAATGACAGAAAATGCTGAGAAGAGGGGATGAATACCTCTTGTATTGTTTCATCTGTAACGAAGACGCCATTCACTTCAATGACTTTGTCGCCAGCTTTTAATGGCAGTTGCTGTCCATATTCGCAGGCACTAGAACAGACAAATATTGTAAAGAAAATGCATTCTTTTTAGCTAAAGATAAGTAACGAAACAAAACAAGCATTGTATAAAAAAGAAATCAGGCTCTGCTTCCATAAAAGCTTGCAGGAGGGAAAATTATATGTCATAGTTTAAAAGCATGATCCTAGGGACAGGGTGAAATCTTGTGGCCAACTGCAGTTTTCTAAAAATAGCTTCTCCACACACAAATATTCTGTGCGGCCCTGGAACTCATATACCAACAAGAGTTGATTATTCACTTGGAGGCGTGAGCTTCTAGAAAAGCGATCTAAGGTCGACATAGCGTACAATACCATATAAATTCAACTATAACAAATAACAAAGCCCAGGTAAAACGGGCATTTCTCCTCTGCCTGGACATGGCAAAGAGACTGCATTGGCATGGCGCGTCACCGAATAGAGGCCTTACAGGTACTAGCATGAAAAAGGCAGTCATCCATTTTTAAGAAAGTATTTATATATTCTATTGTTGGCTTTGTGATACTATCCTTAATAATATTGTAACGTTTAGTAGGAATATTCTAAGTTTGATCTAGTCTGTTTCATAGCTGATCAAAATTTTCCGTTAGTGTTAAGGGCTAAAACGAGGCTTTTTTTAAAAGAGTTATGCATGAATTCAGAAAGCTTTGAGCTAGGTCGTTGGAACGTTCACCACAAGATAGGATTCCAGCGATATATTGATTAACGCATTTAAGTACTTCATTTTCGTTATCAAACATGACACCGACACAGACGTTTCTCTTGAAATTACTCGTCAACCTTTTGTTTGATTTGTTAACATTGAGAGAGAAATTGATGGCTAAAAAATACCCTTTGACTGAGATAGAGCTTTCAGTATCACTTTTATCTTGCTTTTCAGGATAATTTCCAGCTCGTCTCAGCACTTCCTCTCTTAGTTTTGGCTCCGTAGCTTTAGCTCTATCAATGTGAAGTGGGATTCCTTGCTCGTCGATTTGCTCTGGCTTCAACTGCATATGGCGTATAGTATGCTGGTTTTTCCAAATCATACCCTTTATCTCTTCCAATCTTTTTTCCCGCTTTGAACCGTAACAATTGCCACTGGAAAGAAATAAAGCAGTGGTGATCACCAACCAACAAGAAAAGTTTGCAAAAATCAAATATTTACTTTTAAAGATTGAGGATAATTAAAGATAAATATGTAGCTAGACCTTCATTCGTATACAGGGAGATATAAAACAGGGAAGGTAATCGTTGGGACCTCGCGATGTTTGAAAGTATTGCAAATATCAGTTATATAGATTTATTGCAATGTTTTGTTAGATTTTTGCCACAGGAATAATTGTTGATTGACACTGTTCTAGAAGTTTCCGCGTGGTTGGACTACTGAATATTGTCAATAGCAAACAAAACTACTTTAATCATTGTCGCAAATAGAGGAAGGGGAAATCAAGAACCATTTTATAGCTTGCCTCTCCACCGCTTGAGGAACCCCTAATCGTTTCTACGTCGAAACATTCCATTAACCACAGGGAACACTGCGCACTTTGCCCAGCGCCCATAGCGTTAAGGGGGCCCAAAATTTCTTGGAATTGTCAAATTTTTCTTGGAAAGGATCTATAACACAGTCAAAATCTAATTTTTGAACAAGCTTTTTTTGCTTCGTGTCTATCTGTAGAAACTATCCCCTGACTTCCGGACAATCATATGACAATGCTGCCGATATGTCCGGGAAATATTCTAGGTTGAAAACGAAAATTAAAGAAATAAGCAAATGTGCACGCTGTGATTGATGTGCCGCTCATTTGCTCAAACTGATTGGTAACAAGTTTTCAGTCGAAGTTTTCATTCTTCTCACCGTTAGAGAAAGTGTATTTTTATTTTTCAAATCGATGTAACTTGGTATGAGGTAACTTGCTGCTGCAGAGACATGATAGAGTAATTGGCATTCTGTGTAGTGACTCAATGCAAGGTAGTGGAGCAAAATGAGACACAGAAAACAAATCAAATTTTTCAAAAAAAATCGTTGGAATAAACATAGTCTTATCTTTAAACTTAAAAGGCATCGAACCTCACAGTAAACCCCTTGGAATCTTTTCTGGTCGCCAGGTATGGAGAGAACCCACAGTTATTGTAAGTGTCAGTTATGTCTCATTTTACCCCATTTAGCTACATCTTACCCCTAATTTAATCTCACGTATGTGTTGGCATTTTATCACAATTAACTCGCTTGTTGCATTTTTTTGCCAAAAAATTCTTTAGGAATGTGTGATCTGTGACATGGGGCCCCCATTATATTCTGCGCCCAGGCCCCCGAAATTCTTAATGCGGCCCTGTCCATGGAATAGTTTTTGAGGCTGCTAATTAAAACACAATTTTTGCTAACCAAGCCCTTGAACGTACATGAATCAAAATATTTCCGTAATTCAAGACTATTTCAATGCCTAAATTAATATAAGCTACCCGCACAATCATAAACGTAAAATCAACCTACCAGTACAAGCAGTTTCTTTCTTCCAAAGTGTACTCATCGCCGTCTTCAATAAATCTTTTACAGGTGGTGCACATAAAACATTCTGGATGAAAATTGACATCCCCGGCCACCTGAAAAATGAAACAGGAAATGAATTGTACGAGGAAGCTAAATTCGAGAATGTCTCTTAAACAAAACAATGTCTGCTGGAATTTAGGAAAAGCCACAAGGCAAAACTTCTGTCATCAGACGTCGAGCTACTTTTTCTCGAATGACCAAAAGTTCTGGTGGGCAGGATGGGAAGGACCCAGCAAAGATCACTTTTTGGAGGCTAATAACCAAATGTTCCTACCCATGCCGACAACGTAGCACAATTTTCGAGATTTCTCGACACACTAGTACCTATAGGGGCTATAACCCCCTTGCCCCCCAACCACATATAAAAAATAAAGTTACTGCTGAGATTAGATCGTGGATTCCCATCAAATACACTTTATATTAGCTTCCATAATTTCGAGCAGATCAAAACAATCATTGAGTTCTACTTACATATCTAAAAAACTCGACTGTGTTTAGCATCTCCAAGTACTTTGACTGTGTTTAGCATTTGACCGCGTGATATCGAGAAATATAAACCCACGTTAAAAACGCATTTTAAATTGGTTAGCAGCGCCTATGTTATTGCGAAAGTTTTGTCACCTTCTTTCTTTTTGAAAGCCCACTGGCTATCAAACTATAATTATGAAAAATAATTGTTTAGCATGTGCAGGGTCATTTAGTCTTTATCTAAATGCATGACAAAAGCTAGTCTTTTCTGAAGTGATAAATACTTTGCAAGAATTTCAATAGAGTTATTACCTCGAAATAATTGTGCAATTTTCGAATAAATAATGATTTAAGAGGGCAGAAACACTGAGTTTGGTCTCCTCAGGGATGCTGTAAATTCCCTCATTGAGCCTTGTGAACACAGACTGTGGGATGTTCAAAGCAGCTAATGTGTGATCCTGTATGACATGCATGAATGCATGAATGGTTCAAGTTTCCAGGAACTATTCATCTTAAGGGGGGCCATTCGATAATTATGCGAAAGAATTTTCCTTGTGATCTGATACTTTTGGGTACCTGATTTAACAATAAACCTCTTTTAAAAACATACAAAAAATGAAGCAAAAAAGCAATTGAGCAGACCAAAAAAAATTTTTCTGCTAAAAAGATCCAGGCTGTCTAATTTGGATTCAACAAAGAGAAGTCTCTTGTATCTCTCCTCCATTTGGCCCTTTGGCCTAGCCCGTCGCTCCATCAATGAGCTGGTTATTAACAGGCTATTCACTGTCATAACAAGAACCCTGATCATTACACTTAGTTTTAAAGTTGCTAACACTTTGAAAAAAGATTACAAAGGTTTTTAAATAATTCAAGAGAGTCTTGATTATTTTATCTTATGAAACAGCCCTTCAGAAGAAACTGGCTTAGATAGGTAGGGTACTTAATTCTGAGAAAAGGTACAAAAAGCGGCACTTTTTATGACTATTGTTTTGATAGGATGACATTCCATTTTCCAATTGTTTTAGAACAAAAGACCATTGCCTTCAAAAATATTGGGGGGAACTGCATCCTTTTGCCCCCTAAGGATCCACCACTGCACTTTCTGACAAAAGGGACACTTTTCTGACCAAAAGATATCTTACAAGAGAGAACTGACAAAAATGGATCTGACTAATATCAACACTATTCTGACAAAAAGGACACTATTCTGACAAAAGGGACAATTCTTACCAAAATGGGTCAAACAAATAAGATCCGATCAAAAATTGATTAGACCGACCGGATCTGATCAGAATTATTCCGACAAATAAGCAAACTAAACTGGCAAAAAACTCCCACTGGAATTTCATTTCTTGTTCCCCTTACTGTTTTAATGCTTCTATAAAAATGTAATTTTTAGATAAGAAGATTAGATAACAAGAAGAAGCATACTACAATAGATAAAATATCTAAACAAAGGCTCAAAGCAGTGCAATTAATGTCTCCCAACCTGCTGAACTTTTGAGAGCTATATAATTGTCTTTACATCTTTTAGACAACCCAGATTGTGCAAAACTCTATAATGACGACATGTTTCGGATAATTGGCAGAGCCCAGTCATCCTTCCATCTAGCAGTTTTGGAGTCAATCTACATAAAAACGAAAAAGCCGTCATTGTGTAGACAAAAGGAGTTCGTTTTCTCTCTTGGACTCCATTGGTAATTTTTCTTTAGGCTCGCGGCACTGATTGGTCAACTATACCGGTCTTGTGCTTGCGTTTTTCTGATTGGCCCATTTCGATCCACAACTGGGTATATATTTTTCCATTGTGTTTTTTCGGAACCTATTCTGACGTTTTATGCTTTGAGGAGTGTCAGACGAAAAAGCTTTTAGTATGTCGTAAAATGTTTGCTTTTTTCAAAGCCATTGTCTTTACTAAACTCCCCTGAGTTTTGTCAACATCAGCATTTGAAATAATTCTTGAACCTTTAGCATCTCCTTTCTGTCTATCATTAGGGACATTTTTTCACACAGCATTGAGCCTTTGTTTCCTTCCCATCAGACCTAGCAAGCAGAGAATAAACCCTTTTTTGTTGGAAAGTTCCATTCAAAACATATTTTTCAACTGCAGTGAACATATTAAAAACAAAAAACTAACCATTACTGGTCCTGTGATCCTAATTTCACATTTCAGACACAGCTGGGAAAACCGCAGATCATAGTCTTCTTTGCAAAAGAGTAATTTGTCTTTGATATAATAATGTTTTTCCAAAGGCTTTAAACATACTGAGCACCTGGAAAATATGATAAACCATGACATAATGCATAAAGCTCAAAAAGAAATTCATTAACAAGTAACAAGTAACTTGTATGAAAGCAATGTGCTTTATCCATTATTTGCAGACACAAATTATAACAACACTTCTAAACAGGGCCTTATAAGGGATGTCTGTAAGTACAGCTGATCTGGTTAAGTCAATTCAAGGAAGAAACTGTTTCTAGATTTTCTACATAATACACAAACAAAAGATTATGATGATAATTTTGTCAAGCTGCTAGGGGAGCCTTTTCATAAATTGGTGAGGGTAGTTCAAGAAAAAAACTTAAACTAAGGCAAATGTAAGTGGTTTATATGGCAAGAAAAATGTGTTGAACAAAGATTTGTTATTAATTTTGATCAAAAACTAAAAATTATTGGAAAGTAAGGAGAACTTTGAAATATCATTTCCCCCACTAAAACCAGTTTTGACGGACTGGCCTTGCCAAAGGTGTTGCAAAAGAACCCTTTTTATTAGTACTCAGATGAACTTCATCTCAATTTCATAAAGAAAAACACGACATCCTTAGTCAGTTTCACCAAACAAAGTTCATCGCCAATCTTCGGTCACACTGAAGGAGGTTCATCAAAGGAATGTAAACAAGTTGGTCATCCTTATCAGCTGGAGGCTGAGCACAAGCTTCTTTATCTACAGAATTTTTTATAAAATACAAACAAATAAGAAATGCAATGTTTTTTAATCTCCCTGCAACAGATCAAGGTTGTTGAGATTCCTTGTCCTAACTGGTTTCATACGGTCAAGGAAATATTTCGTGGAACAGTCAGCGATGTCTTAACTTTCGTTAGAGCTTTTGGAGATAGCTTCGAGGGTTTTATTCAATGGCAATAAAGAAAGAATTATCAATTATATTCTCTAATAACATACAGGACACGGAAATTAGACCAAACATTAATGCGATAATAAAAAAATAAACTATTATTTACCGAAAGCAACTGACATGCCATATATCATTAAGAGCAAACAGAGACTGGCTACTTGAACTGATTTGCCTCCTGCAGCCAGCACACTCTATTCCACTGCTCTTCTCCATTTGCAAAGTCGAAATTTATGCATTTAATCTCAAAAAGTTCCTTTGAAAAACTTGACAGCCATGATGTCCTCTTTGCAATGACAGTGCGCGTTGCGGCTTATTAGCCTTAGAAGGCTTTTCGGCTGGTCTATCATTTCTTGTTTCTTGTGGCCTCAAGAGGTCTCAAGCGATTGTTATCAGGACAAAATCTTGAAAACGCGGGACTCTAACAGGGCGGCCAGAGTGCGACAGGGCGGCTAAACAGCCGCGGATGACCAGCCCCGGCTCTGCACACATAAAATTATTGAAAACCAATACACAAACAGCCATGTTTAAGGCCGACCTCCACTTGGCCGCGCCGCGCGCATGCTCAAAGGCAATGAATTCATAATCAGGTTGACAGGACAGGCGGCCGCCAATGACAGTTTTCTGCACGTATGACAATCGAACTCAAGGCAACTTTCAGGGCGGCCGCTTGTTGTTCACTGACATTTATTCAATCAGACTGACTGAAAACTTCGCGCCACTCCAGCCCAAAATTTTTATTTCAGAACACGATGTAATCAGACCTCCTGAAAACGAATCTGTTATTATTTTTTTCATATCTTTAGCCGTTTTGTAGTTATTAGCGTTTGTAAATTGGTCATTGAGTTGAATTGTTTTTCAACCGTGTTATCGGAGATCTCCGGATTGACGTCACAAGCATTTTCGGCCTCGGTAAGTTCGCGGCAAGTATCATCGGCTGTCCAAACTGTCAACGAGAACCTAGCGAAATGGCAGACAGGGCCTAGCAGCGGCATGTTTGTTAGAAGGCCAGACTTTTATCTGGAATCGATATAAAGAGAGAAGTATCGCTCATCAGTCTTGATACTCTGATCGAATATGGAAGTTTTTTGTCGCACGAATCTTTCTGACAGAGAAGTCAAATTGGCAAAGTAGGCCAGCGAGACAGAGACATGAGGATGTTGACAGACTTTCATGGAATGTTGCTTTTGAAGCAATTTGTATTGGCAGGCCAGTTCCCTGATTTTAAAAAGAAGATTCGCGCTTTTTCATCAGCCCCTCCTTTAGTGCAACAGCTAAAAAACCATCGCGCAATTAATTCGGGAGGAAAGAAGAAAACAAAACCAGTATACCGGGAATGAAAGCTGTATGAATTGATACAACATATTCATTAGGATAAAGAGCTTCATATCAACATGACTTATTGGAAATAAAACAGGACAAATGAGGACATGGACAAGAAAGTATACAACTTTCAAGACAAGACTAAAAACCTACCATTAGTCATGAGCCAAACAACTTTTTCAAAAACTATAAATTTGTTTTTATACAAACAAAAAAGGGATTTGAGATTATATTAATAATTCAACTTTTTCAATATACTTTTGTAAATATAATTTTTGTATTTAACCTATTTAACCTTTAAGCTATTACAGGGGCCTTGTCGGCTCCTTTAAGCTGTCAGAATCTCAACCTGCTATATTTATGAATAATAAATACATGTTTGATGTATTTAAATACTTGGCTACATTGAATTATACAATCAGGCCAGTGAACTAGCTAGCAATTTGTAATTTCTATTGCACATGAGAAATGTTCTTATAAAAGTATCATGAAACAATAATCTATTGCAAAACTTCTAGAAAATACCTATATGTTGTTACTAGCTTTAAATAATTTGCAAACATTATATATGACCAAATTATATATAAAATTTTAATAATTTTAGAAAAATAGTCTCCTTTGTGAAAATGTTAATACAAAAACAGAATAATGTGTTGAGGTCTTTGTGGTAACTCTTGAATGGAAGAGAGGGGCAAGTTATCACTCCCACAAAGCCAGTAACCAGATAAATGTAATCTCCAACCTTCATCTAGCATTTTTTTGCAAGATCCTTTCTACTGATCCATAAAAGAGTTTGTAACCTTTTTTATGCCTAGAATAATAAGGTTGACAGGGATAAATACTAACATACCAGTGAAATTTACTTTTGAGTCATATTAAAACATAAAATGATCAAAGAAACTTGGACACTCAGGGGCATTCAGAGTATAGATATTTAGAAGGATCAAAGAGAAATTTAGGGGTGAAAGGGCAACCACTGTTACTAAAGCAAATAGCATCTAAGGATATTAACTTGAAGTAACACAAAGATGAATTTAAATGATATAGGCTATGCTTATATGAATCAATGCTAGAATAGCAAAGGTAAATTTAACAAATATAAACAATTCTGCCTTTAAAACATTAGAATGAGGATATTACACATCTTTTTTCCAAAACCAAGGGTGTAAATTCCATGTTTTTTCTTTTGGGTAGTAGATCTTTTGCCCTGGATATTGATCTGGCAAAATTTTGAAATTGTGCATCAATTTTATGATGAAATAGGCAGAACTCCAAAATTGAAGGCAGAACAAGGTAGAACATGAAGAAGAAGGGTTCAGGAGACAAACCCTGGGAAATTTTACACATCTATACCTCAGGCAAAGGTGTAGTGCACAGATCATTGGCAGGGATGTAGTGCTAGGAGGCTCAGGCCCCCTTGTTGGTACAAAAAAGTAGCAAATTTCTACTTTTGGTACTATTTTATGTGACATTTTGCTTGAGAGCCCCTGTTGTACTTTTCATATTACCACATTTCTGACCATTTGGGGGACAGTTCACAAGACTGGCTGTTAGAAAACCTGTATTTAAAGCCCCTCCAAACATCTACACCCTGTAGTTTCGCCTAACATTCAACATAGTAAAATGATAATAAGGATGAATTGTGACTTACGGGAAAGTTTCCATCTTGTGAATGGGGTTCTTCTTCTACTGCGGTGAGACATCAATTCTATTATTCAGCTCCCTGGAAATCCCCGAGATGACACGACGATAAGAAATGCCTTCGGTCAGAAATCCATTCACATCTGAAAATTCGTGAAGCATTCCATATTGAAAAGCTTGCTGCGTTGCCAAGATGAGGATATGAGTTCAGGTTGAAGCTTCCATCTTTGATTTGTCGAATTACTAGTCCATGTTGGCTGGAAGCCTCCGCTGAACATCAATCGCGATGAAGGAAAATAAATAAAACGACAACCGAGATTCCGACATGAATCGCCTCTTCCGAGCCTCTACCGAGTCGTGCGAATTTCAGTGCGAACGTATAACAATAGCGCCGAATGTTGAAACAATAGCCCTTTCACACGTCACAAAGTGCTTTTTCCGAAAAAAATTTTGTCGTATTTTTACGGTGATTCTCAACTTTGAGCGTCTATATCTGGAAAACGAGTTAAGCTTTTCGAAAAAAAATTTCACGATAGCTTCTTTTTCTCGACTAACTACCAATTTATGCAAAAAAAGTTTTGGGCTGGAATGGCCCTTTAACTCTGTCTATGCAAAATGGCTGCCGAACAAAATTTAGCAGGACTAATGTTTGGCCTGAATCAAAAGGAGATTTTGAGCCCTGAAGAACAGGTCCTACTTAAAAAATTATTTGGTGCTCAAGTGCAGGTTAGAGATTGCTGGGAAGTGAAGGCGAAGACGATTCGAACATTGACGACAGCCCACAGGCTCCAGGGGCCTTTACATCAGTAATGGTGCAACAGCAAAGTCTTGAAAACCAGGAAGACCAACACGATGAGCTGCTGATAAATAAAGTGAAGGCATGCAGGTGTCTTTGGGATGCGAAAGCCAAAGTAACAAAGTAACAAAATCCTAATTAAGGTTGCCTACTAAGATATATTTTAACTTTTTATTGCAGAAGATGTTATAAGAAAGAAATGGAAATATTTACGGGATGGGATGATGAAATGCCTTAAAAAGTCAAAGGGTGAAGAACAGGGGAAGGAATTGCCAAGGAGAATGAAATAGTAAAATGGAGAGTCTCTTCCCTTTCCTCTTCCATTCTCCTTCGCATTTCCTTTCCCCCGTTCTTCATCCTTTGGCTCTCTGAGGCTCTGGCACCCAGGGTACGAACTCCCACTTGCAAACATTTTGAAAGTTTGTTGTTCCTAAGGGATTCCATTTCTAATAAGGAAACAGAAAGCAACATGAATCATCAATTTGATGGAAATGTTTACGATGAGGAGAACATACGGTATCTGGCAAGAAAATCCTTGGAATTAGACATGAAATCACGTGGTGTTAGATAGACACATAGCGAAACTAATTTTCTGGGTTATGCATTAGCTGCCAAGTTGTTGAAATCACAGTCTGCTTTGATTTGTATATGGATACATCCTACCGAGAAAAAGGAAATAAGTATCAACCACTGATAAACTTATTGAATGAAAATGGAATTGCAACAAGTATCAGTGTCAGGGGAAACTTGAAAAGGCTAGGACTATCAGGGGAAGAGGCAAAAGAAACAATGAAGTGGTGCAATGTATCAAATATGATTTGTGGTAGCATCATCCCAGCATCATATGGCAAAATAGGTGCAAAAAAGTGCATGGACTGCTAAATTCTGGTGATGTGCAAGGAACATATTTGGCTATAAGACGTTTGTTACAGTTTGTTCTTAACTTGTTAAATCATATCCGATATTAGATATTCCTTGGTAACAGATTAGGTCAGCTTGCAGATATTTTCAACAAATTCATTTTCTATAAAGATGTACCAAAAATTCATATCTTAGTCATAAGATCAAAGCAAAATCATAACAGAAGGCTCTCATGAATCTTTGGTAATCATCCGCTAAAATAATTGATGTCTGTTTTTCAGACTTATTGCGTACTTACTTACGATATTTTCCACAAAACCTTTAGGTTTTTCATTTCGAAAACCATTTCAATCAAATGTTATCAGAATTTGTTTTTTTCCTTTGCATTCAAAGAAACCAGTGATCAGGCATGTCCCTTTCTTGCATCAACTTTGCCTTCTTTTCTGAGAACCACTTGCGACTCCAAGTTTATTGGTCCATTATGTGCAATTTGGCTTATTCTTGTCATTTTCTTGACATCTTTTTTATGTCAAATTTCATTCCCTTGGACAATACCTTTCCCCGTTCGTGTTTCATACTAAACAGTCAAGTGCAAACAAAAAACTAGATTATTCGGTAGACGAATCTTTACAACGATGCAGCAACCCCCTGTGAATTTTCATTCGCATTGCATTATCTTAATGCTATGGCCTGAGTAAATGAAAAAGTTAACGCCGAGTTAGTTTTAAAGTTAACTACTGAATCACAACTTTGTTGCTTGCTTCGGTATGGCCACTGGCAAAAGTCTAAGTGAACTGAACTCTATAACTAATGCCGTGCAGATGAAAAATCAAAAATTCCAGAAAATTCCCAATTTAGTCATGCAAGTATAACAGGGATCCCAATTTAGTCATGCACTTTCAAATGTGACATATGACATATGACACGAAAATTTTTATTCACTTAAATCATCAAAGAAACATCACTGGTAACGATGGCGAACTTAGTTTTTTCATTTGCGACTTACTTTCCCCCAAAAACGGGGTTTTCCAACACCCACTCGAGCTAAAATGTGTCACAAGAAACGCGGTCGAACCTGTGGTCACGTGACCCCTGTGACGTAAAGTGGTTGTGTATCCGTTGAATAGAACAAGGCTTCTGTATGGTTTTACTATGTGCGGGCACTACTGTTGTCCCCCTAAAGATTTTTTTACTCCATAATTGTCAACGAGGATTTGACATGCACGAACTAGGCCTACGGCGCTTGATGATAAGGCAGGCAACGCTCATATTGCAAGAAAAACAATGAAACAAACTGCCTGGTTCTAATATCATTTTGTTGCTGTGCTGATAATTGACAAGCTCGAAGTATTCCGTGCTTTGATAATGGCTAGTGAACTTACATGCTAAATTTCCATAATATGTAGCTTGAACTATTCAGAATGAATGTCTCTAGAGCTTGTTGTTAGTAGAAGAAACACAAATGCTTCATTGTTGTTGCTCGTTAGAGACATGCAATGTAAGTTTGAGATACAATGAGGCATGAAATTAGTGTTGATGTTGTGTGAGATGAGAGTATTGAGATTGTTTTAGAGAAGAACTCTTTTTTCTGATTATAATCTGTTTTGCCAAATTAAGAATAATGAATTTAAAAAAAATGAGGTGTAGCGTGAACATTGACTAGGGGGCATTGATTTTTTTATTTGCAAAAATAGCACTATTTGTACTTGTAAGTACAATAGTTCTAAGTAAGGGGTTAGGGAAGAGTCATCGAAAGTGTATTTATCTTGTAATGTATCAGAGCAAAACAATTTAGACATTTTATATAATGTTGTGAGAATCAAATCTAACTGTGTTATGTTATCTAAAAAATCCTTCCTTCAGTATCTGACAGTTTAATCAGGTGAATCAAACTGCTCTTGAAAATAGTAAATATGAATAAATTGGATGTCAGAGTTTAAAAGCAAGTTAACATTAAAAACAAGTTGAAATTTTAGTTTTAGAATTTAAAAACATTGATCGATTCGCTTAAAGGACCGCTTAAATCAAACATACGTATTTATAAACCAATGTTTTTCTTGGCTTTATTTTACATAAAACTTAATTCAGGAAAGAATTTTGCCTTTAGGATGATAGTTCAGTTATTCCTGCAGCAAAAAAAACTGTTTGAGATAGCAATACTCGAGCTTCACGCCGATGCAAGTGGATTCAAATTTAGCATCACAACTGGTTTCACAGGCGTGGAAGGCCTAAGCTGGGAGGAAATAATTATTTATCAGAAAATTGCCAGCTTAGTATTAATATTTACTGATCATCTGCTGAAACATCATCCAGAAGTCATGATTACGAGAACCAGAACCTGTTTGCTGCTTGCTTTTGGCTTGATTCGAGTTACTTCGCAGCGGCGATATTGTGCTGAATCCTGGCCCTAAAATAATTTCTCGAAAATGCCACATTTGTGAGAAGACAATAAAAAAAGTCAACAAGATGTCACATGCAAAGCTTGCTTTGACGATTCCCATCTCAAATGTATACGGAACGAAAATAAGAATAAAAGGCTGAACACAAATCTAGGGGACTTCACGTTTCAACGATGTTTGTTGAATGTTTTACCCTTCATGAAATCTGATTTTACTGACATATCATGTCAACCCGAGCTTGATTCTAATGTTCAGGATGAAGTTGATAGTCATCTGGTTGCATTAACATCACGACCAAAACACACGAGGTTTATGCATTTAAATACTCAAAGTATGTTATCGTCGTTAAATGAACTAATATTAACAGTGGAGAAATATCCTTTTGACATAATAACGATGTCAGAAACATGGCTGAAAGACAACCCACAGCTTCTCAATTATGTGAAGATTCCAGGTTATTCTCAGGAGTTCAGGAATCGTAACAACTTCCGAGGCGGTGGTGTTGGGGCTCACATCAGAAAGTCATTGAAGTACAAGCGAAAAAGGGACATAGAAAACCTGGAACCTGACCTTGAGCACTTATGGCTTGAAATACCAGGAAGAAATCAGTAAGCTTCTTCTCGGTACCATGTATCGATCTGAGAAAATTTTACCTCTCAAAGACTGGCTTGAAAAGTTTGAAACAGTACTGAGTCAACTAACTACCACTTGGGATGGTCTTATTGTAGTAGCTGGTGACATGAACATCGATCATCGATCTGAACGACAATAAGAGTTCCACAAAAAAAGTATTATATGGAGATGCTGTCTGCTTTGAATCTTAGCCAGCATGTTAACAAGTCAACTAGAATAACTAACAAGACATCAACTCTGATTGACCATATTATTTCAAATGCATTTATTATTTCGTATTTCTCATACCGACGTGTTGCCGTGTCCTTTGGTCAGTGACTATCACGCTGTTTACGCTTGTGTTAATATCCAAGTACCAACATTCGAAAAAGGTATAAATTCATCAGACATGAGAAAAACTTCAAGGAGGCAGATTTCCTAGCAGAATTTAAGAGATTACCCTTTAGCACTGTGTATGGAATCTCTGACCCAGAAGATAAGCTACACATCCTTAACAACCTTATTGAAGAATATATTGACAGACATGCTCCACTGAAACGAACCAAAATCACACCTCCGTGGCTAAAAGATCCTGATATAGTGAAGGCTAAAGCCGAACGTGACCTTCTACAGAAAACTGCTCGAAAAAGTAAAAATCATGATGAATGCCAAAAGTTTCGTGATACTAGGAATCGACTCAAATCATCAATTAAAAAGGCTAAAAGAGAATTCACCAAAAACTCTTATCATCAAAGAAATCGAAAGGTGTTTGGAAGGTGATCCATTGTATCCTCCATCCAAACCCAAAACAATCACTTGTGATAGCGCGTCGCTTATTGTTTTTCGTAGAAGGTCAAGGTTTTTAGGCTAACAATCAATCCAAATAAACTGAACGAATATTTTTCATCAAGTGCCAAGCGCACGGTGCGTTCAGAGCCAACGAATAAGGAACAATACAGTGAAGTCGAAGAGACCATAGGAACAAAACAGTGAAATCGAAGAGACCATAGGAACAATACAGTGAAGTCGAAGAAACCATAGGAGCAATATAGTGAAGTCGAAGAGACCATAGTAACAATACAGTGAGATCGAAGAGACCATAGGAACAATACAGTGAGAGCGAAGAGACCATAGGAACAATACAGTGAGATCGAAGAGACCATAGGAACAATACAGTAAGATCGAAGAGACCATAGGAACAATACAGTGAAGTCAAAGAGACCATAGGAACAATACAGTAAAATCGAAGAGACCATAGGAACAATACAGTGAAGTCGAAGAGACCATAGGAACAATACAATGAGATCGAAGAGACCATAGGAACAATACAATGAGATCGAAGAGACCATAGTAACAATACAGTGAGAGCGAAGAGACCATAGGAACAATACAGTGAGATCGAAGAGACCATAGGAACAATACAGTGAAGTCGAAGAGACCATAGGAACAATACAGTGAGATCGAAGAGACCATAGGAACAATACAGTGAGATCGAAGAGACCATAGGAACAATACAGTGAAGTCGAAGAAACCATAGGACAATATAGTGAAGTCGAAGAGACCATAGGAACAATACAGTGAAGTCGAAGAAACCATAGGAGCAATATAGTGAAGTCGAAGAGACCATAGGAACAATACAGTGAAGTCGAAGAAACCATAGGAGCAATATAGTGAAGTCGAAGAGACCATAGTAACAATACAGTGAGATCGAAGAGACCATAGGAACAATACAGTGAGAGCGAAGAGACCATAGGAACAATACAGTGAGATCGAAGAGACCATAGGAACAATACAGTAAGATCGAAGAGACCATAGGAACAATACAGTGAAGTCAAAGAGACCATAGGAACAATACAGTAAAATCGAAGAGACCATAGGAACAATACAGTGAAGTCGAAGAGACCATAGGAACAATACAATGAGATCGAAGAGACCATAGGAACAATACAATGAGATCGAAGAGACCATAGGAACAATACAGTGAAGTCGAAGAGACCATAGTAACAATACAGTGAGAGCGAAGAGACCATAGGAACAATACAGTGAGATCGAAGAGACCATAGGAACAATACAGTGAAGTCGAAGAGACCATAGGAACAATACAGTGAGATCGAAGAGACCATAGGAACAATACAGTGAGATCGAAGAGACCATAGGAACAATACAGTGAAGTCGAAGAGACCATAGGAACAATACAGTGAAGTCGAAGAGACCATAGGAACAATACAGCGAGATCGAAGAGACCATAGGAACAATACACTGAGATCGAAGAGACCATAGGAACAATACAGTGAAGTCGAAGAGACCATAGGAACAATACAGTGAGATCGAAGAGACCATAGCCAGCCTTCCAGTAGACAATGACACAACCTTCGAAATCAGACCAGTTTTTTATTTAGAGGTTCTAATTGAGTTGCATAGCCTACGCAGCGATTGCTCCACTGGTCCAGATCTCATACCAGCAAAACTATTAAAACTTGTGGCCGAGTACTTAGCATCACCCTTAACCGACTTCATAAACTCTTCAATAGTGAAATGACACTTTCCTTCAGCTTGCAAAATCGCTCGCATCTGTGCAATTCCAAAGGGTAACGAAGTATGCTCAGAGCAAGATTTGAGACCAATATCTATCGTATCGGTTATGTCGAAAGTGTATGAGAGATTGGTTTTTCGGCAAATGAATACCTACATAGGGGAAAATCTCATAATAAATAGCAGCATATCAGCTTATAGAAAAGGCCAGTCTACAATTACTGTACTGCAAGCCATTTGAGATGATGTTATCAAAGCTATTGGGCGCGATGAGGTCACATTGATGGTCTTAGCGGACTTCTCAAAGGCCTTTGACACCATACAATTTTCAAAGTTGATTATGAAGATGAGCAAATTGGGATTCTCCAAGAAATTTCTATTGTGGACTTTAAGCTACGTCACGGAGAGGTGGCAATTTGTCCAAAATGATGACAAAATATCAAATATGTCTGCTGTAAATTTTGGTGTTCCCCAGGGATCCATTCTTGTCCCGGTACTTTTCAATATTTACGTAGCAGACCTCCAATCTGACCAGACAACAAAGGGTTATCAATATGCAGATGACACAATTTTGTACACTCCTGCCAAGCCTAAAAACCTTGACCTTCTACGAAAAACAATAAGCGACGCGCTATCACAATTGAGCGATTGGTCAGAGAAAAACCACCTTGCATTGAACAGCGCAAAGACAGTGTAATTCGCTGCTGCATCTTTGTAAGGGATCCTGTAATGATTTTAAAATTGGGATGGTTGCCAATAAAAGAACGAAGGGAGCTAAACCTCCTAAAATCTGCATTTAAAGCGATTAATGATAAGTCCTGCCCAACATACTTGCCTCTAGACGAGAAAAAATTTACCAAAGAGCTTCGATCAAGCAGAGCCAAAACACTAATTATACCAAAAAGAAACCGGAACCTTCCAAGATAATGCAGCAAGACTCTTCAATTCTTTGCCAGAAAACATAAGGAACTGTAGTGTATTGTTATACAACTAGTTTTGTCTGTCGTGCATCGTGTTTGTGGTTCGTTATTGTTAATGAGAATGTCTTTCGATGTTTGCGTCAGTCATTTTGTTTGTCATCGTGCTACCTCTATTTTAGTTGTTATTAGTCCATTTGCCGTTAATTTGTGTCATTAGGGTTTTGTGTGCGTCACTCATGTTGTTAAAAGCGTATGTTCTTTGAGTGCAAGTCCAGTCTAGTCGAAGTTGTCGTTGAATGAAGTCGTCATTTTGTAATTGTTGGTTGCTGCTGATTATACGATCGCTATTGAAGAATCTTGGTTTTTTTTAAAAACGTTATTGCGAACTGGAGTCTGATTTATGAGCTTTACCTGTCCTGTAAAATACTTTATTTTACAGTATATAGCAAATTTGTATCGTCGTCGAAAGACTTTTTAAAGAATAAAATCGCAACGTTTTTAATGAATTAAATAAACCGTTCTTTTTAATTGTACAATGCAATAAGTTTAAGAAATTGTTTTCCCCTTTATTTAAACGTATTTTATAGACACTTTTTTACCATCTTTTCAGGACATTATTTCAACAACAAGTTTTTCTAATTACCCTGCCATGTAGTAATTAAGGCCTCGTTATGATGCCGGGGTCATTAAAACAACCATTGCTGTTTTTGTTGCCAAAATGCCACTGAAATTGATCTGACCGAAAACCACGCCTGATAGCAGTCATTTTTCACCCATTGCTACAGGGGCGGATCCAGACAGTTTCGGCTGTTGCAGTTGCAACTGTTACAATTATGGGAAATGATTTATGTCAAATTCTTGTACCCCTAAATAAGGTTTGATAATCAGTCAGAAGCGGACTGGCCCACCGGGACACTGGGAAATTTCCCGGTGCGCCCTCTGACCCAAGTAATTTTTTTCAAAAACATGAAAACTTTCAAAAGGCAACTAATCTTCGCAGAGAACTAAAATTGATTACAATCATCAATTGTCCAAAGTACGTTTGCATAAAAAGTTTAGCTTCACCTTTAATTTGAGCAATATCTTAATATGTTTCTCAATGATTGATTGCAAAGTTTCTCAATCTGCAAATTCTGCAAGATTTTCTGAAAACCTGGTAAAGAACATATTTTGCTTTGAGAATGACTTTGATGAAAGAAAATTTCTTAAACATACTAGAAGCTTTTTTGTCTGAAACTCCTCAGAGTATTAAACGTCTTGTAATTTTGGTTAACTTGTCATTTGTTCAAGCAAGTGCACAATACTTGAATTAATTCGATTTCGGTTGAGGGGGTAGTAGGGATTTTCACTAGCTAACTAGTTTGTGACTGTTTGCCAATTGACTGATGACTAATAATTTTATGAAACCAATGACTTCTGACTAACCATATAAGTTTTTTTGACTTATGGCTGATGCAAATTAATCCTAGTGCCTGTTATCCAATAACTGAGGGCTCGCACTTTGAAAAAAAAATTAGCTGAGTGTGGCCCGGTTCGAGTGCAAATCAATTAGCTTCAAGCAATAAACACACAAAACACGACATAGTTTTCCAACGCAAACCTTTATAAAAAAACCAAATACTCTTTACAACTCCTTAACTTGATTCGAACAGTCCCTCTCTCTAACTAACTAAAAAGTCATCTTCCCGGGGGTAAGTCAGTTCTTGTAATAATGGTTAAAAGGGGGGTCTTCGGAGAGGTCCTCACACTCTCCCCCCACAAAATGAATGTCTTCTGGACATTTCAGTCTCCGAGATGTAAAGAATATGAGCTGCATTGGGCCTAACCGCAGCGGCCGCTTCGTGATATGTTGCAGCAAAATTCAATCAAAAAACTTGTCACAAATTGTAAAGTGGCAAGCTATTATGTTTTGCAACTCAACTAACAGCTCATAGGCATCCTGCTTTTTGTACGCTAAAACGAGGAGTTTTGTACCACATGAAATTATCACTAACTGAAGTCAAAAAATCTTGACCATTTATTAAAAAAATTTATACAGAATTTGCTGAGGATTGATACCCTCATGTAAGAACCTTCTAGAAAACTTAATGGAAAGTTAAACCTGCTGTTTTGAAAAAAACCTGGTTTCAAATTCACAACTAGCTATTAAAGTTTTCCAATCTTTCTTCAAATGTTTGTCCCAGGAAGGAACTGTGCATTTTCTTAAGAAATTATTTATCCTTTTACCATTTCTACGCACAGTTTCTCATAGAGAGGGAGCCTACCAATCTGCAAAATCATCAATTTGCGCAAAAAGGATGACAGCAAGATCTCTTAAAATACATTTGTCCAAGATATGTTATCAGATATCTTTCAGACAAGTCTCCAGTTTGAGCACATGTTCAGTACCTGATCATAATTCTGCACGCTGATGAGCTGGAATCATATCTTTTGTAAATGATATATAACTGTACCGTGGAGACAGGAGCAACATAGTCATTAGGCTAGCAGGTGCTGAGGCACCCCTTTACATTTCTCAATGATATGCTGCAAAACTTTCAAAAAATTTTATCATAATTCCACACGCTGATGAACTGGAATCATATCTTTTGTAAATGATATGTAACTGTAGCGTGGAGGCAGGAGCAACATAGTCATTAGGCTAGCAGGTGCTGAGGCACCCCTTTACATTTCTCAATGATAAAAATTTTTATGTTGCCGTTTGATGAGAACAAAGTCATATATTTCGTCAAATTTTTAAAGATTTTGAGATCGAGTTAAATCGAAAATAATCTCGTCTCCTAGGCCAGAGAAGCTGTTTTCTTTATAAAGTCTTGAAAGAGAGTGTCTCGCTAACTGAAAACGGGATTTGAGTTTTGGTCTAACTTTCAAAATCTATCATTTGATAACATCATTTGAAACATAAAATTGAGGACAATACGTCACTTGATACCTACAAATTTGACCAGCCGTGTAGACGTTTCAAATACAGTCAATTTGACAGAGAGTCTTCTTCATACCAATGCCAATTGTTCCGACATTCTAAATAGGGTGTTTTCAACTGCAATGGATTTTAAGGATGAAAGATGGCAAAATTTTTCCGGCTCGTTTTACAAGCCCCGAAAATAAGCGCCCTTTTGCTTGCTTTCCCCGGTGGGTCAAAGGGTAGCCAGACCGCCACTGATAATCAGGTTCCATATTTCCGGAACTTGTAATTTTTTCTATCGGTTAAAATTTCAGGAATGACAGTTTTATTTTCCAATAGCGATATTATTTGCAACCTATCACAAGAAAACCTATCACATTGATTCAATATTTTGCTTATGCTGCTGTTCAGAAAAGATAACTGCAAATCTTTTCTGGATTCATCCCTGTGCTGAACTTCTAATTTTTACTTTTCAATTTCATAAAGTATGTTTCGAACTCGTTGCTAAACTGGCATGATAGGTTGGCATTTAATTTATGAAATATTGTTGTTTAATTTAGCTTATGAATTAGTTTATCGTCATGCGCTCAAACGACGTTGTTGCGCATGAATTTATTTGAGAGCACTTTTGAATATATGATTTAATTTCTAAATAATCACAAATAAATCACAAATTGATCAAAAATTATTCACTTTAATCAATAAAAATCAAATTAATCACACACAAAATTGATTTAAGCACAAATTAATCACTAGTGATCAATAATGTCGTACGCCATTTTCAAGAGTGATTTGCCCCTCGGTGCCGAAAACCCTGTTTATTTTTTTGCCCAAGTGCATGACCAACTCTCCAGTGCTGGCTTCGCCACTATGCAAGGCCTTAAATCAAGGACCGAGATACAACTTTTTGTTTGGAGGGGGGGCCAGCAGGGCCGGAATGAAAGGGGGCGTGAGGGGTGTGTTGAAAAGACCTTTGGCGACCTGCAATGTTACATTTTGGGAAAACCTAATCTGTGCCTGGTTGATTCGCTCGTTCTCCTATTTCCTGAAAGGAGAGATTATAGTTATGTTTTGATTTTCCTAGCATGTAACCATCAACTCAATTACTCAAGTATGATTTTTCTCACTTTCCTTGTTCACTGGGCCAAGGCCTAAGACGCTATTGCGTGCCGAAACTGCAATTATATTCCCATCTCCCGGATCCTTACTATATTCGTTCAGTTCATTGTTATCTTGATTATTTGATAACTTGCTGGAAAAGCAGTTCTTTCTCGCTGCTTTTCGAAAAAATAGTTCAAAGTTCCTTTCCCTAACTTTGACGTGGTGGCCATTTAGGCAACGATTTGGAAAGGGAAGTGATTTCCAGCCAAAATACGGTAAATAGCAACAGCAAGAAAACTTTGGTTTATGCAGGGCCAAGTTATGCAGACTTTAAAGGTAATGTGTCCAGCTTAAGCAAGCGACTCTGCGGGGGTTTTAGAAACATGTGATTTTTCATGTCATCACCCCTGCCATTACGGTCGTTCTGTTTATCTATCCTGCTGCGAAGTTAGCTTTTCATGTGAGCAGTTTTCCATCGCAAGAATACTAACCAATCGCAAGCTGCTGTTTTGATGGGTGGCTTGAGTCCTTTTATATGGACACATTACCTTTAAAGTGTCAGAGACGCAGGTACACTAAAGGAGGACCTGCTTAGATAGGGTCAAGCTTGAATAGAGGGTAAAAAATGATCTCAAAGTACTAAATAGTAATACAAAAATGTTTTACTTATGGCACTAAAATTTTTGGGCCCCCCGGCCCCCCCGGCCCCCCCGGCCCCCCCTATATCTCGGTCCTTGCCTTAAATTCCTAAAATGGGGCCCTTTCTCCAAAGATAGGACCATTTTTCGACAAAGATGGGGCCCTTTTTTTTACTAGATTTTAAAGGAGGCTGGTTGGCCGGTGGGCCAGACTGCCACTGCAAAAAGCACTGACACATAAACTCACACTTGAAAAACACCATGGTCATGAGAAGACACTTCCCACCCGGAAGTGGATTTTTGTTCTTGGATGTATCTTTCAATAGCTTTTGTCCTTTGTTAAACAAAGCGAGCCTTCCTGTTGAATAATTAATACCGTTGAAGAAAAGGCTTTTGTTTCTTATAAAACTATGTACAGCAGGACACGCTTTTGGTCACTCAGTCGTAGCACATTCTTTGCTCATTATTATTGATTTGGCTATGGTGACTCTGACTCACCACGAATTTTATTTTCTACGCTTATTTCATATAAGTTAAAATGGAAGCTTTAGTGGTATTTTTCACCTTAATCTGCATATTGGCTGGTTTGTTGATTGTTTGCCGACCTCTGATTAAATGGCTTTTGGACCAAAACAAAGGAATCAACAAGCAAATGGAATTAGCAGAAAAATATCACAAAACAGCGTTATGGAAAGAGTTAGCAAAGTTAATTGGCAATTCCATTACAGATAAAAATTTGAATTTCGAGGCGATCGGGGACCGATTTGATAGCTATGAAGAAATATCCAAGGCAATTAAAAACGCTGGGCTGCAAAGTTGTGGCTTGGTAATCGGAATAGACTTTACGGCAAGCAACGAATGGCAAGGAAGAAAAACGTTTGAACACAAGTCGTTGCACCATCTTTACAAAAATAGCAAGCGTTTAAACCCGTATCAAAGAGTAATTACAGCAATGGGCGAAACACTCAGTTCGTTTGACAGCGACAATCTAATCCCTGCGTTTGGATTTGGTGATAAAATAACTAAGGACCTATCAGTATTTCCTTTGGACGAAGATGGAATGCCTTGTAAAGGCTTTGAAGGAGTATTGTCACTCTACAACGAGGTTGTGCAAAGGGTAGAATTGAGTGGTCCGACAAGTTTTGCACCCATTATTAGAAAAGCTATTGAAATAACAAGGCAAAATATGGAGTATCATATTTTGCTTGTTATTGCGGACGGACAAGTTATTGACAAGCAAGACATGGAAACGAGGGAAGCTATTGTCGAGGCATCGACGTATCCTCTGTCAATTGTTGTTGTAGGTGTTGGAGATGGACCATGGGATCAAATGGCAGAGTACGACGAGAAGCTGCCCAAACGGAAATTCGATAACTTCCAGTTTGTTGATTATCACCGTGTCACTAAAAAGGCAAAGAACCCTGGCATTGCGTTTGCTTTGAATGCCTTAATGGAGATACCTGACCAATATACTGCTATAAAAAGTGCCGGATTGTTGCGCGAATCAACACAAAATGCATCTAACAAGTACTAATGTTGAGTAAACACATTAAATATTCATTCAGTAAAATATTTTATCTGCTTCTTTTCGGTTGGGTACCTTTATAATCGCGCTAACTTTGCATGGCTGTTCAATATTACATTGACCTGCTGGTTGGCTGTATCCATTCAAGTAAAACAGCTGAAAAAGATAAGAGATCATGTGCTAACAATTTAATCAAATAGGGAGCCAGTAGTAGAGAGCAGGCCTATCTCAACTCTACTGAGCGGGAATAAAAGAGGACATCTGGCATTAGCAATATCCCATAGAGGGTATTATGCAGGGTAACTTGGAAAATTATTGTGATTGTATTGGTGATGAAAGTTAAGAATCATTAAATCATTTGATTTCCCTGTATCTGCAGTTTGCAGAGAAAAACTTTGTGCTTGCAAAAGCCCTTTAAACAAGAAATTGGTTCATTGAATAACATACATTAAGTTAACTAAAATAATTGAGCTATGAAAAGCTTTCAATTTTTTCATTAACGGCTAAAATGTTCTTAGAAATTGTTTTGTTTTTCATTCCAAAATATGCCATTATTTCTTAACATAGTATCCAGTTTTATGTTTACTTGCCTTGAACCTACTCACACTCCAGCTAGTTAGCTAATTAGTTGGTTTTTTATGTTTGGTAGTAACACCATTATCCACTCCTGTACAATTGCCTGTCTAGATATTCCCTTATGTCTGACCTGCCATCTAACTGGTCTTTTCTTGTCTTTTGTTTGATATGGCGATAATTCTTTCCTAAAACATTAATGACCTCTTGAAGGCTCTTAATGTAAGCTGCCATTCTTTCCAGTACATCTCTAAAAATGCAACAAACATCTTGCAGTTTTTAGACAACTTGAACAGAAGGTGAATGTAACAAATTTTTGTAACAGGAAAGTTTCACCACTTTTTACAACTTGGTTTGTTCTGTAAATTATCAATAAAAGAACAAATAACAAGGTACTACAGAGGAGACACTTTTCCAATTTCCATGAATTATTATTTTGTTTAAGAATGTTTAAGAAATGTCCAGTATTTTGTTGTAATACTTTTCAATATTTATGGGTATAATAGAAGAGTGAAAATTTCCAATAGTTGTGTTATCTTTGTTGCCACTGAAGTCAGGTGTACCTGCTTATGTTCTGTAGGCCATCTGGGCCAACACTTTCATCAAGTGACACAGAACAGGCATCTATGTTCCAGGATTAGAGAAGGGCTGTGTAGATTGGGGTTGGCAAAAGCAAGAAAACAGCCTTTTGGTGGTACAGATCTTAAAGCTAAAACTTGAAAGTATAAAAAACATAGATTGAAAACTCTATGCTAGGAAGTATAAATACTCAGTTGTGGATTGAAATAGCCCAGTCAGAAATGCAAGCACATTACTCTTCAGGTTGCCCAATCAGTTTTGCTTGCACATTGAAAATGTTACCAATGGAGTCCTAAGGTGAAAACGAACACCTTTTGCCTAAACAAAAGCAGGGTTTTCGTGTTTGTGTAGATAAATTCCAGAACTGCTAGATGGAACAGAGATCTTGCTTTGCCAATAATCCGAAACATGTTGCCATTTTAGTTTTTTGCACAAATTAGCTTTTCCAGTAAATGCTACCAGATTGCGGTATAGCATGTTTTACTTGTTGTCTTTAATCTGCAAAACGGAGGTGGCTGTTCTCTTTGGCGAAGGGTTTAGTTTCTAATGTTGGAAGAGACATAGTGTTTTATTCTATTTCTCAATATTTGGGTTGTGCGTCCTATGTAGCCAAAATCACACTGGCACATGAAATCACAGATAAAGGAACTCTTTTGGCTGGTAGAAACGCAACCCAGTGGCGTTTCTACGGGGGAGGAGGTACATTTTATTTCCACCTTCTTTGGCCGCCGGTTTTTTCAAAAGTTTCTTTTAAAAATTCAATGTTTTCTTCCAAAGCTATTCAATCGTTTTTTGGCTTTGTTATGGTTGCTCTCTTTATTTTGCTCAACGCGATCTCTGTTGCGCTTATTTAACAAGGGGCCTTGAAAGTGTTTTGGTTTGTAACCGAGGTTGACATTAATGAAATTTTTGCTCCCCCTGTAGTAACCAAGAAAAATTCATTCTTGACAATCATTTAAATTCTATATTTGTTATATATTGTCACGAAGATACACCTTCTTGGGGTGGGGTGCGCAAGGTAACCCCAAACAAAGATTCTCCGCATCCCATTGAAAACCCTTTTCGCTTTGGAACAATCAGAGTGCGCCTGTCTAAAAATAGAACTCAAGGGGAAAGATATGATTTTGGTCCATATCACGTGTTGTTTAGCGTATCAAACTGCCTTCATACTGTGAATTTCAACTTTCCAGGACATGGCGTTCTTTGTTTATGGCCACTGGTAGTATTAGGGGTCTGGCCAGAGTACCCCTTTCTAAAAATTTATCTTAGGGGGCAAGAAATGATTTGGGTCTATATCACATGTTGCTCAGCGTATCAAACTTAGTGTTTGATGAACTTTTAGTGCTTGTATCGAAATTTGCACAATCTCGCTTTGTTTCTGCACTAATCTCCTGCACTATTTTAAGGAGCAAATTCTACTTAGGCCGAAAAGCTTGCGATTTTCCTTGAATGTAAGTAACAAAGACATCCTCTGGATAGCCGTTCTCCAGGAAGAACTTGTTGGTCAAGTCCCTATGAGTTAATTTTTTGATGAGGTTGATTTTCCTTTGTTTTATGATCTGATCTTTTTCGGCCTATTTCGATCAACAACTGGGTAAATATATTTCCTGGCGTAGAGTTTTCGATCTATGTTCTGATAATATAGGTACTTGCTACTTGTTCTATCTAAACATTTATACTCTGAAAAGTGCCAGACGAAAATCTTTAGTATGACTCAAAATGTTTGCTTTTTTCAAAGCCAATTTGAAAACAAAAAAACCATTTGAAATACACTGTTTGGATGAAGAAATATGTCTTTGGCCTGCTGACAAGATTATTATTTCAAGTGCCATTAAAGTGCCATTAAGGCACAAATTAGGGAATATAACCGCACATTACAAAACACGTTTTGCCCTCTCAAACCAGATATCACACCCTAATTTCCCATCATTCTATGCCGGTTTGGTCCGTTAGTCACGCCCACGCTTTCGACCACTCTTGTCCAATGTTTGTTCAGCTATCTTTCGTATGTTTGATCTTGCAAATTTTCGTATGATTTATTGCTCCTGTACAAACTTTTAATCCAGACTCTGTTAGCAGCCATCCAAAAATTATGAAATTCGATAAACACTTAATGCTTCTGTGCAAATGTTATTCCTGCGTTTACGTGTTACGTTCTTCACCACGATTCATTGATTAAGGCTGCAAACTATTTTTAAATACTTACGAGAAGTGGCGTTTCTGTTTGAAATGATTGGCGTTCGGATTGATGAACTGACGCTAACGAGATCTAGTATTTCAGATCTACGAGATCACTGACAAAAATAAATGAATATATGCATCCACGTCTATTCCCAGCGCTTTGCCTTTGCTGGTCTACACTGATAAATTTGTTTATAGAGCGAATTAGGTAAAAAATTATCACATCGCAAAACAACAACAGTAACAATATTAGGCTTGACATCGTCCTTTATAATCCATTGGGTAAACTAAACGGCGCACTGGACTGGACCAGCACTTGAGTAGAAATGTACCAACGATTGTGTCTACATATAATAATATTGAAATATTACGTCTGGTTTACGAGGGTAGAATTATAATACAAATCAATAAAATACACAATCACGAAAGTTCAAGCAATGCATAAATTATATAAATTCTACAATGGAATACAATACGAGAGTCATTGTCACTAGCTCCAGCCCATGTGGATAAGATTCTAATAGAAAAAACTTCAAAGTTTAATGACAACTGTATTAAAAGAAAAGAAGAAAGTTATACAAGAAGTGCCGCTGTACATGAAGTACCACTGTTTAGGTTTTCTCAGTCGAAATCTCTATCTGGAAAGAAGGCTGGGGCGAGCAAGGTCCATGCGTACAGCAGGAAGCAAATCCAACTCGAACTGATCTTCACCCAAAATGCAGCGACCGAACTGCTGAGATTCTTCAGACTGGCGCCACTTGGCCTTCAAATTGAAATGTTCAAGGGAGATGAAAGATATGCACACAAATAAAAATTGTAAAGCAAAATATAATGAGTCCTTTGGAAAGATTGAACGAGACAATTGAAATAATCTCGCAAAATTATGATATAAAATGCAATGATGAAATACCAGAATGAAATAACTAAAAATTTGGGAAGAACAAATAAAATGAAACAAAATATTTTTGAAAAAAAGCTAAAACAAAAAAAGTGAGATTTAGCCGAGCGCGTGTAACTTGATCAAAGCAAACTGGCAAAAGAAACTATGACAAACAGGTTGTTGAAAAGATTTCCGAAAGGACTGAATCAATTTGAAAATTCAAAAATTACGAATCTAGGTCATTAAAAAGAAAATATATTTTGGGGCTCACAAGATTTCGCATTAAACATTACTATTTGCATTTATAAAATTTCAAGATATAACATTTCCTATACAATATCAACACACGTTATATCTTTGGAGAAACGAACTGGAAGCTTCATTAGTAGCGGCCAACTGATGAGGGCCTAGGGGTTTTTATTTTAATGTATACTCAAAGAGGAGGGCCAAATCTAAAATACCAAAGTCAATCGGGATACTTTGCGTGCTCGAGTATGAAATGGTGCAATAGCATCAATTCAATAAAAATATATTCACAAATGTATAATTAAAACTATAAATTGTATAATGGTAAATCAATTCAACTGGCCCAAAGAATTGTCTGACTGGTGCATTGCTTCAGCTTCAAGAACTACAGAGAATAAAAGCATCACTTACTTGTACCAGTTAGTTATGGTCATCATGATATAAAGGGTAGCAAGAAACATCATGAAATGGAAGAAGGAATAGCTGTAGGACACTGTATTATCTTCGTCATCGTAGACACGTTGCCCTGGAATTCAACAATGAAAGTCAACAGAACCGGTTTTCCACTAAAAAACAACTGTTTAATGCTTTAACTAATATCGATAATAAAAAAAGACAATTTTAGTGAACTGAGTCGTGATTTCGTAACAACAAAGAGCAGCACATCAGCTACCCTGGGTGCCAGAGCCTCAGAGAGTCAAAGGATGAAGAACGGAGGAAAGGAAATGCGGAGGAGAATGGAAGAGGAATTCATCCATTCTCCTTCGCAATTTCTTCCCCCGTTCTTCATCCTTTGACTCTGTGAGGCTCTGGCACCCAGGGTACACATCAGCACACATTACTCATTTATTTGTTTATTTTTATAAATCAATTAAACACATCAAATGTTTACTTGTTCGGAACTTGAAATTGTCATTGTCATTTCTGCTAGGTTTTTCGCTGAGTTTTTAAAGGTTTTTAAATTTCTCTTTTCCTCTACAGGATACATGGTGAAAATTCTCATCCTGTATAAAGATTCCTTATATCATTATTAAATTACTAATATCATCCATTTTTATATTATATGTATTATTATTTTATTTTACTCCCAGTAAAATTCCAAAACTTATTCGGCCTTTTCCTACCTCATAAAAGGTTTTTATAAAGCGCACTATAGTGATCTGGCGTCATCACGTTTTAAGAAAATGTATACTTGATACAAATTCCTTGGGATTCGTCAACTTTTTCAAGACATATAGGCAGAAATTATTCATTTTAAAATCTTATAACCATAAATAACTGCTTCAACCATTTCTATTCCTTCTTTATAGCAAAACAAAAATTGATTTGAGATTTGCGAGAACTTTCCATATAAATTTCCTTATGAAAATATTTATGACAATTATTTATTGAAAAATCCTAAATTGTTGATGTTTTACAATTCATTAGCTAACGTTCAGTGACTTTGCCAATTCATTATGATCAAAAGTTCTGCCTTGAGGCAGCCATAAATTCAAAATTAATATTTTAAGTTTTTGATTTTGGGAAAAAATTCAACATCAATATTTTTATCAAATTCTTTTATTTACAGAAAATAAAAAATTTGTTTGAAAAGGGGACGTTGGGAGCTTAAAGTCAGTTTAAGTCATCATTCATGCTTGTGAAATAACAGAAAGGTAAAACTCCAGATAAATAAAAAAAATCATCAGATTAACAAGCTGCAGGTCATAGTATTATAAAAAATTATAAATATTTTTTTTAACAAAGCTTAAACTACGAACGACATTGAAAATAACATAATACACGGGTGAAATACTATGGAATGGTGTAAAGGATACCTACCAGAACCAGCTTCTTCGAGATTGTCTTCCTTCGATGTACTTGTTTTTGAGTCGGACAAAATCGTGGATTCCGTTGCTGCAGAAGAAGCTCCTCCACTAAGCCCAAGTTTTCCGATTTGAGATGAGCTTGTTGTTCGAATGCAAGAAAACATGACAACAATGAAGGTGATTATAAGGCCAATGATTGACTGGGCATCGAAGTTTGGCGATATACTACCGGATGCTGCCAGAATTTCGCCACGGATAGAGTTGCATGTGCCTTGAGAAATCAGAAATCGATTCTTTATAGTTTCTTCAGCAAATTATCTTCATTTCAAAACACAATCGCAAAGCAAGGTTACCCAGAACAGGCAAAACTCACAAAATGCATTGTTAAAAATGTAGATTATGTACAAAATTGAACTAATTATCAATCTTTACAATTTTTCACTTTAAAGTTGTATAAAATTGAGTTAGATACGAGCTTGAAACAAAAATCAATTGCTTACCTGGTTGGTATGACAGGGCACTCCAAGCAAGGTACGTAGTGTAAAGCGATATCACTGAAGCTTGCAATAAACCTTTGAAAAAATAAATGAATGCATATCAAGCAAAGAGAAAACAAGAGCAATCGAAGTTTGCTGGTAAAATCTTAGCGACAATCAATCTGGAGCTACCTTGTCTCTCATTATAATTTTCTATTTCTCAAGTCTATAACGGAACTCAAGATAAAAGAGCTTTTCGTTTCCTTGCTGCATCTCTCCGTCAAAGTCATTCCTGAAAATTCAACTTGACGTGTCGTCATTTCCTTTCTGATACATAATAACGGTCGATTTCCTCAGTCCTCTTTCAACTGCAAGATTTTACAACAATTGATGTACGTGGATGCCTGATTTACTGCCATGTCCATCCTAAGGAAACATTTCTTTGCACCTTTCGCTCATTAAAAAGTCCTTCCTTTATAAAAATTTTTACTATAATAGACGGTACATCAAATTTCTTCCGTTTAATATATTTCATAGAAGCGTAAACTGGCAAATACCAAAATTCTTTGAAATAGCTTTTTATTAAACCATAATATTCTTTAGAACATTTATCCTCAACAAGCACGAAGCTAAGAAAAATTTATTATTATGCCTTAAAAAGAAAAGAGAAAAATGCTAGAAAACTAAGATCCTTTTACACCCCGGTATTTATGACTTCAAAATAGTTGGCTAATGAAATAAAAATTCTAACTGCTAAACAATACAAATTCTAATCGCCATGTTTCCTGAAAACTAGTTATAAATAAGTCTTGGTAATTTCTTAGGTCTTAATAAAAGCCTTAATATTGTTACATAGATAAAATGCAAACCTGATCTTGGCTGTCTCTCCTGGACTTGGGGGAGAATTGCTAATATAGAAACAATGATGCATAAAATCAAATGGAAGCTGATGACAAATTTCTGCGTAGCACAGCTACTGTCACTTGCTTTTGTGAAAAACACAAAGAGCAGTGCTATGCCCGTAATTGTGGCTGCATACATGATGAATGTGCTGCCCAGTAAAAGGACCTGCCAGCATTTTGAGTCACTCTCCTCCATGTTTTCAACCCAGGTTTCATTCCAAGCATGAGCAAAGTCAATCAGAAGTACAAGCTGGATAATGATGAACAAGAATCCACCAATGAGACCAATGTACATCCAGGCTGCAAAAAATCACCAAAACAAGTAAAAAACATGTATCTTGTGCATACTAAGGAGAGCTATGCCTGGCCTAGCACACCCAAATAGACAAAAGATTTGCAATCTGCATGCTACACAGAATATTCACACAATTCTTAGCAGAGCTTTAAAGCTGGCAAAGTTATTGCATGAAAAAAAGATTCTTCAAGATACCTTATTCATTATTAATTTTCAGTATATATGCTTAAAAACCATTAGCTGCATTTAAGTAAAAATATCTTTCCACTGCAAAGCTAATTGCAAATAACCTAAACCTTTCTTGACTATGAGCTCAGGGCTTAGTTCATTAGAAGTGATTGCATTTCAAGCATATATATCAACTATGAAAAGGAAATACTATAAGCATTCAAAAGGGTTTTGGTTTCTCTTTTTAAAAAAGTAAAGCTACCCCACATCCACATTGGCTTCTAATCAACATATTTTCAAACAACTTTTCCCCAGAGAAGCTTTTGATGGCAGGGATATTCAAAGTTTCCTTGTATTTATGATGCTCTTTCTTTTTAGGCCCATGTTAATTGGTAGTTTCAAGGACTATTTTGTCATTCTTTTGCAAATATACCTACAAGTACATCAATAATCTACAAAGCTTGTTTTACATTTGCTACGAGGAAAGAAACCCTTTTACTGACATTTCCAAATTTGGTCCTTTATTGAAAATAATAAAGTTCTCAAGTGTGACGTTGCAAAAAAATTTTATTTTCAGAATTTTCGAATTTTGACCACATAATACAAGAGAACACCATAAAAACTCCCTTTTTTGCAAAATCAGTTAAATTTGTCAAAAATCAGGTGAGCAATGGCCAATAAAAGATCTGGAGTTTGCTAAGGGATTACTGTTAATTTGGCTCAGTTCATAAAGTTATGAACTGAGACCAAATAACAGACGAGGTTTGATGGGGTTCAGAGCTTGTGCTCATCTGGACAAAATTCAAAAACTCTAAAAATAGATTTTTGTGGTGTCAACACTTGACAACTCTATTCTGAAAAACTAGTCTGAGAATGCCCTGATGCCCAGAAACTCTAATTTAAATATTGGTATTCTACTTCTATACCATTATGTCATTATATACAACTGTGTTTTATATTTGATTTGTATAAACTGTGCAACATGTATTTATCATTAGACTTAGAGAAACTGGTAAAGTGCCTAATTAATGTGTTGCATTGCTTGTAATATTATCAACAAATAGCGCAATATGCCCTTCAACCAAAAGATTTTAATAATTAGCAAGAAATTTTTTCTTAACTTACCTGTTGAAAATGTGTTTGCAGCAGGAATGAAAAAAGCACCAACCACGCCACCAATAATGAGTAGGAGCTTTATTCCCCAAAATCCATTTTGAACACCAGCACGTCCATCTTTACTGCTCTTAACTCCAATCATAATGAGTGTAAACAATACAAAGAAGCAGGCAACTGCAAACATCACTCTGTAGACAGCTAAATAGCCAACAATTTGATGGCAATCAACATTTGCCTGTGAAAGAAAGAAGAATACTTTACGTTAGCAGTGGCATCCTTCTTCAGTACATATTCTACTGGTGTTCTCATAAAACAATTTATCCCTTTTTATAATGGCTACCATTTTGAACTTTTCAACACAAAGTGAAGATAATTCAAGATTTTAAAAATTTCCATGTAACTACAGAAGAATTTAAATTCACTTATGCTAAATGCTACAAATTAGAATTGATATAACCTTACACAACACCCATTATGTCAATGGACAGAGTTGAGAGGTGGCCCTAAGACTCATCTAGTTTCATTAAAACTGTAAAAAAAGCTGAGATCAGTAAAGAAAGATTATTTTGTAATTAAAGTATAAAAATAAATTGATAAGACATTTTTCATTCTTTATGTCTTATCACAGAGTTATCAAAAAAGAGGAAAACAAATAAAAAGAAACAGGTTTTCAAGTTCTTAGGTTTTAAAGATCTGTTAATATCTAGTTTATATCTCTTTTTTGATTCTGTTAGACTATTGTTATGAAGGTCAAATAATCTGTTCTTCTGTGTTCCTTCTTCACTTGGATCATTTTGCTTGGACAATCAGCGTAACCCTCCTTCTTGCCTAAAAGCATTGCCTAAAAATTCATCTTAAGTAAATTCACCAATCACTGAGAGAAATTATGTAATAATCAGCTAGGTGCTCAAACAATCAAGCCTGTAAGTTTTCTGAGGCTAGTGAGGAAGCGCTCCTGCTTGATTGAGTGCCTCTCATTTCAGGGCCTGCATTTCAAGCTATTTTTTGCTGTACTTTTTGAAAATGGTTCTTGTATTTATTTTTGCAAAGACTAATACATGATCTATTTTGGTGACTGTGCCTGAAAAGCCGAGTATTCTCTAAGTTTGTATGTTTCAATGAAATTTCAAGCTAAAAATTTTAAACAGCTGTACTACATCACATGTACCTAAATACTGTAAATCTTTAGGATCCAAATCATCTGATGATGGGTGTCAAAAGTTACAGCTTTACTGTGACTCTTAAAAAGAGCTCCTAAGAAACTGAATATGCTTTTTTCACACCTCCAAATAGCATTTTCTTGAAAGCATCATTGAGAGGAGTGCTTTATACGAAATCAACAGCAACAGGAGAGATATTTATAAGTCGTTATCACCTAAAGAACTGTTTCAGTATCACTATAGGTTTCATCAAGATGTACTGCCTTGTGTGCCACAAAAAGGAAATACCACTTATGAAATACCTTGGGGATTATGAATAAACAGTTCAGCCAATCAACTTTTGTGAACCCTTTGTGCAACTTATGTGTTAAGTTTCCACGCCAAAACACAGAGAAACATGTTGAAAATTTCAGCCTGCTGTCTAAAAGCATGTTGGAAAATTAAATCCGCCACTCTGATATTCCCACCACTCATATAATCTTGAATTAAATTAGGAGGTTTAATTGATAACCCCAAAGCAGGAATACAAGAGAAAATACGATATGATCCTTATTTCGATATATGATCAATATACGATATTTCCTTAAAGGTAAAAAAGAAGCATTAATGATTTCAAGATTTCTTGTTGGCACTTAATCCAAAAAACCAGGCATTTCTCGTGTAAAGGTGTCAATTTTTCCCCAGTTTCTCAGAAGAAGCGTAAACTGAAATTCACAAAGAGCACCAGTTTTATTTTTAATGCAAACTGAATTCTAAGATGGAAAGAAGATCTAAATTGACAACTAGTGCTGATTGTTACCTGGCTTGAGAAGTAACACAGCAAAATTGTACTTTTAAGACAATTTGCATGCAAAAACAAAATGAATTTTTTAGTTCAATTAGGGAAATTTCTTTTGTAAAAATTGGTTAAACAAGTGCATTTGCCTGCAAACTGTAAGCAACAAAATTCAAAAATTTCCCTTTTCTTTCCATGGCAACCATGGTCCTGTCTTGGGTAGTAATTATATCTTGTGCTTGTCCTGAAATTCAAATCTTTTTCCTTAAGTGACTGGTCTGGAAAATACAGCAGTCCTGGAAAGATCTCATGCAAGGAGTTGAAACAAACTATACATACTGCATGTGTGCAGTTTTACCAGTTTTGGTATTTATTTGTGTCAAAATCTGTATACATGTATTCAGCTGGAGAGACCTGCCAGATAGCATGCATATATTTTTCCAACTGTTACCCTCTCCCAAACTTGAATCCTGCCTGGGATTGTTCATGGCTCTCACTGATTACCACATTTTTCACTAAATATTTTTGTGGTGACATACCCAAGGGCTGCTTACAGTGTTATAAGAAACATGATTGAAAACAAATTTTTCATAACCTTTAAATGAGTTTATGGGGCTGTTAATGAAAACCTTTTCTTTGTTTGTCCGTAATGGAGGAGCATTTACATCTGTTTGTTTTCAAATTTAAAATGAAGATGCTATCAATTTTCACTCTGCCTAGATTGCTTGCCTAGGTTCTAAAATAGGTTTTAACATAAAAGAAACATGATTAAATCTTTTAGCTAAATTAGATTTTACATGATGAAGCTTGATATTTCAATCCATACTGACTACTATATGCAACATACTCTTGTCTAAGCTCTTTATAGTTTGGAATTGTGTAAAACTGTCCCTCTTTTTTGTTGCTGTTGAAGACCTTTACATCCTTTCGATATATAAATTTTTCTTCTACGATGTAAATACCATCGTATGAAGGCCAATATAAAATTTGGGAAATTTATTCCACATCAAAAAAGTGTTATTGGTCCAATAACAGTAATTTTCCATAGCTATAGGAATTAGCAGGGAAATAACTTCTAATAACGTGGGGTAGCTGAAATTTCTGCTGCTTGGGATATTTCAAAAGGCTAAATGAAGTAACAGAAGGAATCTGATAGATGTTTAATGTCATAAAAATGCTGTAAAGCAAGGAATAACAACAAAACTTTTTGATAATATACATAAGGTACAAATATACAAGTGGGCAAATTTTGAAGCAAAAAGGTTAATGTCATTTGAATTGGATAAAGGTTATTTATTTGGTAACGGAAGGAGGGATAGATTTCCTAGAATAAAATCTTTATGGGAGATTGAAAATTTTATCTCAATGCTGCAGCATAGCCACTGTTAGACTGTTTATGAAATATGCTACTCCTTCTTTTTAAATCAGTGGCAAAATTCCAATGTCAGCCACAAAGAAAGTTACCAGTAAAGTGTTTGTAGCATGCATCTAAAGTTACGGAAGGAATAGAATAAAGTAACAGAAGGATGCATGTTAACAGATGTGAAAAACTTTAGAATTATTACTTTAATACCACAACTATGACAAATATCAAATGATCTGATACTGTGTAAATCAAACTTTATCTGAAAAACGTTCTTAATGAAACAAGGGGTAACATTAGATAGAAAGGTTAACAAAGGTCAGTATGCCTTGCACATATTAACAAACAGCTTTATTATAGGAAAAGTTGAAATTCCTCAACAATCTGTGCAAGCCTTTGTTAAACAATATAATTTTTCAGGGCTGTCAAGAATCTTTAAATAGCAATATTCAAAGATTGGCTGAAATATTTGAGAGCACTTGAAACCATTATAGTGTTAATATTTGCAAGAAATGTACTTAAGCCTTCAAAACAATATCTTAATCAATTTATCATAATACCATATGTCACAAGTATCACCCTTTTGTATTTGCCAATTCTGAGGCATGAAAATTAAGTAATCTTGTTTTTCGTGTCAAACTTTTTGGAATAACTGCCTTTGGAAACTTCTACTTCTACACAATTAATCAACTACTTCATGAAGAAGTTATGTTGATGTAGAGGAAAAAAGAAATTAAGAAAAAAGAACAAGGGGAAACACATAGGACAACAGCACATGCCAAGATGAAATGTGGAAAATCAAGCCTCATAAACTTTAGAAGGCCAGAGCCACATGGTACACAGCACTGAAACCATTGTGGAATTCCACAGTTTTGGGGAAATGACTACCCTTATATTGTATGACAACATTTTTTTATAAACTGAAGAGTGAATAACTCTAAAACAGCTACAAATATTTTAAAATACAGAAATTAACAGAAGGTAAAAGTACAAAAAAGTAACAGTAGGAAGATTTTAAGATACCCTATACTGTTCAAAAGACAGTTTGTGTCTGCAACTTCATTTGGACAGAAAGAGATGGTTCAAATATATGGTAATGGTGAGTTGGCTGTTTAGTACCTCCAGAAGAAAAAATTTTTCATATACATAAAGTAGCGGAAGGAATTTTGTTACTGCAAGGCATAAGATGCTTTTCATTGTTTAGACATTTTCAAATGTTTAGATATTATAGAATCATGTAAATGCTATCTATACCCTTGATTTATAGGCTAATTTTTTTCATAATCTGTCCCTCATTTTTGAAATATGCTCTGCTGGTTGGTGACTAATAACTGTTACAGTATATTTTTATTGCAAGCTGTCCCTGATAACACATAATTTTGGTACAAGTTGTAAGCCTGAACTATATCGTTAATGGTACAAGTTGAAAGTTGATCATCAGCAGGAAATGGGCCGATGATAGGACTTTGATTAAATTATTTTCCTTCATTTGAAAATTCCCTTTCATCCATGCTTTACATGTCACTAACTTGCCCTTATTGTCATCTTGTCTTACTTGGAGTTCGTGTTTTGGAGTACGAAGATAATTTCAATTCTGATTCTGGTTTACATTTTCCATCTTGATAATTGAAGTTTTTTTGGTTTTATTATTATGTTCTAAAATGTTTACTCCTTTCAAAAACATTTTTGAAGAAGTATATATAATATATTTTAGTATGCAGAAATATGAAACACTGATTAACATTAGTCTAGAAAATATGACCCTGTTTCAATTTTTTCTTTATTATTTGATTAGTTGATTTCCATGAGTGGCTAATAGGCCGCAGTGGGACATCCAAATCATTCCTCGACTTTTTTTTCTAATATCGCTTGAACAGAAAAGCAGTTTTGCTTCTCATCTGCAGGAAAAGGTTTCGTATACTAAGAGAAAGATTGAGTTAGCTAGATCATACCTTGTCGCAAAACCAGTCTATTTTAGCAAGCTTCTTGTCGATACCAGGCGAAAGCATGATACAGGATACGACAGTGAACACAAACAGAAGGAGCGAATACCCCATTCTTGCTGCAGTCGAGTTTCTGCACGAAGGACAGCAACTGCAGCATAAGCTGCAAGCTGCAGATGTAAAGCAGCACGCCAGGCTGGCGACACAACCCATCTTTCTTGATATGCTTCGGTAACACTCTTTTTACTCCTGCACTTCGCACAGTTTCACAATAAATTTACGCTTTCTGTTTTCCTTCTCGACCTTTAGGACAATTTAGCTGCAGATGCGCGCGCACATACGAAGTACTGTTTTCCGATATGACGTCATATCTGAAATCTGTCATAGTCTGTGACTAGGCCAAAGAAAATCAGTAAAGAGCCTACAGTTTTGGAAATGATAGTACCCAGTATTGATCAGAAAAAAATAAAGTTGGTATTTTTTAAAAATAAGAGTTTTTAAGAAATTCAATAAAAAATTAAGAATCTTTTAGTACTAGAAAATTCTCAAGGCTTCTCAATGCTAGAAAATGCTAAGCCCCCCTGTTGTTTGTAAGCGTCAAATATTACTTTAAAGATCTTACGATTGATAGTTGATGAAAAACAAATGCAGTTTAACTTGTCGACGGAAGAAATTACAGAATTGGCTTGTTTGATCAAGGTGGGGATGCCGTTCCAAGATCTTGCACCTGCATACTTGAAAGATTTTAAGCAACATTGCAGTGCTTTTACGCGTCAGAAAAATGTCACCTTTACAGGCCTGTCTGGTACCATGTTGATGAACATTGGAAAGTAAATAAAAAAACTCATAAAAACAAGAAGGGGAGATCTTATTTGCAGATTCGTAAACAAAAGTCAACATTTTCAATTCAAATAGATCCTGCAGCTTAAGAAGTTGGAGAGTGTAAAAATAGGAGAAGATGGAGCAAAACGATTTTCGAAGGCAATAGCTCTTACATCTTTCTTTTGTAGGATAAAAATCGGTTTAATCTATGAGTCACAAGTAAGACCCCAAATAACAATTCTATATTCGGAGAAAAGCAAATAAGGAGTTATACAAGGAAACCAACACATTTATGGGAAGCAGATGTCTCAACTTAAAAAAATATACCACAGGTTCATTTAAATGATGCTTCCAAGAAATATTTTCGTCAAGGAGAAGACCGAGAAGTTTAACATATTTTGCCTTCCTAGCATGTTGCTTACCAAATATTATGTCAACAGTGGCATTTAGGGGCTTTTGTGGTGAATGAAAAATAATAAAGCTAGTTTTAGCAACATTCAATGCAAGCTTGTTTGCATCAAGCCACTTCTTTACATACTTCAGTTCGTTGTTAACAACCTTTTGAAGTTGCTCTAAATTTCCTGACTCATAATAAATGTTGGTATCATCAGCAAAAAGATAAAAATATAATTTGGATGAAGCCTTGGAAATATCATTGATATAAATGAGAAAAAGGAGTGGGCCAAGAACAGATCCATGTGGGACCCCACATGTAACTCTTTGATTACAGGAATTATAGCCGTTAACAGAAACACACTGTTCCCTGTTGCTAAGATAAGAGCAAAACCAAGACAATGCCGTCCCTCTAATACCATAGTGCTCAAGTTTTTTAGTAAGGATTTGATGATAAACAGTGTCAAATGCCTATTGTAAATCAATAAAAATGCGACACCCAAACTTTTTATTGTCTAAAGAAATTTTTACTGATTCTGTTAAACTTATCAGTGCATTATTTATTGAGTGACAAGCACGAAAACCAAACTGAAGGCTGTACAGGACATTGTGTAGTTCCAAAAAATCATTAAGACGTTTATACATAATTTTCTCAGTAATTTTACTAAATTTAGACAAAAGAGATGTTGGCCTATGATTGGAGGAGTTAAGGGGCCAGCCTTTTTTGAATAAAGGAATTAGTCAGCTGCATTTTGTAGGGAAAGTACCGGACTGGAAGGACTCATTAATTATCTGAGAGAGAGGAGTTGATATATGGGGAGAGAGGATCTTCAAAACCTTTGTAGGGACACTATTAGGACCAATAGATTTGCCAGTTTTTAACAAGCTTATCATGTCAGATATTTCCATTGGAATTGCTGGGGGTGATGAAAAAATAATGTTCATTGCTACTTCCAAGATAGTCCATGAGTGATTTCATTGTCCTAGGTGTTTTGTGTGTGACATTTTTGCTTATATTTGCAAAAAATCATTGAAGGTATTTGCTATAACAGTTGGATTTGTTGTCACATTTTCATCAACATCTTTAGGTTTGCCTATAACATCCGTAACTCTTGATCATAAATTGCTGTAATAAAGCTGCTGAGAAGCCAGAAAACATTGCAGAAGCTGCAGCAAAAGTATTTGATCAAAGGAGAGTATTTCATCTTACGAAAAGTTGAAATTTTCATCCTTCCACGACCCCCAAATTAGCCACTTGTTTGGTCCTTGTGTCTACTAGCATTCCATTAACTATCATAGCACCTTCAACATTCATGATTGGGATGTTAATGGATCAAAAATATAAAAATATGGACAACGAAGGCAGTTCTAGTTGATACATTATATAGTTTATTGTAGCAAATATTAGAAACACCAAAAAACATGAGAAAAGACAGAGACAAGAATTATATTGCAAGACATTTTTAATCGATTAAGTCTCACTAGCCCTCGTGCTTGCACATCTATACAAAGCGTCTTTAAACTAAGTTTCTGCAAAAACGTACAGACAAATGTCGTACACATTAGCAATAACGCTTTTATTAAAGCTAAGTTGTCAAAGTTCTCAATCCAGTGTAATTATCAGCTTAGACATTATCACCAACAACATGATATCTAAGAATCGTTATCAAAGGTAATTGAAATGATTTGTGACTCAACTCAAGTATGAAAATTGTCTCATAATATGTTTCAATTTGGCAGTATTTTACACCGGGCAACCTAACACAGGGCTCGCATCAGAGAGACATGCTGAAGGGGGTGAATTATATAGCTTTTAGTGTACTTTGGAGTGGCAATTTAAAGGGTGGGTGAAGAAATCTAAGTTTGTTTCCGTTAGCTTAGATACAACATATGTAAGGATCAGGAGATCATAATTAAGCTTTTTCATTTCATAACCTACGCCTTAGACGTTTTACAAATATATTAACAACACGAGCATTCTATTCCGTAATAAAATCGAGAAAAAACTAAATATCTTTTGCAGTGAACAGGCTTTGTTTTAAAAACCTCAGTCTACTTTCAGGGGCTCCGTACAACCTCATACCTTTAAGTGAAATTAGTAGCTTTACCACATAATTATTAATTTGATGTTGCACAACTCGGGCTTCAGACAGGCAACACCAGTCTTCATAGCCATTTTTGTTTAAACTGACAATCATGTCTATCAAAATGTTTCATTTAATAAATGATTAGCAAGTTGCAAACGTTGCAATAAATGTAAAAAAATTAAACTTGAGTTCTCAATTACTCCAGCATCATGAAACTTAAATACTTCAGTTTCTGAAACTAAAACATATTCGAGCTGGACCTTACTAAGTTCCACAACAACTGATTAAACAAGGCAATTACTACTTATGAGAAATCATATCAACATAAGTTATCATTAGTCTCTTCCACCCAGCTTCTGCCTTGAAGTGTACCTCACACAAACATAAATTTCAATTTTTGGAATGTTAAAAACAAAGAGCAAGCAGCCTGCAATGGCATATGAATCCAAGGAAAGCCCCATCATTGTAAGTATGAGGTCAGCTGATGATCTAAAAAATGAAGAAATTTGAGAAGTCCAGTTTGGCAGGCATTGATAAGAAGTAACATTAGTTAAATAATTGTGCAAACTATGTGAAGAACATAAACCAAGTAATCAGCTAATCTTAAGAACTGTCTCCACAAACAGAGTCTTTCTATGCAGCTTGCATTTTTTCCCCTGTTTGCCTACTGGCGTGTCAATGGCACCTCTTTTAAAACAACAGATAAAAAATTAATGGAGCTAACCTTTTTTAGTTGTTTCACAGGTTTCCCTCTGATGGCAGCAAAAAGAACAAAAGACAAAAAGATGACAAAGAGAAAGTAGCTTGCTAGCTGAAGTTTTAGATTAAGACGGGTCTTCTCAGCCTGCAAAACAAAAGAATAAAATTGACGAATTCAGTGTGGCATGAATTTTCTTCCTCTTATGAGCAATAGGATGACCCCTTTGTCTCAATAGGATGACCCCTTTGCCAAACAAGCCTCCCTAAACTACAAGCATTTGAAGCCAGTTTGTTCTAAATCCATCTTCACAAGATTAGTAGTTCTATATACAACACTCAGCCTCTTGCAAAAACACCTTACAACAACAAGCATACACAACAGAACAAATAACATTGGTTTTTCACTACATAGAGCGATGTGAAATTTGTTCTAGTACAAAAGTCCAGTGACAGAAATAAAGCTGTCTCAAAGCTATACACAGCACAAAAACGAAGAAACATTTTATTACTCAAATAAAAAACTCACAAGGCTCAGCATCACTTGAGAATCATATGTCCTTTCTTTTGAAAGGGATACTTCAATCTGCCCATGACAGATTGACTTCTCTGACTCATCTTGCCTTTTATCACGGTCATTCGTGTTCTTTTTACCAACTGCTACTGCTATTGAAGGAACAGCTGAGTTAATAGTGTTGTTACAACTTCTTGGTCTCCTAAGGAAAAAACATCAAAAGAAAAATATATCTTTTCTTTTCTCAGCATTTAAAAATAAGGTTGCAGAGAAACCAAGAGAGTTCATACTTTTGAAAAGTTGATGAAAGGAAAGGAGAATGAAATCTGAATAAACAAAAAATATTTCAAGTTTGGAAAACCTGCAATTTCTTTTTTTGTACATTCAGATTTCATAACTTCTCCCTTAATCATGGAAAAGTAATGCATGCTTTTCTTGAAAGTTTCCAGCATATTCATACAATAAAAAATTCATTATAATAACATGTATTATTGGTATTGATTTGTAGGTTAGTATTCAATGAAGTCAATATTGTTGTAAACTTGATCTCAATGCAATAATTTGAACAGCAACAGAAATTTGGAGCCAAAAGAATGAGCTATGACAGTTGCCTTTGAGACATCCAGAAACAAACAAATACTGCATTTCAGGCAGAAAAAATGACCTGGGGCGATTTTATAAATAAAATCAAAAACATTGTCATCACAATATGTCATTTTGTTTTTTAATGATGTGCAAAATAGAATCACTGGTCATTTATCATACCAACCAAAGGAGCTCCTAAGTAGGTGTGGTCACATCACCTTGAAACTTTTGTGCTTTAAAACCATTGTTCCCTTGTATAAAAACAATATCTTTGGGAATTTTACTCACATGAGAGGTGTTATAACACTTGGCAGGGATATTGTGACACATGCAGGGTATGTGACTTCCTGGCACCTTGTGCTACCCTCATCTTCATCCAAAACACAGTGTCCTGTTTGGGAGAAATACAAACAAATTATTTCAAATTGTTCTTAAAAACAAGTCAGTGGAAAATTAAAATTCTTATCATTCATTATAGCAGTAAGAAATGAGTGCAAAGTCTGCCCTGCTTGAATGAAAACACATTGATGTTTTGCACAGATTGGAATCTGCCTTTTACAACTAAAAACCTACATGTAAGCTGCCCCATTACAGAGGTCAAATCATTAATAAGAGGCTTGCAAAATCAGGAAAAAGTTTCTATATAGGTTTTTGTTTCTTAAGGATACATTTATCAGCATTTAATCTTAATGAAGACAAATATATTCTATGAGGAATGCATAAAAACCATTTGTTTTTAAATGATTCCACACTTCAAGGCCTTTTCAATCCTGGCATTTTAGATCTCAGATTGGCTCTTTTCATATAGATGAGAAATAAAAAATGCAATAAACTGTTGCATCTTCACTTAAAGACAAATTGGTGTTGATAAGGCCCTTGGCAAAGTTTGCAAAAGTAAAACCAGAAACATGAAATATATGAAAAGACATAGGTCAACAATATAGCAGTAGTAAATTGAAAGAAAAACAATGTGTTTTATTAAGGCAAATCAAGATATGACACTATAAGTGTTAAAAATCATTCTGTTCTTATTTCACACAACAAAGTACATGAGAAACAAATGAAATTCATTTTGCTGATAACAAAATCAAACTCATTTTCAAGCATGCCTGAATCACCTTAGAGAAAGATTGACACCACACATTTGGTGCTCAATACTATCAGAAGCAAAATGGGGGGGATTGGGCCTATATGCAGGTTTCAATGGAATCTGGCCTCATCAGTTTTCCAAAAATTGGTAATATAATAATGCATGGGCTGCTGCATGCCTTATTGTCCAATTTTTCAACATCAACCAAGTTGTTTACACATCGTTCTTTTAACATACAAATTGCAAATACCCTTTCAAGTTCTAGTTACATTTCACACCCCTAGATATAGATGGAGAGAAGGAAACATCATATGACAACAATTGTGTATTAAAACGTGACCAAATAGAGGCATGTACATGTTTGTGTGACAGGAGCATAATGTAGAAAGCATGAGGGTGCATGTATGCAAACAGGAGCCCCTTTGTGAGCTAAAAATAGGTACTTTACACCTGTTTCTAAAAAGCAGGTACATTCCCCCTGTGCCCGTGTGGATTCCTTTTTCTATGGACGGATGTGTTATTCTCATTTGATTTAGTGATAAGCAAATTGAAAATTTGATCATATCTATACTTTTACCGAATAAGTAACTGGAATCCAATGAAATCCAAAATTGACTTTCATGTTGAAACTTCCCTTAAAGAGAATTCACAATACAGTAGAAAACAACAATATCTGCATGTTATTCCAAAATTTTACATACACATAAGCAATTGGCAGTTTTTTAGAGAACATTTAATTTTGGGGCAGCAAATGTTTAAGAAAAATCCACAACATACGTTACCACATGACCCAGAGGAATGCACTATTTTAGAAAGAGTCCTAATCAACTGACAAAGAATAATCAATAACCAAGGCCAAGGGAAAGCACAGAAAATGCCTCCTGAAAAGGTTGTTAGCTTGTTAGCCTGATTGTGCCATGCATTTTGGAAGATTGGTAGAGGGGGGCATACCCTTACAAAAAATACTTGTAAAGAAAATTTTAAGCAGACCATATTCAACTTTAATAAAAAATTAAATGTTATAAAAATGTGGTGAGCTCAAAGGAAGAATTTATATATATAAATTTGGAGTTACAAACACATCTTTCTCCTCCATATCATTTTATTAAAATTAAGATTTTATTCAAATTATAGAATAATGCAGTTTTGATTTAAAAGAACAGCTATTTAAAGAAAATCTGTTTGACTATATATAATGGAAGAGACTTACTACCAAATTTGAAATATGTGTTTGGTAAAAGCCCAACCAAATCACTTGTGTTAGTTGCAAAGGACCCAAGATAAGGCCTGACTCTTAGCACAAATGGCAAAGAGATATTGATGAATTCAAAGTCTTGGTTGTATTCATCATCTGTCAAAGAACTAGGCAAGTCTGCTGTAGATGAGGAATTCAAGCAAAACACCAACGATGTCAAGTTGGAGTACAGGCTATTCCAACCCTACAAGAATAAGAAATGTGTTGATATTGAGAAGATAACAGCAAATACTCAAAGAGAAAATGCATATGACTCAAAATCAAAGAACTTTATAAAAACTATCCTGGCAATTTCAGACATCAGTTTTTAACACAAATTTACTCAATTAAGTATCTAAGTGTTTGTGCACAAAGTTCAATATTTTCACGAACATACAAACTGTACTCCATCCAATGCTATTACTTTAAAAGGTTATGGCTCACAGTTTTATGATACCCTGCTTGAGGGGGATATCATGCTTTTTACCCCTTCTGCAGATGTTTGCAGATGGTTTGTGGGGGGGGGGGTACATTTTCAGGATTACAGACATGAAGATATTTCTGTATTCTTTAGGTGTTTGTTTATATAATGCTTGATTTGGGGGGGGGGGTACATTTTCAGGATTACAGACATGAAGATATTTCTGTATTCTTTAGGTGTTTGTTTATATAATGCTTGATTTGATGGATTCAGTAGTGTATTTACACTTTCCTTTTGATTGTAGCTGGTAGTGTGGAAGCCATTTCAGTTTCTTACAACTCTTCCTGCTTTACTTCATTGACTTTCTCAACAAACAGCAAACTTAGAATGTAGCACTTAGAAGGAATTGATCGAATGAATTCTTTTAACTAACACAATAAGTTCTAGGAAAATCAGTTTTTGTGGTAGGCATGAAAAGACAGAAAAATGGTTGTTTGACAAGTTTTCAAAGACTATCAGTTGGGTAAAACACAACGCTCAGATCTTCTTGCTCAGAATCCAAAACCTTTTCCTTTTTCGTATTTTATTAACTTGCTTTTATTTACTCATATTTCTGCATCGGCTGCAGTGTCATAGCCAGGGTTGGACGATTGGAGGGGCCATGAGAAAGTGTGAAAGCAGGGGTTCTGGGGTTTACCCCATGAATACTTCTGCTGGCCACACCCTCAAGAAATTGGGAAAACGCCCCATTTTGTAAATGCATTTGGAAAAGCTATGGCTTTTTTATGTGGCAATGGTTGGCTAATCAAACACAATAACTGTCATACGAAGCTTTTTGTGACTGACCTCATTCTACAACTGTCTATTTCCTTCACAATTCCTCAAATGTTTATATTCTGAATTGTGTACGGTGAGAAAGCTCTATGTGTAAAAATGATTTTCAAAAACTATAAGCAAACATTAAAAATAATAGACAGTATTTAAAAGTTTCAAACTAAGTCTGTTCTCCTTGGAGCAAAATCTGCAAAATCCTGACAAGCATTTTAGAATCCAGTTTCTTTGAGGATTGAAGTGTATAAGTATTTCAGTTTCTATTTTACTGGAATGTCAATTTTTCCCCACTCTGAGGTACTAATTTTATTGCAGATTTGCACTTTTCTCAGAAACCAAGATTCTGAGCATTGGGGGGTGTCTGCAATCTCCCCCTCACTATGCTGCTGATTGCTTGCCATAGAAGGTGAATATTTTGATGAAGCTAAAAATGATGACGACATTACAACAGGTGCCATTAAGAGAAATGTCTCTCAAAAACAAACATCTTCATATAGTAGCTGAAGTCTATTTTTAAGGAAGTTGAAGTCTACTTTGCTTAACTTGATATTATTTTAGAACACTTTGCTTAAATTTTTAGATTTACCTCCACTTAGTATTAGAAATTTTCCATGCCTTTTAATTGCTTTATTTTGCAAGTGAATGGGGCTTGGCAACTTTCACAATTTCCAGTGTTCAACCTTTCCTCTGACCTTCAAACTTTGATCAGTTTTTGCAGATGTCATAAAAATATGACTCCTAAGTACGTACTAGAGGAAAGCAGATATTTTCTACCCAGTTTGCAGGGTAAGGTCGATTTTGATAAGATCTTGGGTGTGCCAGCAGCCCAGGCACCTCATATGTGGGTGTACAGAAATCAAAGTCAAGATGCCAGCTTCTCCAGTATATAATTTAATAGATCTAATTTATGGGTTCATTCAGGGCTACCATGTCTCCGTCATTTTAGATGTGGGAAAACAAGTGTGACATTGCCAACACTCTGCATACTGCTTTTCCATCCTCTAAAATTTAAGAAAATTATTTTGCTGTTTTCCTTTGACAATGAAGAAAACATTTTCATTTTTTTACAAACTTTCCTCCAAGACATCTTCTTACCCCCAGCTTCTTTTGCAAGCAGATACCTGCAGAAAAATGACTGTGAAATCAATCAAAGAAGGCCATGATGGTCAAATCATGCAAGGTAAAGTTGTCTACAGTCATTGGTAAGCAAAATTATTACCGTTATCTGTAGACAACTGTCCCTTGTATTTTTTAAACTAGCAAAAATAATTATCAACATGAACCTTTGAAGAATCTGCATCGACAATATTGCTATGCTGTACGTAGTAACCAAGTGCAAAGAATCCAAATGCAAAAACGCCAAGAAAGATGGTAAAGATAACCCATGGCGGTCTTGTGTATACAAATCCAACTAAGTTGCGATAAACCGATTTCCTTTCAGGTGATGACATACTCGTACTGAAGATACAGCACAGCGTCTTCAAAGTCACGCAGGTTCATGGAATGCACAAACCAAACATGTTTGTAGTGCTCTTTGTAAAATTGTTAGTGCGAACAGCACACTCTAGACGGAATATCAATTGGCCTTTGGATCTATCGAGTCAACTTTTTTGCACGTATCTTCTCCAGCTATTTGTTTTCGCCGAATTTTCATTCTATCTCCTACCACAGATTTGGTTCGGTATCGATGTTGAATAGGATTGAGTACCCATAATGCAATTTCGTTTTAAACAGGAAAGGGGGCATAAATGAGCGTGGCATTTACCTCCCCCCCCCCCGGGACGCCTGAAAGAGATTAAGGCGGGAGGGGCAGTGTTAGTGCTGCGGGCATCGTTAGCCCCAGGGTAAGCGCCCCCACTTATCTTGCCAATGATTCTAACCAACTTTAATAAATTGTTTTGACTTTATTTATTTTGCTGCCAGTGAAAAACCTATATTATACTTAGGATCTGTGCAATGAATACATTACATTACATTACATCATGAAACAGAATGCAACGTTGTTGAGTTAATGCTTGTGGATGGGGTGGGTCCACCACAGCAATTGAAGTCATATTTGGTTGAAAAGAGAATCATATTCAGGGCTTCCGACTGTAATAGGGTTATTTTCGTCAAAACGAATGAATACATCCACCCTATCGTTACCGTCGATATAAACTAGTCCTTCAATGAGAATTGAGACGAAGAGACAAATACATAATGTTTCAAACGTCCATCTTCCGATCATGTAATCTTTCCGCGATAAAAGGTTATAAACTTCACAATGTTTCTCTAACAGGCACAGTCTTTCACAAGCACTGCCCATTCAAACTATACTATAATAATGCACAATCAATAAATCATCACGCGCGATTCCATAAATCAAAATACGTATTCTATAAATCCATACTTCATGTCGACAAGATCTTTCACAAGCATCTTGCCACATTTATAAAGCGTCGAGAACCTAAATATGCAAAATATCAAACTTAACCTAATCGCTCTTAACCGAATTCCATTTCAAACTTCAACTCCAACTCCAACTAACTCAAAAACTAACTCTATCTGTAACACGCCCAAAATATAACTAAACAAGAACTTATTGTAATGCTACATAGCTACGAAAATTTACATAATAATAGTGAATACAAAATATATTAGTCCCATGATTAATTACATAAACTGAATAATGATCCTTACAATCCCAAAAGAAATAGTTAATGAATCTAAAGGTGCAATTAGAAAACAAAAGGAATTATAAACAATCGAATGTGCGAACGGTGATAAAATTACTAAGGTTACAGGATGCAAAACAAACGAAATCCAAACTAGCACTATTACACGACGAAGGGGGGGCCGGGGGGGCCTTGCCCCCCTTTTTGCAAAACAATAGAGTTTTTTTCAAAATCTTTTGTCATGGGTGTTAAATTTTCCCTTGGCCCCCCACTTTTCAACCTTTGTCGGAGCCCATGATAATGCTTTGAAAAGCTTTTGAATTTGTTTGCTTCTCATTGTAAATGATTGATATCATCAACAGTCTCTTGAAAACATGGGGGTCATTTAGGCAATGAAAAGTTAAGCAGAGGCGTCACTGGTGGTTGATGGATTTTGGGGCATAAGGCCAATGGCTCTAATTGAGCAAGGTGTTACCAGGAGAGGTAGAAATTCGAAAAAAGCAATCCGAATTTTACTATGAGCAATCCGAATCTACCCGATCTACCAAAGGTACTATTCCAGTATCTTTGGATCTACCAGGGCCCGCGCCACGAATTTAAAAGGCTAAAAAAGTTGGGGGCCAAGGCTTCTTACCTCTTTTACTACTGCTTCTAAAGTACTTGTATCGCAAAAAATGAGGGGGGTCAGGGCCCTGTCATCCCGATCTTCATCTGTACTTTTTTCATCACCCTCTGAAATTCTTCATACTCTAAATTTTTAAATCATTGTTTCAAAGAGTTTTGGTACTAACGAGAACCTGGTCGAGGATGGCAAGTAATATCTTCGCCCAATGATGTACAAATTATGATGGAATTTTCTTATTCTTTTCTTGGGTAGTTTAAAATAACAGCTTTACCCCATCTAATGCAAGCCAGTCCAAAAAGGGGGGGGTTGAAACGGAGGCTGGGGCTTACCCCAAAAATAATTTGAGGGTGTGCCCTTTAGAACGCCAGAACACGCCTATTTCAATAGACCGATCCCATTATTACGTCACAGGTGTTGCCACATACAATGCATTCTGGTAGTTGTAGTTACGCGCACCGTTGTTATCCATCTTGTTCACTTTGTTTCTCACTGCTTCGCCGGGTTATCGAAGTATTTGTGTCGAAAACATGAACGGAAATATTGAAACGAACGGAGATTTTATGAAAAAGGACATCCCTAGTTTTTTCAAAACTCTTGCATCGACACAGGTCCTACTGACAGTGCTGTCAATGGAGCAACACCAGAAGATGAAATAAACTAATTGATGTCGATGAATTTGAAGAAGTGGGCTTAGATGTCGACAGCTTGTCAAATAATAGAGATGGCTGGACGAAGTCTTTGGAGTCTTCGTTTGATTACCAAATCAAAATCTATGCCAAAGCGTGGAAGTGCCCTGAAAGCATTTCTTAAAAAATAACATAGTTATAGGTTATAGAAAGAAGGCTTTGCCCGAGGTGTTTTATAGTAAAACCCAAATTTGAAGCTGTCAAAACTTTCCATTTGGTGCAAGAGTTCATGTACCATGAAAAATGTGAGATACGTTGATTACGCACATCGATGTGATAAACAAAAAGCTGATGTATTGATTGAGAAAATTTTACATCCTGAATTTTACATCGTCTGAATCTCAAGTATTTTCAGTAGGCCATGTTCACACATCGAAAATGCAGACGTTGGAATGATACAGAATGATACAGTTCTCATTTTACTTCATACTCTAATTGAAAAAAAATTGAAAAACTGTCAAAAAATTTTTATTTTTGAAAAACTGGGGACTCCAGCCACCCGAGACCCCCCCCCCCCCCCATTGAACATCGCTCAACATTTGTTCTAAGAAGAAGTGGATGGCATCAGAAATTCTTGATCAGATGGAGTTGAGGCGTATAGAGAAGAAAGTTGCGGATGAGTATAAAAGGCTGACTGGAAGTGTTCGGAAGACGAGTAGAACAGCAAAAGTATTTTGAGCAGCAGTGTGTGGAGATAGAAGGCCTGGAGAAGAGGGATTCTCAAATGATGAATAAAAGTAGTGACAAGCAATATGGAACATATTGTGTCTAGTTGTATAAGCGATGAAGATGGTAGCGTGTTAATGGAGCTAGATCGAGTTAAGAGAAGGTGAACGGAGTACATCAAAAGTCTATATTCAGATATAGATAGGAAAGAAAAACCAGCAATAAGGAAAACGATATCTTGGTCACCGATAACAAAAGAAGAAATTAGAGATGTTATGAAGAAGATCAAGAAAGGCAAAGCAGTTGGAGATGAAAAGATATCATTTGAGCTGATAGAAGATTTAAAAAATTTCGGGCTTCACAAGATCACTGAAATTGCTAATCATGTGCATGATTCTGAAGACATTCCTAATAAAATGCGTGAATCAATTTTAATTGCCTCGCCATGGAACAATAGATCTAGTAATGTTAAATGGTATTAAGAAGAGTACCATCAGGGAAAGGGTGTCGCACGCATGAACAGTTTGGATACAAACCTTGAAAAGGAAAGAGAGCAAGGAATGCAATTCTGTGCCAGATAACGATTATAGAAAAATCTATCGAAAAGCAAAAGGACTTGAATATGTTACATCGACTATGGAAGCATTCGACTGTGTGAAACATGAGCAGCTGATGGAATTGCTAGAAAGGTAAGGGACTGATTGAAAAAAAATTCAGATTGATAAGAAACTTGCATTATGGTCAGAAAGCTGCTATCAGGATGCAGGGTGAATTGGGTAAATGGGTAGACATACAAAGAGGAGTGCGACAGGGCTGCGTTTTGTCACCAGATTTGTTTTACTTGTATAGTGAAAAAGCTCTCAGTGAAGAAGCAAATGACAGTAACAATCTGGAAGGAACTAACTTTAATAAGTTAAGATACACAGATGATAGAGCGTTGATTACAGACAGTGGGGAAAGCTACAAAGACAGTTGGACATTGTAACAACAGAAAGCGAGAAAATTGGTTTCAAGTAAATTACAGGCGCGGATGCAGAAATATTTTTGCTGACGCACAAGAGGACTACAGAAAATGACATAATTTCATCTGAGGCATGTTTCAAATTCTGACTGTCGCCTGTGTATTCTATGCGGCAGTCTAGATCCGCGCCTGTGAACCGTGAAAAAAATGCATGTTATGGTTGCCAGTAAAAAGTGACGGGCACGAGAATGTTATGTGAAGGTGAATGGAGTGCAAATAGGGCAAGTTAGTTGATTCGATTATTTAGGCAGTTTTATAACGTGCAGTGGGAAATCGAATCTGGATATTGAATACATAATTGGTCAGTCAAAGAAGGCATTTATGGATGTGAGGAATGTTTTGATTACAAGGAAGATATGATTGGATATTAGAAAGCGTTTGTTAAAGTGTATAGATGCGAGTCATTGACAGAAAGTCAGAATATGGAGAACAAGTTTGAAACCATAGAATGTGGATTTGAACAAGAATGACGTTGATCTCATGGATTGAAAAAATGACAAATGAAGAAGTTTTGCAAAGATTGGAATGAAAATACAACTGTTGAACATTATCAGGAGGAGGAAATGGGGATTTATTTGACATGAGTTGAGAAGAAAAGCAAGAATATAGAGGCTGAGATGGCCGGGGAGCAAGCAAGAGGAAGACTAAGATTGAAAATGTGAAAGACTGGAAGATGAAGAAGTTGTGCTTTAGAGATAAAAAACAACTAGGCGAGGAATATCCATGGCGGTCATCTTTGGAGCCTGAAAGTCAGCTTGGCGAGGCGGTTGATAACAGATGGACAGAAGAATTAGATCCAAGAAATTCTGATTGCTCAAAAAACTGGTCTAGTAAACATGTGAATTTCTACCTCTCTTGGTCTAAATAGCTTGACCTTGCTCAGTTAGAGCCTGATCTACATAGCTTCGTGAAGTTACCTCAGTTGTTTTGTCACCTTAGCTGCCCACATCATATTATCTATTCTTTTTCAAATTTTCCTTTCTTCATTTTGGAGAGCAGTTCAAATATTCAAACATTATATTCCAATCAATACTTTGCCGCCTGAGCGCTGTGAAGGAGAATCGTGTTGACACTAGTGACGAGGCAACAACAACAACGCGAGAAAGTAGTTTGATCTTGCCCTTCCAACCACATCACAGGAAGTGGAAATTGTTGAAATGAAGTTCGGGGAAATGCCCATGAGGAATGGCAACAAAAAGATCCCTGGACAATCTGGTTGAAGCTGCAAATATGATCGAGAAAGCGAGAGGTGATTTAAAACCTTTGCTGGTAGATAATTTCTTGTCAACCTTCTTTATTTCATTTCAAAATATTGACTTTTCGTCACCAAAACACCCTCGCTGTTATCCATTTAAAAAGATTGTTAAACTTTAAAGTTTGCAAAATAAGTTTGCATTATTTCTCCAAGATCTCTTGTTGAAAATTTTGGATTATTTGGCGAAGGAATGATGCGGTAGAGGCTTGAGCGAAAGGGTGTTGCACGAAAACGGATTTGGTTAGGGGCAAACGGCCTAAGCACGTGGACGGTCTCTTAGCCATGCTGCATCCGGAGGGGTCATGGCAAGGCCAATGCTGCTTAGCGACAACTCTTTCATTTTTCGGACTTATGATTATAAACACATGGCTAAATATAAAAAAATGTATTTATTGCATATTGAATTGATTTTTTTACGCAGAGAACATCATTTTCAAAAACTTTCCTTTGGGCGGACAGGGGGTGTGCGCGGGCCTCGACAATTGTTAACTTGACCAGGCAGTCGGTAGAGTGTAGTTTTTTTCAATGAGATCTCGAGTGTGCGAAACCAAAATTAAAGGTGTGCAAGTGCGCACTTGAAATTTACTTTCATTTACAGTTTGCACACAGCTGATGCTTTTTGAAAATCGGTTTAGTTTGCTTGAAAACACTGGTCTAGTGCTTTGTTTGACGTCTTGAACTTGAAATTGATCTATATAATGAAAAATCCTTTTGCGATTTTGGAATATTTTTCTGACTACACCCAATTTTAATCGTGTATTGCAAAACAATGAAATTCATGTTGAAATGTTCACTTCTACCGTTCTGCATTTCTGCAAACAATTCTGTTGCTCACTGATCTGATGTAATTATAGAAACAAAAAAGTTAAAAAGCGTTGTGTGCGTTTTTTCTGAATCTATCATTATAAGAGCATTGTAAACAAGTCAATTGCCCAGAAGCGGATTCAGAGTGTCACACAGGTCACATGGAAGACCATAACATTTTCAGAATTTAGTTTTAGTCTTCAGTCATTGAAATAAGGCAATCATGTTTACCACAATCTTTTATTTCCCTCCTTACAGATAATACATTTATCCCTCTTTACACAATAAACACAGGACCGAAGTTGATCAATCCCACACACAATGCTACGACTTAATTCAATATCAAAGAAATTCTAAGACCATCCTAGACCGTAAACAGTATGATTTTTATGCATGTCGCCTGTGCCGCACAAATATGCAGGGCTCTTTGTTATGCAAATATTTTACCAAATCTCACAAATCAAAATTCAAGTTTTCACATATTTGTGGGGCACAAAAAGTCTGTAAACACTATGTTAGATTTCTGTGCCGCACAACTGCTGGCAAAGGAAGAAAGTGGATGAGGTTGGAAGTTGTGAAGGAGAAGAATCCCAATTTTCTTTATCTATACGGAAGAGGTGCACAGGGAGTGCACACTTCTGAATCTCAAGATATTTTGTTTATACTGCATGTTGGGTTTGGTGGAAAATTAGGAAAACCTTTAAAAGGGAAAAGTGTTTGACTGAATAATGTGAACGTTTCAGGGCCCCAGTCCTGTCGCCACCCTCAAAACTTCTACAAGACCTGGGAACTTTGTTGGTGAGGCAACTTCTGCTCCTAAAGAGAAGGGCATCCATTAAGGCGTTTCATTGATCAATCTTGCTCAGCAGGACAAATCGCAGTTATAAAGTAAACGCTTACAAGACATGGAAACAATATTCTAGATGAAAAAACAAGGTGACTTTCTTGAAAAAAGGCAAGATTATTCTTTTTTTATAATGGTTGGAATAATCGACATAGCGAGATTTAGGGTTTTTGCCTTTAAAATTAGACCTAGTTGCTCTGGTTCCGGGGGGGGGGGGGGGGGTGGTTTGGCTGGGCCCCAGTCATTGTTCTCCCCTGACCATGAGGGAGGCTCCCTAGACCACCTGCTGGGTAGTGTTATTCTGTGTCCACCCCTGCAATTGCTATTTCTAAATGAATGCTACAATGCTGATTTCAAGACAGATTTGGTTGCCTTGCCATCGACCAATGTATATGAAAACACTTGTATTGTAAAAGGCTGGGTCATGTGTAAGGCTTTGAGACAATGTTGTTGTGTTAATGCTTGTGGATGGGGTGGATCCTCTGCAGCAATGTAAGTAAGATTTGGTTGAAAAAATAATTGTAGTGCATTGAAAAGATTTTGACGTTTTTGATTTTGGTTATGAATGACTGAAGTCAACAACTAAAGCAAGGTCAATAGTGTCTTCCTGCATTCTCCTTCAGACCCTTTGGTTTGCAAATTACCAAAATCCTCCATTTTTAAACAAAAAAATATTCCATTTGACTGCCACCAAAATAACACTTGTTTCACGTAAAGGGACACCCTAATTAATCATGTTTATAAATACATGTGTGGCCTTAAACTCAGCACATTGTGTACTCAATCTTTGTGCACGTAACCATAAGACAGTTTTTGGTGCAGTTTGCAAGGAAGATAAGTCTTTGCATCTAGCATGTTGCAGCATATTATTTTTTTCTGTCTTTCTCACAATACTGCTCACAGGTGAAACATATGCATCATACGTCAATCCTGTTTCCAGGTTTGAAAAATTTCACAGCTACATTATCTCATTTCAGCTTGGCTTGTCACCCTCTCTTCCCATCTTCAAAGATCCTAAATTTCTCAATCTTTCAGATATATTTCTGGTTTACATATCAACTGCAATGTTAATTTCTAGGAGGGCAAAGCAGTGATGTCATATTTCAAAGAGCAATGGCTGATCAGTCATCTGGAAACCCTGGTAGCCCCATAACTGATTCTTTAAGGTAAAAACAATGTGTTTTCAAGAAGTGCTCCTTTATAGCAAATTAGGTGCCAATGATCATCTGCACATTTGGTAAAGAGGGGTTGATGTGTATTGGTGGCACAGCTTTTGGCTAGGATTTGAATTGTGAATGGTGTCAAGCAACTAAAAACAAAGACACAGGTTGCATGTGACAGGTTGCAGGTCACAGGTTTGAGTCCTGCTTTTGTGGTGTCACCCAATCCTATTTTCTCTCAGTGCAATTATTTTCAATACATGAAAGACATAGAAGTGCAGTGGCTGTATCCGTTGCTGTATCACCCAATTAACCCTTGCAGCAAGTACTGCCTTCTAAAATCTTCATGCAGACTATCACAAAGAATATCTGGTACCCCATACAAGCTTTAGATACACCAAAAGAAAAATCAAAGTAAATTGTTTCATTGCATTGCACATGTGTGGCAACCATGCCCCAAATATGCAATCATGGTGCTGCTGGTCTGTTTCACATTGAAGCAGCCATAAGGGTGGGACTTTCAAATCCATCTTGTATTCTAGAATTTCCAAGCGAAAATTTCCCTTTGTCTTGATTTCTATGTATCAACCTTTCCTGGTAAAATTAATGTTTTTGACTTTCAGATCTTGCTATATTGGATCTTCAACCCGCTCAGAGATAATATTTTTACAAAACTCAGCAAATGATAGTTTGTTGCTTGATCGTTTCTAAATCCTTCCAAACAAATCAAACAAATGTAGTTGTTTACACACAGTTATGACTTCTAAAAGAGAAGTTATGATTCTTTTGTGATATTCTTTGGCGAAATACAGACATGGATCCAGAGAAGTTTATGGCCAGGTTATATATGAATGCATTTCATTAGGAACAATATTTTGCCTCTTGGATAGTCCAGTACATTCTTGGGTCTCTTAGCCCCTGAAAATACCTACCCTCCTCTATTCACTATAAAAAGAATGTCCGTTGCCACCATTTTATATCAATCAGCAAATTTTGTTTAGCAGATTTTGAAAGCAAATTTTGTATTGCCAACAAAGAGATTTCAGGGTGTCCTTGAAGGAGCTTTGGGGGCTCAGTACTCCTTGTTAAAGTTCAGAGTTCAGTTTAATATTTAACACACAAGAAAATGCCATATTTTTATTAGACAGCAAAAGGCACTGTGCTTGCTTTAACCTGCAATGTTTGATTAAGTGAATGGAGGAATGGATGGAATGGATTTGAGGGGGTAGGGGTTGTTAGATACTGATTGGATGTTTGTGCCACACACTTTAGGTGACTGGAAGAGGTTGGAAAGGACCATTTTTAAGATTCAGATTCTATTTTTATGATAAAGAAGATAAGAAGATAAACAGAGTGAATTTTTTGGCCAAATTTTGTTACAATGGCTTAACGAAAAATGCTTTTTACAGAACCGAGGCACATTTTACTGAAGGACATGAATAAATTCATCCCTGAGTGAACAATGTAATTTATGAATTTTTTGATGAAATTGAATTTTGTAAAGCATAATGAAACATTACCAGACAATATGAAATATAATTGGTTATATCAATCAAACCAATGTTCAAAAATATTATTATATGTTGTTTATGGACAGTTTCCACTTGTTTGAACAAAATATTAACCCTCTAGAAAAATAAACTGAACGATCTGTGCATTGTATTGGAAAGGGGGTAAGACTCAACAGTACTGGCACTCATTGCATTGTATGCTTGACAAACTCATTTAAAAGGTTCTTTCTGCAAATGAAAAGGTGAAATTCAATCGAATTTGAGATTTAGAAACAGGAAGCTAAAAGATAAGGATCCTAGATGGAGTGACACATTTAAAGTGACACTTAATTCTATTTCATTACCTTTGCTGTAGTTTTGTTTCTGATTCTGATAGGTTATATAATGGTTATTTTTGTTGTTTTTGCGTTATTAGGAACACATTGCTTTTGATAGCTCTTTCTAAACAAATTAGTCAGCCAGCAAACTTGTAAAGAATTTAATTCCTTATTCAAGGACAACAGGTAGATCAATAAAATATAACATGGTTAATCAAGGGCTTTTTTATGTATGATCTTTCCATTTCAATTTGTCATAGAAGTGCCTACAGACAGAATCACAATGTTTTAGAAAGACACAGGTTTGTCTCTTTTGACTTGAAGTTAAAGTGTTAACTTTTGATCTGAACATACACCAGTAGAAGAAGGTATTGCAACATCCAAATCAAAATGGCATACAAAAACTTTGAAGCTTTGCAAGCTTGTAAATTAAGTTGAAATATTCCCTTTAAATGAGAATGAAGTCATGCTAAATTTAGAGTCAAATTCTTGGGAATTTATTAAGGATTTTGAAATTTTTAGAACCACCCTTTTAAATATAATTAAATAACTTAGATAATGAAAAAAATTGTTCAGTTGAAAAAATAATTGCAGTTGTAAAACAAATGATTACAGGATGAGACAGCAAGTAGCTGTGATAAAACTTATTGTCAAAGATGGCGAATGCATTGAAAATGAAAGATATAAAGCATAGAGATGGTTTATTTATCTAAAAGACAGAGGTTCTCTTTATCAGCTTCTTTTGGTTATTTTGTCACCCAAAAGAAACATAGATAAACATAAATAGTAAATAAAACAGTAACAAACAGTAACAGTAACAAATCTTTAGATGTTAAGATAGGGAAAGCTGAAAAGTGTGTTCCTTGCTTACATGTTAATGGTATATGAGACTCATCTTAACTGCTAATGTTTGGTATTAAAATAACTTAGAGGTTCATAAAAGAACAAAACACCATCTCAACTGGGTTGAATTTCTATTAAGCCATTGTTCTTGTAAAGTTATTTAGCCCTTGAATTTTTGGAACAGTTTTTGCAGATTTAGAGCTGCATTTGAAGCTATTGGTGACCATAACTTTGAATCATGAAAGTATATCATTCATGTTTTTTTGGGAAGGATCTGTAATGTTGTTCTACTCTTCATATCTCACAGGTGATCTCTTGAATAACAAGGCTTTCTAGCTTTCTCAAAGACCTTAGAAAAACACTGTTCCTCCCAATCTTCATACACTCCATTTGAGTGGGGTCCTTTGGTGAGGTCCTATGGCTTTAGCTGATTTCATTTACCTATTTGCAGCTGACCTTTAAATGCGGTCTGTCCCCCATTGTGCTCAACGTTATTTTCATGGGGGTGAAATTCAGGCACTGTTGAGCTTGATTGATAATTAAACGATTTAAACCAATCAGAGACAACTTTGATTCCAGAGTATTTGATTCAAATGGCTGTGTTCCTGTGCAAGTGAAGCTGTGGCTAGAAAAATTGTGTTCCAGGTTTGGTTTGTGTGACAGATATGTCAACAGCAAAGGAAATGCTTCCATTAGCATCATTCAATTCAAGTTATTAAATCTTCTTGCCATTTCCGATACCTTTTTGCTGGAAGTTTCAAATGTTGTCCACTACCGCAGCTAGGCCAGCCAAAGCGAGCAGCATAATCTGTTAAACCGGGATGACCAATTGTTCAAATAAGTCAATCATTGAGGGGACAGACTGCCTTTAACTTGGTCGATTTTACTTCAGTTTTACCAAAAACCCTATTGCTTCAGTTTTAAATGAAAACATTCAAAATTAGCATTTTCTTCACATTAGTACACAACTTCTGAAATTCTAGCATATCAGTTATTTATCACTATGGTTCAATATGTTTTATTTAAAAAAGTATTATTTAATAATAGATTGACATAATAAATAGTTGTTTTTTTGTTTCAGACGAGCTCAAATGAGATGTAATTTCAATATGTTACAAGACCTGCTACCATCACTGGCTGGTCAGAAAGCATCCAATGTGAATATACTTAAAGAAGCAACTGATGTCATTTTGGTAATATTGATAGTCAGCTTTTCCAATTCTCTTTTAGCAAAAAATATTTCCTGGAATTTTTGCTACTTCATCAGTCTATTAAAAAATTTTTAGACACTCAGCCACTGGTGCTACCAGGGAAGCTTGAGTACCGTCCTGACTCTCCGTTTTTACATGAAAGCAGATACAATATATCTTCTTTCTTTATTGCCTTGTGTTAACAATTTGAAAAATACTATCAAATGCTGTCAAAAACTGTTGAAAAATTCATTTAAGGTCCTCTCCCATTGTCAATATATGTTATAAACTCTAGAGAAATAAACTTGAAAGACTAAGGAGGTTCTGAATGATGTCCAAAATGAACATAAATAAAGAACCCACATGAATTTAAGTTGCAGGGTTTCCTCAACTCATCAGTTTTAAAATTCTTAAACCTTCACACATGATCCCTCTAGATTTTCTTATTATTTTGTCAATTTTGCAGAAATTAAGGAAAGAAGATATGATGCGTCAGTCAGAGAAAGCAAAATTAGTTAAGTACAAAGAATGTTTAAAAGCAAAAATAAAACTTCTTCAAGATTCATGTAAGACAAAATATTCAAACAAAAGCAGCACAATAGAAATAGAGGCAATAGATCGGCCAGTAAAAAGACATTTGGAACCCCACATCGCTAATGAACCATCCACATCTGAAGTCGGTGTAAATACGGAGTTGACTTTATTTGATGCTGAGGATGAGAATATAACCTGGGGAAATGATGAGGAATTGCACATAGAAATTGAGGATTAACAGGCCTGCCATATGATGATGGTGAAAGAGATCTGCTATCTAGGCTTGGTATTTAATGGCAAGGATGCCAAAATGTGGTGATCAATGCTGTTTTCATACCTTGACCTGCACTCTGTTTGGAAATCATGGAGCATGTGGAGATTACACGGACTTGATATATAGTCACACTTGCACTCACAGAACACTCAAAGGCAAAGAACAGAAAAAATTATGTTTAATAATGTGAGTCAAATCAATGGAGGCAAATGGCTCAAGAGATTTCAAGGACCAAGGAAAAATATGACTCCTTGTTCATGACCAAAATGACAATCAAAGAGGTGTTCCTTTTAGATGAAAGAATCAACATGTACAGATGAACAGGGCTTAAGTTTAGTGTGACTGACCAGGTGAAGAATCCTAAACGATGTATCGGACCAATACAGATATCTAGAATTTATAAATATTATGAGTTATCATACTTCATCCAAAACCTGAAAGTGAATTGTAAGAATTTTGCAAAGCAGCAAAAACATGAAATGATAGTTGCAAACTTAAAGCCAAGGTGCAAGTTCTTTATCTGTCTGCTGGAATAAATAAGTTTTATCTGCCTTTCTTTGGGTCAGAAATTGCTAGGACTCAAATCTTTTCTTGTGACAATATATTTTTGACATAACTGCATAACAGTAAGCATAAAATGATGTACAATACTTTGAATTTCAGTTCAGTTGTAAAGGAGAAATCAAATTGACTAGGAATTCTTAGTAGTTGCAATGCTTTCTGTAGTGAAGACCACATGTTTCCTAGTCATCAGAACTATGCATTGTTTTTCAGTTGTATGGTTATCCGATCATAATTCACATGAAGTGCAGTAATGTTGCCTTATTCAGCCTCATACTTTCCATTTCTGGAAGAACTTTTGGATTGTTTATTTTCTCCCAGTTTTTAATGAAAGCCATCACCCTTTGATATTGGGAAAAATAAATACAAAGATAAAAAAGATCTGTGATTAGAATTGACTGCTAAGAAAATTTACAAGAATGTTTGCAAAAAAAAAATAGCTAGGCTAAATTGTGAAAATTTTCAATCAGACTCCTTACAAAATAGAACTAAATATATATTCATTCTAAAGACATTAAGAAAAGCTAGGTGAAGAAAACAGAAATAGGAAAAATCACAATTCATTGATAAAGTAAAAAAATAAGCAAACAATAAACAAAACTAGGAAATGATTTATAATATAGAATACTTTCACCCAATAGATTTTGAAAATTCATCTGCTACAAAAATTTTCTAAGAATACAAATTTCTATTATTCAATGTCGTTCTCTAAGAACACTCTAGGTCAAACAAATGTAAATTCAAAATAATTTTTTTTAATAGAAAAGAAAAAATATATGCTTGGGCCCAAAGGATTACACTAGCTTGCACCTTACACAATAGGTTATATCAATGCAAACATGAGAGGTTTTTTTATCCCAGCCATTCTTTTATTACAAACTCTTTGTTATTTCGATAAATTGGGAGCATAGTCCAGATTAGGCCTGTCCACCGAAGGTCGAATAATCGGTATTCGGTTACCTGTTTCACTATTCGGTTAGCTGAAGTCCAAAGCGAATATTCGGTTACAAGCGAATAGTTCGAATAGTACGATTATTCGGTTACAAACGAATAGTTCGAATAGTACGATTATTCGGTTGGAGACGAATAGTGCGAATAACCTCACTGTTGGAGGTCCACAATGGTTGTTTGAATAGCCGTGACTCATCGATAAGCGTTGACTATTCGAATAACCGTGACTGATCGAATAGCTGTGACTATTCGAATAACCGTGACTATTCGAATAACCGTGACTGATCGAATAGTCGTGACTGATCGAATAACCGTGACTGATCGAATAGCAATTGCCAACCGAATAGCACTGACTGGTCGAATAGCAAGGATTGTTCTAAAGGAGAAAGGCAACTTCCTATCTTCAATCTTAGAGAGAGTTTCATGGATACGGGCCTTCTTTAAAAAACGCAATCCCAAGAAATAGTTACAAAGCCAATGAAGCAAGATTGGAAGGGGGCAGGGGAGAGTGGAGCCTGGTTTGCAGGTGGGGGTCATGGGGCTTTTTCTCGGAAAATTGTTGTGCTACAGTGCCTCCGACGAAAGGGAAGCCGGGGGGCTATGGCCCTACCACTATTTTGCAGAATAATATAACTTTTCACAAAATCATTTGTTGTGAGTGTTAAATTTTCTTTTGCCCCACCCCCCCTCCACTTCCCAACCTGTGTTGAAGCCCGTGCTAGGAAGCTTTTTATATTTAAAAATGTTGGAAAACGACCCTTTTTGAAAACGTACGACTATGGTTTCTCGTTAATTTGATACTGACTTTCTGGCCATTAGGGGCAACTAATGCTAGGGAAGGTTCTAGAAAACATTTATTTTTGACAAAAACTCGTTTTAAAAATTGCTTTGCAGCACACCCTTTGAAGTTACGTAAAACACAGGAAATATCAATAGGAAAGCAAAAAAATTAATGGTTTTGATTATCGAATAGTAATGACTGATTAGCTATATTCACAGGTTGGTTAAATTACAAAAAAATTTCCAGATTGCAGTTTTTTACCACCACCCTGCCACACCCATGTTACCACACCCATATTCGCCGAATAACCGAATATTCGTTAATTTTTAAGCCGAATAACCGAATAGGAATATCCGAAGGTTTGGACAGCCCTAGTCCAGATCCTCCTTTCTATCAAAACTTGCATATTGATATTTGGGCCTTTGTTACACAAAAACCACAAACTAACCACTCCCTTCACTAATTGGAAATGAAGATTATAGGAGACTGCTAAATCTTTTTTTAATTTTTAACAGGGGTGGACACTCGGTAAAATATTTGGGGAAGGGGGCAAGCCTATTGTTTTGATAAGATGGCATCACATTTCCCCATATTTTTAGAACAAAAGACCATTACCTTCCAAAATATTTGCTCCCCCCCCCAAGGGTCTTTCACTGATTTTTAAATGGGAATCCAGAATGAGATTATCAATGCCTGTTGCTTTTCTTAAAGTAAAGAATTGCTAAGTTCCTACAAGAGGTTTCATATGTAAACTTTGTTGAAAGACATCTTTGATACCTTACTCTGTCCAATGATTTTATATCACATTCTTTCTTGTGCCAACGATGGAAGATACCATGATCAGGAAATCTGTGCACTGTGAGATATTTTTTTGCATGAAACCTGCAATGCAAGGAGAGCAAGATATCATTTGTGATGCAGTATTGTTTCTTATCCTATCATGATAAATGATAAATGAAAATGTGAAATAAAAAGAAAGTAGTATGAAATCTCTGGAACCAACATGGGATGTGGAATGTCCAAAGTGTGCAGTATACTCCATCAATTTTTGCATCAAATGTTTTCTATGCTTGTATTGTCCCCAGGGTCCCTTTGTTTTTGTATGACCAAAAGAATCATTCATCTAATTTATTTTTATCTCAGTGCCACATTAAAACATGTTTATGATGGGTGTATGTGGGCAGTTAAAAACACACTTCAACTATGTTTATTCACCTTTGATATATTTCATCATCCTCTGATCCCCAACCAGTGATGTTCAAACTGAAACCGCCAGCCTCCAAATAATCAGATTTGAAAACACACAAGTTGCCATGGCCTTGATCTCTCCACATTCCATGATTTGATGAAATAACCCAAGGTTTCTTACTTTGTCCAACAATTTTTGGATTGTATTGAGAGAACACTATTGGAAAGTAAACACTTTGCTTTGATTCAGTGTATAGTTGACATCTTTGCAAAAAGCCACTATTAAAAGATATATCTATGTCTACAAATAAAATAAGCACATTCTTTGGAGGTAACATCGAAACACCATTATGTCTTGCAGCACCTCTCTCAAAGTTGCCCTTCACATGTAAAACTTTAAATCTTGCATTTTTCAGGTTTTTACTTGCATCAATAATGAGATGTTCATATTGTCTGACATTTTGTGTCTTTCCATAAAGAGAGAAGTAGAAAAACAATTTTTGCTTCAAATGAATACTTTTTATCATTGCAAGAAAATCTGTCAGCCTTGATATGGGCAACGAGTCTGACATCATTGTTATCACATGAATTTCACCTTGCTGATTTTTAACAGTTCTGCCACTCTCAATTGTAAACAAATCTTGTAATTTGAATTTGCCAACAACCCTTAACGATGTTCTATTCTCTTCAGATAAAATAAAGGACATTTTAATGCCTTTTTCAATGTCAATACTAAGGCTTCCATGCCAAAGATCACAAACTTTAATCTTCTTCCTTTGTTTTGCGTATATGCATGCTTTTTTAAATGCAGAACTTATTAGTCTTTTCATCGTTTTATCTTTCTCCCCGTCCATTCTAACTTTTGGATCACCACCACTAGCAAATGATCGGAAGATGCTTTTTTGATTAAATGCCCATGTGGGCAGCCTTGTGTCGTCCACTTCGCTTTTTTCGTTTGAGTAATGAGTCTTTTCTGGGGCATGCTTTTCCTGATCAAAATCGCCATTAATATTTTGAACTAGCCCTTCAATGTCACTTTTCTCTTTGCTTAATTTGCTTTCAGCTGCGAATACTCGCTGCTGCCGCTCCATCATCCCATGCAACGAACCTGGGCAGTTGCAAGCACCTTTTTCTTCCTTTCCAGCATTCGAAAGAAATAAATTTGAACTATCCTTGTCCCTAGCAATGTCGTTGTATATCATGCATAGCAAAGCACCACAAACCATATAGAGAATTTTGGGCAGAAGATTACCGATGTTCCGGTACATTGCCAACACCAAACTCAAGTCAAAATGTCATGCCTTTGGCTGGAATGGCAGACATGACAGTCGCCACTTACACATGTTCAGTTATGTTTTTTTTCATGTTGAGGTGAATTGCGGAAGTGAGAAATAATATAATAGGCACTGCTGGGTTAATTTTTTTTCATATCATATTATGTTTAAGGTTTGCCCTTAAGCAGAGCTGATTTTCATGGGATACATTATAATAAACTTTCATTATAATATACACTAATTGAATGAAATAAAATAATTGCAACTACAACAAAGCCATAACCTTGTATTAAAAACCAAATTACATTACAAAGAATGCATTTAGGCCAGCAGAATGATGTAAAAAAATGGTAGAATTGTGGATTTTGAGGTAAAAGCACGCAATTTGGCACATTTATGGAATTTGACATGCTGATTAGTTAAAAACTCAGACCCATCTCAAAATCTCATTAAAGACCCTATTATGACGTCATCAAAACATCAATGGTTTTCTCTATTTGCTAAATGAAAAAATCATGATCGCTCATTCATTAATTGTCTGATTCCAAGGACCGAGATACGCTGGGGGCCCTTGCCCCCAAAAAACCTTAAGTAGTATAAATATATACTTTTATTTTGTAAAATATCGCCGTTTTTCCACTTACTTATGAGGGCTGACCCCCCCCCAAAAAAAAGCTGTATCTCAGTCTTTGTCTGATTCTATGAGAAATCGTGAATTTCTCATGTTCATGCACGCTCATTCGATAAGGGCACTTAGTTGACCTTTTATCCACGTCAATCGTTTGGAAAAATATATCTTTGTTATTTTAGGAACGTCGAGAAACTGATGAATTAGAAACCAAATTGAACAATTTTCATGTATATGGATTCAGGTTTATTGTATTTTAAATTCCACAACATATATTCCCACAAAATACTGAATAAAAAGACAACAAATTAAAATAACTAACAATTAGTATCACAATAATATGTAGGGTTGATGCAAATGCCTTAAAGCAAAGCTACAGTGTATAGCGTTCTGTAGTGTGGCATAGATTATGATAGACTTTCATCGTTATGCCATTGTTCCTACATAGTGAAAGCTTATAAATTTAGACTACAGCTCTCTTTTATTCAAAAAATCATGTTCTTGCAAAATCTGTATAAAAAATCATCTAAATGTGACGTCATCGTGACATCATGATGTCGAATTTTTAAAGTGGGTCTGAATTTTAAAGTAATCAGTATATCAAGTTCTACAAGTGTGCTAAATTGCATGCATCCACCTGAAAAGTTATTATCCTCTGCTGAAAAAGAATTTTCCTTTATCAAAGACCAACAGCAAAAAGGAGATTACCATAATGAGAGTGGCTAAACTAATCATCAATTATCTACAAGATTCTATAATCTTTTCTTAGGATTTAACCTTTTCTTCCTGGAAGAGGGCAGAAGGGGCTGAATGTCTCTGTGGAGTACTGCAACCCTGACACGTGGGAAGAGACTGCGTAACCTCTGAGACTGTTCAGAGCGAGTATCTTCGTAAACAAAACACCCAACGACTTTGAAGTTGTGGTCTTCTTCTCAAGCGAAGCACAAAATACTATTTAAAAATTGTATGGCTTTTGGAGTATTGGTTATATGGTCTTATATTTGCTGTGCTAAAATCCACGGCGAAATTATTTCATGATGAAATTCTGAAAAGTTGGCCAAAATTTTAATTGGCAAGTTTCTCTGCCGAAAATTTTAAGCGATGAAACTTGTTGTGGTTAAGGTACCCAAGAGAGCACGTAGAGTATGGGATCCACTAGCCTGAGAACTATAGCACAGAATAAGAATAACGGAAAAAAATAACTGTTAAGAATAAGAATAACTGTTATTCTTCTTCTGTGACTATAGCTACAGGCTACAGCTCATCGGCCAGCAGCAGCAGCAACGATGACAACATCTACAACAACAGTTAAAATTTTGCCAAGATGGAGTCCAAAGGTAGAGACACAGACTTTATAGAAGGGGCCTGGAAAATGCGAAAACCGCATGAAAGATTCTTCCCAGGACTAACAGAGGAACAGCATGGCACTTGGAAAGGCTCATTTTACTTTATTTTAGCTGCGGACCCACAATTGGGCCTGATAGATGGCTGGAATGGTGTTCCCCCAGAGAAAGTGACATGGGACAAGGAAATAGAGTTGACAAACAAAGCTATTGACTGTATAAATCGACTAATACCAAGGCCAAAATTTGTTGCTATTTGTGGCGATCTTGTTGATGCAGCACCAGGAACTGAAAAACATAGGTTACAAATAAAGGATTTGGTCAAATGTCTCGATCGACTTGAGAGTGACATTCCTCTGGTGTGTCTTCCTGGCAATCATGACATTGGTAATGCCCCAACGCAAGAGACTATCCAAGAATATACAGAAAATTTTGGTGATGACTATTACAGTTTTATTTTTGGAGGTAAACAAAACCTTTTTAAAGCAGAGCTCAGCTAGGACAAGCTTTGCTATTTGTTGTCACGTCTGCAATTTTTGAGATATAGGCATCTAAAGTTAAGAAATGATGATTAATCTGAAAATTTCATAACAGTTCGATGAAAAACTCAACAATTGACTGGTTATCTTTGATGTTTGAGATGACATGCTGTCAAGGTATGATAACATATTGCTCTTTATTATGAGGACCTTCAACTGAAATTGAAAGACCAATCTCTAATTTGTGCAAGCACCAAGCCTTTAGGGAATTTAGTATGTGTAATGTTTATAACCTAGATGCAGAAATTTGCAAAAGCTAGCTATGAGCAAAATTCAATCCTCTTTGAAATCTTTGAAAAGAGCACTGATTGACACTGGATCTAGAGCAACAGTCATGAAATCATTTTCAGCCTGCTGATTTAAAAGGCAGTTGTATAAGTTGCTTTGTTTGAAAATTTGATTCAAGGTGTTTCATGCAGGTAATTAAATATCAAAAACTAATCTGTATAGCCACTGGCAATATTTTCAAATTCTTTCTCTCACTTTTTCTTATCAGATGATGCATTTTACATTTTTGTACCGCATATCTCTATAGTGAATCACTCGTGTATTGTACCAGTATCTCAGTCAAGGGTCAAAAGCATCATTGTATCAGAATTAATGGGCTAATTTCTTGGGGCTCCATTACTTGGCAGCAAACACCTGTATCAAAATACAATTTTACTCGCATAGTTTGCTGCAGTTTTAGAATTTTAGAATTAATGGGCTAATACTTATTTCAATAAGCTATTCCAAAGCATCATATCTAATAGTTTTTTCTCCCACCTTCTAAGGTAACTCCTGTTAATGGTTTTATGACCTTGAGGGTGGAGGGGGGGTGAGGGTAGGGGCTTCTTATGCCTCATTTTCATCAGACTAAAACTAATATTTTTCTACTCCCAGCTGCCCCTGAAAATATTTTGCTAAAGTTTATTGTTCGTGATTTTATCTGATGAAATTTTTTTGTCCTTTATTTTAATTCATTAAGCTTGAAAAAATCATTTTAGGTACACTGGAGTTAATTTTGTATGATTTTGAGACACCTCCTCTTCCTCCATGGTCTAGATACTTTTTGAATGACCCCTACTATAAATTGATGCAAATAAAAAATGTGGTACTATTTGGATAGATTCATAGATACATAGTGTTGACTGTCTTTGTGAAAACACATTGTAACTATTGTGTACACCTTTATTTTAGGTACTCATTTCATTGTTGTTAATAATCAATTTTACAAGGATGCAAGTAATGTCCCACATTCCCTTCAACACCATGAAAACTGGTTGAGTGATCAACTACAAATAGCAAAATCAAGGAAGTACAAACACTGCATAATGCTGCAACATATCCCATGGTTTCATGATGACCCAGATGAAGCAGAAGATTATTTCAACATTGAGCCAGAAAAAAGAAGAGGGCTCCTGAAAAGATTCAAAGAAGCAAACATCTTTCATGCATTCGCGGGTCATTACCATAGAAATGCAGGGGGAAAAGATGGTGACTTTGAGATGACTGTTACAAGTGCTATAGGCTGCCAAATTGGTGATGATTTGTCAGGCATGAGAATTGTTCGTGTTTTTGAAGACAAAATAGATCACAAATACTATGACTTTGATAACTTCCCTCAAAATGTGCCTCTTGAAGAAAACTCAAATCTGCCCTAAATATTTTTTTATATACCAAAAACAATAATCAATAGCATATTTTGCAATTTCAATGTGAAATATTTTATCTCAATGTGAAATACTTTTAATTTCAGATAATCTTTTATAAGCTTTTGCATGGGATCTTCAAGGAATTTGATCTATAAAACAATTATATAAACTAGGTAAAAATTATTTTAGTTGTCATTGTCCCCAACTATCATATTTGTTATCAATCACCATCAGGGAGAGCAGAAGCCTGACCCAAAAGATAGCAATAAATATTATTTCCTAAACTCATTTCCAAATAATTTAAAAGGTAATTAAGTGCAGTAAAAAGAAAATAGTGCACAAAACTATTTAAATGTAATTTTGACAGAAACAAAGGCTTTGTCTTACTTTGAGGTAACATTTATTGCATATTATTATAATTGACAGCACTATTATTTTAAACATGTTGTAAAAATCTGTTTGTTATTTCTGATATCAAAATTTGATTTTAAAATTTCAGATATTCAATACATACATCAATAAAAAAAATTTTCTCAATTAAATAGAAGCCTGAACAAAATTCCCTGCATTTTTTAGATTCACAACAAGAAGAATTATTTTGTAACCAAAGACTTTTGTAATTAAAATTATGTTTCTGTATTTTTTTGGCTGTTTTTTTGTCTCCAAAACAGAGTGTTTTTATGATCTTTTGATGGTCTACCAGTTATTTTTGGCCTGTTTAATGGCCAATATTACTATTGCTTAATTTATTTTGCTACCTTTCAGGTTGTTTGAATAAAATGAGCCCTAGCTGTCTTTGGGATCCTTCATACCTTGCCTTTGCACCCAAACAATGATTGTATTTCACTTTATCCAGTGATATATCACATTCTTTAAAATGCCATTTGTGAAAGAGTCCTGGGTCTGGTGCACGTATTGTCTTTATTGGACTTTTTGATAATCTAAAATCAAAATAAAAGCAAATTAATTCCATGTTGAAATGCTTATTTTCGCAAAAACTTTACTTGGTACAAAAGTTAGATTTGCGACATGTAACTGTCTCTTGCAAACCAGGGACATCACTAGATACTGTTCTCATCAAGTGGGGGGGGGGGGGGGTTCCAGGTCCCAATAGCCGTCAAAGTGGGTGAGCCATCTTTACTTGCCCAAGATAGTGGAAAAACTCGTCATCTTTGAAGTGGAATGTTTTTTCTCAAGGAAGTGTTACACCCCTGATCATGACGGACGACGGTCCTGGTTACAACACTTCATTTACTTAAAGAGTATCTACCAGAGGCAGATCCAGAGTGAGTTCCTTGGTGCACAGAACTCAGTCAGTTTTCAAAATCTTAAAATTGCCAGTTTGATGTAATTCATTCGCCCTTTTCCTTCCTTTTTCTCTGTCGTGATTTTGAAACGATTTTCCAGATTATGTGGAGGACAACAGCAGTCAATCCTAGAACTCGGAAATAAACGTTTTGTGCCTCGGAAGTGAATGAATTGAAACAATAAAATTTTTGTTTGGAACACGGATGGAACTCAGTCAAAACAGCATCTGGAACTCGGAAATGATACCATATTTGTAAGAGAGCTGTACAATAGCCAGTAGAGAGCTGTACCTATTATTTCTGATCTGTTGTGGCTGGAACTGCAAAACGTTGAATTCGAAATGGCGACTGCAGATGTCTTATTTTCACGACCCTCGCATCATTCTAGCAGATTATTAAGCGTTTGAGGTAAAACCAGGAAGTATCGTTAATTTTCCAGGAGCATTAACTACCTTTATTTTAAGTTGCAGTCGTTGGTGACAAGGGATACCTGTTATCAGACGGAACACCATAGTTTGAAAAATAGGCTGGTGTCTACGTAGGCAAAACAACGAATTGCGAGCAAAACAAAAGGGGAAACTTTGCTGTGGCATCCAAGTCAAACAAGAGGGTATTTAGAAAGGGTGGGGGTTGCAGAAATTTTCATAGAGGCCCTGTTTTCTGTCGGAAAGAAATCTAGAATCTAGAGTTAGTGAGTGGATAGTACCTACCCCTCCCCCCTGATACCAAAATGCATAAATATGAATAATAATGTTGTCTTAGGCACAATTATCAATGCATCATATGAAAGACCCTACCCTTGGCCTGGAACTTTGTGACTATTGCTAAGGGCCTATACCAGGGTTGTCCAACTTATTTTTTAGGTGGGGCAAAAAAAACTTTACTGCAAAGGCGGGCAAAACCTATCGGCAAATTTTGTATTGAACATGAAAACTTTATATGAAAAGTTAAACAAACAGATATATTAGAAAATTATGAATGCGAAATGCTATATATTTTGGTTGCAGAGTGTTTATCATACCACATTTTAAACTGGTAGCTTTGATTTGTTCAGCTTCATAAGAGAAAACGTCCCAATGATTAGAATGCATTTTGGCGGGAATGGCACACCATCGACATATGCTGGCTTCAGCTTCTTGCAAGTGGCCAAACTTCATTTTGCAGCAAAATTTTGTAATTATGCTCATGTTGAAGGTCGAGACAGCTTCGCATGAATAGAGGCGTTCAGTGGAAATCAGGAATCAACAACAGACCCTTAGCGTATGTACTCATTAGTGAGTTAGTAGCTAAGTAACATACAGATACAGATACAGAGATCGACATAGCTCATGGGCTAAATTTTAAAAGATTAATTGATTTAGCAGGGGCCACAGGAAATCAAACCGCCTGCGGGCCGTATGTTGGACGCTCTTGGCTTATACTATACGTTGGTGTGGCCAGTGTGTCATAATAGTACATGCTGCTCAAATCGATAAACCTAAGCAAAAGCCGTGCAATGAAATGAATGATACTACATGTGAGTAAAAAAAGGTAAAGATACTTGGGTAATCATGAAATTACCTGTTAAATAAATCGTTGTCTTCGCCTCCCCATCCCTTAATTTTCAAGTTGAATCCGCCAACTTTGAGGTAGTCAGCCCTGTAAATGCAGGCCATACCAAAACCCAGCGGCCGCCATGTGCCCGACTCTGAGTCAATCTCTACAGTATGCTTGTCCGTTCTATTCTTATTGGATATCTGCGGGTTGTATTGCGAGAACAATATCGGGTAGTAAACCTGTTTACCAGCTCTCGTATTTGCTCTGCATCTCCGCAAAAAGTTACGATCGAAAGTTACGTCAATGTCGCAGAAAAACATCAATACGTTTCGCTTGCCATTCCATCGGTTCACCCCATCATCTAGCGCGCGGCCACGCGAGAACGGCAAATCCTGTCTCATAATATCGTATCCTATAATGCGCGACTTTTTTGCAAACGCGTTAATCGTATGTTTCAATTTAGCAGCAGTAGTTGAATTTCCGTATATTACAATTGTGAGAAAGACATTCTCTTTGTTCTTTGTACATACTTCATGGAACATATGAAGGAATTTTTCCAAGGAATGAGACCGTCCAGAAAGAGGAACTATAATATTGATGAGCTCCTTCAGCCTTGCTGTCTGTTCCATTATTTTCCCATCGCTAATGTACGGACCAAGCGGCCTTAGAACAGGCACAGTAAAAACCTTCCCCGATTTCGTCCTAGCTGTAAATATATACTGGTTTCCTTTCAGAGGATCTCCATTAAAAAGAATATCAAGGGGTTCTAGAGTCTTTTCAGATTTATCTTTTGAGTATTTTTTCAATTCTTTAACAGCCCAACTCCAGGCTGTTTTCAAGTCAATATTACGATGTTTTGCACCGAAATTTCCAATTTTCTGTTTTGGTTCCATGTACAACGGCTGTGCCTCGAATATTGAATGCAAATCGCTACTCAGGAAGAGCTCATCTTTCTGCTTTTCCACTCGTTTTGGAATAAAGTACGTCGAACAGTTTTTCGCAATAGTCTGTCGCTTTACTATCTCCCCGTAGCGGAGCAGTTTTGCAGTAACATTGGTTTGCTCGTAAATTGCCACTTGATGCTTCAAGTCCCGTATGGTGTCGATGTACTGACGAAGAATGTCCGACATTCGCTTCAGAGCCATGCAGCATGGCTTTGTGCCATTTCTCGCCACTTCGTCCAACTTATCGGGAAATGGTGTATGACTTTTGTCCTGCTTCACTCCTTTTCCTTTAATGTTTATTTTAGATTCATGCTCTGACGTATTTTGGGTCTCATAATTTTCCGAGAAGGATCGTTTTCGTATAACACTTTTAACTTGAGACAACGGTAACGGTCCCATTTCATTTTGTGTCGTTCTGTTAAGCTGTGATACAGTTTTCCGCAGCGTGTTGATAACTTTCTCGCGATATTTCAGAAGTTTTTCCTTCTCTTTAATTTCTTTTCGAAGATGTAGGACCAACTGTTTGTCCAGCTCGCATGACCAGCTTCCCGCGCGGAAAGACTCAAGTGATGCTTGACCGCTCATATAGTGTGAGTTTGAAAATATTAGATGAACAACCTGGAGTGCGGCGAATGTTAACGCAGACCCAAACAGTACCTTTACGTAGATGTTCATCATTTTGAGTTGCCGTTCTATTGGTAACAGGTATCTACGAAGCCACCTCAAGAAGCCCGAATGACCGCACAACACATGATCTAAAATATAGAAGTAAAAGACGTTTCAATTTTGAATCTAAAAAATAGAAAATTACTGAGCATGTCTAGAAACGATGAGAAGAGAAGATACGCAACTTTATTATTTAACACTTTATTGGTACTGATATGCTTTTAGCAACCAAGCATCGGCGTAGGAGAGGTAGGGGCTGCGACGGCTGCAGCCCAACCCCCTCATCAACTAAGCCACCCCCCTCCAAAATATTTGCATCCACTACGCCCATACAACCATGACAAACTATTCAAACTCGAATCAGCCAAAAAAGTCGCAAGCTATATGCGAAATATTTGCTGGTGGCTCAAGTTCAATACTACAGATGCAGGATAAAAAAGACAAAGATTTATTGTTTAGGCTCCAATTCTAATTGCAATAGAGGACTGTATAACTTCGATCGATCATAACGTAAATTCTAGTTTAGATCCTAACTTCGATCCGTACTAATTCTATGTCTTTTCTAATCTCATTCAATTCAAAGCTTATTTTTTAATTGCATATTTCAATACGCATATTTAGTGACTACAACAACTACAACAACTATTAATCAGGAATACGCTACACTAATTATTAAGGAATACACTGCAACTATTATTAATTGTTTACAAGCTACACTAAAATAAGTTCGTGTAGGAGAAGCGCCTTAGGCGAGCAAATTTCTGTTTTAGTTTAATGTACGTCAAATGTCGAGAGCCACTGTCATATTAGCCTGTGCTCCTGACACTGCTTTCTAACATTATTTTGAACAGCCATTAATTCGCATTTCTTTTCCCGAATACTTAAAATCGAGGGGTGTATCACTCTTCCCAAATAACGTACGAGATTTTTTAGAAAAATAGGATTTCTAGGGATTTTAGGCGGATTTTCTCCAAAACAAAACTTTTTGCCAAAGGCGTACGAGATTTTCATGGAGTGACATCGGTTATAATGGGCCACTTTTATCGGTCTAGGACATTGTTTTATGCCTCCAACAATCACAAAATCATAGTTACGGCATATTATGTAGTTCATACTTTACTATAAAACCAGAGTGTTACGATTTACCAAAACATGATAAAAGAAGGTAACACCTGCGTGTTAATGGCACTGAGTCATGATAAAAGATTGCACGATTGTTAGACCTGAAAGTGATCACTTGGTATTGGTTTTATTGCTGGCGAGATCACACGAACTGCCGAATGAAGATGAACCCCAGGAGAGAACACCTAGTCATCATGACTTTGTTCCTTTCAATTAATTTTTTGGCATGAAATTTGAATCAAGACTTGCACCTACGTTAAAATGGCTAATCTGTGCCGAAACATCTTTGAATATGTGACCACTTCCAGATTTTGCAACCGTTTACGTAAATCGAATGACGGGCCAATGGAGATGAAATATGATGAAATATGATCTTGATGCTCACGAATCACCCTCTTTCCAGAATTAATAACAGTCCATGGCGAAGAAATTTGTCAAAGTACGACCAGGCGAGCACAAAGAAATGATGCTACCAAGAGCATAATTTCGATTCTTATGCTACCAATTGAGGGTTATTGCCAAAAGACTTCCATTTGAGGGTTATTTCTTAACACTTAAGCTTTGGCCCTCTTTGACCCTGAATGGCCATAATGTGAGTACCCGCGCCGGGAACAGGACACCATTTAGCAACATGAAGCCCCCATGAAACCTGAGGTGAAATTTTCTAGTTCGTTTTGTGGCAAGGACTCAATTCTAAGCCTCAAGCAATAGCTGAAATGATCAATATATTGTCCTGTCATAGTTTAGCTTTTTATTGAAAAAACTGCATACTTTACAGGCAGCGTTCAAAGCAGTGTTCGTTTGCAGTTGCATGTGCATGCACGATCGTTAAAACTGCTGATTAGTCTCTGTGATTTGATTGGTTTCGACCATTTGAATAGACCAACATCAGCACCACCCATAAAGCGACCGAGTCCAGTGCGTAGGGACAAGCATCGATTCCCAAGTTAAGAAAATAGAAGTCCTTTGTTTTCAATTTACAATTCCTTTTGTTTCTATTGTTCTCAAACAATGGTGCTTCTCCAATTCTATCCGTCCTCATTGCGAGGTGTATCTGTTCTTTGGAAAAGGCAACTTCTTTGAAAATGCTCTTTGGCTATAAAGATTTTCAAAATGCCATTTCTAGTCTTAATTTAATTTTTTCTAGAACTGGAATCGCTGTTTACGTCGAAAAAATCATTTTTTTAACTTTGTCCAAAAAAGGGAACTCTTCTTTTCCCTATTTGAAATAAAAATGTTTGAAAGGAATCTTCTTTGAAGATGTCAAGAAGCGAAGGAGAGGCGTATGCATCCTCTATAACCCAGCGAAAAGCAATTCAACATGGGATGATTTTGACGACTATGTTATATTCATATAGCAAAATCTCCAAGAATTTTATATACTGTCAATTTTGAAATGCCCTTTAAACTTTCTGGAGAGATTGCAGATGATTTGCAGATGAATGGAAATTTGTAATTTTACTTCCAAAAATTTTGATACCTTGAAAGCAAGGCACTGAGAGCTGGCCTAATTCTTAAGCGATTATGACCCCCGTTAAGGGGCATGAGGCCCCTTACTCTCCAGAAGAAAGATAGTAGGTACAGTCCTGCATTCTTATTAATTCGTACTTCAACTCTCAAACATGGAAATGATATTTCATATATTTTGGATGCGATGGCTGACAAATAAGGTTACAACCAGCTGAATATCTTCTTCATTTCCAAGGGAAACAACAGTTTGGGCAATAGAGTTCTAAAGTCATGACGTCACAGAAATCTATTTTTAGAATTTATGAATTTGGATTATTGAATTTAGATCCCATAGCCTGAAAAAGCATCATGAAACACCTCGAAATAGGCACTGTATTAAATAACTTTTTACTTACAAGACTCCCTGCAATTGCGAGCTCGTTTGAAAGGTAATTTCAATTTGATGCTATGTTTGGTTTCAAATAAAGAGATATGTAAACGATAGTCTTTCATATAAAGAGATATGTAAACGATAAGTTTTCCAGAGCAGCTTAGCTACTTTTTTTGTTCATGAAACAACTACAGGCCCAACACATCGTAGTGTTTATTTGCCTTTCCTCCTCTCATTTCACAAAGGCGCTATTTAAAATCCTTTCTTCATTATTTACATTTCAAATTCTTTTCAGGTGCTCATTGGTGCTGGGGTATGAAATTCTAAAAAACCTGAGAAATTTAAAATAAATTGAAGATAACGTCCTTATCACCCATTTTTGTTAATCTTTGCCAAAGTTATTTCTTCTGAAAATATTATTATGATAAACTTTTTAAAAACATTTCTTTCCACTAAATAATATCTAAGAGAGATGATTGTACGATCTGTAATATTTTGATAATATAGTGAGATCGTTACCTTGTGATGCCTGAGCTTTGGTTTCGCGGCGGGTTGGTACGAATCCATTAGAACTATTTGCATCAAGATAGTTAAGACGAACAAAAATAAAAGACTCTGTCCATCTACCCTTGCAACAGCAGTTAAGACTGGCTTAACCACAAATATCTCACCATGCCTGGTGGCGTTCGTTCAGGTCAACAAAGCACATCGAGTCCGCCTGCCATTTCTAAACTGTTCCATGAAACTAGAAATAGCAGCACATAAACATCAGAAATTCTACTTTCAGAACGATATCCTCCATTTGCCAGCTAAGGATTGTCAGATGAATTGAAACCACACCTCCCGTTCCGTTTCTCGCACTTTTATGGCGATAGCTGTTGTAGTGGTTAGCACGGCTTTGCGAATTTGCCAGGAAACTTTTGTTGATACTTGACGTAAGCAGAATCACATTGTCTTCATTCCATAATATATTTGAAAAGGCTTTCAATCCGCATATTTAATCTCAATTAAGTCAAAAACAGACACCATTAGAAACTCAAACAATACAGACAATCTAAGCACTCAAAGCATTAATAAAGTCTCGTAATATTAGCAAATCTTTACCCTAAGCATTCTTTTAAATAAGTTATTTCTCTATTAAGTTAGCCGAGATTAATTCAGCAATAACATTGACCCCGTAGCTTGTGGCATTCTTGTCAAATGTCTATGAAACCTGCAAATCTGCGGACCAAAGAGGCCGAATAGGAAGGGGGTAGAAGAAGTCGTTGTGGTTGCAGCTAATAGGTCGTATATCCCCGGTCTTTCTAGCAGTCAGGCGGGCCCCAAGCCCCCCATAGCTGCTCCAAGTTTAATTATTGAATGTATGTGGTTGAGTGCTCAATAAATAACATGTTTGCTAGGTTTTTTCCTCGACGAATCTACGAATTAGATTTCTCGCTGTTCAAAGAAAAGAGAATCTTGAGGTTGAAAGTGAAAAACAAACGATTTCGATCTAACAGTTGAGGGATTTAGCTCCATCTGTCTTGCAATTTGACATTTGATTTTAAACACTGATCTCAGTGGTTTCAAATGGTTCGACCGCGCCACACACAGGAACAGGGCATTTCGAAATTGGCAAAAGGAAAAATGCGGCCGCTTGCCAGGCTATTTCTGAGATAAGGGAGGAAACACTTTGTTATGTCTCCGACTGACAGCACGGCTTTTGATAGATTCTATTCATTATTGTGGTTTTTATAACGCTCATTTTTACTCTTAGGCTAGCAGAAGTTATATTTGAAACTGGAATAAAGAGATTAATTGACAATAATAAAGTGCCTCTGAACATTCAAACAAAACTTAGCCACAAACAAAACCAGGGAGGAGAGTGGTGATGGTCTGTGACGCAGGCTAACAAAACTTCTTTCAATGAAAAATCTTATTGAATTGAATGAGAAATTGGGGCTGATGAACAGTTTTGGTCTTACTTCTGTTCAATACCGCATTTGTTTCTCATGCCGCATTTGTTTCTCATGTTGGGCTATTCATGCCGCATTTGTTTCTCATTCGTTTGATTAATTGTTTTAAAATGTCGCAAGGAAGCCTTTCTTAGGGTAAGGTTAGCGGGGTAAACCCTACATCACAGAATATTTCTATTCTGTGCCCACACCAAGCTCCAAAGAACATCTCACACCAAGCTCCAAAGAACACCTTTAAATGAAGATTCGACATAGGCTAAAAGACACCGATACCCCCAATCAGCGGTGGCGGAAGCTACTGCATAGTGGGAGGGTATTGGACGTGACCAGCGAGACCAAGCCCTTTTGCCTCGCTTCGGTGCTTTGTACCAGGAGAATTTTCCTTAGGTGAACATATGATCCACCCCTACCTAACGCTTTTAATCAATTTATAGAAACTATATGTGGACCTTATTTTGACAAAAATGGGGGGGGGGGGGTAATTAACCCCATACCCTCGAACGACTTTTTGAACGGATCTTGAATCTTTTTACTGATATTTTATCTGTCTGACTAAAGCTAAAAACAAAGCTCATTTGATTATCATCCTTTTCGACAGTTCTTGGCAAGATGGCTTTTCTTTCCTCCTGGTGTGGACCTCAGTCATGCATCGAACGGGTTCCGATCGTTGAATCATGAGAGTTTTTCTTATGATTCAGCGTGACTAATTATACCAAACTGAGTCACGATTATCTGAAAGATCAGCCAAGTAAAACGTCTAGAAGACAATCATATTCCTTATTTTACTTTGTTTTCACGGAATATTTTCACTTTATCGTTTCGATCAGTCGAATTAAGGTCGTATTTCAGGTCATCAGGTCAGTTGCGGTTATATTTCTAATAGAAGAGTCTAGAAAAAATAAAAGTATCTGTTGATCGAAACAAGATTTGTAAAATTTTGATCGCTTCGGCCAGTCGTGCTGGGACCATCTGAACAAGGGGTTTCGGTCTCGCTAAATCAATCTGAACAAAGGGTTTGTGTGACTTTGATCTTCTTGAAAACGTATTTCTTGGCAAAATTTAATTTTATTGTATCTCATCACTACAAACCTAGAAAGAACAACCTGTGCTCAGCTAAGGAAGGTGCGCATATTTTAATGTTAATAAGTATGGTCCATCACGACACCAATGTGCTTTTACATCCAATCCCGCTTCCAAATAGAGGCACTTGTCATCCACCTGAAGGCTAAGGAGGCGATGGGGGCTAAAAGGGCTTTAGTATCCCGACCCGTAATATATTCACCCTCCCTTGCCTCATCCTAGTCCGTAGGAGAACTCCAAGTGACATAATACTCACCAGCGTAGTCAATATTTTAGTCTGCAGGACTCAAAACTGTACCTGCCCAGTTCCACAATTTATTGCTGAAACTCCATTGGAATGTTTTGGATAAAGGACACTGGAGTCAATAAACCAATGATCAACCAGTGATCTGAAGGTGGTCATGGTTAACACAATGCACAGGTGTTGGGGTGACAGATAGGACGAGCCCAGTCGGATAGCGTTAGACACCTGCAGGCGAGGGGCAAATCACTGCTTAAAATCACGTAATCACAAATTAATCACATTAATAAAAATCCAAAGTAATCATACAGTATAACATTACTCACAAAATATTACTGAAAAACAAATATTAGAATCTTTGACAACGTTTATCGGCATATGTTTTTGAAAAGTGCAATATTTAAAATGTCCCTTTCGCACTTTTCCAAACTTTTCATGAACACTTTTGAAAATCTGCAAACGCACGCTCAGGAACATGAATATAACAACAACAAGTTTTTCTAAGTACCCGGCTATGGAGCAAAAATTGAGGCCACGTTCTGATGTCAGGGTCACTGAAACAACCATTGCTGTTTTTGTTGCCTAAATGCCACTGAAGTTGATCTGACCGAAAACCACGCCTGATAGCAGTCATTGTTCACCCATTGCTACAGGGGTGGATCCAGACAGCTCCGGCTGTTGCAGTTGCACTTGTTACATTTATGGGAAATGATTTATGTCAGATTCTTGTAATTTCCCCAAATAAAGTTCGATCTTTCCGGAACTTGGAATTTTTTCTATCGGTTAAAGTTTCAGGAATGACAGTTTCATTTTCCAATAGCGATGGGCAAAGAACATAGCACATAAATGTGCCTTAATGTCTTTTGCAAGTTGTTCAACAACTGTCTCAATAAAGCCTGAAGTAGATGGCCCACTGAACAGAGCACATGCATTTGCCTTGATGTCTTTGGCAAGGTGTTCAACAACTGTTTGCTGTTTTTCATTTCAGGCTATTTGCATCCATGTTGCTAATGCATCTATGTTCAGGAAAATTGCTTTTTTATGCATATTCAAGTTTTTAAGCCTAACGTAGATGGCCCACACAAAAGAAAAAATGCATTTGCCTTGATGTCTCTTACAAGGTGTTCAACAACTGTTCACTGTTTTTCATCCAAGGCTATTTGCATCCATGTTATTAATGCTACTGTACAGAAGAGATAGCTTCATTGATGCATATTTAAATTCTGATGACGAAAGTAGATGGCCCACACAACAGAAAACATGCATTTGCCTTGATGTCTTTGGCAAGGTGTTCAACAACTGTTCACTGTTTTTCATCCAAGGCTATTTCCATCCATGTTATTAATGCTACTGTACAGGAGAGATAGCTTCATTGATGCATATTTAAATTCTGATGACGAAAGTAGATGGCCCACACAACAGAAAACATGCATTTGCCTTAATGTCTCTGGCAAGGTGTTCAACAACTGTTCACTGTTTTTCATCCAAGGCTATTTCCATCCATGTTATTAATGCTACTGTACAGGAGAGATAGCTTCATTGATGCATATTTAAATTCTGATGACGAAAGTAGATGGCCCACACAACAGAAAACATGCATTTGCCTTGATGTCTCTTACAAGGTGTTCAACAACTGTTCACTGTTTTTCATCCAAGGCTATTTCCATCCATGTTATTAATGCTACTGTACAGAAGAGATAGCTTTATTGATGCATATTTAAATTCTGATGGCGAAAGTAGACGGCCCACACAACAGAGCACATGCTTTTGTCTTAATGTCTCTTACAAGGTGTTCAACAACTGTTCACTGTTTTTCACTTCAGGCTATTGTCACCCTGCATCCATAATGTAGGAAACCTATCATATTGATTTAATATTTCGCTTATTCTGCTGTTCAGAAAAGATAACACTGTTTTTAGTTGTCTATGTTATCTGGGCCATCGCGAGGCTAGCCTTGTTGGGGGGGGGGGAGGTTTGTGGAATACTATAAATTTACCTGATAAAAGGATTTTTGCCTGAAATTCTTTAGTTGCTGTTACAAATTTCTGCAATGCATTTTGTCAATCTAACTCTGTAAATAATTCGCAAGTTTCATTTTAATTTGATAATAACGGAATTTTCCTAATAGTTTTGTCAAATCTCTATATCGGAACGGGAAAGGATATAGTTACTACCCGAGGCGGCACCATGGTTGCCGCCGAAGGAGCAGGAAATTTTCGAATTTTGATGTTTCCAGTTTCCTGGAAAATGCACTTTTTCAAGCACATTTCACTAAAGCAATCCTCCTAATCCTATTGAAAATAATTTTTTTGCAAACAAATTGAACAGCAGATAAAAACAACTGGTACAATTTCGCCGTGGTCTTGAAAAGTACCATGTTGTCAGTTACTTCTAAAGCTAGGTAACAAGCAGCACTTGTTGTCAATTTAGATCCCTCTTTCCATCTTAGCATGCCTTTTGAATGTTAAAAAAAATCTGGAGTTCATAGTGAATTGCAGTTGACGCTTCTACCGAGAAACTTTAGGGGAAATGGACACAAGAGACAATTTTACCTAAAGAGGGCCTGGATTTTTCGATTTAGTGCCAACAAGAAATCTTCAAATCTTCAAATCATTAGTTGGTTTACCTTCATTCATATAAAGTAATATCATATTTAACCAACGGAGCAACTACCTTTGCTTGATCCTTTATTGATTTTATGACATGAAGGTCTCTAAAATACCTAAAACCTTTCTTCCACAGAGCGGATTTTACCTGAAATTTCCTATTAAGATACTATTGGGGGGAAGGACGGGGTGTGACACCCCCACACCCCCGGTCACGACGCCCCTGAATGTTATTAAATTTTTTACCTTTTTTCTTTCGCAAATCTGCAACGGTCAAATTTTTCTCTGGGTCCTCTCCTGTGCGGAATTTTATTTTTCAATTTCATATAGTATGTTGCAAAATCATTGCCAAACTGGCATGATTGTTTGTCATTTAACATATGAAACATTGTTGTTTAACTTGGCTTTTGAATTGGTTTACCGTCATGTGTTCAAACGACGTTTATTGCACATGAAATTATTTGAGAGCAATTTTTGATCTATGATTCAATTTCTAAATAATCCTAAATTGATAAAAAATTAATCACTTTTATCTCCTAAAACCAAATTAATAACACACAAAATTGATTTAATCGTAAAATGATCACTAGTGATTATTAATCTCGTACACCATTTTCAAGAGTAGTTTGCTCCTCGCCTGCAGGTAACTGGCAACCGTACCGTACCCAGTGACGCCCCTGTACCACCATTTCTTTTGGTTTATTCTCAACAGTAGAGTTGAAAAAATTAGCGAAAAAGATACCAGTGATTGTATTTGTAGTGTTGTAAATTTTTCTTAGAATAACCCCTGTTACAGTAGAATGCAATATTTAAAAGCCTATAATACAAAAATTTTATATCGACAAAGAGTTGACTCAAGTGAATTTGAGAATTTTTTCTTATTTTGAAGACGAATATTATTACGACAAGCAAGTAAAATCTAAGAGAAAAGGAGACGAAAGAAGAACTTATAGAACAATCAAAAGAAGGGGTAGAGAGCACGGAAGGACCATCAACTGATTAACCTCGTTATGATCGATTGATCAGGGACGGAACGGGTGAAGGACCCATGAAGTTCAATTTAAAATCGAGCAAATTGTATTCACATTGGCTTCAAAAAGCAGATTTGTTGGTCTGTTGCGAATAGCGGCAGGAATTTCATTCTACAGTATTACAATCCTCTTATACAATCATGTAGGTGCTCCACGAGGATGAATCATTAGGCCAAAAATGTTCTCTACACAACCTAGATTATGTTATGTAATCTCCAAGACCGATAACACTGTTTTAGTCAATGCCAAAGAGCCGAGCACAATTTGAGAAAATCCTAACAAATTGGAACTTAGGTTCCTTGCTTGTTAACATCATAGTTACACATCTTTATGGTCAACATGAAAAACGTCGACGTTGACCACTATTGAAGTCAAGCTAAATGGACTGAAAATTAGAAAAAAAACGACAGTCTATAGATGATTGAAAAATCAACATTTTAAGAAGGTAAAGTCAACATTTTAGAAGTCTAGAGAAGGCAAGTAACAGAGCGTCCACCTGATTTTGCAGCTTATGTAAAGACAACTGCACAATAGACATTCTCACTCACAAAAAACCTTATGTTAATACAGCATAGGTTCCAAATCTTTGATTGGCTGAGCGACCAAAATTCTCCATACTCCATGAGCCAATCAGAATTCAAGAACATGACAACAAACGTGTCTCGCAGCTAGGTTTAGGCCTATTTTAGACATCCTCACTTACAAAAAACCTTATGTTAATACCATGTAAATTCGTTGTTGAATGGAGCCCCATTTTTTTTCATATTTTGAAAGATGTTAGCAAAAAAGAATTGAAATTACTATTGTTGATCATGTAACTTACAAGTTACTAAGCCTTTTTTAATGGCTGTAACTAACAATTTCATATCGCTATGAAGATCCCTTTGTAAGTCGTTTTACACGTCAAAAAGTGCCAACACGAATTTAACATCGGCAACATGGCTTTTTACTGCTAAGAAATACCAAGAAGAGTTAGCTTGAGATTGGCACTGCTTTATTCCAGAATCATTTTACTCCGAAACTACTTAGCACTGCTTTACTTCAGAATCGCTTTGCTCCGAAACTTTTTAGCACTGCTTTATTTCAGAATCGGAATAAAACGAATAACAAAAATTGTTGTGAGCTTTTTGAGGCTGATTGATAAAATATAAGCAACTGACTACTGCCATGCATTTGTTAACCACTTGTACTGTTTAATACTCTAGTGGACACGATCAAATTGAAAGATGAAAACGGGTCGTTTAAATAGTCGGAGCCTGACCAAATACAGCACTCTATTTGTAAATAACCATGGTTTGCTTTTAATTAACACAATCATAAAGCTGTTCTCCTTTAAAGATGGGTGCAATTAGCCAACGATCTGGTGGAAAATCGAAAGTAGGCAAAGTAAAAGACTTGTACATGAAAAGGTGTCTAAATGTTCTAAAAAAGAGGACTTTTGAATAGCTAGCAACATCTCTATAGCCCATTCGTTAAAAAGATTTATGGTGATGGAAAATAAGACTCCACTAAAGCTGATTCTATATGGCAGATAATTTGCAATCTAACAAAGTCACTCTCTTTTCCCAAATAATATAATCGAATCGTCCTAAAGAGTTGCAGGAGAAAACAGCATATAAACGACTATTTAAGATACCTTGTAAAAAATGACGGAATTTTGATTTTACCTAGCCTGATAACCAGCCCATTATTCTAAAGGATAATGGGTTGTTTATCAGGCTAGATTTTACCAATTTCAGCTCAATTTTATGCAGCATTTGAATAACGAAATAAAGGAAGAGAAATTCAACTAAAAAAACATTGACAAAAACGTTTTCTTTTTCCCATATCACAGTGACATCACATATTATATTATTCTGACTTGCACCTCTCTGTCTTGAAGATTTGCAGGCGTGACTGAATTTCGACGCGCTATCACACATGTTGATATGCTTCGCACATGCAGTTTTTTGCTATGCTCTCCGGTATGCTCTGGCGAAAGTTAATAAGAGTCGGGGGAGGGAAGCAATTCGATAATGTCGAGATATGGATGAGAAAAAAGGCCACTTAAGCAAAAACGCTCTTTTCTTGCAACATCTTTTATATGAAAGATCAAAGAGAGAAATGAAGGTTCAGAGGATTACACAGGGTTATGTTAGCTCCGTATCCGTTTTGCTTCATTTCATCGCATATTCCCACTGTCATTTTAATCCGTCCTCGCCTGACTCCGCTTTCTTGGCTTGACTTGACTTTTAACTTGCATGTGTATGGGCACATCAAAGCTCGCTATTGGTTACTTATTTTGTAATATTTAAAAAAGAAAAATAAATCATTGGGATTAAGAAACAGTGAGCTTTAAATGAAACCCCTAAATATTTTGTACATCACTGTGTTCTCTTTAAATACCAGCTAAAATATCAAAAATTGAAAAAGATCCGCCAGTCTGCAAAATTTAAAATGAAATAACAATGTAAATTTTGAATTATAAGTTGAATATGTTGAAGCCTTCAAGCAAAACTGAAATTACAAGTTAGCATTGATGCCTTCTTGCAGCTATCAAACCAATGTTGTCACCTTTTGTTTCTTCTACGATGGCTGAATCGATGAAGGAATGTGCTTCAAGAGTTAACTTTACATGATACCTCAGAAATGCCACATCCGACATAAGGCTTCAGTCTTGTGTCCCTAGCATCCTTTTCATTAACACAAGCACATCTATAGTCAGTTTGGCCTGGCTTGAAAAACATCCTTGGTACTCCAATCCAATCTCGTTTAATGCCACCACTATGGAATAGAAAATTAGAAAGAAGTAACTTAAATGAAGTCTTATCAAAAATTGATATCACAGAAACAGCTTTTTCCAAAGACGTTTTTCAAGAGTTGATTAAAATAAAAGTTTTTACAAGATCAATAACAGATCAACAAAATGATTCAGTATTACAGTAATAATGGCTTGTTATTTTAGGCTGATTTACTATCATTGAATAGCGCAAGCCTTCATGAGATGAATGAACTGTTGGTCTCGTATATATATTTGGTACAAAAATAAAACTCTTGTCTCCCTACTGTCACTTCGACTCTGGAAAAAGCTAACAAAAGAAAAACGAAATTGGTTCGAGTTTGCCAATGAACAGAAGCCACAGCTCATTTGCCTCATAAAGGCCTAGCCCTGTCAATGATAGTCTTGCTTTGGATTCTTTTCCACCAAATAAAAGACTACAAAATGGGAGGGAGATTGAGGGGTTGTAGTTAAACTATTCTAGCTCTTTGTTTTATCTTGATATCAATAAGAAACATTCTGAAACTTTGAAGAACAATAAATCACCTTTCATCTGTACACCAAACTGTTGTGCCTTCTTCCTTGGTCCACCTTGAATTGCACTCAGGAAACCTGGTTTTATCTGCCTTATCTTTCTCTTTTTCTCTAAGTCCTTTCTTTACCTTTGAATCGAATTCTTTCAAAACACTGGTTTCGTCACCATTTGAATCATAAAAAGTGCCAACAACTTTTCCAATATAAGTGTACTCATTGCTAAAAAACTTCTCCCAGTCTGATATCGATAAACATTCCTCATCTGACAAACCATCTATGTTGTCAACAAGGCCATTCTTATTAAAATCCCCAGTTACAAATGCTTTTGTACCATCAATACCTGTCAAAATACAAGGAAAGTAAAATGAAATTAATAAAAGAGCCTTTGCCTCGAGAAATACATTGCCTGTTAATTAAATTTGTGGACTTGTCAAATGGAGCTATATATACTATTACTAGCCATGCCTCTAGATGGATAATTTGATTGATAAAATTTATAAACTAGATGTAAAGAGCATCAGTCAAGAAATCCTTTCAAGCTCGCTGACCCAATGATTTGAAAGTCCGTTGTATAGGTTGTGTACAAAATATTGATTAAACTTGCTTTTGGGTGCCTGGTTGATCACGCGCCTCATAGCAGAATTTTTCATTGAGGCGCACGATTCATAACATCGCACTGGTTTAAATCGCACAGAAAAGCAGTATTATCAATAAAAATGATGTTACCGCATTCCGTGGGAATTTAGGCTTTGTATCATATAACTTTCGTCTTTCAACTGATACAGGCACCGACAAAAGAAACTTCTGTTATTTTGATCCTAACACGAATTCATCACAGAAATTTTATTAAGAAAAAATAATATTCTAAAATTAAACATTCGATTTAAGTCCGGGTCCTCTATTCACAACAGTCTGACTCAATCTTTATCGTAGAATTAAAAAATCAATGTCTCCAGGTCAAATTCTTAATGACGTCAACATGACGTCATAGGTATTAGCAAGATAGTTCCTTATTTTATCTTGGTATAAGGCGTGACTTCATTCATTATAGCTTTCTCCACAACAGTAATCAAATAATTTCTTGAAGAACTATCATGCAATCCAAGCTGTTAAAGTGATATAATATACATTATGAAGATTTCACATTGAACAATTTCGATTTTCTGTGGTAATGTGACGTCACAGTGACGTCAGATAAATAATAAAGTAAAAAAACAATTATGAACTCTGAATGGCAAACAAACTATAACAATTACGAATTGAGAACAAGAACTCAGCAGTCACTAGTTTGATCGTCTATTTCGTCTTCCTCGTCATCTTGATACTGCATTTTAGTGCTAAAATCTGTATTCTCGCATTCAACGCTATGGCACATTTCTGTGCAAGATAATCTCTTATACACCAATTCAACTTACAGCCTCATTTTGAAAAATTCTTCCAATTCTTTTGCACAAAATTTTTGAACACAGATTCGGATTGAGAGGAAGAATTTTAGTCTGCTTGGAAGATTTCATTATGTTATTGCTTATAATATTGCTTGGCCCTGATTGGCGATTGGGGTGGTAAAGTTTCACCCAGAATGATTTTTGGGGTTAAATCCCTTACAAATTTTCAAACTTCATTTCTCCATAAAATCTCAAATACAAGCACAAACAACATGAAATTATGATGATAAAACTAAATCTGAGCTTAAAAAAGTTCGTACAATTAAGTTTTAAGAAATTTCCAAAAAGAGATCTGTATTCTTTGCAAACGTAAGTTAAATTGGTGTATCTTTGCAACCACATTTGACAAACTCCAATATTTCCTTTGGTACTATTGGCCTTAATTTGGCAAAGTTTGACTCACGATGGGAATTATTTCATACAGCAGCAGCATAATGGGCTCTTCTTAGGTGCTCACGGTGGGCAGAATAGGTTGGTGGAAGCTCCTTCATATCAATTTGCCTTTGGCTTCTGGCAGTTATTGCCATTCTGCTCAACAGATCTTTATGTTCCTTAACGATCTGATTCTTTTGTTCCTTTGTAATCTTGAAAACTTTGTTTGCAGCTGTAGACGTTTTTATGGAAGCTCGCTGTTAAGGTGCTCAGATACTCCTTTTTGGATTTGCTGCAAGTTTTTCTTCAAGAAACGCCTTTGTTAAAATCTTAGCCAATTTTTCACATTTCAGTAGCTTTTCTTGATAAACTTTAGGCAGAAAAGCATTTGCTACAATGTTTTCGAGAACTCCCCCTTCTTTTTCTCCAGAAATGACACCCTTCTTATTCAAATATGTGTGCAGTTTGAGCACAAGTTGGTTTTGTCTGCGGATAGTATGCTGGTTATCTTCACTATGTCTTTTACTTTTCTGCACTGCCCTTGATGAAATCTCTTTCAGATTCTTTTTCTAATCTTTTAAATGCTGCAACTTTTATTCACCTTCAGTGCATCCACATTATTCTGTAAGTTCTGGTAAGCAGGTGAATGCAATCCACTTGGATTTTGCACTAACTTTTCATTTCTAATATCAATTTGGCAAATGTTGCATTTCGTGAGTAATGTTTGTGGCTTTGAGCTTGTTTTGCATCTCATTCCAAAATAAGTCTAAAAATGCCGAGAACCAAGTGGCATTTACAAGGACTCTATCTATCAACAAAGCACATTTCGAAAACAAGGTCACAAATCTTGAAAAGAAGATGTCATTGTTGTGAGGGAATGATTAAGCATCCGGGCATGATTTATTCAATGAATCATTGCTCATATTCATTCATTCATTCATTCATTCATTCATTCATTCATTCATTCATTCATTCATTCATTCATTCATTCATTCATTCATTCATTCATTCATTCATTCATTCATTCAGAGGAATTATTCAGTAAGTATTTTCAACATATATTAACTTTTAGGGATTATATATAGCTTTCTAAGAATTCTACGATTTATCAGAAACGCCATGAGGTCATCACCATTCAATGATATAATAAATTGGGACGTGCCTCTGCATATATTTTCACCCCAAGCTGCATGTTATTGGCCAAATTAGAGTCAATTTAGGAAGTTTTCGTGAAAAAACATTGTTATGATGTCACCATGATGTCATTAAGAAATGGGAACGCAAATGTGCTGGAGACATCAATTTTTGAAAAGAAACGGTAATTTTTCCCTAGATAAGCTGCTAAGAATACAATTAACACACAGTGAGAACGAATTTACAATAGGATTTGGACTATACATAGCTTTGCTCAATCGTCTGACAAGTATTCAGCATGTTGATCAGCACACAAGCTTTATTTCTTGGGCAGGCCTTTTGCCAAAAGGCTTGCTGGTTATTGTATCAAAATTAGGGTCATCAACCTGATCAAGGCAAATTTTCCTTCTCCTCTCCAAGTATACTTTAACAGCACGGTGTTGAACCTCTTTCCTCTCCAAAGGCCTCCATAGTAGGTCAATTTATTTGATAATCATCAAATCTTTCATAGTAAAGTGGACAGTGCTAAGTCGCCAGTCACTCATCAGATAAGTTAAGCTAAGTTAATGCTCTTTCGACAGTTGAATTCAACCCAGAAATGCAAGTAAAAAGTTCAATCAAGAGTCAAAGGTTCGGAATTCTTCCCTCTTAATGCCAATATATTTTGACAGAGAAGCTTCGGTGACTTGCCTGCTTTGTGTAATAGAAATCTTGCCAACAAATTCATTTATGGTACTACATATTCACCATTGTCACTCCAATACTAGAAGTTGTAAAAATGCTTGGCAGAATAGATCTCTGCATCAGCCACAGGAAATCTTTCTCAAAGCAACTTTATCAGATCAGTTATTGTTAACCTCTTTGGTGTTGCCATTTCTTTACGAGCCCTTATGGAATATGCCATACTAATGATGAAAATGCCAGGGATGATTTTGGCATGCAGTACTGACTGGACAACTATACCAGTCACGGGCTTGCATTTTTCCTGATTAGCCTATTTTTATCCACAACTGGGATCCTTATTCTGATGTTTTATACTTTAAGAAATGTTTTTAGCATGCTGAAAAATGTTTGCATTTTTCAAAACCATTTTCAAATTTTGTACAGTTCAAAATTGTTCACATTTCTAAAATAAATTCAACTGAATAAGTTTATCTATCTACCAATATACTGATTGCCTTCTAAAAAGAAGCTTAACATATCAGTGAAATTTAACAATTAAGCAGTTTTTAATACTGCTTAATTTAATGGTATTAAGTAGGAAAAACATAGCATATTATGTTTGTCTGCTTCATGTTATGTTTCCACTATTTCATTCCATTTTAAGAATAAATTTGCATGATATTGTATTGCTTTTGAATGGTTTTTCTGTCTCAATTTCAGAGCAAGCTGAAAATAATACCATATTATCCTGCTCCCAGTTGCCACTGTAGACTACTAAAGTAAATACTTCAATACAAGTAGAAAAATTGTATTGACTACAAGTACAATACTATTACGATAATAGTTAAATTTTGATATTTACCCGTGAAAAACGAATAAGAGCCCTCCTTCCCATAATGTTGTTTCCCAGCACTAACATCGAAAACTTTCCCTAGGATGGCAAGGTATAACTTTTCCTTGGTATTCCTAGCACTAAATCTTGATAGTTCTTTCTTTGTAAATATAGTTTCTTTTGCGTCTTCTGCGAGGGAGTGAAATTTGGATACAAACTCCACAATTGGGTCATATTTCCACCATAAAGGTAGAAGAACAGCCAGCCCAACCACGACAATGGCTGTCGTTGTCAGGATAACCGGGATATCAGGCTGCAAAAAACTAGATTTCTTTTTGGTACCCTCTTCTACAGAAGCTTGGTTGTTCATGGCAATATTGAGTTCTCAGCCCTTCGATTCGTTCTCTGGAGGACTTCACTAGCAAGCATACCTTTCGATCAGGATTCACATTTAGGCCAAAAAGCCTCGTCTTCGTGATAGGGTCCGCGCGGTGATGGAATGTAACACTTTGAGACGGGAGGGGAGTAGCCTGTGCTCCAGACCCTTAACCTGAAGGAAGAGGACCTCTTCCTTCAGGTTAAGGGTCTGGAGCACAGGCTAGGAGGGGAGGGGAGGTTTTCCATCTTTGCTGATGTCACCTTGGTAAAAGAGGGATCATCTCTTTCAAGGAAAATTGCATTAAGCTATATTTATAAGGACTCAGACTCAAGTTGCTATTTAAATGAAGGAAGTGTTGGTACCTAGCAACAGGTTTATCTCCAGCAGAATATGAAGGTACAGAAAACTCTCTTCAAAATCTGCATCAAAACTGCTTTATGATACCTCACAACTGCTACTACCATAATCCCAATGATTCTCTCATAACTTCTTATCTCCCATTCATTTCTTGTTTTCATATAAAAATGTTTATCTATTAAAAAAGCGAAATGTTCTACAGCCAGTGTCGAAGCCTTGATGACAAATGAATGTGCTGTTTTGATTGCCGATAGACGATTCTGTAGTGATAACATCTAAGCTTTTGTTTTGTTCCCGCTGTGTTTTTCATGCTACGTTTCGCTGCTTGGATATACCGCTGTGTTTATTTAGAAATAGTAAGTTGGTTCGAAATAAGATAAAAACACGACGTACGTCTCTTACTATTGTTATACAACTAGTTTTGTCTGTCGTGCATCGTGTTTGTGGTTCGTTATTGTTAATGAGAATGTCTTTCGATGTTTGTGTCAGTAATTTTGTTTGTCATCGTGCCATCTCTTTTTAGTTGTTATTAGTTCATTTGCCTTTAATTTGTGTCATTAGGGTTTTGTGTGCGTCACTCATGTTGTTAAAAGCGTATGTTCTTTGAGTGCAAGTCCAGTCGAGTCGAAGTTTTCGTTGAATAAAGTCGTCATTTTGTAGTTGTTGGTTGCTGCTGATTATACGATCGCTATTGAAGAATCTTGGTTTTTTAAAAACGTTATTGGGAACTGGAGTCTGATTTATGAGCTTTATCTGCCCTGTAAAACTTAGTAGTTTTACATTGGTGACCACGACGTGACAACTCGCGACCTTCATTGGGAGCTGAAAAAAATGATGTCGTTGGAGCAATCGAAAGATATTTTATTAGAGATCGTCACAGAAGTAATCGCTTATATGGCTGAAAAGATAAGGCTGGCTGAAGAAAAAGCAAGAAACCCCTTCGCCAACCGCACAAACGTATACAGAGGGGAGGACGGACGGCCTATTTGTTACAGCTGCTTACGAATAGGCCACGTTTCAAAATACTGCTGGGACAGGCGATATGCCCAGGCTAGTCACGTCAAAGACAGTATCAAGTTTGAGATCCCGCAGTATGTATCAAATTTTCAGAACGCACTGGATGGACTTGAAGCCAAAATGAGGGACTTGAGGGAATTAAATCGAGAACTCAAGGATTGGACAATGCCCTACCAGTTTGATGTTGTTCCATCAGTGCCTAATCATTCTTATGAAACGCAAGGCCAGAATCAGATGGAATCTTACGAGCACGTTTCTTCGCTTGGAAAAGAGATTTGTCATGAAAGACAACAAATGGCTAATAAAAGGGAATCCCTCCAAGAGAAACACAAACTTGATTGGAAACACGGACATTTGAAAAAAGACTACGGAGAACCGCTTAGAGATATTACATGAAGTAGCTGTATTGTGAACTAACTGTATTTTAAATTTCTTGTTTTGTTTGTTGTTCTATTTGCATTTCTCTCTCTGAATAATTCAAGCCAGGAGGCTTGTCTTTGAAGGAGGGAGTAATGTTATACAACTAGTTTTGTCTGTCGTGCATCGTGTTTGTGGTTCGTTATTGTTAATGAGAATGTCTTTCGATGTTTGTGTCAGTAATTTTGTTTGTCATCGTGCCATCTCTTTTTAGTTGTTATTAGTTCATTTGCCTTTAATTTGTGTCATTAGGGTTTTGTGTGCGTCACTCATGTTGTTAAAAGCGTATGTTCTTTGAGTGCAAGTCCAGTCGAGTCGAAGTTTTCGTTGAATAAAGTCGTCATTTTGTAGTTGTTGGTTGCTGCTGATTATACGATCGCTATTGAAGAATCTTGGTTTTTTAAAAACGTTATTGGGAACTGGAGTCTGATTTATGAGCTTTATCTGCCCTGTAAAACTTAGTAGTTTTACACTATCGACTTCGCTCTTTAATAATTCGTCCTTCGAGACTGTTACTTTATTAACAACACAGGTTGTTAAAAATCTACTCACATATTAAAGATTTTGTTGACCATCTGAAAATTCAGCGACCACCTCATCGAGAATTTGGGGGTGTCACACTCCCCAAAACCCCCTACTGGCCATGTCCCTGGCTACAACTGTCTAAATTACACCCAACGTTTCCAAAAGTTGTGAATGAAATTTATCCATGCAGCTCACAAACAAGTTCACAAACAGAAAACAATGTGGTGAGTGGTTGTGCTTTAATAAGAACCACTCTTTGAGAATGGATCATTTTTCAAGATCATTTTTCTATGCCTAAGTCCTTCTCATAGAAAATTTTGGACGGATCCAACTGCATTTTCAGCTTGCTTGAGGCAAATTCATTAGAATTCTTGGTTAGAATCGAGGGTATCATTTCTGCCACCCCTTTCTAACCCAATTTGCATTATGTGTAGAGAATGTATGATTTGATTTCCATTCCGTTCTTTTCTTCAAAATTCATAAAATTATGAAGTGGAGAAACTTTAAAGATATACGAGAATATATGGAGAGTTATTGTTCGTAACCATTCGTATGGCCCCCTGTTTGTCAGAGAAAATAATAAATTGGTGTTCAACACAGCCAGAAAGAAATGACATAAAAATGGCAGTAACTTTCATTGCTATCCAATGCTTTGAGTTTTTGACCCTGTTTTTAATCTTGTCGAAATTCTAAAAGAAAATGCTTTTTTGATGACGAGTAACTGTGAAAACGTAAAGTATAATTTAAAGATAAAAAATGTCGCAGGGAGAAAAAGTAGTGGGAAGAAAGAATATTCATTTCTCAGAATCTACAACTTTTTTCCTGCAATGTTTAATTTACTTTCATATACACATCTTTTTTCCTCGAAACTTTTACGAATTTAGGCAGAACCAAGAAAGGCTTTCATTATATAGCACTCAAAGCATGGATGATACTCCTGCTGAAAATCACGAACTATCAACTCTAGTTCCCTCCAAAAAACAACATAAAACGCATTTACAGAGCGAAAACACTGGAAGAGCTGCATGTCGATTTTTAAAGGCTTCTTGTCATTGACACATTTATATTTAAATTGTTAGTAAGACATTAAATTGCTAAAAGGTTTCATTGAACATAAAGAATATTAAATAAAAGGAAATGAAGCATTTTTTCAGCCGTCTAATAGGACAATTTTTTTTATGTATCACACAGCATTCAATACAGCTTTATGCGGCTTTATGTCGCCTATCATTTAGTTCAGCTTCATATTTAGTCCCCTTTAGTTCAGCTTTATGAAATTTAGGAATACTATGTGATATAGATAGGAAACTTACACGACAAGTAACATAAAGGGCTGCATTGGATGCTTCATGACAATAGATACAACCTTATATAAAAGAGCTAAAATTTGTTATTTATGACATACTGAAAGCAGGTAGGACATGTATTACCAGAAATGGGGCAATAATACTGTGATAAAAAAAGAGATGCTACGCCACGAGGCATAAAGGGCTGTATCAAAAGCTTCGTGATATATGGGAATGGAACTTGATATAAAGGGCTAAATAACTGCTAAATGACATATAGGAAAAGAACGTGAAAACAATGCTATACTAAATGCTTCGCGACACAGAAAGATAAAAAGTGATATTGATTATAGTGTTGGGAAAAAACGTGACAATTAGAACTGAATTAAATTTGAGGTTGCCTTATCGTATAGGGGAAAAACGTAAAGAAAAGTGAAAAGGGTTGTTTTATATATGAGGATAAAGAAGAAACGTGACGTCTAGGGTTCGATTGAATATTTCTTTTTTCACAGGCATTTTACGTGCAATGAAAGGCTATATTGAATGTTTTGTGGCGTATGAGTCAAATCGTTAGTGTCGATATTCCATGGCAAACAGGGATACAACGTGACACATGGAGCAAATGGCTTTGTGACATTTGGGAAATCAATACTGCAATTATGGCACTATGACATTCTGGGTTAACTAAATTGAATTCACGTCAAATTTACGACTCTATCATATGCTCGTGACGATGATGGCTTGCAATTATTTTGGCTGTAATATTGATTTCGCGTAGCTGAAATGCATCCTAAAACCATTCAATGATTTTACGTGACATATTAAAATTTAAGTAACATTAAAGTTATACTATCGCAAGATTTTAACACCGCATAAACTAGACAAATGTAAAAAAATATGATATGTATTAAGCAAAAAATAGATGATATTTATATCTTTTATGAATAAGGGATCTAAATATTCTATTCTTAATGCGATATTTGACGAGTTTAATGAATTTTAAATACTTAAAAGGTCTTGAGGTTGACCATTGTTTGAGTAGTTGTTGGTAGTGCATTTATTTTTTGTTGTTCCTATGGTCGAAAGTTCTGTGGTGGGTTGGCGAAGTTCAGATTAGCCATGCAGATTAATCTCTTGTCTTCTATATTGACTGTTTATATCAAGTTGTCTTGTCAGCATGAAAGTATGATGGTGTCTAGGGACTGTGTATTACTTTTGCTGCAAGGTTCTGAATCTTTGAACTTTTTGCAATTTGGATTTGAAATGTCACTATAGTTGCTTATTCAAAGAACTGCGCCATTGACAACATTCTGTTTCCAGAATGTTTCTTTGCTCGTAGTTCCTTGTCATGTCGTGTCGTAAGTAAGTCACCTAGCACAGGCTCTTTTCACTTTTGTTATATAATCTTTCCATGTCAAAATCTTCATGCAGATTCCTTCTCAGGTTTTCCCTACAAATGTTGCTGTCAAAGAGGTTTCATTAGTTGTTATAAACCTGAGCAGGGATGTTTTTGTGCTGTTGCTTTGTTCCATAGATAATGCATTGGAATTAATCTCGGTTGGATTTTAAAATATTCAAAATATTCAAGAGAACCATTGCATTACATCATTGTTTCAAATTCGGAGTACATGCTTCAAGTAATTGCATTATGCAGCTGGAAAGAAATTGGAAATTTCAATTATGTAGATTGAAAAGACCATAGCAGCGAGAATGGCATCTTAAGGAACACCAAACCTTTGTTGGGCTAATGTCAGAGAGTTTGCTTTGATAACTTGTTGTCAATTTTGAAGATATGATGCAAACCAAAAGACTGAATTGTTAAGTTACTTCTATGAAATGGTTAGTTGAATCTCTGGTATCATCACAAAAATGGTAAATAAGGCGGTAATGAATGCTTTGTGACATCCGGATGGAGCTCAGGTTGGACGGCAGCACAGAATAGGTCAGGTAGAAAGCATCTATATGACATGTATGGCAGAGTCCAGAAAGCATTACGGTCGCACGGTCGCTTACTTTTCTGGACTCTGATGTACGGTTCCACGGAATGTGCCTTGACATAAACGGGTGCGACTTGAAATCTTGGGCTGTATTAAAACCTGGCTGACATGTAGGGACCCTACGTGACATATATAGCTGCTATAATTCTTGCAGGCAGGTAGGGATGAAACTTGGAAGAGGTCGTACGTGACATAAAAAGCTGTATATATAGCTTCATGACGTATAGGGGTGCAGCAAGGCTGTATTGAATGCTCCATGAGATATAGATCATCCATACAAAAAAATCATCCCTGCATGGTTGCCTTGTACCATATTAATGAAGAGATTCAACCAATGCAAAGAACCTAAAAAAAAAGGGTCAATTGATGCAATCCTAAAAAAGGAAACAACTTCAACGAAGGCGGCCAAGTAGCTTTTTTAGTTCTTTAACTCAAGAAGGTTGACGTAAAAAGATATGAAGACAAATGTTCAACTGAAGTTTTTTCCAATCCCCTCTTTTGTAGAATATTTACGGGATTGGTATAGGTTTTAAAGGGTAATCTCCAGCATTGGCGTCGCCAGCTCAAAAAACTGGGGTGGACAAACACTAATGTGGGGGGTCAAGTGAAGGACCTTGCGCAGTACAAACGCCTCGTCCCTCTAATAGAAACGAAACTCCAGAAAGGTTCCCGGTTCCTTGTTAAATATATATAAAAAGACTAAAGCGAAAAAGCACTGCGAACGTTCTATTTACATATGAAAAGATTCCTTGATACTGCGAACTTTACATTAAAACAACATATTCCATGAGTGAGATTATTTCTAGCGTAGCGTTCATCCTGCGAGTCGTGTCTCTCCTTGTCTGCCCTTTTCTTCGATGAGTTGAATTACATGTCATCAATCACATGACCTAATCGATTTCCTTCAAAGGCAGATTTTCTCGGCCACGTTCTTAAGGCTCTTGGAAAATCCTTTTTTGGTATTTTTTATCTATTTTGAAATTTTTAGACAAGCAACTTTCTCAAGCAGCACTTCCAAAAAATTGTTATGTCAACCTTTTTGCTAGTGCGAAAATCGAAATCAAAATCGATCTGGTCAGCCCAACTCACCCCCCCCAAAGGTTTTCAACGGATTTCGAGACATGTCCACCCCTGTCCACCCCATCGTAACGCCATTGATCTCCAGAACAAAATACCATGCTGAAGAAAAGGTGAGTGTAAGAACTTTAAAATTATCACATTTATGGTTAAAATGTATACAAAATGTATTTGGAAGCTCTGTTAATTAGACAAAGATTTTCATGATACCAAAAATGTTGACATAACAATTTATTGGAAGGCTACAAATCTTAACACTAACAGTCTGAGCAAGAGAATGCTGAGAAAGTTTAAAAATAAATAAAATTCTTATATCAATATTCGGTGAAAGTTTGCTCACATCAAGTCGCCTCTCAATTTTTTCCATTTTTGTTTACTATTCTTTGAAGCTAATCAGGATTCTTAGGCTCATAGTAAATGTATGTATCGTCAGCAAAAAGTAAAGTTTAATATGAGGATGACTGAGGCATGCCATTATTGCAACCAGTTCTTTCTCCCATAGAAATATTCAGGTCTTTTTTATTCCTGTTCTGAAATCCAATTAAAGTCAATTTTTCAGTGCGGCACATGCCTCTAAAGAGGTAAATCGTTTTTTATATAATCAATTTGCTGTTCGAAACGAGCAGTTGACATTCTAAAAAATCTAGAAATTTCGGCATCCAAAGCTAAAATATCAAGAACCAACTGAATTCAAAAAATTGCACCTAACTGCATCGATATACTCAAAAAAGTTTCAAAGTCTCTTAATTTTTTGTAAAAATATTGAAGACTAGAAATTGAAATGAAAAATTTTCCCACCATTTAAATGTAATGATACTAACATCACTCAGTTAATCATGCCTTGGTGTGTCTTGCAGAAGCTGCGAGGTATTCAATTTATGATAAAGAATTAGTTGCGGTATTTTCATCGATCTAAAAAAGATTATTGATACAGTTCATCATTAAATCCTGCTACAAAATTTTGAACATAGCATGATATCTAATCTAATACCCATACCATAATACCCCAAAAAAAACAATATATATTAATTGTCACTAAGTTATCCTTTGTTGTGTACCACAGTGTTCTGTATTGGACCCACTATTTTTCTTTCTCTGATATGAATGATATGAAGTGAATGATATGGCAGACGATTCAGATATCAATGATATGAAGTAACAAATCGAAGTCTTATTTCTTTGATAAAGCTGATGGTTCCTTCTGGTGCTGTTTCAATGAAAGAAACATTAAGATTTGTTTTAGTTCATTCGCAGGGCCTTCTTATAGATGAGCGTTATACAAGAAATGCAACGCATTTCTCAAATAAACATTCAATTTAACCTATGGAGCGACCCCAATGCCCAAACGAGACAGCCTCTTTCTCGCAATCTAGCTTAATCCAGCTGTGATCACAGAACAGAACTAAGGCAGAAGAATTAGCGTTTTTTTGTTGTTTTTGAAGCCTGAAGCACGCAAAAAAATTTCTGAATTTCCCTTTTTGCCTAGTTTTTGCTAGTGTAACTTGACAGTAGTTTTAATTGATCTGGATCAAGTCTCATTTCTATGTTTAAAAAATTTCCGAGACAGATACATGTTGGTTCGTATTGGTTTGGGGACTGGAGGCCCTCAGTATGTTTAACAAGTAGTTGAGCCACTCCTCGTAGCTTCCTAATACAGAAAATATGTTTGCGCTATTTAGGAAATGGTAAATCCATTTAGAAGAAGTCATCCTTTTCTATAAAAAGGTTCATTTTGATATGGTTATTTGTTTATTGGTAGGACCGAAATGCAGCAATTACAATTTTAAAGATACGAACAACTATATATTGCAACATTATCATTTGGAATTTTTAGCCAGCCCGGAGGAAATCAAAATTCGACGCCCTCGAGATGCTGCTTTCGTCTGCCATTCTTTTCTATTAAGAGGAGATAGCCATGTTTAACGGTCCTGGAGTTGTCCCACCAATCTGTTGCTTTGGGTGTCGTCTTGTAGAACCTTTATAAGGTGGCTTGTAAGTTACAGTAGAAGTAACTTTTATGATAAAAATTTCATGGAAAGTAGAAAAATCATTTCATCAAGCTGATATCTTATCTGGTAGTCTACGTTTTCTGAATAGCATAGCAAGAACCATGAAGGGAAAGGCTCTAAATTGTGTAACGGATTCAAAGAAAATCTATTTTGCAAGAATGAAATATTGCTAGTTACATTCCAAAGGTACAGATGCAATCCTAGTTGTTAAACTTGTATTTATTTCTATTTCTTAAGGCAGCGAACAGAGAACAAATGTGTATTGTTACAAATTTATCAATTACAGCGGGAAAGCAGATATTTGCCAAGCCTGTTTCAACAGATAGGTTTGTCAATTAAATATTGAAAAAGAACTTCCAGTTAAAATGTTTTCAGTTATAATCAGTCATAGAAAAATTTTAAGAGCTCAAATCAACCTTTTTGTCGTATAAATGATGTTTGCAGTGAAACTGAGGCATCACATGGTACGCTAAGTAAAAAACTTGCATTTCTCGACAATGGCTGTTGTAAATAAACCGAGCTCTTCGTGAATAAACTTTCTGAGCTTTAGAGTTTCAGAGAGTAATCCTGCTGCCTAAAAAGCATCTGGCTGTAAGACATAACAGATTTTTCCGTTACACACTCTTTAACTTGTCGGTGTCTTGTCTTGTCGGTCAGTTGTGCCCAGCTAATCAAAAACTACCACGGATCAGTAAAATTTCCTTACAATTCGATATCAGATCAAAAAGACCGTTAAAAAGGTTTCTTTGCAGTAAATCCTGCGCAAGGAGAGCCCTTCCATCTATTCAACCATCCAAAAAAGTTTCGCTATTCATGAGTTTACGTGCCAGTATGGTGCTGGCTTTGTTGGGTGCAAAGTCCAAAGATTTGAGGGCAAAATGAGCAGCAATGTTGTCGTTGATTTGAGAATACAACCAACACTGCCAGCAAAACAAAAACAAATTGACAGGAAGTTAAAGGGCTAAGGTCTGATTTCATAGAAACTAACCTTTAAGAAACTACAGAAATTAATGACCAACAGGCCTATATTTTTGCTGTGGATAACTGTGTTAAAGTGTGAAGCCATTTCAATCTGTTAAAAAATTCACTTGTTCACTTAAAAGGTTTTTACCTTATAGCAACAGTTAAAGCATATTATCTAATTAGTTGAATAACAATACGAGACAAGATATCAACCCTTATAAATGAAACGCACGAACATTGCGCAGGAAATGGAAAAGCGTAATACTTTTTCCTTTTCATGAGTTTGATAGAGGGTGCCTTGACCTCCACAAGATAGAGAGAGATGCGGATGCACATCTAGCCTGAGTTTCAGACCATTGGGGCTTTAGCCAAGCATATTTTGAACCAATATTACTTGTATATTGTAACTGGTTGTAAAGGCAGTATGCTGGCATAGGACATTCAGAAAAAAAACATCGTCAAAATTTCGAGCTAGTATCACGAGGGTAGCTAACTGTTAATATTTTGTGTCTTTTTCTATAGGCTGAAGAGATAGTAAAATTTCAATTGAAAAACAGAAGAAACTCTTGGTACTTTGAAAATGCAAAAAATTGACGAGTTTAATGCTGGCTTGAATACTAAGAACACTATGTGCGCAAACATGATAGGAGATTGTGAAAATTTACTGACGGCACGCGTTTCAGGCTCATTTGTTTCCAAAATATTTTACTATCTCTGCATTCTATAGATCTTTCCGCTCCCAGATCAATTGAAGAAGGGAAAAGGCCCCCTACATACAGCTTGCATCCATTTTCAACAAACAGTTCATATACGTAAATTGTGCCTGCTTTACTTTAGTGTTGTAAAAGTTCAATCATACGCCAGAAGCGACCGGAGCTTTCTAAATCTGGAAGAGCTTAGAATATTGTGTTCACAGATAACTTTTCCTTTACTTGCTCATCCGACTTATCCAACTTATCCTAGTCCTAATCCAGTTGATTATCACTCTAGAATATCATTATCTTTATTTCATAGTAGCCTTATTTTGGCGCGATGCGTGAGAAGATATTTTTGTAATTTCGCATTCTATTTCTTAAACTTCTTTTCCGATCTAGCTTTGAATATTAGTAACCTCCTCCTATGCGTTTTTCATGATCTCAATTATAGCCATTAACTGTGAAACATCTGCAAACATGCTTTATGACAGATCCTGTGAAAATTGTACTCGTGAAATCAACAGGAATGGGTTCAGAACGGACCGCCACGGGATTTCTTGTACGATATTTACAAGAAACAGAACGTAGTCATTGTTTATTTTGGAAGTATGATCCTTTTATTAGTTTTGCATAAACAATACTGTTATTGTTAGAGTCCCCTTATCACCTCTGGAGCTGATATGAACTTCATATATAAGGCGATGAAATTATTTACGTTCTAGTCAGGGTTTGGTCTGCTGCAAGTCGTTTGAAAAGAGGCCCTTGTGTAAAGTCTCCTTGTGGCTGCCGGTGGGCCTGCTAGCAATACTCAAAATACAGGACTCTCTCGATAACAGTCACTCTCTTGTTACAAGGTGCCTGTAGCACTTCTCTTGTCAAGCCTGTTGAAAGACGCTTTTTCCGGCGGCTTATCAAATATCATATTAGATTTCATACATATTGAAAAGGACAGGTGGATTTATAGTGATATTCTCTCTCTTCGGATAGACGACACTGCAAAAATTCATTAGAGCAACCATTGCTTATATGTTCGGCAATGTCCAAAAGGCCTTGAAATAAGGACTCCACTATTCACTTTTAGCTAGATCTTTTGGATAGTATGCCGTATTCTGTGCACATATATTATCAATCAATCCATCCAGCTTGTCTGTAAATTGTTAGAGCTTTCCATCATACTTTGAATGTATCGATGTAACCAGTACAAGGAGGATCGCGGGGGAAGGGGATGGGAGGGGGAGGGGGAGGGTTTTTTCAGACCAGACCGTATGTAGTTGCTCTTGCTCAAATTAAAAACAAAGCTTAGATTAGATGCAAAATAATACTTTCCTGGCAGTAAGCAGTGAGTTTTTGGAAGATTGTTCATCTCCAGCTTCCTATCAAAAGATAAAATGGAACCCATAGCTAAAGCAGACCGCGAAGTTGATTGTTCCAAATTAACAAGTCGCGGTCAGGAGGTGTTCCCGATAGTGACGCTGCGATGGACAAAGTCGTGTATCAATTGGCCTAAAGTATTAGATGTTGTGCCTGTCACGGCTTAGGATGTTAAAAGGGCTTTATTTCTGGTGTTATGGTTCAGTTATCCAATAAAAGAGCTGATGTCTCCAGTACAAAATGGTTTAACAGGAGTATGAAATCAAATATTGACGAGCAGCCAGAAGAACAGCTGTTCTCCACGTTCAGACCTTGTGAACATGAGAGTTGCACGACTGGAGATTGCAAATTATTCAAACTTTAAAGCAAACGATAAGAGTGACGCTTCCCAGAGCTTTTACTTCATCGGGTCAATGAGGTATTAAGGATGAGTAGTATTAAAACTTTTGCAACTAAAACTAGCGACTCTGGGAGAGTATTTCAGAGTTTTTACCGCTTTCTATTCGCGAAACGTTGCTAGATGTGTCTACTGTGAATGCGGAACCGATTGGGAAAATCGCCTTTTCGCGTTTAATTCTTTGAGAGAGTGTTATGAATTATAACTTTTGAATGGATGCAGTTATCAAAAGGCCCAGCTAGATTCCAGAAAATGGATTGCAATGAAGAAATTAGGCTACCATTGGAGGTGCAGCTATGGTTTTTAGAGCAGTCAGGGTAGGTTCGCAATTTGTTGTCTATTATTTAAGTTGTTTTATTGTTATGACTTGTCGTGATTGCAGTAATATTTCTGTTCAGCAAGCAATCAGTATTGAAATATTTTCCATTAGAAAAACCAACAAAGTTCTCGAAAACTCTGTAAGGTTCTTTTTACGAAGCCTCGCGACAATTTGAACAGATCTGATTTTGCAAAACCGATATATTCTTCTCGAATTTTAACTCATCAATATAAACAAATGTCTATTTTAGCAATTATTCATTTTTCTGAAGCGCAAAAACCTTATGATGTTTGTGAGCAATATGTTAAACTACCTGAGTAAAACTTATTTAATATATTTCCCTATTTCGAAATGGCGTGGAACAGCATGTTAAGATCATTAACTTTTTATAATAGCAATTAAAAGTGCTTTTGTAAGCATTGCATTCAAGTTCTGCTATGATAATATCTCAGGAGAGTCTTGAATAGTATCATTTTGGTCTATCAAGTGCCCACAAGTGGGTTATCTTCTTTATCTTAAATATGGCAACTTATTTGCACAGTTAAGTTTGGATCAGGCTGTTCTCAATTTACCACGTTGGTGAGAATGGCTGTTGATATCTTGTATTCTACAATCAGAAGTCAACAGAAATACTTAAAGTTTACTTACATTTAGATATAAGATGTGCCCTTGCTACCTATTAAATTTCTTATAGCAAAACCATTTAATAGAGATATAAGAAAAAATTTGTTATGGGCCATTTGAGCAGACTCCTAAAATACTTTTTTTGTATCTAAGTTTTTCTTTCTTATTGTGGTTATAACATTGCTTGAAAATATTGTGCTTGCACAGTGACAGAAAATAATTTGGTTTTAAAAGCGAGGTGAAAAATGAATGTGAAAATGGTGTCTAAAAAAGTTCAATTTTAGACTAGCAATTGTTTACAGGTACAACTATATTGGTTTTTCACAATGATTGAATTTGTTCAGGATATTATGCCCAGGAAAAAGTTTAAAATGTGAGGTGATAAAATTTACACTTGTCATGCCAACTGTTTAGGTTGTCAAGGTTTCTTAATTAATATCACGAAAAACATTTTATAATGTTTCTCTGCCTATAGCTCTGTTTACACTACAATTTTTAAACTGGGTTAATGCTAACCTGGGCTGAACCCAGGTTGAACCCAGGTTGAACCCACTTTCGTTTACACTACATTAACAACAAAGTATAGTGTAAACGCAAAGTTAGGTTGAACCCAGGTTAGATTCATCACGCATGCGCTTCGTTGTGAAAGACGCTTTCTGGTACATGAATCTAGCTGTTGCTGGATGCTTCGTCCCCCCATATTTCGATTAACGACATGACTTCATTGTTGCCCCATAGTTAACCTCTTTCAGCCTTTGTTTCATTCATTTTCAAGATATGCTGCTTTAAATTGAAGGACCTTTTTGCACGAGCGTTCCAAGACAATGGCTCAAAAGGCGCATGTGCGAATTAGATCGTTAACCTGGGTTCAACCCAGGGTTGCGTTCACATTGCATTTCGAAGTTCTTAACCTGGGGTCAATCTAGGTTCAACCCACCTCCAGAGTAGGGTTGGCTTAACCCAGGTTCAACCCAGGTTAGCTGCGTTTACATTACAAAATTTCTATCCCAGGTTAATGTTAACCCAGGTTCAACCCAGGTCAAAAGTTGTAGTGTAAACAGGGCTTATGTGAGTTTCTTCTTTGTTCCTCTGCCTATGTGAGTGACAATAGGGATTATTCCTTCTCTAAAAAGGCTGTAAATTATCTCCTAACTTTTCGAATATTCTAAGCAAGGTAGAAACTTTGGCAGAAAATGACCAAAGTGGCAATTAGCTCTGTTTTTAGCCATTGAAAGATTGTTTTTATAGCCTGGTTTTAACTGAAGTGCTGAACCAAAGTGGTTTTTTAGCAGTTACTCAAAAGTGGCACTGTGCTTATTTGATCATCAGAAAACAGACAATGGATTTTTTGTGTAAACTTTTTATTGGCTTAACTGCTCTTATTTCTGGTAATTGCTCTTTGAATTTTTTTCAACATTTTTTTCTAAATAAAATAGTCTGGGAATAAATTGGGGCTTGGAAACTCTTGAATGATACAGATTTAAAACTCATGATGGGATAAAGATCCAAAACACAAAGAGGAATATTGATTAATCAAAAACAAAGTATTATTTTCTGCTCTTTTCTTAAAAACTTCAAATCACCTGTGCCAATTAGATATCGGATTTCTGTCTAAATTTGGCAATGAACAAAACCCTGGAGAGTTTGTCAGACTGGAAGATTTATGTAGTACAAAAATATATTTTCTGGTCAATGTTCAAGGTCAATGACCAAAAATCAATGAGCAGAGAGGGGTCCTTACAATAGCAGAAGGGGTTCTGAAAATTTTTGGATAATTAAGGGTGTGGGTCTGTTTAATATATTCAAAAGAAGACAGTCGATCAGAAGCCTGATGATTGCATCAATAATGAAAATCAGAATTGAATCAACTTGTTTAACACACTTAAATAAGCGAATATCATATGGTTACGATACAGGTTGCCATAAAGATAGGATACGAGGAGGATAAATCCCAGAGGGAAAATCCCAAAAGTACGGCTTGGTTTATGCAATCAGCATGACTGCGTTTTCTGGCCAAAGCCATTAAGAATGAGTCTTCAAACATCAATTGTTGAAAGCTTGACTTTTATCTTATGATTAAAACACTTACTATCTGATACAAGTCTTGATTAAGATGTTCAGTTTGTTAAGGGCTATCTAAAAGGATTTATAAGAACATCTTTTGTTTAGAAGCAGCTTCATGCTCCAGAAGGAAGTCAGCTGTTTTCTGATTAATTTGAAAATCTCTTATGGAAACTTTGATCATCCAGGTAGTTGGAAATTATGATGTACAATGCTTCACATTTGCTGCTGGGGTTTCAACTATTTTTAGCGTGATGAAAATTTTTGGAATCAATTTGCTTTTTGTGATGATAGTAACTTTTGAATACTGAAATCGTTATCAGAAGTGTGCAGGCAGGAAAGGGGCTGAGAAAAATAAAACAACTTAAATAAAACCCCCTAGAATCGAAATTATCTTCAAATCTTAAAGCCATTCTGAAAAAAGATCAAGATCGCCGATACTCTTGGGAAACTTGCGCAAGCACGATAGGCCGGCATCTCAATTCTTGGTTTTTTCTTGTCCGTCGACAAATGTCGTAATTCTTTTATGCAATAACATTTGTATTTCACTCAAATACTGCCGACTTTGCTATGTTATCTTCAACGGCAGCCGTTGCCTTTGCGATGTGTTCATTTCTATGCACCTCTCATTTTTCAAACTGTCTATTGAGTTTTTATATTCCTTTAATTATTGAAGTTTAATTTAATTATTGAAGATATTGAGTTTTAAAACTCTAAACATCGATTCCTTATCTTAATCACCTTAATCATCGAAAATAAAATGATTGATAGAAATTGACGGATCAATATTAGGTGTGGTTTGATTTAATCAAAGGGAATCATATTTTTCAATTGCTCTTATTTACCAATCCGGTTCGGGCACCTTGCCAAAACTAATTCCTTGCAGGTTCCTCAGTCGCATTTCTTATCATCGATGAGAAAAGTAGGCATTTGTTGGTTTGCCCTTCTATTTCTGTTTCAAAAGTAAAAACCATAAATCATCAATCGACCCCGTAGTTCACGTTTCTTTCAGTTTCTTAACTACAGAAACCTTAGATAAGATAGTACGCTTGAGTATGTAGAGACAACTGGTCTTAGGCGGCGCTGAAAACGAAGACGCGTCTTGCAGTATTACGCACTATGGACGTACCTTACTCATTTTTTTTCCTAAAGTCATAAAATCGTCCAAAAGTCGAAACCCGCGACAATCGGTGCTGTCTGTTGTAGACCCTAGAAGCGAATCAGCCTCGCGTCAAAATAGTAGGTCACATTATCGAAGCCAAAAGTCTTTAATGTTAAGGTCTTTCATGTTATTCCAATTGTTCTTAGATAAATCAAGAGTTTCATGTTAAAATATGCGATAAGATGCAAAGTTTTAGTGAAGGGATACAGCGCATTGCTGAACAAGGGCCTTCGATGAAATTTTCATGCCTTGAAGTGTTCAAAATCTAGTAAGAGATCATTGGCAAAAGGCTTGGAAAGTGAAGATCTCTTTCTTATCAAAAACTATTCCAGTTATGTTCTTTAGGAATGTTCCCCTTAATAAGGGCTTGTAGATGATATTAACATCGCTGTTTTTATCTAATTTCATTGCCATTACTAAGTCCTTTGGTTATCCAGGAAAAAAGTTATTCAGTTGTTTTTTTGTCAATGGTTTTTAAATGAAAGAACATCATGCTGCTTCGAAACCTTTAGATCGATCGAAATAAGGAAGGACTTAGGCCGCTACAAAGTAACAATTTCTGGATTGGTATGATAATACGAATGAATTGGCGTAATGTCAAGGTCATGATGTCCATTTTTTATTAAAGAAACTTAACGTAAGTAGCAGATTCAATATTATTTTTTCTATAGAAAAGCGGCGCTGATTTGGCAAAGTTAACAGTCATGGGCTGATGTTCAGTGCTATTGTACTTTTTACGATTATAAGTTCCTTTTTATTACTTTCTTTAAGATAAGTTATCAGTTTCTACATCGTTGATCGATTTGCGAGTGTTTAGTGACGTCATGCAAAACCTGTTCAGCGGATGTACAAGATAAGCTTTCCACTCTACTTAAAAGTTAATGCAACCACATACTTTCAATTGGTTACTGTTTCTAGGACATAATCCAAGTTCTTTTAAATTAGCTTTTAGCTTCAAGCAAACAAAATTTTTTATTATCTCATATCTTAAATTTGAAAATAAAAAATCTCAGAGTTTTAATTGTTCAATTGTACTTGTGACCTTTGCAAAGAATACAGATGCAACATTGGTTATGTATGATTTGTATTATTCGAAGGTAATTTAAATTAGTTGGTTTTAATTAGCTCTAATTAGATGTAATCATCTATACGTTGTACCAACTTTTAATAAAAAATTAAAAAAAGTATTCTCCAAGATCATCATTAATTATCAGTACTTAATTGTTAGGTAATAATTTTTTATAATTTCCGTATCACACTACAGGAAATATGTTTACTAAGGTTTAAAAATACTGAGCTTTTGAAATTTTTCCCTTGTCATTGAATTCAAACAGTCACAAAAGTTTATTCAATTTTTTGAGCAATTCATGCTTTTCTTAGAAATGTTTTAATTTCTTTTTTAGATACTTTTTAAAGGCGAGATTGGATGACAGAAAGTACGAAGCTGCCTGTGTTGTAAGTTTCTCTCATTTGTACATCCCTTCTAAAGCTTTTCTTTCTTCATAACGAATTCCTGCGAGCATTCCTACCTCGCAACCAAGCCCTTTTTAAATGAAGCCACCATTTTGATCATTGCAAATCTTTTCAACACATCAATTTCTATTTTGCTAATCCTTTAGGAAACCACACTATCTCCAATTCCTTGTTCTGCTCGAGGTAGTCTTTGCTACTCTTGGCTTCTAAGCGTAAAGAAAAACTGTAGGCAGTGGTGTAATAAAACTTATTCTTAGTGGAGATTTCAAACTTTCAATGTTTATAATGTTATGAAAAAAATCAATGGAGTTGTTTTGGACAATTCAAGTTCGTCTCAGAAAGGCCTGCACGATTTCCTCTCGGTGCACAGTTCTTCTCTTCATGAAGTAGTGCCAATAGTTTTTCTAGAAAGTATTTATAGATTTTTATTGAAATTCTGTGCCATTTTACCAGTTATCGGGTTTTGATTTGTTTAATATCCGTCTAACAAGATGAACTCAAAGCCACGTCTTCACAATGCAGCTGTTTTCATAAAGCTATTGAAACCAGCGCGTCCTACGGCTGCAATCCTCACCTAAAGGCGGAATCCTTTGAAATCCAATTTGTTTGGAAATAAGCGTACTATTTTGCTTCAAAACCTAGGCCGAATTGATTAGAATTTTCTGTAGCCAAGTGTAAGTGACAAGATTTCACACACCACTACTGTGTAAACCTTATTTTTTTCTATCATCCAACTGACCGTGCTAAATCTACTTTAGTCTCCATTTAGTTGAAGTTTGCTGGGTCAAGGCAGAATTTGCAATTTTAAGGAAAGTCCATGTTTTTGAGTTCTTCTCAATGTGATTACTAAACCAGTTAATGAAATTAAGCAGATCGAATTCTTTTGATCCTTTTTTCAAATAAGCTTTCTGGAATAAGTATAACTTGTTTGTCAGACCGAATCAAACGCAGTACGAATTTTGATACCAACTTGTGAACCTTGAGTTTTGGGATGGGTTTCATTTCAACTAGCCACTGCGAATTAATTAGGGCTCTGCGATTGTGTTTATCTGAAAGGCATCGTACAATGCAGTAAAGAGCAAAACTGAATTTTTCAGAAATTTTCAATCGCTGGAAAAATGATAATTATCTGCAGCCTGGAGCACATAGCAGCAGAATATATTAACTTCTCTGGCCCCCTTCAGCTTGAGATAAGACTTTTCTTACCAGGTGAAGTTTCTAATGGCTTAGACCATTCTTCTTGCGATTCGCGATACGGTTCTTTCATATAAAATGTATTGATTTTAATTTATCTCTCTTCTGTACGCGTTTACTTATTAACCTAAGAGCAAAACGGCCCCGTTTCTCAAACACAAGAAGCAAATTAATTGTTTCCACGAATTTACCGCCGCACACAAGACATTTTTGGCGTTTTGTTCAGCAAAATAATTATGTGACCAAAATGCTTTCGTGTACGACCAGCTTACGCAAAACCAATGTACCCACAGGCAATGTGCGCAAAACAAACGCAGGAAACACCTGTTATGCTTTCAGTCATCATCTGTTTGCAGGTTTTTCTCGTTGCAAAACAATTAAAACCAATTGGTTGAAAGAGGCGCCTTCATATTTGGTCTTAAGTAAAAGCAGTTTAGGATTACTCTTGTAATCATATACTTGATTAATCAAAACTCCGCACTGACGTGTGCAATTTCAATTAGCAGTCATTTTAGTTTGATTTTGTAGACGTTTTCCTGCTTGCAGTTCAATTAAGACCCCATCAACTTTGAACTATATTGACTTTTTTGTTAATTTCACTGGTGTTGGTTAAGATGACCGATAATCAGTGAAAAAGAGGCATTATTGTTCAACGATAAGCAGCGATTAAATGACAAGAAGTATTATTTACAAAAGGCCATGAAAATCCATCATCACACAAACGAAAAAGTTAAAGATAAGCAAGTTAACGGTTTTCATTGTCTGAGATTATGAAAATTTTGGGACAGCTCTGAACGGGACTGCTCTGCACTGCACGGGATGGAATTGCACTGCACGGGATGGGACTCACGAAATAGCCCCTCTTTTCTGAAGTTAACTTTTTAGATTTTAGTAAAGCCCAGCACCATATGAGCAGCTGGGGGCAAAGACATTTTCAGTCAACTGGTTTTTCAGTCAACTGGTTTTCAGTCAACTGGTTTTCAGTCAACTGGTTTTCAGTTATTCACTTTATATTCCCTAGTGTTATATTCCCTAGTGTTACTGTCGTACTAACTAAGACCGTGTTTTTCTAAAGATAGGGTATCTTCTTTTGTAGTTGTTTGAGCGAGTTCTTTGTGGCTACATCAAACGCGAGCTGAAAGGAAAGCTTCAAGTTGTGTACAGCGATCTTATTCGCCTGTTGGAGCACATCCATCGGTGGGACTTTGTCAAGGCTGCTTGTCAAGGCTGCTTGTCCATATGTTATTCAGTGCACTGCTCAAATCCTTGCTAACAGAAGCAACCTGGGCATGAGTGACAGGCTCACCGTCGCAGTCACCAGGCTTTTGTCTACAACTCATTGGTGCTTTATAGATGCTCCTGCAGACTGTGATCTGGACCCTAAAAAGGTGCTTTTTCCCGCCAAGACTGTCGATTTGTTTATACAACTCTTGATTCCCTGTGCTCACAATATTCACGAGGAAGACCTTACATTTAGCTTAAAGAGTGGCATGCTCATCTGGCATTCGCTATGGAAAAACGTTTGTCCAGATATTCCTTCTTTTAAAAGGCCAGTTTTTTTAGAAAAGTGCAAATCCGCATCACCAAGTTCATCGAGTAAACGAGGGATGCTAAAGTATTTTGATATGGTAGTTTTGAATAGCCTTTCGAAGAGTTTTTTATGCGAGGAGAGTCTGTGCTGGTGTTTGATTTACATTTCGCAACTGCTTCATAATGAATTTCATGATTATCGAGAATCATTGTCGAATACTCGCAACTTAAAATATGGTGGCAAAAAGAGTGTTGCTGTTAGATATAGCATGCCCCTTCTACAATCCCAATCCGATAATAAACCCAGCTCTTCAAAACTGACATCTCCTGAGAGTGATATCAATGTAAAAGAATTTCACAGAAATAGTAGACATTTTGAAGAACTTGAAACAGTCTTTTTGTCCGATGAATACGAGCAGTGGCTTAGAGAGGATGGAAGACTACATCATTCCGCAGTGTTGGACCTTGTTTATAAGATTAGCAAAGGTGCTACGTTGAGACTTTGCGAAACCTTGTTGCTCACACTTCACATCCTTCTGGAGCTTGGCGTAGTTAGCGAAAAGGAGGAGATCATTGGCGATATAGACGTGAATCTTGAAACCACTGTTTACTGCTTATTAGATTTAATAACAATGATTGGCTGTAATAAAAATGACTCGGGAATGCGCGGCAGCAAGGGACAGGACCTGCGTGTCCTCTCGCACGATATGTTCAGTAAACTTGCATCAACATATCCACATCAGCTGAGTCTGTTGGTAGTTCTCTATGTAAGAAACAAGTCTGTTGCTGAAGTTTTGAATTTCTTGCATTCGTTTACGGGTTTGTGCTTTGGTAAGTTTGATATCTCTCCGATACAGAGCAGGAAGAAGGGAACTTTAGCTGATATCAATGCCGCGCACCGCAGTCTGCAGAGCGAGGCGAGCAGTGACAGTGACACATCGTATGTGAAAGAAAAAAACGAAGAAATTCTAATGTCATGGCTTGGCATGCCTCTTCTCGATAAATTTATGCTTGAAGATAAGGCATGCAAGGAGGTAAGTCGTCTATGCAATTTGAACCTTGTTACAGGAGGAGGAGGTTTTAGGCTGAAGCCCAACCATTTGTTATAATTTTTTCATGTTGTCTTTTTGTTCTTGTATTTCATTACAATTTCCATGCAGAATATGCAGACACTGAAATTGTGAATTCTTGTTTTTGCATCAACGACCGTTGCACTGACATATCTGGCCCCGAAGCCTCTCCTACCCTTGCACACATTCGCTTGTACGCACTCCTGTTTTGCATGCTTTGGGTGGTGTTGTTTTTTAAATATGTTTTTATTACTCACGCCAGCATTAAAATACGTGATCGTTTCTTCCCTTGTTTCTTAGCATCCCAATCTCCTAGAAATGTTCTAGGACAGCGTCTTCATGTTTATATGCATAGAAAGCTCAGTTTGTGGCTTATGGAGCCAACTTGTTGACGAAACATAAGTTGACGATATTTTTGTACTTGGTCCTTCGTTTTAGGAACATCGACATAAAATTACGAAATTGTTGTCATACATAAACAGCCAGCATCCAAGAATAATGAGGAAAATGGTGATGAACGGGGTATTAAATTCCTTTTCAAAATCAACGGACGGCAACAGTGTAGGAGATGGTGCAGCAACATTTGTTGATGGCTCTGCTCGACACCGTCCTTCGGAAAGTGGTTCGCTTCATTCAAAGGAATCCAAGTCAAAAACGAAACTATGGTCGAGGGCTAATGCCACAGCTGACTCAAAGATGCGCAAAAAGGTAATACACCATTTTAACTCTTCGAAATCCTTGTTTGCTAAATCATATGTCTCTTGCCAATCAAAGTTGTTTATATTTCTAGTGAAAGTGATTTGTGGACAGAAAATTAGTGTAAAACCCTGGGTCTACATCGTTAAGGACTCGTTTTTTTGACATGGTTTTTTCAGCATAATGTTGAAATGCACATGAATTTTCAGTGCCGGAGTTTTAAATTGTTTAAATGTAGATTTTTTACTAAGTTAGAATCTCTACATATCTGATTCACCAGTTCTTCTAACATGGCCTCCTCACTACCAAATTATTTATTTGACATCAGCACTCTCTCAAAAGCCAATTGGTCACCCCATGGCTAAGACCCTAAGCTTTCTCTGTAGAAATAGAATATTGGGGCCACAGTCATCCTTTGTATATGTTATAGGTGGATATATTAGGCATCCAATATTCCATCACTACTATAAGGTATGGAACGATAACAGCAAAACAGTTTTATTCTCGTGTGTGAATTTGGCTCTAGGCGAAAATCTTCGACTGAAGTCCCTTTCGCAGTCGTAGTATACTTTGATTGATTTCTTTCTGGAAAAAATATTAACAGAAAAGTAGAACTGCGGTCTGTGCTCCATACCACGTTTCCCTTCCTCCTATGTTCCCGGTACTTCTTCCTCCTCCCATTATCCCGGTACCCTTTAATGTTTCGTTTGTTATGCTTCAAGATTTCCTTTTCACCGCAGAAAAGTGTCTCTAAGTCGATAGTAAAATATGCAACCGGGAAACAACTGTAACAGGGATAGTTAATATTTTTTCTTTCGTGTTAGCTACCATTGACAAGAGCTAGAGGCCTCACGATTGATGATTTTGGTGAAAATACGATGGATACTGCTGGGAGTCCAGAACTTGTGGCCATCAACCAGCAGTCTTCAAAAAAAACGACCAGGCCCTCAAGAGAGTCATCAAGCCTTTCCAAGACCTTTGCAAATAACAACAAGTTTAAAATCTTTAAAGGGACAAAACGCTCGAGGATGGCGTCGGTTGTATACAGTGCTGTTGAACCTGAAGATTCGCCAGTGTTTGTTGACAAAGTGGCCGGTCCAAAGCTAATCGATTTAAGCGCTCTCTTGAAAGGAATAAAGCATTTCAGATTCATAAGTAGCTTTATTGCACCTGGACATGTTCCCGAGGCCGCTCTTATTGCAGCATTAATGGACTTGGTGAGGCTACAGATTCTTGTGTTTACTCTCTTTTAAAAGTCAGTTCTTAGTCTTCTAAAATTATGTGCCCTTGAATGATGCTACTAAAAGCTACTAAAATTTCGCAACGCAACCTTCCTTCTTGTGACGCCAATACTTTTGCATTTAAGCTTATACATGTAGGCTATAAATGAGATGTGGGAAGTGAGTCATTGAACCTTTGATGGGATATTATTGACACAGTTGTGATTGGAATTGTCTACTTTTTGCAACAGTTATGCAATGCAGTTATAATTTAAAGCCTGTATAAGATCATACACGGCTCAGTATTAAGCCCTTTAAGTTGTTAACATTGCAGTCTTTTGCGATGTGCTGCAAAATCAATTCGCCGTATTTATTTCATAGGTACCCTTCCTGTAATTTAGACACGGTCATATACTTGTTACAGGTTTCTTCCTTTAATGACCATGCTAAGCTTTTAGATAAGAAAATATATTCAAGTCGTTTAACTACTGGAAACATACATTTCCTCTCTGTGTTTGATGTCTTAACACTTACCCCTGTAATAATTTTTGATGGTTTCAATGGTAATTTTGGGTTTATAAATAAGCAGTGAAGTTTTATCCGAGGATGTCAAATGTATGATCTCTATTTTGTAGAGAGCCCCTGTTTTGGCCAGGGCTGCAGTTCTTTTAGAATGCTGCCATTTGGTGCATGCTTGTAATAAAGGGACTGGAGATGTCTTTTCGCGTCCAGAATTTTCAACTAAAAAGGACATGGCGATGATGTTTCACAAATGGGCACTTGCAATTGGCGGGAAGCTTGAAAGTATCATTGAAATGGAGAATGAAGCTCTTGGGGAACGAACGGGCGATTCTTGCACATTGGACATGTCAGAAAGAAACTTTTTGCATGAAGGTGAGGAAGTTATCAAACTTATATGCGTTGTGGCACTTAAGACGAACGTCATTCATTCAAACGGCTATCGGACACGAAGCTTTCGAACGTGAAACTTTGGGATACTTGCCTCTACAGTTTTTTCGATTGAAAGGACATTTGAAATTGGAAGAAACATTGAGACACATCACATGGAATATGAAAATCAAAGAGCAGAATGTGTGATAAAGAATGTTAGCTTTTTGTAACCATATTTCAAGGGTACTAAAGGGAGGCACTAGTGATTTGCGTTCCATTGTGACAATGGCGAACTATCTTCATTGACAACTTTGTGCTGTTTAAGATTAAAAGTCGCGGATGAAGATTTTACCCCCGCAAAACAATAAAAACAAAGCTTGTTGGATACAGGGCTCTTTAATTATGTAATCTTGAATCATTCTTAAAATTTATCGACAAAAAACAGCTGACTTGGGTTATATCATTAGGAAAGGTTTGCATCCTCATCAGCACTATCGACGAACTTTATTTTATTGCTCTTATCGAGAGGTGAAAATAATAGAATTAGGGAGGTAATTGAATCACAAAAGAGACAGTAAAGCACCCAGACTTGCCTGGATTCAAAGTGACCAAATTTACCGCAGAATTGCATAATAGCTTGGGGAAAGAGGAAACCAATCGTACAAAAGTATTTTTCTCTGACCATAGCGAAAATATCCAGGAGCAGATCGAAAATAACTTGAATGGAAGAATGACGCGTTCCATCGGTTTCTTGGTTTTGATTAGTCAGCAACAGCTAATGCAAGTCAGGATTTTTGTTCAAATGTAAGCAGATTCCAAAGCGTCTGAATAAAAAAATAATCTTGCTTTCCCACTTTTTTTTGAATTGCCGTCACTGTATATTTTAGTGCACTCTTGATTCTCCGAAAATAGGATTTTTATTCTTTGAAATATATATTTTGACATGCATGCTGAATTCAAACGTTTAAGAGCAACAGAGAAGGCTGATATAGTTTAATCGTGATTCAGCTGTAAGTTTAGAGAATTTTGTATTGTATCTATCAAAGCAACCAAAGCTTAGCTTAGCTTCCAATAGCAGAATCAGACGCCTTTAAGTAACATGAACATGCCCACGGACACCCTTTTTGTCGCTGAAATCTTCTCCATTAATGAAAATTTCTGATGACGGCTGAAACACTTCCTGCAGAGGTTCGTTTGCGCATAATCTTACCATCACTGTTATCTTATCAAAGAATTTTCCCTCGAAATTCAAGGATTATATATTTTAATTCTGCAAAACAAGCCATTCCGTAGCACCCAGATGGCTTTTTCAGCTAAGCTCTTTGAAACTTCTCAAGGATCCTTGAGATTTTTCAAAGCTTTTTTTAGACCTTGTTTTATCCCGTGATAAGTCGATGATTCACCAATAGCTACAGAGAGCTTACGCGATATTCACCGTTACCTATTTTTAAATAAACAAGAAAATTATTTCCTGCCCAAACTCCGGCTGCGCACAATTTCCATGTGTTCACCGCAAAAGGAACGTGATTAATGATCCAACGTCTTAGGTTATTAGAGCTTGGTCTTGTCGATAGACAGGCTGCAGTAAGCTACTGTGAACTTTTCAGGCAAATCTCGTATCCTAAAATTTGTGTATTGGAAATTATATTAAAAGGTCTTCTTGCTAAGAGGCATTTTTTACTGCTAAGGAATTTCAAATTTTGCGTCAAATTTTTTTCAGGTGATTTGAGCACTGTGTCGACATACTGTCCCTACGGATTAAAACTTCTAGCGTGTCAGCTGCTTCTGGAAATCACTGCGTTTCTCAGAGATAGTTGCAGGGCCTATGGAACTGATAAGGAGAATGCGACCTTCCCAAAAAACTGTGTAAATGACAACAGAAAAGTGAGCTCTGCGTCGATAGCTCACGCAAGGAGGTCAGTAGCTAGCCGGTCATACAGGGCCCCTGTAATTGCTGTAAGTGATGAAACAGGGTCGACAGCTGGCGCCAAGCGGAAAACCAGTGGATACAATCGTTACGGTTGGCTTTGCTTCTTTCTTTCTGAATAAAACTTAGTATAACTTCAAAAGCTTTCTAATTTGTAAATGTTTCACTAGATAGATTTTTGAACGATGATTGAAATTTTGCTCATTTAAAGTTTTCGTCCTTCCTCGCACTGACAAGTTCATATTTTTTTAAAAATAGTTGTAGGCTCCAGCCCAAAGTACCAACGAAAATTGTCTCGACGTTCTTCCAAAGTTTACTCTGCGAGACCGTTTAAAGATCATCAGCCTCTTACGTCATCATTTGACGAAGATGATGAAATTCCATCCGAGGCACAAGACCTTAGATGGGTTTCTGCTGTTGTGAAGCTTGTTAAATTCATCCACACAAGAATTACCGAATTTAAGATTGACAATTGGGAACTGAGGTTCGAGAAAAGTTGGAAAAATTTGAAGGAAAGTCTTGATGTTTTGTATAACTCAAATTTGAATGGTATCACACCTTCTGGTAGAAGAAGTGCGGTTATTGGAGAACTTTCGATATCTCCGGAGCAAGTTCACGACCAATCAGATGATCTGATTTTGAACTATCTTCGTTACGAGGTTGGTTGGAAACATTTTTCCATAAATTTTTTTAATGAAACAGTTGTCAATTTAGATTCTCTTTGAATGAGATTTCACCAGTGGCCTAGGTTTTTCCAAGGAATATTTCTCACAGCATTTTTTTAAAGAGCCAAGTTGATTTTCAGTTAGGTCATCATTTCAATTAATTGTCAGTTAGGTTATCTCGGTCGCCTTTCTGCTGTCCTTTTGTTTTCGCATTTTTCTATTTTCTTTACACGTATACATTAATTTGTTATGACCGTTTTCTTGTAAAAGATTTTTTCACAAATATTTGGCACCTTTATTTTCAAAAAATATCCTTATGGTACCTGTTGCTTGCCATAAAAGAATCACGAAACTTAGTATACCAATAAATGTCAGTCAACCTGTCATTACAGTCAATCAATCATACCACTCTGTCAGTCATTACAATAAGTCAATCAATCATTACAACATAACATTACAATCAACCAATAAAACCAATCAACCAACCCATCATTCAATCAATCATTACAATCAAACATTACAATCAACTAGTTTGTCAAATCGTTAATTCAAATCAAGTGTTGCCTTTTACAGGTTTCCGGGCTACACCATGTCCCATTCAGTATGATATGCAAAGCTGCTTTGGTCATAGACCAGTTGCATTTCATGGAAATGATACCTTGTGCATGGCATATGCTGTTGCATTCGGACAAACACCTGGTATCAGCTGCAGGTAAGATTTGGCCTAGTATTATTTTGTTTGCAGATGGAATCAAAACCAATCACTAATCAATCATAACTCGCTCTTTCCACTGGTATTCCGCGTAGAAGTGTTTTTGAGAAGCTTTTTTAAATTAAACTGCTCCCTAGGAGAAATTCCTCGGAATTTTCAATTGCTGATTCCTAAAAAGACAAGACAATCGTCTTCCTTGTTTGTTGCAGAAATTTTTTTTGCTTCTCATAACCAATTCTAAACATGCCTGCTCTTGCCCATTATCTTACAGAGTTTCAGTGGCTTATCAATAAGCCCAAGTAAATAGCAACCTTTAATTCTTGAGATCGCTTATTTTTCGTTAAATTCAGCTGCTATCGTGTTGATGTCTGGTGCTCAAATTGGCAGTTTTGTGACGTCATTTATCAAGAAAGAAATGAGCCAGCCAGATCCGACTGATAGAGCCGAGGCAGTTTTCAGGTTAAATTTCATCAATATTCTTTCATTTATGAGCCTGAAGTTTTCCTATATCGTCATAACTGATAAAATCTTTTATCTGGTGCTTCTGCTTTTAAGAGCCGGACCCAATTGAAACCTAATGGTATTTTAATAGAACATTAATTTTGTCCCATTTCATTATGCCATATTGTGTCATATTTCATCATGCTTCTTCTGCTCTCAACATTTTTGTTTGAAAATACCCATAGGGCCATAGAAGTATTTTAAAGAATTTGTAGTTATGGTCACAAAATAAAAATAGAGCTAAAATATTAATAAAGGTAATAATAGATTTTGTGTTATCTTAAAGTATTGTTTGCAAATTACAATGGACATGCCATTTTAAACATGTTTTTTTTTCAGGTTCAGTGTCCTGTGGAAATATCGCTACAACGCGCTGAGCAAAATGGAAAGGAATGCAATTTCTTCATTGAAGGTCTGATATATTCTGAAAGATATGAGTCAGCCAGATATGACTATGCTTTGTCTATATTGTATTTAAGGCTTGGTTATAGATTTTTGCGGAAAATGTTATGCAAGTTACGCTACTCCTGCTAAGAAGTTTTATTTTTGCTTTGAAGAAAGTAATATTTGGTTTGCGTTTTCCTTATTTATTTTCGACATTCTTGTTTAGATACCTCCACCGAAAATCGACTATACGCTGCCGTCTCCACTCATTGGCAGGGACCCACCTTTAACAGCAGATTCACCTTGGGTAGCAGGCTCGCCTTTTCTTTGGGAGACAGACGATTCTGAGATTAGTCAAAGTGAGTGGTATTATGATGAAGAAAAAAGGCTAGAGGCGAAAGAGAAGAGGAGGAAAAGTAAACTTACTAAGCTGAGGAAAAGGTTTCATTTAAGAAATGTTCCTCTCTCAACCGAAGCTGGCACTGAGGCGAAGGGGAAGGAAGAAGAAGACGAAGACGAAGGTGGGAACCTTTTCTATTCTTATGCTTTGTGTCCCCTTTACGAAATCTTTGGCTATATCGGCAATGACAGGACGAAAGACCTTCATGGTTTAGATCCAGGTCTTATTTACATTATGAAGCGCTCGATGCCGTGTTAAGCCATTTTTTGGCCTAGCAACTTTTCTTATGATACATAATCCTTTTCCTGGTTTCTACATCTAGCAGTTCTTTAAACAAGATTGAAAAAGTTTATCTTAATTTTTTTGATGACCCAATAACTCAATAAATTTAATTTTTAGAAAAGGGTAAATTCTTCAGATAAAAAACAGGATCGTATTTTATTTTATTATATACCCAATCTAATGCTGTCTTGCCAGATGAATGGTTGACTACCTTCTGCATTGATTAATTGCTTGTTATTATCATCAATTGTTGTCATAGATACCTGGGCTCCTCCCATTCATGCTTATAATTCAGGCTTCGAAACATCAGAGTTGTTTCCTCCTTCAATTTGTGCTGTGGCTCTTGATGTCATACGTCTAATGGATGATACTGCTTTGGCTTTGGATGGCAAATCAGGTAGACTTTACGAGACTTTATCCTGTCTAATAGCTTAACTGTACAATTTTTTACGTAATGAACATTGCTCAATCTGATGCCAATATATTGATTAACAGAATTTACACTTATTTATATTTCCCTTCATCAGTTTTTGAATATGATGTTTGCACATCGCCTTTGTAACATCTTGCATTGTTAAACTAAATTGTTTTGTTTTTTAGTTGGATGTGTAGCGTACCAAGTCGTGTGGAATTGTCTCGTTGACGACCCTGATCTCTTCTTTAGATCGGTATACGAGAAAATAACAAAAATAAACAAGCAGGTAATCTCAAACTGCTGTTATTAGTATTGTTGCATCCAGAGCATGCGTACATTCGAGAATCTATTCTGTAGGATAAACTTTGTCACGAAGAAATAATGGTTTAATAGCACCAGGATAAGAATATTTAGATGCAGATTTATCCTCAGTCATCCGGCCTAGCACCCCATCCTTCTTGCTCGTCTCATCTTTCCCCATTTATTTTAAAAATCCAGGAGGCAAAACCAAACAGTACCGCTTGCTCTCTATTCAATACCCAAAATTGTACCATTTTGGCTACCACTTATACTTGGTATAAGTGTTTTATAAATTATTGCTATCTTAAAAATAAGGAGATTTGCCAATGTATCGAGGTTGCAGAATGCTAGAATCACCATACCGAGTGGGTCAGTTTTGGAAATTCAGTGTTAAATCATCTGAATTTAGAGGAGCCATTTCTCTATCTGTTATCTGGAGAACTGAACAAAGGACAGCAATAAAGCGTTAAAGGTTCGGAGATAGCCATAACATTTACCTTTTTTAAGACCTGACCTCTGTTACCAGATAGTTGAATGGTGGTTGCAGTAAAGTTTTCTTCCTGTTTTCGGGCAATCTCATTGCTCATTTATTTTCGCTTCTGGGAGATGCCCTTCAGTAGAACTACTGTACCCACAAGCCCTAAAACCACTAATGAATTGGTATGATCATCATTCAACAAGCATATTTGAATTTGAATATTTGCAGATAATATGCATTTTGGAGATCGTAGGCCTTTGTAGGATTACATGTTAGGTTGTGATCTTAGCCCAACTTACTTTGAAATTCATCTTTTTATTCTCCCCCTTAAGGAGGAAGTCTTACTTGTCTTAAGGAAATTGATTCAGCAGATGCCAGTACTGCCGCCGGTTGCTGGAACTTACTTGTTCAATAACTTGGTACGTTCGTATAATTAATCGATTCTGCTTTGAGGAATTCATTTCTGATTCATATTCTAATGGCATTTGGCTGGTATTTCTAAAGCCTGATTTACACGAGACTAATTTTTTCGTGCGAAGCGAATTTTTCGCTGCGAATGCGCCAAAAATTCTCGCAGAAATGCAGATTAGAAAATTCGCTGTGAATTCGCCGCGAATAATTCGCTTCGAAAAAAGTAGAAACCATTCCTACTGCGAAATTTGTCGAGTAGTAAAATAAACCAATCAGAACAGCATTTGAAGACACTTCTGTTTTGGTTTCTGGTGGCCTACGTCTTTCCGCATTCTTTTTCTCAAACACCCTCACCTATAGGCTCTATACAACGTCAATGAAATATGTTGGCAATTATTCATTTCCTGTTCCTCGCGCATAATCCATGTTAGTGGATTCATATCAGATTATTATTCAAAGATTTGAATTTCAAATTGACGAAAACTGGTTTAAAAGTTTTTGTCATTTGTAAATTATCATTCATGCCAATATGTCAGAAATAAAAAATTTGGCGAGAATTTTTTCAAAACGCTGAATTATTGGCTGCTCATTTTGAGCTTTCTGATGTTAAAACTCTTCGGACATTCGCTATATTCTTTTGTAATATTTGCAGGGAATTCGCATAAAAATTTCTGTCAGTGTAAATTAAACTTCGAATTCGAGAGAAAAAATTCGCAGCAAAAAATTCGTGGCGGAAAATTCGCTCTGCGCAAAAAATTCGTCTCATGTAAATCAGGCTTAAGTTGCTAGAATCTGGCAAATTTGTTTCTTTTTTATCATTTCAAAGTGCCTCTTGAATTTTCTGTGGTCACAAATTGATTTTTAACATGTTGTTAGGTTGGGTTGATAATGTACTACAACCGAACGAACAAACCAGGCTGCCAAAAGAGGATTTCTTCAGTTTTGCATGTGTTATGGCAGGTATGCATTTATCATGCTTTCCAAGCTGGATCCTTATTCAAGCCATTGAAGTGAAGATAGTTATTCAATAGCATTCAAGGCGTAAGAGCCAATATTTATTTGCCCAGTTGTGAAACTTGATTTTAAGGAAAAGAAAACCACATTTTACAAAAGATAAAATCAGCTCAAGAACAAACATAGCCTAATATCTGATAGCAAAAGCTGGAATTTTTTTATATTTTCTTTTAACTTTTGCACTTAAATTAATTTTCGTTTTTCAGGTGGTGCCGAGTGTATCGAATTTGTTTTTAAAGGACATGAAGCAAGTACTTAGAAAGGAGAACTGCGAGGTTGGCTATTATCTTTCTAATGTTTTCATAACTGTCAGTTTGGGGGTTATTTTACTCAATCAGTTTTATAATTAAATGAAGTTCTTCAGTTTTTTGTTGACAATCTTTTCAATATCGAAACAAAGCTTTATTATTGTTATAATGTTTTTATCATTGAAAATTCTCCATGATTTCGAATTTTTATCAAGTTGGCAATTGTTTTCAATTTCAGCAAGTTTTCATGGTCACTGCAAATGTTCCAGGAATAAAGGCAAGTGTCATTACTTTGGCTGTGTTATATGCTTTTTAATTCTAGCAAATGCTTTGCTTTTCTAACATACTCTTCGCATTTTAATTGCTTTTCATTTAGAAGTATTTCTAATGCTTCCAGTTGTTGTTTAATTTCGTTTATCAATATTAACGTCATTTAATAACGCATTATTATTTAGAGCCATATTTTCTGATGACCACAGAAAGGTCCCATTATCGTCGTTTAAAATATGCTTCACTTTCATCTCTTTTGAAACTTCAACAACACTTTTTCTGTGAATTTTCGTTGTCATAGTGACTTGGGCTCTGCTTGCCATTAAAGTTTGTTCTCTTCATCATGCTTCCCTTTTAATCTCTATCTATAAAAAGTTTTCATTTAGAAGTTCTCTTTTTATTCTAGGAAATTCGTGTGATGTTTGAAAAGGGTAACGAAAAGTTTGAAGTGAACGAGGTATTGTAATCTAATCCCGGATGGAAAATTTGATATTAATAAATTTTTGTTCGAATTGCGCATGCTTATTCATGTTGGAAAGACATCTGATTTGCGTGCTCTTGTCTTGCTTCAGGATTCAACCTTCGCTTCGCTAGTCAACGACTGCAAAAAACGCTTTGATTTGTTCGATAAATCCCTTGTTTTGATTGACAAGTATTCAGGTAAGTGAGCACCCAATGTCTATCTGTTTTTGCTTATATACCAGTGAGCTAAATTGAATTTCATTTTTTTTCTTCACTTGCTGGCAAATTGATCAAGCCTTTTAAAGGTCTCTTTTGCATCACTGGTATTGGTAATTTTGATTTAATTGCTTTATATAAAATCTGTCAACAATTCTTTGCTTTGTGACTATTTTGTCGCTTGCTGAAGGACTCTTGTTGCTGTGTACAGGTCCCATAGAGGTTCGGAGGCTCTGGAGCAAACAAGATAATTTCTGCAACCGCGTCCTTTGAATTAGCCTATGATACATTTTAGAATATTTCTTGGTGCCTTTTTTGCAAGCATTCAAAATGTTACACTGTTTTTAGACATCTTTTGTTTCGTTCGATTACTTCCATTCTAAAATCGGAATTTATTACTATATAAGGTCCTCTAGACCTCGCGGCGCTGCGACAATTCAACCTCCTGCCCCTCACTCGGGGGCTCGGGTTGTACACTACTGTTTTCTCAGGTAATTTCTGTATAAATCAGCTTGAAAAACGGTCCAGACGCTACGTTTTTATTATTTTTTTTTCATTGAATGTTTTCCTGTAGGTTGGTTGATGGAAAGTTCGAGGCAAGTTCGAGATTCATTCGCATTTAAACGAGGCTTTGCTGCCCCAGTCGTTAAACTTGAGAGAATGGATAGAGAGAGATGCTACGAAGAAAGGCAAGCGCAGGTGATGCTTCATGTAATTTTTCTTACATTTAACAAACCATTTACAAATTTGCTGCATTTGTTTTGTAGCTTGTTAAAAAAATTTAATTTGTTATTCGGAGAGAAAACATAAACAAAAGCATTCCATCAATTAAAATAAAAAAGCTCCCTCAGAAGACGTTGCCACATCCCTCATCAAATCAGTTCTTGAGACTACATTCCCTTATCACATGAAGCAACGTTGGGCTGTCGGTGCATCGGCACAAGTTGCTTCATCTAACGAACCCATACAAAACCTAACCTTTGATATAGCTTAATAGACTCAAGAACAAGCAGCTTAAAGTTCTGGGCAGAGAATGGACAAGAAAAATTCTCTTTCCCCCACCATAGAGCCGATGCACCAGTTAGATATCTAAGATATAACAGGGAAAGAGAAAACATGACTGAATTCCTAAGCCTAGTCTTTCCTAAACGAAAAATAACAAGAACTTGGAAAAGAATTCTGTGATGTAAACTGGCCCTAGTCCAACACAAAAGAATAAACAAGGATTTGAAGAATAACACTACGCTTGTTATCAAAAGTGGAGGGAGGGACGGAAGAAGGGAACAACGTGGAAACAGCATACGAAATAAGCCCCATTATCTTGACCCAAAGCAATTATATACACCCATACGAGTCAAGAGTCCAGCACTATCGTGCAGAAGCCCAAACTACAGAACTCCTTCTTCTCTATTACTTCCAATGGCATCAAAGAAGCACATAAGGACTTAAATACCAAATTGAAGCATGACAATTGACACCCAAATGAGAACAATACAAATAAGCTAAAATAAGAACCCCTACTGAAATCAAGTTCTACAACATCCCTCATGAAATTAACTCTAATAAAATTTTATTTGATCAGCATTGAACGGATGAAGGGGATATTTTTACGAGACACCTTAATTGTCGTCAATGTTCTATTCCTTAAGAGCTTTCAAATATGTTTCCAAATTTTTAGTAATGATTTCGGAATTTAATTGTATTTCGCATTTTATATCTTTAAAGGCGATTATCATGAAAATGTCCGAAATCAGTCGACTCAATCTGTCTGGTGCAATATTAAATGCCTTCCCATATCAGGTGCGTTATTCTTATAATTCATGTTTTCAATCATGAAATTATCAACAAAAAATACATATTTATCGCTGCAAATTGGTTTTATCCGGCTATCTTTTAAGCATCCAACTGGTATCACCTCAGTTTTCAAACTCTGTTCTCTTTCCCCTCAGAAACACGATGCTTTCCTTTTTCTGGCGTTGCTGAAGCAGAACGCGTTCCCGCGAAAAGCGATCGAGTTTGAGTTTGAACTTTGTCAAGAGAATGGCCTAGCAAAGGTGAACTTCACAATATCTATTCAAAACAACTTTATATAACTATCGGATCCTTTAAAACTTCAGATAAGAAAGTTCAATATTTCACTAATATTTCAGTCAGTTCTTGCATTGCAATATTCATAAATAGTTTTGATGCATTGAAACTTTCAATAAAATCAAAGTTTCTTGTCTATTCTATGAAAACGTTAATTTTGTTGCTTTTTTTACAGGAATTGCTAACCTTTGATGTGGTATTGAAAGATACTTGGATGAAGGTAATTCGCTTTTTCGTTTTGAAGCCAGTTGAAGCCTCTTTGGTAATACATGGGAAATAACCGAGACAACGAAAGTATCTATGAAGTTGACAAATACCTCTGAAGTGATCTCAATAAACCACCATTATCACACAGATCTTGCACAATATACCTACATTGATATTTAGCGTTAAAATGCATATGAATTTTAAATTCTCTTCTTTTCTTTTAGTTTATCTGCACACTCCTTATGCACTTGGATGAGACGGCCACAGCTGCTGATGAAATTGAGATTTTTTTGAGTGTTTTAAACGGTGCTTTGTTGTTACTCTGTGACAATGTTGCCATTTTAAGATCCTGCTTGGGGTGCTTCATCAACATCAGCAGGCATTTTGGACAAATCTTTGCCGTCAGTGGGTACGTCTCAGTTTATTAACGGCTTTATTCCAATGATTTCGACAATTTAGATAAACGGATTGCTATCACAATGCATTTCGAAATCTGATAAGTTTTTGTAGTTTTGCTGTATCTATGATAGGCAATTTCTAGCAATATATTTTATGTTTATATTTTTGTTGTAGATATGAGCAGATTTTGCCGACTTTGTTAAAAGTTTACGCACAACACCAAGACAACACACTTGTGACTGAGGCTATAGAGGTAACATTGTGCATTTTCAACAATTTCATTTATAACCTTGCTTAATCTACAATTATAATCTCAAAACTCAAGTTCGCCCTTTTCCTTTGTTGATGACATGATGCAATAATATAAACCCCATGTAATGTATGCATAAAATTGGGTGGTTCATAGTTGAACTCCGGCTTTGATGCTTAATGTGATCATCTGGGGATAGCTGACTAGTGGTCCTACTAAGCGTGAAACTCGGATGTACAACGAAGAACCCTCTTATTCCATACACTAAATAGTGTACAGCTTTACGCCTTTACGCCATCGAGCACCATATGACAAACGAGTAAAATAATAGTTTTCACCAGCAATTATACATATATCTGTTTTTATTTCCAGTTTGCAATGGGCACATTTCTTACCCTCCACCAAAGTCCTTTTTTGCTACAGGTGAGTGGAATATCTGTCCAGTGACACTTTCACTTTGTTTTGCACGCATATTTTTCTAATACTAATTTCCTTAACCGAAATAGATTAATCGTTCTTTACGTATGTCATCCGCTGCATAACATCCCTCATCATGCCACTCCATTATTCAAATTGTCGCGTATTACCCTATTCAGTGGACATAATCATGCAATATTTTGCAGCTCTTTGCAAGTGCAGCTCCCATATTGCAGTCAGAAGTTACTCAAGAATTACTCACTTTCTGCCCATTAGAACAGGTGAGATTGCTGTTTATATTCTACTGTCAGCCATTGACTTTCTCTCTTACCAAGTGTTGCCTCATCGTATTTCAAGCCCTTCAATTTCGGTAAGTGGTAAAAACGTGCAAAATAGGCCTAAATTTAGCTGCGAGGCACGTTTGTTGTCATATGCTTGAATTTTGATTGACTAATGGGGTATTGAGAATTTCGGTCGCTCAGCCAACCAAAGGTTTGGAACGTATGCTCCCACAAGTGCAAACACATATCCTATTACTTCGAGCCAACGCCTGTCTTCCTGCTTTTTAACACCCCTGAAAATGCTTGAATGCAAAAAAAGACCTTCTCGTTTAAATACCCCCTTGCGAAGACGTCCTTAGTAGGAAAGGAGTAGCTACTGGGAACTCTAAAGAAAATAAGAACACAGTTAGAGAGTGTAATTAATAAACTTTTTAATTATTAAAATGTTTTTTAGAATAAAAAGTAACTTTAAGGAACAGTTTTTTTAAGTTTCTTTTCCTCTACCTCAACACAATGCTTATAGACAATATGATAATTTTTCGGTTGTAACGGCCGACCCAAATTCATTTGCCGTTTACCTGTTACGATAGCAGTCAAGATATTTTCCTTATCAAGAAAACTGAAGCACCGAATTGATATTCTTATTGTCACATGACAAGCAAGAAGCATTTGTATGTTTGCTGATTTCCTTGTTTCCCTTAATTGTATTTACCGAAATTTTTTCTTAACCGATGAGTATGATCAATGACGTCCTTTTTAAACGCCCTAACATTTAAACGCCCTTACCTTAAAACGCCTCTGCAAATGCATAAATAAATTCAATAACGTGCTGGGCATTTTTCGGTGTTGCGTAAATACGGTATTGACAGCCCAGCTTTTAAGCCACTTCAATCTTTTATTGATCAATTGTTACCCAATATTTCCCTGCTGTTCCTCACCCATGAATACCACTTTCTTATTTGAAAAGTGATTGGACTTTTTCTTCTGCTTTAGATTCCATCACGTGTGTTCTTCAAGCTACTCCTGTCTCTCGATCGAAGGATTGAGGATACCATCGGAGTTCTTGGTCTTGTTCGAGGCGAAAAACCAATTCGTCCCTTCGTAAGTGTCAACTATGAGTTATGAGTGGAAATGGTTTCTGATCTAGAGCTCTTTAATGACATTGTACTAATAATTCTTTTCATTTTATAATATTTTGCATATTGCATCACTTTAGCTAGTTCACTAGCCCTTAATCCAAGACTTACTTCAAACCCATATCCATGACCTAATCCAAACCCAAATCCAAGACTTAATCCAAACACTAATCCAAAGGCCAATCCAAACCCAAATCCAAAGGCCAATCCAAACCCAAATCCAAAGGCTAATCCAAACCAAGAATAGGTCAGAGCTAAAATGTAATGCACTTGCTTTCTCTCTTAGGACTCCGTGTGCAAAATCGAAAACATTGAATTCAGTGTCATTGACATTGCTGTGCGACTCGCTGTCACTGTTATTGCATCAAGACCAGCATCTTCCAGAGGAATTCAGATGCTTGTAAGTACAATATTCCCCATTTTCTCTATTACACCTATCACATAAGATCTATTTACTTCGAAGTGCTGTTTTGAATCGCAATTCATGATGTCATTCTATGATAGAAGTTATTCTGTGACAGGCGATTTTGGGCCATACTGCTGTAGCACGTTGCTTGGGTAGACACAACCACTAGGATAATAGAGCGTCGTACGCAAGTGGAAAATATGATCGTTTGACAAAGGAACGTTGATTCTTCTGCTGTTTATTTAATAGAATATTTTCTTTGGAAATTCCCGAACTGTAAATAATGAATTTAAATACTCTGTTATGAGGCACTGGTCACCTGAAAGTTACTGCTTTTAATTTTGAACCACGCTCCTTCGCATTTGCTCATAGACATCACTGCTGTGTAAAAATAATCCATGTTTTTTTATGTGCGTACAGATTTTGAATAGAGAGACTTGGTTTCTGCCTTTACAGGTCGTCATTTCGGCAGTCATGCCACATTATCTGTGTCATATAAAAATGCAGACCAGATCAGCGACTCTTGTTGACGAAGAAAATGAAGGGCAAGAAATGATGTTCAAGGAGATTCGGCAGCTCAGGTTTCTCCTCAACTACTTAAAAGTCGTCATTGAAAACTCTAAGCATTTAGGCAGGTGGGTTGTTCTTCCAGTTTTTATTAAATTTAATGAAAGTTTTGTTGTCCTAACAAACCGCGATGTTACGAATGATCAGTGAAATAATTTCTCAAAAAGATTTACCATGGAACACGATTAAAAATTGTTTTTCATTTTGAGAACACTTAGGTCACAAAAATGCTTATTTTGCGCTGCAAATATTTCATTTCCTTTTAAAACATGTAGACAGCTATTGTTTCACTTTTACATTTTTAATATCAACCGCATTTTTTTACTACGAACACTAAACCACTACGAACACTATCGTTTTTTTCACGCTATAAATCTTTCATTTCCTTCTGAAACATGTGGACTGCATCGCCCTTGTTTCGTTTTTGCATTTTCATTAACCCCATTTTTTAAGACGAGTAATGTCCTACGTGCAATGCTAATGTTAAACTGGTCTTTCATCAAGTATAAGTTCAAATGTTAGACTTATTTTGCGTTTAAGACAAGGAATTTTGTAGAAATATTCAAGTAAGGCTTTCATAACAAAAAGACGTTGGTTTGTCAAAGAGAACTTTCAAATTTTTTAATTTTTACATTGTTTGTACTTTTTGAGAGAAAATTCAGTAAAAAAGATAAGTTTTAGAGATTTTTATTGATTTATATTGAATCTATTCATGATATTGATTCTTATTATTAATTATCTTAAGTTGTCAACTTACATAACAAATGTAAAATTCTAGTGAAAGGTAACACATTTAATACAATGTTACCAAATAAAAACGTAAAACCAGAAGTCAATATAATTGCAAAGTTAATAAAATATCTATTACAACAATTTCAAATTATTACAGCTATATGACATTTAAAAAAAACGAAATGGATTATGTATTGTTGGCAAGTTCTGCAGTCACAATCTTCGTTTCTTCAAAGTTTTATTTTATACTTGAATTGTTGTACAGAATTTGCATTTTCCCCCTGGAAGCGAATGCCAAATATCCTTATCGAATGCCTGTAAGCCTTTGCGTCAAAAAGCATCGCCCTTCACAGGGCTTGTAAAATTCTTGAAGACGTTTTTGACGAATGATTTTCTAACGTCTGTTGCAAATGGCCGTTATGATGCCTCTTCCCCCGTCTCCTGCTGAGCTAGACTGGCCTACTGTCTCAGATTTGATTCAATCTGATGCGAGGTGCGAGGCTGTTGAACGGTTTTAGTGATAAGTGGATAAAAAGGTCTTACGTAGAGAATCCAAAAGTCTGTAATAGCTTCCATAGATACATATATGTACCTGTAAATAGTTATTTACGCATTGATTTACGCATATATTAAAATAAAATGCATACATTAGAATAATTAGTGGATGGAGCTAGAGAGAGAACTATTCTTGAGAGTAACACGCTTAGTTGAATGTTCTGCAATACGATACACGTGCTTTTACGTGTACTACTAACGATACAGAACATAAAAAAGGTATTCCACATTCCCCTTGAAAACCAGTGATTTCATCAATGGGGTGACCATGGATAAGCAATTGAAAATTGAAATGAAAATTTCGAGAATACTTTTATAAGCGATTGAAACTTGGCTAAAATTACCAATTTATAATCTTTGTCTAATGTGGGGCTTTTTCTACTTTGACTATTTCTTTTATTTCAGCTGTTTTGTTTTCCTGCTCTGACTGATAAACAACTGTGTTTTTAAAAGTTGACTTTGCTGGTCCTCTTTCTTTCCAGCAAAGGTAAAAAAGGTTTTGCTGGAATTCCTTTGATTTCTTTATTTTCCATAGGTTTATGTATTACTTTTGATATGTCTATAAAATTCTTTTTCTAGACCGTTCTCAAAGAATTTTGACAGCATGTGTGACAACCCTGATGGAATCTTTGACGACGATTCACCACTAGCCAAGCCAAACGTCTTGTCCCTGTCTTGGTGGAGTTCAATGCTTAGTAATGTCAGGACATGGTTCGGGCTCGGCACTGATCACGCTTCACTTTCTGATGACATGGATCGGATTTCTGTTACTGGTGAATTTTTATTGAATCTTGAGTGACTTATTGCTATAATTGAAAAATGACTTTTTCTATGGATACTAGGTGTCCTAAATTTTTTGTTATTTCAATTTTCAATCTATCAAGTTTATCTTATTTTTATTATTGCTAAAGCATTGATCGTATTACGCAGACTTAGCTCTGCCAACTTATCCTTGTACAACTGCCGTGTTGTGCTTATAGCATCGTCCAAATATAATTAGCCCTTTATTTATGGTCCCATTAACGCCCTCTTTACCTTCAGGTAAATGGATCATAGTTATTACCCCCTGCCTACATTGAGTTCATTTAGTTGTATTAGCTTTATTCACTGGGTTCACTCCATCATACTTGATTTTTATTTTAGACGAGCTACCAGTTTCATCCGAAGAGCAAATGGCTCTGAAGACATTTTGCCTTCCGCGCATGTCCTTGTTGTACTTGGTCTCTGAATTCGTAACAAACGGTGCAACAAGGGTCAGGGAAATAAAAGAAGTAATACGAAGGCGGGTTGCTTTCCAGGATATTGTGGTCGACAAATTGCAAGTATTGGTAAGTATAACAAGTTCTAACCATGCATTATGCTTATAATTTATAATACATATAATATTCCCTTTTCTTAGCACTTGGAATGATTGCAAGCATCGATGCAATATTACAAGTGAACATCAGCAATTGTTCCAATTGTCCCTCATAGTTTTTATTCCTGGTTTGCGTTAGCGTTTTTAAATATTTTATGACAGGCGTAGGCAGCATTCAAAGAAGATTAACAAGTTACCCGATCTGTTTTGTCTTTTGCCCTCGTCTTTTTCACATTTCTGCATTTCCAATTCATTGCTGAATTTCATAAATAATAATTTGGTTTCTGCTATTCCGTCCTTTTTGTTATCACGAGGTACAAGTCAAGTGTGTTTTCTATTTTCGATGACGGATGTTTGATGCATTTAAACTTCATTTTTCCCCAATGGCGACGTGATAGCATCTGCATGCATCGCATATACACTATGTTGATGATGTTTTATGTAAACTGAATCATGTAAATCACAAATCTTCAATGAGCTTGAAAATGGAACGTAATGCCTTCACATGTTTGTGACACAAATCTTGAATTTTCCATTGCCTGAACCATGTGACGCCTTTTTGAACAGCAACCGGAGTGGGGAATGATATTTCTCTTCTACCTACAGATTCTTACAGACATCGTTTCATCCTTGCTGTCACTAGCGCCTCGCAACCAGGACATTTTGTCAAACATTGGCTTTGAGAGGTTGGAATTTGATTATGCATTTAATCGTCATTTCTTCCACCTTCCTTCAGCAACTTCAACATTTTTGAAATTTTTCATAACATGTGAATAAATTATCGAACACATTCTTCGTTCTGTCTCATAATTTCTGTTCACTTTTTTGTCATCACCCACAATTTTATGCTCTTGGCATTTGACAGACGAAAATTCTTTTGGTTGATGCAAAGTGATTCTGCTTTTCAAACAATATAAAAATTTTGTATTACAAACGGCGTTATATGTGTAATAAATGAAACTGACAATATTACCTGCAGTCGTAAGCTTTTTTTAACAATACCCCTCCCCTCACCCACATTACAATGCTGTTCAATTTCGCTGTTTTAATGCTTAAGATTATATTTTCCACGGAAAGCTGTACGATGATTTAGAGAAAATAAATCAACATTGTACGGGGGGAGGGGTCAAAATTTTTGGAGCAAAAGTGATATATTGGTAAGGTAGTTTTAGACTTTGTCTGTTTGCATGCCGTCAGAGGAAGCAGTTCCAACTATTTTTTTGTCACGGGATGTACATCTGTAGCACTGTCAGAATAGTTATTAACCTTTTCAAAAATCACTAGGGGGAAACTTTTATGGGATTTATGGCAGTTTATGTGTAACCAGTTGTAAAATGCAAATTCTGTTTGAATAGGTTCATGCTTCAAGCGATCCCTGCAATTAAATGGACGGATGACAAGATACCATTCCTCCTTCAGATAGTCGACAATATGAACGAGATCCTACGCAAGAGTCTGATTCACACAGAACAGCTAGTAAGTTCTTTTTATCATATATTAGTTCAATTCAGTCGGACTTAATGAACATAACCGGATTGACCTAAAGTTATACAGTTTATCGAATGGATCACATAAGGCTAGCTCAAGTTTCCACGTATATCAAATCACTGAAAAAAACTACTTTTTTAAGAGTCAGACTTGTCTTGGGCCTTTTTGTAAGATACATTTGGAAATTGCAGCGTCACAAATTCTTACAAATGGCTCTTACCTCTATTTTGATGACAATTGAATTCGGTGATGCCGCGTAACAGGAGGATATCGTGGCAAAAGATGCTTAGGGTCAATGGTGTTTGAAATAAAAATCTTTTGACTAGCCAAGCTAAACAGGTTCGTATGAAAGCGGGCTTGAGAAAGTGTAGTTGAATTTCAGCTTAATGTTTAGAGACAAATGCCTTGAAATCTTGTTTTTTGAGATCTTTAGTAAATTGTTAAAATGACTGTCTAAAATCGAGTCAAAATTATTAATCAATTTTGTATTCTGCTTCACAACAATGGTATCTTCATTTACCATCTGCATAGTAACTGTAAAAATTGAAATTCCCATTATATAGCAAATTTTTTTTAATTTTTTGGTCCCTTTGCAACCGCGAACTCCCAGTACCACAATCTATTTCCATCCAAAGTTGCCTTTGAATATTAGATTCTTGTGACAATTCTGATAATGTTGATAAATTTTTCAAAAGACCTTTATCATCAGAAAATACTGATGTTTAGCCCTTCACCATATCTTGTTTATGAAGAGTGACTCAAGTCCACTTTTCATTAGCAACAGCTATTACGAATTAGGAGTCTTTTTTCCAATTTTAGAACAAACTGTTTGCTCCTTTGAAGGGAGAACAACTTGCAACATCCTTTAAGTGTGGTACTGGAATTACATAATGACTTTATTCCCGTTTACCTCCCAAGAATAGTATAAGCAAGTAATCAATTTTGAAACCCATTTCTTCAAAGGTCAAGTAAATCTGAACTCATTGACTGCTGAAATTTTCGAAATCCGATCAAATTTCTATTCAAGTCTCATTTCTTTTAGAACAATAGATCTTATAGTTTTCAGAGTATTAGGAAGTCGTAAAACAGCTCAGACTATAGAGTGTTGATTTGTTTTATTTGCTCATAACAAACTGTTCATTGAATATTGAGTTTACGATTGGCACCACCACGAGTGGCACTGTTGAGCTACACTACACTTATTACCTTGAATGAAGAAAGGATAAGAGTTAATTTGAATAATTATTTTTGCTTTTTTTTGGCTGTTATGAAGATTTTTTCAATCAAATGCTTTTAGAACACGAAGCAGTTAATAGAATTCAACATGCATTAATTTGATAATGTAAAGAAAAAAAATAACAAAGACGGTTGGGAGGAGCTAAACAGAGTCTAAACATTAATATGCTGTAATAGGAAATTCAGTTGTCATTAATAACAGGGTGTTTTTTTAAAGAAATAAAATTGTTTATGCAGGATTCAGTTAACTGGAATGCACTCGAGTTCTGCCTCAGAGGTATGCCTCACACTTTACTTAACCAAAGAGTTTAACCTTATTACTTTGCGTTATAACATTTCTGCCAAAAGCAAATAGTTATAATCAAAGTAAAAAGGCGATAATATATTTTTGGTTGCTTTTATTAGTATTTGCTCTTCATTTCTATCCAGTTTCAGAATAATACAAGCAAATAATACTGGGCGTTTTTTCTGATCATTTTTTCAGTTTATTTTCATCTGGAATTTTCATTATTCTGTCAAGCATCACAGTTTCAAACATGGCTGACAAATATACGCTTTTCCTTATCCACTGGACATTTTATTGTATTTCTTGGAGTTGCTAATTGTTTCGTGTTTCTAACTGGATATGTGATAAACCTCTTTTCAAGAGATAAATATTTACATCTTAACTTATATTTTTTAATTATAAGTTGATCATAAAATCTGGCTAGCAATTGGTAATCCAGCAAAAGCATACCACAACTGGTCTATGGAAACTTTTTTTTGGTCAATGGTAACCTATTTTTTTGTCTATCTGATATTTTCTAATGATTATTTCTTGAAGGAATAAATATTACAATTTGGAGGCAAAGAGAGATATCTTCAGAACCACAAATCAAAGTAGGTGTTTGTTACGTGCTCTATACTTGCTTTTTTGAAAATGGCTTTGAAAAAGCAAACATTTTGAAGCATACTTATGTTCCTTCCAACATAAAGAACAAAATGATGACAACGACGACATGTTTTGGATAATTGGCAGAGCCCGGTCGTCCTTCCATCTAGCAGTTTTGGAGTCGATCTACATACAAACGAAAGAGCCGCTATTGTGTAGACAAAAGGAGTTCGTTTTCTCTCTTGGTCTCCTGTGGTCATTTTTCTTTAGGCACGCGGCACTGATTGATCAACTATACCGGTCTTGTGCTTGCGTTTTTCTGATTGGCCTATTTTGATCCACAACTGGGTATATTTTTCATTGTGTTCTTTCGGACCTTTATCCTGACGTTTTATGCTCTGAGGAGTGTCAGACGAAAAAGCTTTTAGTATGTTGTAAAATGTTTGCTTTTTTCAAAGCAATTTAAAGAAGAAAACTGCCCCTCAAAAAGAACAGCCTCCTCCATCTTGTAGGTCAATAAACACCGTTAGGCCTGAAATACACGATTAGTTTTTATCAGTTTTTTGACTGACAGTCTTCAGTTTCACAAAAATCGATGTCCACCATACACGATCAGTTTTCTTCAGTTTTAGAATGAGTTCACGCTTTGATTAGATCGGCTCTTTTTTACAATGGAGCTTGATCAAGAAACTGCAGTTCTTCTGGCTGCGGCTCTTATCGTCAAAAAGGTGAAAATATCGAAAAAAGAAAACAAGGTCTGTTTGGGTAAAGCCATGGTTGAGTAGGAGGACTAACCTCGGTGTTTACGACACTCTTGTACAAGAGTTAAGATCGGAGGATAAAGCAGAATATTGAAAATTTTTGAGAATGACGCCTGAAAGTTTTGACGAGTTGTTGGAGCATCAGTTGAAAACTGACGAAGTTGGGCGTGTTCAACTTTTTCAGTCAAAAACTGAAGGTCATTAATGCATCAGTTTTTATCAGTTTTTGCTTAATACACAATCAGTTTTTGACTGAAAACTGAAAACTGAAAACTGAAAACTGAAAACTGTCAGTTAAAAACTGATAAAAACTGATCGTGTATTTCAGGCTTTAAATTGATATTATCATCCTTAGGTATTGATCGACCTGTGTGCAAAAGTGATTATGTGTGATGGCATCACGCCCAGTCGTTGATTTAAATCTTTGATTACCATCCTTAGGAATTAATCGACCTGTGTGTACAAGTGATTCTTTGTGACAGCACCAGTGAAGGCATTCACTCCGTTTCTGTCTCTTTCACAACAATGGCAGCGAAACTGGCTGCACGTCTCATTCAAGCAAATCCAAGTATATTCAGCCTGCCGGTTGTTTGTGGTGATTATTACTTGGATGCGGATCTTGATCGCCTGGAGAAATTTCTTATCCATTGGTTTCTTCCTCTCAGCATCAGACTTGGCACAGGGCGATATGGTAAGGCCTGTCTGGTCTAATACTTTACCGGTATCTGTTTTGACTGCATCTGTTATACTAGAACGACCTGTAATCTCGAACAAATTCGCCATGAAAAACATACTTTACATGTTAATTGTCTCTGTTGAACTAATGCACAGAATAATTCTTATATGAGACATTAGATAGACGAAATGCAATCGGTGTAATCTTTGCAAAAATGAAAAAGCATTTAGAGTGTTTTTGTTGAACCGGAAATCGAATCGAAAGTTGTTGCGTTTAAGCTCGTCTGGCCAAAGAAAATGTTTTAAGCGACTGCAAATCAATTTGTGGCATAATTTTATTCTCCCCAACCCTAAATCAAGTAAGTTTTGTTGACACACGAAACACTTGATCGATCCATGTCAATAATAGTCTTGATTTCAATTGCTCAAGATATCATTTTTCTTTCTGCTCAAGTTCCAATGTTATTGTTTCTAAACTTTTTGCCTATTTTCTTAATGCTTTTTTGCAGATTACCCAAGCCTTTCGTCCCAAGACGTTGAATTTGCTTTGTCGGTTATTCTTTCATATCTGTCCCCATTTGCATCGGACTCAAACTTTGGTTCAAAGGTCAGTCTGGGATCCCAGAATTCCCTTGATTTCGCTTACGACACAAGCGTTGCAGCAATAAGAACTCGACAGAGAAGTCAGTCACTTCATCTCTCACCCAGGACATACAAAATACTTTTTCTTGGTAAGCATTTCTCTTCCAATTTTTCAACCTTAAAGGCATGTAAAGTTTCATGGAAAGTCGTGTTTAAAAAAGTAAATCTGGCTCCAGGCCTCAATTCTGCTTCAGTTACCAATTCTTTTCCGAGTGTCAATTCTTCTTTAGACGCCAATTCTTCTCCAGACTCCAATTCTACTCCGGACATCAACTCTTCTCCTGTCTTCAGTTCTTCTCCGGGCTTTAATTATTCTCCAGAATTTTGAATCATTGCTTAGATAAAACTACCCTAGAATGGTGCTCTTGACTCAGTTTGATTTCTCTTTTGTAGGTCTTAAAGTTATGCTTGTTGCGTTTGAAGACTGCTTCGGTCCTTTCTGGAAAACAACAGCAGAAACAGTAGAAAAACTTATGAAGGCCAATAAAGGTAGGGTTTCTAGGCTCTGTGAGATTACTTCTTTTTGTGTCATTTAAAACGTTTATGTGCCCACTTACTATTCGTTTATGTACTATTAAGCATCAATTTATTTGTCAACAAGAAGGATAAACTTTAAGTACTTTATTTTCCAAGCTTGGAAATTTAATAACGGCAGTAAAGCCCCTGTTAAGTCAATTGCAGTTATAAAGCAAACCAATCTCATGGTGTTTTGATGTTATTTTGGTGCAGCGAACATATTTTAGAGAGTTTTACAAAAAGCACCTACAGAGATGAGCTGCAAAAAGCACCTACAGAGATGAGCGGTTTAGCTTCTTGTGATAATCAAATCAAATAATCTGTCCTCATAAACGAGACTTTAGGCCTTCTATGGTTGGAAATTCGTAAGTAATTGCAAACTGGATTGCTGCGAATGCCTCAAAATCTTCCTTTTTAAATTGGATTGATTATGAAAAATCAGGAGTCTTTTGTCATGAAAATTTTATTACGTTTCTTAAATTCTGAACCGCGAAAGATTATTGCTTTATAAGATTGTAACTCACGACAATTTTAGGAATTATCTGCTCATGTGGCCGAGTTTAATCGGTCTACCACCCAGTTGTCTATGACCGAAAATACACCAGGTATAATAACAATGGCAGTTATAAAACGGTACTGAGATAAAGAAAAGTATGGCGAAGAGTGCTTATTTGAAAATGGCTGAGAATAAGGAACATGTATGCGAATTAAGAAACAGTTTGCCATATGGATTAGCTTGGCCTCCGAAGCTTCAGAACACTATAGCAAATTCTAGACCATTAAATCGCGTCTATAACATGCTACCCACGTTTTTAAAGCCTCAAATTGAAAAGTCGTGTTTCCTCAATTACACACTCCCATTACCCGGATTTGCTTTCCCCCTCATTACGATCCTTTTCCCAAAAGAATGCTTCTATTCCGTATTTTTCTGTATTTTAAATGAAAACGCTTTGAAAGTGATAAATTTACACGTCGTTTCAATAGAACTTTAAAACTTATCTTGCGTTTTCAAAGTGTTTGGTTTTTATTATCCTGTTTTCAAAGTGTGTTTTCAAATGTATCCATTTTAATGACGGAGTGATGTGATCACAAGGCCACATCAGTTATTTTTTATCTTTCTTCCTATGACAACAGATTTTTTAACGTAGAAGATAAGGGCCAAATCGTAGAGAATTGTGTGCAGGGATAATTGGTTTGTTTATAGACCAATGTGAAGCAAGGGTTGATCAAAGATGTTTTACTCACAAATCAAGTATAGTGCTGACTCAACTCATTCTTTACCCTATTTTAACTTTTTTCTTTTCACTTAAAAGGTAAGATGTACGAACGGTCGCTTTTTTCTGTTCCTTAGTGTCTTTTTTAAAACGATGGAATTATCTCAAAATGAATATCATACATTAAGGCTAGAGTTACCTTATACCGGCTAGTTATCAGAGCGGAGTAACTTTAACTCCGAAGTGATATTTGGGGTAGCAGTCACACTGTGACGCTCCGCTCGCTCATACGCCTGTTTTCCTCTGCATTTCTGGTAAACAATGCAGTGTGCTTTTGTAAACTCATACATATGATGCACCAGATTAAATTTTTTTTATGATCTTTTCGAATCTATGTGCTGCTGTGAATTCGTTTTCAATAACTAGTGCAAAAAATGACAAAAACAACCCTGAAAACTGATAGATAAATGATGGGGTTCGTTGGACAGATAGCATTATGACGTTGCTATCTTATGTGTGTAAGTATGTGTTTCGTCCAAGAGCCACTTCCATGAAATGTGGGACGAGATGAAATCTTAATACTAAAGTTTTTGCAATCGATTGATGTGAATTGTTGAAACGATGCTCCTAGCTATATATCTGAACAGGTTTGCTGGAAATTTTATTCTGGGAAAATTTTATGATTATAAGAAAAAACTTTTCCTTTTGTGTGCAGAAAATGTTTGCATCGTTGACTGAATTTACGGACATTTAAATATATGTGAATGATGTTTGTGTGCATTTGCATTCAGGACGCATGCGCACATGCCTTGCAGATTTGCGCGTGAAAAGAGACAATGGCGATTAAATGAAATGCTATTAGCTTTCAAAACGCAATTCTTAACATGCAGACATAAACGGATTGCTTAATAACCTGTATTAGGTTAACCTCATTCTAAATGTTATGATAATTCGTGAACAGGCTTCAGTCTCCAAGCGGCTGCACCTTGAATCAGCTTATTTGCTGAAAGAGACCCCAGGTTTTTTTAATTGAAGTTGATGCAATTAGAAAGCTGCCTGTTATTGATATCGAAATTTCAAATTATCGGTGTGTTGAGATCGTCGTATCTGGAAGCAACGAATCGCTTTCGCCCGATCATTTACCGCTCGGCGAGTCTAAGCCGTTACTTGGCGCTCGTGAACGATTTTGGTTTCATTCTTCGGTTTAATTTCCAGACAGATTTCAATTTTGGGCCAATTCCTTCAACAGTTCGATAAGCTCATTGCTTTTCCCGAACTTATCACCTTAATGGTTTGGGGTTTTGTCCGCAAACCTCAAATTTTTTGCCAGTGGTATTTTTCCGTCTAAAGCTGGTTTATCTACCAATTAAGAACGATTTAGAACCAATTTAGAGCCAGTTTAACTTGCCCACATTTAGAATTTTTCTAGTGAAATTTGTTTTATACACATTCAATGCATCAAGCTTAAGCTTTTAACGACATCGATGTTTTGATTAGTACGTCATAATTAAAATGAATTGGAAACAGTTCGTGCTTCCGAGAGGTGGGAGCCATTTTATCTAGTTCACAGTTCAGACAGGATGCATACATCTTAGACAACAATTATTTATGTGAAGCAATCGTGTTATTAAAATTTGCAAAACACGTTTTCATAAAAAAACCTTTTTTTCTTTTTACCTTTTCATCTAGCAATCAGTGCCAGAGTTTATTCTTCAATGTCAATAATTTGCTTACGAAAGGTAACGGTTTATTTTATAAGGAAGGTATTCCTGTACTCAGCCCTATCATTTAAAGCATTTGAGAGAAAAGAATCTTTGGGTGACTTTTCACTATTGACAGGGATTTCAAATTGAATTATGGGTAAGGCTCATCCTCCTTCTCTGTCCAAGGTCACAAATAGTTCAAGAACACATAAACTACTGTGTCCAAAATGGAAGGTATGGGTCTTTAAGAAAATGCAAGGTTGCCTTCGACTACGCATTTGGCAGCTCAAGCACTGTTTGCTTCAGTAATTTTATAGTTGGATAATTTTTTTTCTCTTTTAGATGACTTATCGATGTGGGACTTTTTACATTTCATTGTGGATAATCGCTCTACACTTCTTGTTCATCTGCTGCCAGTTATTGCTGACAAGGTATGTCTTGCCGTTTAGTATCTGCAGCAAAGTACCTCAACTTGAAGGGCCTTTCAAGCAACAATTTGCAATCCCCGTAGATAGTAAAATTCTCTTTCTTTATTTCTAAGCGTAACAAAGCCTTTTGAAAGTTAAGCAAGCTGTCTTTTCTCATTTTTATACCTGTATTCGCTGAGCATATAACACTTTTTTAAGATTTTGTGGTTACTGTGATTTTCGCATGTCAGCACCCACCTGTGATCATTTGCATAGGCGTACGGGGCGGGGGTGTGGGCTGGGGGGCTTCAGCCCTCCCTAGATTAGGGAAGCTGATTTTTTTGGGCAAAATTCGGGCAGTAGTCTTCTCCAAAAACAGAAAGTTTTTTGAAAAACTACATTTTGAACATGTTTGAAAATATCTGAGATGAAAAATCAAGTGGTCGTAATCTTGAGCGCTTTTCGAAGTAATCTAATATAGTAAAAGTCTTTTGGGTGAAAAAACACAAAAAAGCGGCAAGAACAGCAATGACGCAAATAGTGCTTGAGAGGATTGTCGAAGAAGTTAAAGAAAGCGGCTGTAATGCTGTCATAATGGATGAAACATCTGACTTTCGTAAGCACGAATAAATGTCAGTTTGTGTCATTTTTGCACTGAATGGTGTCCGAAATGAAGATTTTGCTAAATTTTACAAAACTCAGTCTTCAGCAATTGTACAAATTGGGCTTAAAAGCCTATGTAGAAACTTGTTGGCAAATGCTTAGACGATCTAAAATAAGCGGCAAAGCTGAGGGCTTGGCAAAGCAAATGGAGGACTGTTCTCCGGCGAGCATCAATGTCCACTACCTTGGCCATTAGTTTAATCTTGCAGAAATGAGTCAATGAGAAATGGACTTTGTGCTGTTCAAGCTAACCCTAAGTGTGAATGCTAACCCTTAAACAGAAATCATTAGGCTTGCTCCTTCTATAAGTAGATTATGAGTTTCTAACCTCCTAGAAATGGAACACAAACTGTTCAATAATCACAAAAATAGGCAGGTAAGCAAAAAAGTGCGCGAATTGCTGAAAATGATGCAAATCATGTTCACAAAAAGATATCGATAAAATAATCTATATATTTGGTCGCTGCCGTGGAAGAAATTCGCTTTTTTGTTGAAAATGTGTTAATTATTTTAATGACGTTGCATTTTCTTCATTTCTTGACTAATTTTAGAAGCTCACAAATGTTAAAGTTTACCCCGTATTTTGGTGTTATTATTTTTCGGGCAAAAAAGTTTCAGGCCCGCTCCCTGAACTCACCCCGTATGGCTATGATCATTTGGTTACAATCATGAACCTCTTATTATTAGCCTGTGGCTATTTAGCTGTAATCTTCGCAGACGACTATTCACCTGTGATCTATCTTCACCTCTGATCTCTTCACCTATGATCTTTCACGTATAATCTTTCACCTGTGGTATTTCACCTTTAATCTTTTCCCTATGACCTCTTACCTTAATTCTTTCACATTTGATCATTAACTCTTTGATCACTTGCTTGAATCGAGTAAACTATGATCATTCCCTTTGATAAGATATTTGTGATTTTTCACATACTAACCATTCCCCTGTGATCTTTTTTCACCTATGATCTTCCACCTATAATCTGTCAACTATGAACTTTCATCTTCAAAATTTCCAAAAGCATCATTCGACTGTAGTCTCGTTTCTATCTTCCTTTTCCCTTGACATTCACCTGTGGTCATCTCGATCATTTAGCTTCGATCATTTACCTATCAGCGTTCAACCATTAAGTAATTGTCAGTGGGTGTAAACGATGAAAGCTCTTGGAGCGCAGTGCTCTTGATGTTCAAAGGATGTTTTTCATGGGCAGCCATTGTATATGAAAGTTGCGGGATAGTTGTATGTTAGATTTGCCCCGAGGTAACCATTACATGCCAAAAACGTTTATTTTTTGCAGCCTAGAGCAGTTTTGGCAAGTTTACTTGGGCAAGACATGGATGGAATGCTCTTTTAAATGCTGATTTTTCAATCTTTTGATTTGTTGAAATAGCTTTGGTGCGTTTGTTTTGAGGAGTTCACATCGAATGATAACGTCTTTGATAAAAATTATACCGTAAATTTTCTTTTGAATCTTGACAGGCACCTGGTGTTCTTTTTTAGGTAAAGGATGAGCAGAGCCTGTCGAATGAAATTCGAAGCCGTATAACAAGGATCGAACGTGACCTGTGGAATCCACCGACATGCCCCTGCAAAGGAGATGTTTTGAAACACCTACTTGATGAACTTGCCGACGTCACTCATGCTAACGAATCAGAGGAAGGATTGCACATGCTGTCCTCGCCTCCAGCAAGAGGGCGCGGTCGGTCAAGGACTAAGTCTACTTATAAGAGGAGGTCAGAAACTCTGATACAGTATGACAAGAAATGGGAAGATTATGATAAGCCAGATGAATATTCTCAAGATCCGTTTCAAGATGATGTTGACAGTTTCAAATCAGAGAAAGTATTGTCAAGGAAGCGATCTAGCAAAAAAGTCACTATTGCTTCAAAACCAATTGTTTTAGACGAAGCACCAGTGCGAAAACCAAGTGTTGGCGATGAAGACATAAGTCGATCTAGCAGTAAGAAAATTTTGAAAAGAAGACCGGTTTTGCGCAGGCAGTCTGCTGAGGAGGAGATAGACGTGGATACGGAAGCAAGCGTTAGCGAAGAAACAAGTGTAGACACTGGAGACAAGCAAGACAGTCAGCGAGCAAAAGTGCATAATTTTAATCGACAGCGTTTTCAGCATGTTAGGAAGAGAGAAGATAGTAAATCGTACAGCGCAAGGAAGAAAGACAAGTGGAAACGGGATAATAGTTATCGTTATAGGCAGAAGATGCAACACCAAGTCTCTTTTAACGAAGAAGAGGAGAACGAAGGAGAGGAGAACGATAGAGAGGAGAACGAAGGAGGGGAGCTGGAAGAAGCCGGGAATGATGGGGGTGTAAAGCAGGTGGGGTTTGATGCAAATAATTCTGGTAAAGAAAACAGAGGCGTTTCCGGAATAGATACCGATTTTGGTGTCGAAAAACACGTTGAAGAAACTGAACAATGCTCGAATATAAAACTCGATATGACAAGTAATGATGACATCCACCCAAAAGCGGACGGTCACTTCATAAATGACGTAAAAATTGAAATGTTTCCAAATGTTTATTGTAATGCAATCATGGAGCTTAATTCACCATTATTTGCAGATGAAGCCTCGCAGTTTCCATTTTCGCAAGAGACAGAACGACAATCGACGCTGCAAAACAACAGCTCTTCATCGGATAGGGCTATCTGCCACCACAGTTTTGGCATGGAGGTTCACAGAGTCCAACATGTAGAAGCCCTAAATGCAATAAATCTTTTTCACAACGGTCACATACCTTTATCACCGTCTGCCTCTAGCGATGCTCCTCTGATTGACGACAGCTGTTCTAGCGATGGTTTTGAAGAGCTGGGCACGAATTTTTCCAGCGAGAGGGATGTTTCAAGTTCAGAAGATGAACTTAATTCTGAAGGCAAATCACAAAGTTGCTACTCGACTATTATGAACGGGAACACACATTTGTCCCATTTTCAAGGTGCAGATAGCGTTGTTAAGGCGAAAGATGTCTCCAACATCTAGGGGTATATGCGGGTCTTATGCTAATGGATTCGTCAAAATATAGATTTGGTCATCTGACTGTAAGCGACTGTATTATTTGGCGGTGATGCCATCTGGAGCCAACGAGCAGATTACAGAGAAAGAAACCAGATAGCGAAGAACCGAGTCATCAGAACAGGGTTTGTGACGCAAGTTTAGATTTCTGTAGCGACGGCTAAACAATATTAAGGATCTGCAATTCAGAAAAATCTGCTTAGGCCAGTTGTGAAGATTTATAATGATAATCTTTTGTAAGTTAAAGAACAATAGGATTTGTTAAATAAAATCGTAATGATGTTTAGCACAATTTAAGGGTTTGACGTTATGATAGCTCTTCTTTTTGCGGTTGAGATTCATTTTATATTCTCATTTTTTAAAGGAATTGAAACAAGGACGATAAAAGTATTTGTAAGACGGGGGCGGGTTTCCCACGCTGTTGAGGGAGGGGTTGTGTTGTATTGTATTTAATTAAATTATTTTCATATCAAGGAATTATGTAAAAGTTCATATCTCTTCTGCTAAAAATGTTATACTGTAATTTATTATCATAGTGGCTCAGTAACAGATAAAGCAGTTTTACTGGTTGCATCAGAATTGCTTCGCGTCTCCTTAAAGAGCGAATATTTTTGACCCAACAAGGACCCTTATGATATATCCAGTATTTTTTAGATTTGCAAAATTATGCGTAAATATTCCTCAGAGATTTGAAAAAAACCCACACTGTTACATTTTGAAAGCTAGTAATTCCTTATTGTCTAGTAACTCCTTGTTGTCTAGAAATTCATAATTGTCTGTTGGCCTGGAGTTCATGTTTCGGTTTCATATATACAATCATAAAAGTTTTATAGGAACACAGCAGGCTAGTGTCATTGTATCCATTCATTTAACGTAACGAAATTTGTCAAGGAAGTAAATTCGTGCCAACAGGAATTTTTTATAATAGCAGCGCGATCTCTCAGACCAAACATCGTTCTTTTGTCGCGTCCCTAGGGGTCTTTTACGGTTTATATGATGATTTTAGACTGTTTTGCCCCAGCTTACCCCTGCACCCAGCCGATCCCTGCACCCAGCCGATCCCTGCATCCAACCAATCCATACACCCAGGTGGTCCCTGCACCCAGCCGATCCCTGCATCCAACCAATCCATACACCCAGGTGGTCCCTGCACCCAGCCGATCCCTGCACCCAGCCAGTCCATCCACCCAGCCGATCCCTGCATCCAACCAATCCATAAACCCAGGTGGTCCCTGCACCCAGCCGATCCCTGCACCCAGCCGATCCCTGCATCCAAGCAATCCTTACACCCAGATGGTCCCTGCACCCAGCCGATCCCTGCACCCAGCCGATCCCTGCATCCAACCAATCCATACACCCAGGTGGTCCCTGCACCCAGCCGATCCCTGCACCCAGCCAGTCCCTCCACCCAGCCGATCCCTGCATCCAACCAATCCATACACCCAGGTGGTCCCTGCACCCAGCCGATCCCTGCACCAAGCCAGTCCATCCACTGAGGTGATCCCTGCACCCAGCCGGTCCATCCACTGAGGTGATCCCTGCACCCAGCCGGTCCATCCACCCAGGTGATCCCTGCACCCAGCCGATCCCTGCATCTAGCTTATCCCTGACCCAGCCGATCCATGCACCCAGGTGGTTTCTGCACCCAGCCGATCCCTGCACCAAGCCAGTCCATCCACTCAGTTGATCCCTGCACCCAGCTGGTCCATCCACCCAGGTGATCCCTGCACCCAGCCGATCCCTGCATCCAGCTTATCCCTGACCCAGCCGATCCATGCACCCAGGTGGTTTCTGCACCCAGCCGATCCATGCACCCAGCCAGTCCATACATCCAGCCAATCCATGCGCTTACTCGGTTGTCAGTGCTTCAAGCCCGGTTTTGAAGATTTAATCAACATATTGCACCATTTGTTTAAAGCATTCAATTTTTAGTACTGTTTGTAACAAGAATTAACTGTATATTTCATGAAATACATTTGTATATCAATGGTTAAGTTAGGAATTGTTATGTTAATTAATCTTTGAATATTGAAGGAAGATGTCCAAGTTTTGTATTTTGAATTGAGTAATTTTATTAACAGTCACTTAGTCGGTTGTCTTCGTTATTCATGTGGATCTTGGTAGCCAAATTTTAACTTTAATATCAGCTATTGGTCGTTGTGCTTAGGAAAGGCACGTAATGCCTAGGAAAGGCACTCAATGCCTAGGAAAGGCACGTACGGCCTAGGAAAGGCACGAAAAGCCTAGGAAAAGCACGCAATGCCACGGGATGGCACGCAATGTCTAGGAAAGGCACGCAATGTCTAGGAAAGGCACGAAATGCCTAGGAAAGGCACGCAATGCCACGGGATGGCACGCAATGTCTAGGAAAGGCACGCAATGTCTAGGAAAGGCACGTAAGGCCTAGGAAAGGCACGAAATGCCTAGGAAAGGCATGCAATGTTTAGAAAAAGCACGCAATGTTTAGGAAAGGCACGAAATGCCTAGGAAAGGCACGTAATGCCTAGCAAAGGCACTTAATGCCTAGGAAAGGCACTCTTTGCCTAGGAAAGGCACGCAATGCCTAGGAAAGGCACTCTTTGCCTAGGAAAGGCACGCAATGCCTAAGAAAGGCACGTTTACATACATAAGTGGCATGAGATTTTCTCATTTTGCTTCGCACGTGGTGTCGATGGCGACCAGAGCACTTGGATTTGCGTGTTTTGGTAAACTATGTTTCACCAGAAGTTCACGATTTAATTAATGAAATCGTTGCGATGTTAAAAACTCTTTACTTGAAAATACCCAACGAAATCCTCGCTCAACATTCACTAGCCACTCGAAAACAACAACCAGGGGAATCTTCAGCCGAATATTTACAAGCGCTAAAAACTCCAAGTAAAGACTGCAACTTTTGCCAAGCTAAAGCTGCTCAATACCGGGATGAAGCGGTACGAGATGCTTTTATCAGTGGAATAATTTCAAGAAATATTCGGCAACGCTTGCCGGAGAACAAACCGCTTGATCTTTCATCGGCCTTCCACCCCTTGATAGCAAGGGCTCTCGATACAGCGCAGAAAAGCTCCGAATCTTACAAGGTAATTTTTATGCCGACCACTGCTGTCACAGGAAAATCAAGTGAAGAAAGCACTCTCATGAACGATAATGCAGAAAGACTATCGGCAGCATCTTCACGAAAACAAAAATTCTGCGGTTTTGATTTACATCCACGCTCAAAATGTCCTGCTCGAGATGCCACGTGCAGTAATTGTCAAAAGAAAAGCCATTACAAAAGAGTCTGCCAATCAAAGCGCCTTGATGAGCAAGCCTCAGCAGCTCTGAATCGTCCGTCCTTAGCTACAGTTGCTGCAAAAACATTAAGTAAAGCTTGCGTGGATATTTCAATTAATGAAGAAATCATAAAAGCTCTAGTGGATTCTGGAAGTAGTGGAAGTTGGATTAAAGAAGCGCGAAACCAACGAAAATGTGTCCATGGCAACTTCATCACTTACAGCTAAAATGCAAGAGTACTGTATAACAGATATCAAGCTTACAAGCTAACAGATGTGAGATAACAGATATGAGATAACAGATATGTGCGGATATAATCCTAGGCCAAGACTGGCAAGAACAACATGAAAGCAAAACGATAAATTATGGAGGATCTGTATCACCACTAAAGCTATGCAACTTAACAACGCTGAATGTACATCGACCACCTTTGTTTCAGTAACTTACTACATATATTGAACCAATTGCTACTAAGTCAAGAAAATATAGTGAGGAAGATCAGAAATTCATCGCAGCTGAGACGAAAAGACTGCTAGAAGAAGGCATTATAGAACCCAGTGACTTCCCGTGGAGAGCCCAGGTCGTCGTCACTAAAAATGAAGGCCACAAGAAACGTATGGTTATTGACTATTCACAAACGATCAATAGATTCACCCAGTTGGACGCATATCCTCTTCCAAGAATAGATGAAACTGTAACTAAGATTACACAGTACAGAGTTTATAGCACAATTGATCTAAAAAGTGCATATCATCAGGTTCCAATCAAAGAAGATGAAAGACATTTTACCGCGTTTGAAGCAAACAAGAGCCTTTACCAGTTTCGCAGAGTCCCATTTGGAGCTAATAATGGAGTAGCTGCTTTTCAGAGAACAATGGACAATTACATTATGGAGGAATCTCTCGAGGATACATTTGCTTGTCACGATGACATAACTCTATGTGGATCAAGCTCATCATGACAAGAACCTTGAACGGTTTCCAACTGCAGCTAAGCGAAAGCATTTGACCTACAACAAGAAGCCTCAGCATCCTAGGATGTCTGGTGTCTGGAGGCGAAATAAAACCTGATCCAGAAAGGTTAAAACCACTCCAAAAGTTACCGCCGCCAAATGATATCAAGAGTCAAAAACGAGTTATCGGGCTCTTTTCCCATTACTCGAAATGGATAAGATTTTTCAAAATATAACTTTTGATAAAAAAATATTCGAGAGGCATTCGTGGCATTAAAAAAGACGTTGAACAGTCAGTCGTCTGTGCCATTGACGAATCACTACCCTTTGAGTTGGAAAGAGCTGCTTCAGAATTCGCACTTGCTGCTGCACTTAACCAGAATAGTCATCCTGTGGCACTCTTCTCGAGGACATTACATGGATCTGAATTAAAGCACCATGCGGTAGAGAAAGAAGCAGCTACAATTATTGAGGCTGTGTGGCATTGGAAGCATTGTCTTACAAGAAGGCATTTTAAGCTGATAACAGATCAGAAGTCAGTTGCATTTATGTTTTACACAAAACATAAAAAGAAAATAAGATCATGAGATGGAAACTAGAACTGGCCACGTACAGCTTTGATATAACATACAGATTAGGAGCTGAGAACATTCTAGCTGATACGTTATCGAGGGTTTCTGTGAGCCTTAGTACGGTGCATCAAGAAAAACTTCACGAACTGCATGCATCACTTTGCCATCCTGGCGTTACCAGCATGGCACACTTTGTTAAAGTTCGCAATCTACCGTATACAATGGAAGATTTCAGAGAAGTGACACACACGTGCAAGATATGTGCTGAATGCAAGCCACAATTCTTTCATCAAGAGCCCAAACACTTAATAAAAGCTACACAGCCCCTTGAACGATCAAATATCGATTAAAGGACCGCTACCAAGCTGTAATAAGAATAGGTACACTTTAACAGTTATTGATGAATTTTCGAGATATCCTTTCGCTTTTCTTTGCATAGATATAAGCAGCAATACTGTTATACAATGCCTTTGTTCGCTGCTTTCTATATTCGGAATGCCTGCATATATTCATTCCGATCGTGGAAGTGGCTTCATGAGCAAAGAGCTCAAGAACTTTCTTTGTCAAAAAGGTATTGCCACTAGCCGCACTACAAGCTACAATCCAGCAGGGAATGGGCAAGTTGAGCGTTACAATGGAATTATATGGAGAGCTATAACTTTGGCGCTAAAGACATGGTGGCTGGTGACATGATGGCAAGAAGTCATATATGATGCTCTACTCACAATAAGGTCTCTGCTATGTACTTCAACAAATGCCACACCAATGGGCGCATATTTTCCTTTAAACGAAAATCTACTAGCGGACAATCCATGCCCACCTGGCTGACTACGCCTGGTCCTGTACTTTATCAACGACATATCAGAGACTCCAAGTTTGATCCTCTCGTGTATGAAGTAGAGCTCATTGACGCAAATCCTCGATATGCTCACAAAAGGTTTCAAGATGGTAGAGAAGATACGGTATCGCTCAAGGATTTAGCACCACAAGGGAATACAAAGTCTGAATGCCAATATGAGCTAAAAACACAAGATGCAAAGCCAGAGACGCAAGATGCAAAGCCAGAGACGCAAGATGCAAAGCCTGAGTGCAAATTTGAGCTGCAAGATTTGCCTCAGTTGCCAACAGAAAATGAGGCTACTCAAAATCAACTTCAGCTACGACGATCAGGAAGAGTACGCCGGGTACCATCTCGATTAGGCTACTGAGACATTTTAGAGAAGTGAAGACTGTGATAACAAAGAACCTTTGTTGGTTACGAACTATATTGTTCACCTCTTTATATTTGTTTTAAAGGACATTTACACCTCTCGTTTGTGTTATATACATGTTATGTAGTTTACAGAATTAGAGTTGAGTAAAACCTTAAACATCCAAGGTAATAGTTTTTCTCATAGTTCTACTTTACGACAAGGATAGGCATGGAGCATTCGCTAATCGCAGGACCCAAGAATTCCATGACACTGCGAGCAAAAAGGAGAGTTCCTGTCCCCCCTTCAGCCCCCTCTGGTCAAGGGCATAAGGGGTATCGATGCACAGGGGAAGGGGCATCTATGGCAAGTATGATGTATGTCAACACAAACTGATACAGTTTACGTTAAACCATTATATGACACAAGACAAACACTTTCGACACTTCCAATAAAACAGCAAAAATGAATGAAAACGAGAAAATTTAACGACCAGAAATTAGCCCTGCTTCAGAATGACTTTCAAATATTTGTCGTAAATCTCTTTGGCTATTTGGCAATAACGATGTTATCTTCCGATGTGTTGCGTTGGTGCACTGCAAGGTTTCTAGGTCAAACTTTCGGCTTTCCAGATATTTCGATATTTTGTAACGTTTCAGGTGAGTAATTTGCCGTGTTGTCAAACATTGACTTTTAACGAAGATTACCTCAGCACCTGATGCGATTTCAACTTTGGTTTCCGACAGAATTAGGTACCATTTCACTTGGTAGACGTTGAGCGAATTATATACAAAAAGTAAAAAGGTTTTTCTTAGCAGAAATATCTACTATTGTTCTTTAGTGGAGAGTGAACTCTTGCACATGTTGACTTTCGTGCGTGTTGACTTTAATGCATTGCTGCTAATATTCACTTCACAGAATGAACCTGATATATTTGGCAATAATATTATTACACAACTGCCCGACGACCATTTATGTGATCTACTCCTTTCTTAAAGTTATGCTTACAACAGGCCAGCAACGAACTGATTCTGAAATGCACCGTTGAATTCGTCAAGCAAACTGAACTCCAATCAGTGGTGGCCTGGCAAAGGGGGCCGCCCCCCCCCAGCTGACTTTTTCATAGGGGCGCAAAAGCTTGTATAAGGTGCGGAAAACTCGAACAAAGTTTGATACGCCCGACTTGTCTTGTTATTAGGTCTCTAAAAGGTCAGCAGAGACAAAGAAAGCGCCTTAAAATTCAAAATAAAAATCAAAATAAAAAATATTTTTTGGGGTGCATGGCCCCATACCCCCTAGAAAAGTCTCAAATCAGGGCACCACAGAAATTAATCAATTCTTTAGAGGAGTGTCAGGAAAATTATTGTTTAGTTCTTTTGTGTGGAGGGCACAGCATTCGTGGGGCACACAAAAATTCTCCGAAGACAGTCTGTGTCTAGGGTGTCCGGACTCATGCCCCACTCTCTTCTAGAGAAAATTTTTGAATTTAAATGAGTCTCTTTGGCTCTGCTTGCCTTCAGAGACTTAATTAACAGACAATTCGGTTGTTTAATTGCTTCCCCCTAGATAAGCCCGTCGTACTGTTTTGAGTGCATAAGATAATAAGAAATAGCGCTAAAAAGTTCATTCAAAGCTAAAATATGAAACCAGCTGTTATTATGTTTCTTCAAAAGGAAAAAATTTAACAGATTACTTTTAACTCAAAACATTGACTTCTTGTTTTTCAGCGACGCCGGAGAAGGGGTTACAGTGGGTCAACTGCCCCTGTTGCCTTTTGATAGGATGGGCAAGGAGGCCAGAGTGCTCTTTTCATTTAAGTGCCCTTGAAGCCGGCCATTTCCGGCCATTACTTAAGCCTGCCCCCTTTTCCCCTTGGTCATTCCGGCGTCGCTGATGTTTCTAGTAGGTACTCCAGGTCCCTTTTTCAAGGGCCATACATTGATTTTGACAAGAAAGTTGGGTCGGGCCTAATTTTCTTAACGGTCGCGTTTTTTGGTTTTTTATAGTACTTCTTCAAAGTTTGATGAAATATTTACTTCATTTTGTATCAAATGACATAGTCTTATAATCATTTCAAGCACCTTTTACTTGTGTCATAGTGAATTCACAGATATTTTAGAAATCGCATTTTCTAGCCTTTTGAGTAACTGGAATCCTCCACTTATTGGCTAGGACCGACTCTTTCCATTATTTGTTACCCCGAGCCCCTTCTAATTTGCCCCATGACTGTAAGTTGTGCTATATGTATGTTTTTAGCTTGTTTTTTTGCCCCTAAGTACAAGTTTAGCAAAACAAAGGTAGACATTTTCTCTGGCGTTTTAGATTCTTCTCCAAGGTGCCAAATGAACACAACAGTTACAAACTCTTGGAATTTCCCAAAACATGTTATTGACACATTTCTATTTAGTTCATCTGCTTGGATTGGCTTCGAAGAGACAGTCCATTTGGTACGTGAGTCGGCTCAACTTCCCCGTGAAAAAATGTTATACTTGGGACTCTATGCTTTCATGAGGGTAAGTCTATGCTTGACATTCAAGGTTAAAAAATATAAGCGCATAACCAGACTGCCAATCTTTTCAGGAAAAGACAATAACGTTAGTTATGATAGGCGCCATTTTGCTGCTGGCCCCTCCAGGCGAAAAAGGCCAGGCCGCCACTGGCCATGCATAATGTAAAGGATAACATTGGGCGAGGTTTGCTTTTCTTAATGCTGCTTCGTTAGCTTTAAAAATCCTCTCTTCATTCACCTGCATTTTGAAAGCCAGTGACGTAAATGTTGAGGTTGCTATTGTCGTGCTTTGTGTCTATTGCGTGGGTAAAAACTGCCTGCTTCTAAATTTAAACCATCTCATCAGAAACCGTGTTTTGACCAGCTGATAAAGTTGGAAACAGTTATTTTTAAATCGTTTGAATTGACATTGTCGTGGGTTGAGATTTCGTCAACCCCTGTGTTAGCAAAGTTGAATACAGCGAGGGACTCAATCAATTTGCGAAATTCAGTTGAACATCAAAGAAGCATGATTAGGATATGATAATATTCTTTTCAATAACAATATATTATGATAATATATATGACGACATCGGATTCTAAAATACGATACAAGCTATGAATGAATGAAGCAAATTTCACAAGACGCCAATAAAGAAAATTTTCAATCTTTTCTGTTTTGTTCATTAAACCATATCCATTTTTTTACAGATTTCCGGAGGGTATCAATTTTATTTTGAAAAATTTCACTTGGGATTGTAAAATTTTTGGAAAGAAATTTGAATAATTATTTAGCCAACAGAAGGACCATTAGTTATTGTAAATGGCAAAAATAACTAAAAGCAATAAACATAGCCTTCGTTTATACATATACTTCCAACTATATTTCATATCTGCACGGTTGTTGTGAACTAAGCGCAGAAGTTAGACACGTGATTCCTACGTGTTCTTAATAGAGCTATTTAAACGTGACGTTCAGCGATCGACCATGCGAGAAGTGTCGTTCACCGGCTCCTAACCGATAAATTTCCTCATCGACGCCCTCGTCAATCGGCTTTTCGGCTCGTTGCCTTGGCAATGTACCTGAAGCGTCTTATCGACACGAAGACTTCATGAAAGTTTAATCAGGTTTGCGTTCGCTGATTGTTTTTGAATATACACGGACACATAAACTGACTTGCAGAGAGGAATAATTATTCAAATAAGAGCCTTACAACACACTGTAGCACCTGCAATTCTTTAAAATGACAGGAGTTCAAGCCATGTATAGAAGGAGTTGCGAAGTATTTCAAGCATAAACGGATATCATCAAGTTGGCGCGTAAAAAGCAATTCTGGGAAGGACAAGTCATGAATCCGATCAACACAAGTCTAGCAGGCACTTCGGTAGCCCCTCGTTCACCAAGAATGCCCAGATCTCCCTTGGTTCAGCCGCGGTTTTCACCCATTGATGGCAAAAGGCAGCAGCATGCAACGCATTCATATCAAAAGGCAGAAAATGGACAGTTGACGGGTAATATTCGTAATCACAAAGGCAACGAGACCTGTAAAGAAGCGACAGAAAAGGCGAAAAAAACACAGAACAAGGGAAAGCTCAAGCGCTGCATTGTCATGTGATTGCCAAAACATAGTTAATTTAATCGCAACAAAATTTGATGAAAGCAATTTTTGAAACTTGCTGTCGTTTTGAGCAGCGTTTTCAAAAGCAGCGCTGCCGCGGGCAATAACTTGTTTTCAAGTAAGTCTGATTATATTCAAAGGAGCGTTGCAGTGATTAGAAAAGTGAAACGTTCGGCTGGAAGTTCAGAAAAACGCTAGAAGTTGACTCAAGCAGCCGATTAATTTTTGAAGTTGACTTCTGGTCTTGTTGGCGTCAAACTTTGACAAATGGTTGAATTTTTTTATTGTGGATTGCAAATTTTGCTGAACTTTGACTAGACTTCTGGCATCTATACATCTGACAGACCTGTTTTAAGGACAGTGACAAAGTTTTCAATTCATTCAGGTTGTCATCCGCATCTGTGAATTTCGTTTGAATAAAGCAGTGACAGTTAGGCCATCTTACTGAAAATTTGGGGAAACATTCACTCTTTCTTATCTGTATCCACAATAAATGATCCGTCTTGCAATGAGTTACTGCTCAATTATTTATGTCGTTAGAAAGCTGAACAGACATTCTGCAGCAATTTTACGCTCAGTTTTCCAACCAAACCTGTATATAATTAGAATAGATCCCAAGAGCAGGGTAAAGAAAATTTGAATTTTTGACAGCAAGATCAAAAATGTTTTAGACTCGAAATTTTAGAAAAGCTTATTATCAAAAATTGAAATCAGAGCGATAGAGTTATACATAGCATGTATTGTGAAATGAAAACATAACTGTGACAGTGAAACTCGCGTAATTCGTGATATTCGTGAAATATTTTGGTTGAACACGTTTGCGATACAATTTATTTGCCTATTCGGGTCGATTCATACTAGTAAGATATTGTTAGATGAAACTAAATTTCTTCAGTTACAGGAAAGAAGCCAGTTAAAATTTTTTTAAAGGAAAGAAGCTAGACCTGTTTGGAAATCTCATTTTGTTATATTTACTTCATTGCGTCATAGATAGCAGATGGTCAGTGAAGAAAAAGAACTCTGTTTCATCCGCTCAAGTCAAACTCTCTCATAGCAGGTCTTTGCAATAATTTCATTTAATGTTTTGGCTTGAGATGTTACGCTTTCTGCAAAGTAATGACTGTATAAGCCCGAATATGCTACACACAATCAAATCAGTCCCTTATTCATTCAGAAACCTCTTGTTACTTGTTGAAACCGCTGCATCTACATTGCGGCTTTGCATGGTCTTAACCTGTCGGCAAAATGAAATATCAATTTCATACGATTAATTTAGATTAAGATTAGATAACAAAAGTTTAAACGTCATTATGTTTCAGAGAAATGGTTCTTTAAAATTGTTTACCTACTCTCAATCGACATGAAACGAGGTTTCATCACAAGGTTTTACTGATGATGACGTAACGACTGCTAATGCCGCCCACATAAAAGCTAGATTCTTGACTCGATATTATCTTCAAACTCAAAACCTTCAATTACTCAAGGTTTCGTCACTAGTCTCTCACAGTCTTTTATGTCCTTGGTAATCTGTGTTTGCATTACTAAAAAACCTCACACCAATACTTCAATGAAAATGTAAAAAATTGTGCGAGAAATGTTAATATAGTCCATGAAGCGTGTTTCTTTATATTATTCTGACCATTTTCCTGAAAGATTGCTTTATTGCCATCGTTGGGTTGTAAATATGTTGGTAGAGGTATGTTTTAAAAAGTAACTGGATAATAATATGAATGACATTGCAATGTAAACAGTAACATGTGTTAGAAATTTATATAGTATTTGTTGTAGCATTCATGTTTTCCAGGCAAGAATATGTTAAACAATTAAAAATATTGCCATTTCAGATACATGCAGTCGATGTTTCTTGATATCAGCTCAATAAAAAACCAATCTGCAACAAATTTATATTTTTCCCCAGGGTTGGAATGTTACTGATTGGGAAGCTCTCAAAACCAAACTGAAGATTCAATAACCTTTTTTGATGTCTCAGTTATTCGATATTTGATTTACTTTTACGTTTTGTGACAAAAACAAAATAGGGCTTGCTTGTACAGGCAATCAATTAACGACAAATTCATTAGTGTAATAAATAATTATAAGTACAAGCAAGATATAGCTGTGGTGAAGGGCAAATCATTGAAATCATCATTTGAAAATCTTTCCAAATTATCAACGCACACTCAATTAACAATAGCTTTATGTGCAAGATATCATCGTTGGCTGACGATTTTGTGGGCTTCCTCATACTTCCAAACTCCTTACATAGAAGGGTGGGATTTACCCACTGATCTAAAAAAAACTGGATCAAACAACCTATTGTTCTCCTACATCAGCATGAGGAAGCTGATCGATTCTCTCCATCTTGAGACCTCTCGCGCCGAAAGCTTTAGGCTGCCATTTGTTAAAAGGGCGCACACACAGTGCTGCACCTTACATTGTGCATTAATAATTAAATTCTTAAACATTCTAAGATACAATAGGCCTAGGATAATAAGTGAACAGTGGATTCTCCCTTACATAAGCTTAATACCACGGCAATAATGCTTAACGCCACTTACAAATGATGCAAGTTTTTGTTTCAAAGGTTACTTTGAATTTTGCCATGAGAAAGCAAGTTGATTTGAAACCAACATGATTGCTGTCTAGTCTCATACAACACGGTGAGGTCTCAAGATGGACGCTGCAATGTGGAATCAACGCTAGGCTGGAGAAGGTCGATCCAGTCCTTTTTTAGATCAGTGGATATACCTTGTACATTTCACAAGGAAACAATGGCTTCGACAAAACATTTTAGGGGAAGGGGGAGCAAAAATTTTGGGTGAAGAAAAGGACTATCATATTATCTGGCCTTTGAGGAGATGTCGATTGAGAAATAGGAGTAGCCATCATTCGCGTTACATGCTTAGCGTTTAATAGATTTCACTTAATTTCTTTTACACTTAATTTTACACTTTGACTAATAAATACGCTTGTGCATGGGCGAAATACAGTTAATTGAATTAGGAATGACTCTAATAAAGGTATTTTTTGATAAACAAGTAGGGTCTCGGGCTCCAGGGGTAGTCTCCCTGTAAAATTTGAAGGCTGCTTCTTAGGTTTTGGCATCACCATAGGAATCAAATAGCTAGACCATTTTGTCTGATAATATCTACTTTTCATGCCAGTTTTTTTTATTGTCATAACAGTTGTGGTTATTCACTTTTGAAGCCACTTCATTTTCACCTGTATCAGAGCTTGAATCTGATTGCCGAGCTCTTTTGCCCTAAAAGCAGCAAGGATTGTCAGCTGCTTTCCCCCTTTCTTATCTTTGAAGAGCTTTTCTTTCTTGCCACTGTCACGCACATCATCTTTGGCAATTGACCTTCCGATGTTGCAATACTTTGCAATATTGAATGAAAAATATCCCTTCTCATTTTTCATCTTGACTTCTTCACTTTTCACTCCTGGGGGCATGGCACCAATTATTGACAAGCACCTTCACAAGTCACGTTCAACTTTTCTATTCTTGCACTTTCTTTTGTTCTACTTTGCACAGCATTTCAATTTGGCATTGACAAATTTGCTGCTGAGCACATTAGCTCCGGCTCTATTTTCAGCATGGTTAGGTTCAAGAGAACATCACCCTTAACAAACTTCCCTCGGAAAAATGCAGACTGCTTTATCAAATCATAATAGAAAGATATTTCATTTTCTCCATGGCTTAATATCAATGTCTTTCCCAAAGGTTTTGCTTTAAATGTTGGGATTTCTGCCATGAAGATCTCGATTTTTGCTCAATACATTTTCAAGGAACTCCAGAGAAGTTTCAGCTGGTAACTGGTCTTTCACTGAAAGCTGCCCATGATCCCCTGCATACTTTTTTCATTCTGCCAGTTCTCATATTATGGCTCTGAAAACTGAGCCTCGTGCATCAATCTGAACGGTTTTCTGCTGTAGTTCCCATCTCAATTCTCTCTGTGCTATGACATACTGAATGAGGGTATCATGGCATCATTTCTTAATCACAGTAAACTTTATATTTTGACAGAAAATGTGCTGTTTTTCGATATTGTGTGCGTGTATGAGAAATTATGCTTAGATTTAGGGGGCAACATTATAGCTGTATTGATTTTAGGGGGGGAGAGAAAATAACTGCATTCTTCCATAGATATCTTCAGCCCCAGTCCCCATCACTAGTAATGACTGGTCCTTTAGCTAACCTCTTTGAATATTGGTGAAAGGACGAACTGAAAAAAGAAGTTCTGGAAGCAAACAGGGCAGATTTTTTTTTGGACAGAGCCAAGCACAAAAGTAAGTGGTTGGAAGATGAGCGAAATTTTGAGAAAGAGGGAGAAACTGAGTTAAACGAAGTGGAAACAAGAATATTTTTATCGATATAGCTTTAACAGTATCAAGATATAAACTCCCCTTATATCTTTTGTTTAGGGGCAAGAAAGGTGCTTCCCGAAAGGCGCTTTATTGAATTACTACAAAAATTTACACTTTTGGCACTAATTAATTAAATGTTCATAAATAAATTCCTACTAAATCATACTAGGTCTCTTAACAATGTTTTCTTGATGTCTACTATAATTTTACAAGCTTCCATCGTTTAAGCCAACCCTGAATAACCCCCCAATTCAAAAATATCAGAATCATTTTCTACGGCTTGAAGGCAAAGCGTCTTTTTTAATTTTCGGTTTCCACTTCTTATCGCTACTCCGAAAGTCATGCTTTTCGTTATCGAATCCACCAGACCTTGTCCCCAAAAATAATTCTTTACTTTACATTCAAGCCAAATTAGTAAATAGCTATCTTCAACCATGCAAAGCCAAATGTCTACTCAAAGCAAGTCGATTGCTTGCCAAATCAATTCTTCTTGCATGATTACACAGACCTGTGATAATTATGCAAACGATTCAAATCAATTCTCGTACGCGATTTTGCTCTCGGTTACACAGACCCTCGTCTAGTTTCCATATTGCTCGACCTGATAGTCATAAATAAGCATGATAAATAGTCATAAATTAGCACGATTAATTATTTCAAGTAAAGAGTTAGGGTTAGTGTTAGGGTTAGGTTTATGGTCAGGGTTAGGGTTAGGGCAAACTAATTACGTCATCAGGTCGAGCAGTATGTGGAAACTAAACAACTTCCTATTCAATGAACTGATCTAGATCAGTGATTCAATGGGATAAAGTTGGTTTCCAGATCCCTTGGCCGTCCTCTGTGCCTCCTTGCCACATTTCCCATCCCACCATACCTTGCGCTTGACGTATAATGTTTTAGAAGATCTGTGTGGTTTAGAGCTACAAAAATATACCTTCGTAAAACTACTGTAGTTTGGTGTTATAAATCGAAGCCCTTTTCAATTGAGTGTTGCTGTTTACAACTAGAAAAAGAAGAGGACTCTAGGTGCGTTAGAGTAGCATTTAGCCCGTTCTAGCTATTGGACATGGACACACTCCAAGGGGCCTATTCTTCAGAATCGGACAGCGAGTCGAGTGGAGTAAAGCCGCCCCTTCTCACCACGGTAATTGTCTATATTCAATTTTTTTTGCATCAACTGTTGCCTATAGTGAAAAAATCAAGTAGTATATCAAGTGAATGGTTCCTATGGCTGGTTTTTGCAATTTTGATAAAGGTGGAGCTTGAGCAGTTGTTTTGTTTCAAATTAAAGATCCTGTATGTTCAGTTGAACATTTAATAAATTTTCAGTCCTGTTTTTAACTGAAACGGAAGGTATGATGGTGGGCTGAAGGCTTCTTTTACGATTTTCGAACAGGGAAGTACTAAAACAGAAATGGAAGATCCAACAATCCCCCAGATTTCTGTCATTAAAATCTAAAAAATTTGAAGGTCTTTCAACAAGAAAGATTTGGAGCATTGTTTCTAAAAATGATGCCAATATGATGGAAGTTTGGAGAACAATGGGAAAAAACGATAATCCAAAGTTTTTAGCCCTGAAATTCCCAAATCCAATGCCTGTTATGTTTTGGGGTTTGGGCTTCAGTTGAGACTAAGTGGCTGGTAAACTTGCTTTTTGGAACAGGTTGGTACAGAAATTTTGCAAGACAACCTGAATAATGCCAGGGTGCATTCCATGTCAACTGTACGCTGCAGGTCCACCAGGGCATTTGTTTAGGTACGCAGAAAATATAGAGGTAGTTAGTAAAACAATAAACATTGTTGCGCCAGACAAAGAAAACTGATTATTAAAGACAACTGTGGTGTATGAGTCTTTATTTTACGTTAACTCTGTACATGGCTTCATGTTTAGCATGCCAACAAACGAAAATTTTAAGTACACCAACAATTTTTTTATTGGTTTGCACGCCAAATGCCAAAAAAACCTAGGTGTGCGCCGAAGATCTTCGGGCCCAAGTACATGGGAATAATGCACCCTGGGAATAATGCAATATGTCATAATGCAATGCTTATCTGGTGGAATGATTACATAGAAAGGAAAGAGAGAAAATCATTTTCTAGCATGACAAGAAATTTTGCTTAAAGGCAACTTATTCCAAAATGTTCCTGCCTATCCATAAGATTGGTGTCCTCCTTTTTCCTATTCAAAGCCCCAACCTTAGCACAATGGAAAATGTCTGAGCTGGTAATGATGCCCCTAAGACATCAACTTGGAGAACATAGTTGCAATAGCTTCTTTCAATGATGTCAGACTTGTATACCCAAAACTTTCAAGACCTGGAGTTTTTTCTCAGGGAAAACAAGTAGATTTTGCCAAAATAGAGGTATGTTGATAAAAATAATAGTTTTTATTGATGTCCTCATGGGCTCCATTTTGCTTTTTGCCCTCAGCCCTAAGAAAGACCTCAGTGGACCTGGAAGAAAGAGACACTGGGTAAAGCCATCAAATGAAATCTATAAATCTAGCAAAAAAGAATTTAACAAAAATAGTAGGAAAATGACAATTCACAAGAAGCAATTAAATATAGTTATCTGCTTTGAAATACCAAAATATTAAGATTGAATTAAGAGAAAGCTGGCTCTGAATGTGTTCCAGAAAATGTGGCCAGACCTGTTCTAACAATCTTTTGGTGGTACAAAACTTGAAAATGGCTTTGAAAAAAGCAAACATTTAGTAACCTAAAGCTTTTCGTCTGAGTTTAAAACCTCAGAACATAGATCAAAACTCTACGCTAGAAAATATATATACCCAGTTGTGGATCGAAACCTGTTCTACTTAAGCACATGGTTCTAGCCGATTATTCTCATCTAAATATTTGTTTCTCTATTTGAAGTAAATTTGATATATATATATTTGATTATGCTTGATTTTTAGGCAAAATCCAGAAAAGGAATAAAGGATGAAGATGACAATGATAGCCACCAAAATTATAGAGAATTTGGTAAGTCCCTCATTATATCCGTAGTTTTGTAAAGGAGATGATCTTTTAAAAGAGTTTGCTTGTTGCAATGCGGATAACTGCTAGATTTTCTTTAAATCAGGCTTGTTCTCTTTCAGTTACCTTCCCTGTTGTTCAAGTTCTCATACTGAGTTTACCAATTTTGCAACAGCCTAAGTATTCTGCTCTACTAATTTCTGTAATTTCTATTTTCTTTTCACACCATTGGAAGAATTTGATATGTTAGCTTACAGCATTAACAGCCTTAGCAACCTTTCAAGATAGTGGTCCATTACTGAAGTCACTTACATAATTAATTTGGGCCTTTATGTTTAGAAATTTTCACAAGGGATATGAAATGCCAGCCAAAATGAGCTTATAAATGCCTTTACCCACCTAATGATGTTTGTGAAAGAAAATCCTCCATCTGTTTAAGAATTGCCTAACTTCTGTCTTTTTAAATATGTTATTATGCAAAATTGTAAACAAACTGTTTGATTCACACGAATAATGAAACAATAATGCTTTGTTTTCCTAAAATTAGCCAATTTATCTCTCATTTAGGAATCTGTGACTTATAGGAACTAACCTTCTGAAAATGTTACTTGTCATGAACCAATAAACGTGATTGGTTTTCTGAATTTAGCTTCCTGATACTTTAATCAGAGAGACTCACTAATCGTACAAGCAAAACTGTTTTATAATTACCTATTTCAGAAGCTCCTTGTTTACATTTCTGGTTTTTATTATTCCCTGAGTTTTCTATTGTTCTTAAGCGTCAATGATAAATTTACGTGGCTGAAAAAACTCTGCGTGTGTTTAAATACAGGGAAAGCTATCCAAATTTGGTCTGCGTCCTGATGTGCGACTCTGTGACACATCAAGTGTGAATTCAGCTTTCCTGTCTCTTGTGTGGAAAGAAATGTGTTTTTGCCAGGACAGCCAACAGCTTGCTCCAATTATCCGGTGAGGGTATTGGCTAGGATAAGGGCACTAATCCTCCATGAAATGAAAGGCCTGATCTTTTCAATTCATTCTGTCTATTGTAATATATACTGTTATTTATACTGTGCTGAAACTGTAAAGGCAGAGCTGTACATTGTTATTCATTATGAATTTACTTTTCACTTATATTTCTCTGTTCTTGCTGTCAAATATGTTAATAACAGTTAGCATTCTTGGTTTTTTTATAGACCAAAGCCAGTCAGTTGTAGATTCAAAAAGAAGAAAATATGTGAAAGAAGTGAGTTTTTTGTTTCTTGTTAATTGCTTTAATGCATTTTCCAGTTTGCTATATTCATTGTAGTTTTGAAATTTCTTTATTGTTTGTTGGGTAAAAATTTATATCTCGGGCCTGTTTGAAATTTTTCTAAATTCTTCTTCCTCTTCTCCTTCTTCTTCCTCTTCTTCTTCTTCTTCTTCTTCTTCTTTTCTTCTTCTTCTTCTTCTACTTCTTGCAAGACACCTTTTTGTAAGGTAGATGTTATTTTATATAAGATTTGAAGTTTTGTTAACCTTAAAATTCAATTTACTTATATTATCATGCAATAGTTGGCCATTAGAAAATGGAATCTGGCAGATGCTTTTTTAAGCTGCAAATATGTTTTTTGGCAGTTTTAGCTTGCCAATCAGTGCGTGTGTGTGAGCTGTGTAAATTGTTTTACCTCAAAGTGACTATCATTAAAACTACAACATGTTAAGGACTACCTGTCATTAAGACTATACAGCTTAAGTTTGATGGTATTAACTTTGTTTTGTGGTATAATTATGTCAGTCATACCAAGAGTCATCCATGAAGTTGACATCATGTTGATGCAGCCTGTAGGTAAGTAACAGAAATAATAAGGTGTGTATTATGGAATTGCCTAACCTAATTTATTATCAAGACTGGTATGGATACATGTTGTACCAGTTTTTACCTAATGGTATTAAGTTACTGAGTTGATGAAAAGCTTTGGAAAAACAGGCTGTGCAACTTTTCATAAATCAAGCCTGGATAGTGATGAAGATTGAATTAGCCAAGTGTTTCCTAAAGCTGTTGTTTACTGAAGATTTACACTTAAATTTTCATTGCACCTTGTGATGTAAAACCATAAATTTAATGCAATGAAAAAGGTATTTGGTTTTGTTATAACTAGTTCAGGAAGTTTGAAATTAAATTCATTTCTTCAAAGAGATCTTAGATATTTTGGTATGATTTGGGAGACAGTTTATTAAATGTATTGTTATGACTGATCAAGCTTTCCACCTTATACTTTGATGCCTTACAACAACCAGGAACTTTTTTACATAGAAGGAATGCTGGTACAATTAGGCAATGTGATTGGTTTTGTACCCTTGATGCCATTTTGTTGGTTCAGTGTTCAAAAACAATATCTGAATTTACTAACAAATTAGCATTTTTCCAAAATTTTCAGTCTCACTGCATTTAGACCTACACCGTAGACCCACGAATTAATGAGGCAAAGCTTGCAAAGGCCGTTCTCTCAAATTCTGGAACTTCTAAATTCATGTGAGAGCACTCATTCATAGTCAATAGAAAGGAGGCCTTTCAATTGACTATGGTTCAATTAACACCTCATTGAGCTTGACAAAGAGAGCTCAATGGGGTCTGGGAATAATCAATTATTAAAAATATTTGTGCATGAATTAATAACGGCCTGTAGCAAGCTTTGCCTCATTAATTCGTAGACCCTATATTCGTTTGGAAGGGGGGGAGGGGGGGGGGTCTACGACTTAGGCTATAGGGATGGTAGTGCTTAAAGGAATTCTCTTTTCAATCGTTTTTGCAAAAATACATTATTAGTGATTTTGGAACTAATTGTTTATACCAAAATTGACCAATAACTAACTGATCAATAATGTATCTTACCGGTGACAGAATTAAAGAGACTAACTTACATATACCAAAAACACCCATCAAGGTTGATATAGGTATAAAATACTGAGCTAGCATCAATCCACCAAATAAAGAGCCTTTATCACAGCTCAGTTTAATTAACTTTAAAGAATGAAACATTTTCTGGGCAGTACTCCTTGAATTGTTCATGAAACATTAAAGTTCCTTTGCCTTTCCTTCTGACCAGTTTTGATATGCAGATCCACTTGTAACTGTATATCTCCATTGATAAATGTTATTAACTAGCAGTGGCATGTGTTTGCTTGCATTGAAACTGATCATAAATTGTATACTAAGAAATTCAATGAAGATTATATACATCATTAAATCAAAACAGTTCTTTGCTAGCTGTTATGTTCTTGTGATTTGAAAGCAGAAACTCATTTTGTGGCAAGTTTAACAACTTGTAAGATTGAGACAGCCCTTTAATGCTTCGTTTTTTTCGCAGGATGAACATTCATCTTCACGAAAGGAGATAGGTAAGCTATCTATAAGTCTTTGTTTGTTCATATCCGCTATAAGCTTTCAAGAACATGAGACAAAAAGTTGGATTTCGCTCGAAAATATCTATTTTTTCCACGTTGCATTATTCTTTTTATTGGTGCATATGAAACTTTATATTTTTTAACCGTAACTGAATCTCTGTGTGCTGTTGTCAGTTTTTATCGAAAAATTACGGTTGATTACTAATTGCTCTTCATGTGTATGGCAAAGTATGACATGAATTTTGACAGATGGCGACTCTGATGTAAGAAAGAGGACCAGTTCATCAGGGGAGGAGGACCAAAGAGTTTCAAAGGACCGAGAAAGGAAATACAGGGGACGATCCCGCTCTAGAAGTAAAAGTTATGAGGATATACATCCAAGCAAAGGTGAGTATAAAAGGAAAAGAAGCGAAGGTAAACTTAACAGCCCTGAAAAAAGAGGAAGCCCTGGAAGGAGGAGAAGTCCGGAAAGACGAAGGAGTCCAGACCACAAAAGAAGCCCAAATCATAGGAGAAGCCCAGAGCATAGAAGAAGCCCAGACAGAAGAAAGAGCCCGGACAAGAAGAGGAGTCCTGAAGGAAGAAGAAGCTCAGACCGAAGAAGAAGTCCAGACCGTAGAAAAAGTCCAGACCGAAGAAGAAGTCCTGACCGAAGGAGGAGTCCTGACCAAAGGAGGAGTCCTGACCGAAGAAGGAGTCCTGATCAAAGGAGGAGTTCTGACCGAAGGAGGAGTCCTGATCAAAGAAGGAGTCCTGACCAAAGGAAGAATTCTGACCGAAGGAGAAGTCCTGACCGAAGGAGAAGCCCACATAGAAAGAGATCACCTGACCGCAAGAGGTCACCAGACAGGCGCAGAAGGAGGAGCCGAAGTGGGAGTCATGGCAGGGATCGGGCAAGCAGATCTAGTTATAGTCCAAGGAGAAGGAAATCAGAGCGAAGCAATAGCCGAAGTCCACCACCAAGAGGAAGATATGAAAGTGGAAAGGGTATATGCAGGGCAGTATTACCACCGCCAGGTAAAGGTAAGACAGTTCTTGAGCTTTTCTTTTTGATAAAACTTATTTTGTGGGTGATAAAAAGTGTTCGTTTTGTCTCAGTATCTTGTGCTCGTGATTTTCTTTTCAACTCTGAATGCTAGATGTGCGTTTTTACAAAGATTTTGAAGATGTTGCCAAAGACAAGATACGAGGCTTCCCTTGCATAAAGGCTGTTTCCCGTCAGCCTTTGAGGAATGAGCTGCCTTGTGGGTGTTATTAGAGATAGTTTTGTGTTTCAGGGAAAGATGCCAAGGGACCACTATCAACCGAGGAAGTGGAGGCAAAGCTGTACGCTCACATGCAAAGAGTGAAGACAAAAGCTGTGGAAGACGCCAAGAACATGAACTTGCCAAGCTATTTGAATCCAGCCATGATAAATGTACATCAGTTTAAAGCCCAGCAGGAGAAAAGAAAACTTCTTTGGAGCTCAAAGAAGAAAGAGGTAGGCTTTTTTTGGTTTGATAAGTAAATAAGAACGGCGTTTTGATTTGGAGAATTAGTGAGGAACTGAAAAGTGATGGTGAGGTTTCACTATCACCAAATGACTTTTGGCTGGCAAATTGAAACATGTCGTTGGAATACGAATTTTCTTCTTGCTTGTGAGTTGTTTGCAACTGCAAGCGACTGCATTCTCCTGTAAAGCGAACGCATTTTTGATTGCAGATGATATACGTAGTTTCCATGATTATGATGTCATTTCAATCAGCGGCGTACTAGGATTGTCCGCTTCGAGCTTAAGACTAAATTAACATGGCTATGGAAATAGAAACAGCAATTTAGACAATATTTGTTTGTTTTCAGGCCCTTTGAGTTAAGAAATCTTCCCATACAGTGGGTACGAAATCCTATTAGTGTGCACAGTCACATATCTTATTTTAGAAGCACTAAGTCAAGAACAGCGCTCATTAAGTATTCTTTTTGCATCTGCAAAAACTATAGCTAGGAATCTACTGTGAAAAATGTAGGTGGTGACTTCTTTTTGAGTTAGAAACCCGCGAGATGTAATTAGGACGTATTTTACACGTCATAAAGGTTCTGTTCTTTCTAGGTAAATTTATTCGAACACACACTGTATAAAGTCATAAAACTGTACGCTTTATGAATGGGAACCACGATAAATATTTGTTGGGAAAAATTTAAGTAGCATTATCTAGTTTTTTCAGAATAAATGAATAAGAAACTCTAAAAGATTTGTAGCAAAAAATTTAACAAGGATATTGATGGTTACAATCTGCTCAGAAGAATGTGAAATGTGTGGCTCTTGTTTGACAAGACGAACCCCTTGTTCTTACGTTTGCTCCCTCGTATAGGTGCAGGCTTGCTCGGGATTATGAGAAGATAATCAACGACATATAGCTGTTCTGGAAATTCCAGCTTAAAGCGCGTCAACGGTCTAGTCGGCATGTGTTCTACGACATAGACAAGTTTTATATGAACTCTTTATATGATATTTGTGAAGCATTATCTCGACATAGTCAGGGTAACCACTCTGCATGAAGTCTTTTCATTCAATTCAACTAACGAATCAAAACATTCTTCTAGGAGTCAACAACGGGCACTGGGTCCGCAGTTTGGGGACAGCAGACGTTTACAGATGAAGCCACAGACACAAAGTTTAGGCAGCTGATGGGAATAAAAAATGCAGCAGGGATCGAATCGAGTGACAAGGTTGAAAAGAGCAGAAAAGCTATGGAAGAACTTGAAAGGGAATACGAAAAGTCGAGAGCATTTCAGTTATCTCGAGGTGCTGGGGGTGTAACGGGAATTGGACTTGGCTTTGGCCACACCGAGCAGCCTTAGCTGATAACGAGGTCGACCTCGTTTTAACAGGTTAACAGCAGCACAGTTGCTCAAGGCTTTCTAGCTGTACCCTCAAAGAAAACTAATTGCGGGTTAATGTTTCATTGATGCAATCCTCCCATTGTAGATTGGTTTTTAAGTCTGCTTGTTCATGAAATGGAGGCCATGAATTTCAGCGAAACCGTTTGTCGAATAACCAAAAGGAATCATGTGCTTGGTTTATATATGTTGTCGGTCAGTTAGAGCTGTTCCTTTTGCTGGAAAAATAGAAACATATAAAAACGAACCATGCAAATATCTACTGTAATGTCTGTATTGGATTGTTTTCATTTTTTAACCTCGCGTTATGATTGTAATTTTGTTCATGTATATGTAAGATAGACTCATAGAAGAAAGATCATTCAATAATGTATGCGATAAAACGGCAAGCATTTCTTGAATCGCTTTTCTTGAACAAATATGTTTTGTCCAGAAGCCAGCAAGATCTTTTAGCCTGGAGCACAGTAGTTCATTCTAAATTTGATTGAAAGCTGTCAAACGATTCTTAGCTGTCAAACGATTGTTGGCTGTCAAACGATTCTTAGCTGTCAAATGATTCTTAGCTGTCAAACGATTGTTGGCTGTCAGACGATTCTTAGCTGTCAAACGGTTGTTGGCTATCAAACGATTGTTGGTTGTGAAACGATTGTTGGTTGTGAAACGATTGTTGACTTTCAAATGTTGCATAAACGAACGCTGTGTCATTAAGTATCATTGGTTCAGATTGATAGCTAATCAATTTCATCATGCTTCGATGAAATTTCTTAGAACAAACAGGAAACAGGCGGGTTTTTAAAGCTGGTTTAAAAAGAAATAATAAAAATTAAGCGCTTTTTATGAAATTAAGACAACCAATCATTATCTTTGTAAAGCCTTTCTACTTCAGTAATCTTATGCGTGGACTGTAGATCAGCTTAAAAAAGAAACATTTTGGGAAATGAAGAACTAGGAATGATAATTATCCATCTAAATAAATTTGTTATTCAAATACACTAAATTTTACGACTTCATACTTACAAAATTACTATGGGCATATTGACACAGTTAAAAGCAGTCAATTCTACTTCACTTCAAGACTACTTCACTTTAAGACTACTTCACTTCGAGACTACTTCACTTTGAGACTGTCTTGCTGCACTTTCCTGGTTGCAGCTTCTGCAACGCTAAACACAAAATGCAAGCAGCCAAATTTGATGAAGCTGCCATGGTGAAGCACAGCAGTCCCTTCCCAGCCTGCACCGCTCCCACCGATCAAACTCGAGCCACTGGTCCTACAGCCACAAGGGTTGACTATTTTTTGAACGCCGTGGCCCCTGGTTGTACGATGCGTTGGCGGTTTCTTGCTGTTTTCCTGCCCTTTTGAGCTCTGGTCCATTCTTGCGCTGGTTGATGTAATGTGTTTGTTTGGTTTGTCAGAGAAGTCGCATGAGTACAGCACGTTGTCGACAATCGTTCCATGCTCACTGTAATTCAGTAACTCGAACTGTCTCGTCTCCTAAAATCAAATCCAGCCATCAAATTCACTGACCATTTTTTGAAAAAATAGGTCTATGTAAGTTGATGAAATTTTCCCTCAATATCATGTCAATAAAAAAAAGGAAATAAATTTTTATCTGCAAATTTCCGTTAATAAACTAGGTTTCGTCAAAGTTCTTTTCAAGTATTAGATTTGTATACTTCGCAACCGCTAGTCACAAAAAATGACCATTTATGTAAGTAAACAAAATTAGTCGGAAACAAGTAATTGTAACAGATCGCGTTCAACTTAACATTTAATGGTGAGTGGCATTTAAAGATTGGTAAGAAACAAAATCCTCTGAATTTACCTCATCGAAAAATATGCAGGCATGCTTGCTTGATATGAAGTTGCAGTGTCCGTGTTGGGCTAGGGTCACATCGTTGTCGGAACCTGCAAGACAAAAAAGCTTAGAACAAATCAGGCTAAGATATTTTGCTACGGAGGGGGGTCAGCTAGAGAGGAGCTGAGGAAAGGAGATGCGCAGAAAAGTAGGACGTAAACTATGGTGGGGCAAATAGGCTAAGAAAGAGATCAGCTTGAAGGGGGCATCACTGTGGAGATGCACAGCCAGGAAGGAAGTCGGCTAGGGAGAGGTTAAGGTAGGGAGTAGCTCAGCTAGGGAGGGACACAACACGAGAGAAGCTTTGTAAGGCAGTAGCTCAGATTGGCAGTAGCTCAGAAGCAACTGGCGAGACTAAAAAGCATGCAAACCATAAATTGGATTTCCATGTGAGCTGATTGTCAAACACCCTCTGTTATTGTCAAACTGTGAGTTTAGTATATGTTTTCATGTTAACGTATATTAGGTTACATTATTAATTCATATCAACGTTAGTCGATGTATAAAATCATTTACAGCTATTTACTTCAATTCAAATCATTTCTATTTCTTTAGCTTATGTTTTAGGCTTGATTGCACAGATTAGACCCAGATGTAGAGCCATTCTGCAGTTTACAAATGTGATTTGAGTAGGATGACTCGATGAAAAGCCCTTTTAACGGTATTACATCAACCAGACGAAAATCATGAAACTAAGATTAAGTTGTAAGGACTAACCCTGTCCGATATCGATCGACCTGTTTACCATCTGCATCGTCTGCGTGTTGTTAAGCGGACACAGGGCTGCTATAGAGCGACCTAAAGCCACAGAGATACAAACAATAATAGATATATAAAAACTTAGATTAGAATTTTATTACACAAAAAATTACCCAAGGAAGGAATATAAAATAAGCTGATAAAAGGTTGGGTATCCAAATATAAAAATTGTAGTTTTGTTAGCAACACTTGTTTTTTAAACTAGTTCTTGTTAAAATGGTAGCTTCACTTGCAGAAAATCAATCTTTTGAGAATGAACTTGTGAGTAAAAAAATACAAAATATCTTAGCAACAGAGATCTTTTAAGTATGACGTCACAAACATTATTTTCAAAATTGTTTTAACCACAAAACATAAAATAACACCATGGAGAACTTTTAAATGTGCAAAATCAGTTACATATGTCGAAAATCGGGCATGGTATGGCCCAAAAGGATTCAGCTTGCTAACGGGTTACTGTAATGGACATAGACTAAATTATGGGGAAAGTTTTATAGGGAAAGAGCTTGTGCTCATGTGGCCTTACCTATTCCCAATTGTAACAAATTCAACTGGTTTTGCACATTATGAGTTATTTCACGATGAGCTTTCAGGTTATGAGATCCAAATTCAAGAATTATAGAAATAGATTTTTGTGACGTTGCCACTTAGGAACACCATGAAGAATCTTGAGAATGGATAAGTCCTAGTCAAGAAAAATCTAGGGGTTAATTAGCCGGTAGTGGATAAATTAGCATAGTTGTCACCTCGAGGCGGGTTGCTTGCCAGTATTTCTTGGATATCAGCTGCTGTTATTTTTTTGTTGGGCGCTTGAGGTGCCTGAGAAATAGGATGCCAACATATCAAATTAATATGTTTGACGTTATAAACTCTGAAGAGTGTCAAAAAGCTTTAGTTTACTCAAATGTTTGCTTCTTTCAAAGTCATTTTCAAGTTTTGTACCACCAAAAGATTGTTTACATATCAAATTGATAACTTATTGCAATCTTAGAAAGACAAGAGCAAAGGACATGTCTTGTGACTTTCCAGTGTCATGCTTCGTGATATCTGATTCGATCATTTTGAAAACTTCGTCTGTTGTCATCCCGAGTTGGGATTCCTCTCCCTCAGTTAAGCTCACATCGTTTAAAGGAGTATCCTACTTATTATGATCAGCAGCTGAGACAGCCACCTCATGTGTTGATTATTCACTGTGTTTTCTCTTATCAATTGATAATTGCTTTTCTAGAATCGGAAGATCTGGGGCCCTAAGGAAAAACCTGAGACGGACCGCAAGAAAGCCCCATTCATGGGTTGTCAAACACAGCAGCACGATTTGAAAAGGATAATAGTTATCTAGGGGGACTGAGTAATAAAAGCTTCAGTTGAAGAAATTATAAACTTTTAAAGATGAATTGAACTTGATCGAGGTCTTAAAAACATTGATATAAATATAATCTGGAGACTCCATTGGGTTGGGGGCCCTTAATTGTCGAGCTAAGGTGCTCGAAACTGCGTTACGCCACTGATTCGCAGCTACGTTATTGCACTTCTATACACATCTCTGATAGCTTCGTTAATTATTCTTCCAAAAAACAATTTTCGATAAATCTAAAAATTTGCAAGGAGAAGACTTGGTCTATCCGGGGCTAAAGAACAATAGGATGAAAGACTAGAAGGCTATTACCTTTGACTGGCCGAGTAGCTGTTGCAGTCTCTGAAAAGCAAGAACCTTGACTAATCTTGAATCCAACTGAGATAGTAGTGGATCTGAAACACAGGGAAGCACAAAGCTGATTCAGTTAATTCAAGATACCAACATATAAGCTATATTTCAGGGCACAGCGTCCATACCTGAAATCTTCAACAAAATTGTTAAGACAAACAGAACATTTTTTAAAAGTCTAATACTAATTCAAATAATAGCTCCATCATTGAAATGGGGAGGGGCGTTGATTCCTCTTTTTGAAAAGTGTAATTTCCTTTGAACATCTCAATTATTTTGTCCGGAATCCACTCATTGTATTGGAAATACTGAGCTGCAAGAGCTAGGCACGAGAGGCGTTCCAAAAGCTGCAAAGAGGTACCAATGACGTGAAAAATGATTCGGGAAAATAAAACTTCTAACGCGTTTGACAGCATTGGAAACGTTAACAAGGACAAATACATAGGTAAAAATGATATTCATACAGTTTCAGATACCACAATGGAACCGAAAATTCAATCGAAAAAGTGAAAGATTTTTATACAGTGCCCTCTTATCATCATCCGTCTCTGTGAGATCCTGAAAATGCTTGCTTAGGATCGATTTAAACACTTCGATCGCTACGTTCCAGTACTTTTTTTACAACGAATCTATTCAATACGCACTCGTAAACGAGACATATGCTAAGACGGATTGTGTAACATAAGTAATACCTTGCAATGAATCAGTTGTTATGCTGCTCACAAACGATGTTCCGGTAGTCGGCAATGTCTGCCCGTGAGACGAACTCTTGATTACAACTGATTTTGCACTTGGTGCACTCGAGGATATAGTCGTGCTGTCACCCTGGGATGTTGGAATGGATGGCGAAGGATACTCTGACGTAGTCCCTGATGATTTTGATGCCGGTTGAGTTGCTAGGATAATGATCTTTTGCGATGGCCCACTTGTGACCGTTTTGCTACCTGATACAGCCGCTGCTTTAGGCTGTTCTGTTTTCTCTTTAGAAATAACGCTATCTTCACTTTTGATAGCTGTAGATACTTTATCTGAAGATGCTTCAATTGGTTCAGCAGAGGAAATCTTGCTTAGCGTCGGTTTAAAGCTGCAAAGGAAAGGTGTATTTTTTCAATGAAGTTACCTTAACAACTGACAAATCAGACTCTGACTTGACAACTGAAAATACGGATCAAGATGAAATGCAGCAAACCTTTCATCTTTCATTTCAACATCTTCTTCACTTTCGTCTTCGAGTAGCATTTTTTCGTTTGCTTCCAACGACATTTCTGCTGAATCCTCAACTGTTTTTTCGACTGTCTTTATCTCAGCACTCTTGATGCCCTTTGGCTCCCCCTTTGGCTCCCCCTTAGACTCCCCCTTTGGCTCCCCTTTAGACTCCCCCTTAGACTCCCCCTTTGGTTCCCCTTTCACCTCTTCCTTTGCGCCCTCCTTTTGCGGTACTTTCACGGAGCTGACTCTTGTAGGCACCGAGGCTTTTGCCATTTCATATACAATGTCACACTGAAGTGCGACTAGAGATTTTAACCACTGCAATACAAAAAAAATTGATCAATATTTCATTTCTTTATAAAGGTGATTGAATTAAAACTCGATACCTCCCTAAGTTTACTTCAGTAGATATTGATAGACATAATTGATTATGAAACTCCTAATGCAAGATTGCAGGTTTTCACTCAAAATGATGTCATGATTAGTGAACAATGTCTTCATCAAACGCTAGCAAGTTGACTACCTTCTCTTGCTCTGATTTTGAGGGTAATTTGATAGGCTTGGCATATGGTGGTAATGGCTCCATCATACTCCTGATATGAAAAGGTAACCTGAGAACCGTAGGGTTTTTGTATTCTTCTTTAATGGCATTGGGGACCTGAAAAGAAAAGACATCAAAGTCTTTTGACACCCTTGCTGATTATCAAATCAAGAGAGACAGAATTACGGAATGATAAACAGTGAGCAACTTAAGCCAAGTTGTTTAAAGGGCAGAAACATCTGGCGAATTCACATTAAATTTTGCTTTTCACAAATGTATCCATAGATCTAAATTTGAAAAAAACGCATACTTAGCATCATTTATAAGAAAATTGGCTTCAGAAGGGCCTAGCTGAATATAAACTCAACTTTCACCTCTTTGCTGCAAACTGTCATAAACATTAATTAAAAAGTAGATATAAAAGTTATTGTAGAACAATGCGATTTTTCTATATGTAGATTAAAAGTTATTGTTAGAAAAAATAAATTTTGAGAACGTACAATCATTCTCCGCTGAAGCTTCCGTCGCCTGTTCGAAAGGATTCTTTCTCTAAAATGACGATTTAACAGTTTTGCATATATGAAAACATGAGCGGAAATTGCATATAAAAGAATCTAATAAGAGTAAATTAAAAAAAACAAGGAAAAGAAAAATTTGTCAAAGAGGGAAGAGATGAGCAGCAAATAAAGGGGAATATGAAAAAGAATGGGGAATAGGTTAAAATGTACAACGTTGAAGGTGAAAAGAGAATGAAAACAACAAAGGAGAAAAGTAAAAAATAAGAAAAGTAAGATTTAGATTTAGATTAGATAGAGATTTAGAACCAATTACATAATAATTTTTTTGCCTGTACAGAACTTGAAAATGGCTTTGAAAAAAGCAAACATTTCACAACATACTACTAAAAGCTTTTTCGTCTGACACTCCTCAGAGTATATATATATACTTTCCATCGTGTTATTTCGGACCTTTATTCTGCGTTTTATTCAAAGCCACTTTTAATTACATAATCACTCCAGGATATACATGAATTTCCAATAGACAAAATTTCAGGATTTTAATTCATCTTAGTAGAATAAGAGGAGAAGCGCACAAAAAACCTGGAGTTTGAGAAACGGCAACACTGCATTTTTGTCGCCTCTTTGAACTGAAATTAGCTGGCTTTCTAAAAAAATTACCATGTATAACGTAACCTTTCTCAGTCAATTACGTCTAAAACAATTGATTTTACATCGTAGAAACATCAGAAGTATTTTTGGAGAGTTGATGGAACAAAACTATGATGTGCCTTGGCATATAAGGAGTAGAACACTAGTGTCATAATTCAAAGAGAAACTTAAGGACTTCCTGCTGCACTACCATATCACTTAATTAGCAGTATACTCTGAAGTATGTTTGTAAATTGAATATCTGATAGGGTTTTGAGGGTAAATTCTAAGAAAAGAAATGAAATAGGATTTTCACCCGACAATAGATTAGCAAATGACTCAAATCTTCACCAAACTAAGTATAGCACATCAAGGTTCCTATAAAAAAATTGAAGAGAAGAAGCGCAGTTTAAACCGTATAAAAATTGGCAATAACAGCTGCCGAACGCAATAGTCTATAAATATCACACCTCTTTGCCTGACGTAAGAAGTTTAAGACGATAGCATTTTGATTGATGTTTTTACGCATTCCATCGGATGCATCCATTCGCACACTGTATCTTGGGTCTTTTACCAAGGGCTAGCAGGAGAGAATAAACGTAGAGCAGTTAACAATATTGAATTTTGCATCAAACCTAGAGGGAGTTTAAAAGGATGGCTACAAGGGCATTAATTATTATAGAAACGATTAACAAAATAATAGCCAATCCCGAAGAATGTAACAGTTTGTAAAAACCAACCTCATACTGTTCGGGGTGATTGGGGCACATCCATAAACTTGCTGGTGGGGACACCATGGGAGGGTGCAAGCAGTCGACGTGGAATACAAGAGGACAAAAATCGCATGCTGCCATGGAGTTGGGTGATGTTGATCTATCAAAAACATTATTAAAATTAGTAAAATATAGCAGTCTTCGTGCAATGAGAACAACTTTTAAGATATGTCAAAGTTTGATGGTTTGAAGAAAATAAAGTAACAAAAGAGCTGCAAGTATTGAAATAAATCTGATTGTAAATATCGCTGTTGCTGAGCCGTGCAGCCCGATACAAGATTTACAGAAGTATAGACAAACGAGATGGTATCAAAACAACGATCAAGTATAAATACCTGGAGCATGCAAAGCAAAGCTTCTCAAAGTATTCTTCATTCTCGTCTCTAAAAAGAAAATTTGTCCTTACTAAGGCATCCTATATAAAGGTATATTACATGGCAAATACTTCTTCTGATGAAAATTTTGCTAATTCTTAGACAGTTTAAGCTGGCAGGAATATATTTACTTGTTAATTTGACTGAAAAAATCGTTTTTTGTAGTTTGGAGGACTTTTTCTTTTCATGATTCTAATTTTTTTCCTGACTGAATTTGACAATAGTAAAGAATTCTTATTCACAGTCACCTTTTGCCACTTTTTCCGTTTTCAGTTTGTTTCTGGGTCTTTTGCTTTCTGTCTCCTACAATAAGAAATAAACTTGTCATCCGAAAAATAAATTAATCTCTGAGCCTATTGGTAGGAGAAAAGCAGAACTTTGATGAACTTGTTGCAAAATAATACCACTCTGAAAAAATGACGTTTTTCTCTACAAGGATCAAACACTAGCGCTGTCGATAAAACACTGGTGAAGATAATCTTACCAGGAAACACCGTGAAATCTTGCAACTCCAGCGGAAGCTCAAATTCCTTTGGATTCTTATCTTTGAGCAGCTTGGCAAGAAAAGGGAAGACTTGCTCTGGTTTGTTTACCACTGACTGTGACGTAATCGGTTCTTGGGCTTTAGTTTCCTCTTTAGATCCCTCCTTGTTTGGTTGTTTTTCCTGTTGGTGAAGAAGAACTCAACGAATCAGAACACCTTCCTAAACAAAGAGAAAATTAATTCAGGTGGAAAAAATTGGCTTTGATACAAATTTTTGAATTTCGTTGTTATTGTTGTGGTTTGCCCCTCATCTTGTTTATTACGTAACATTTTTAACGTTTGAAGTGTCCTATCAACATTATGTGTTTCATGTACACCTTGGGCTCGTGACTATAAGTAGAAGGGGCATGTGAAATCATTCGTACTGCGATGAACTCTAATAACTAAGATCCGAAATTTCTAATGGCTATTGGCAAGGCTGATTACACTTGGCAACACAAAATGTAAGGGGAACCTACGTTGGGACACAGATGATCATGCCCGCAAACAATGGCTATATTATCATTCTGTTATTTTGACATTTAATTGCTCACTATCAAGTAAGGTTGCATAAAAAGACATTTACATTTGCATTGACTCCATTACCTGCTTTAAGGCAGCTTTGCATTCGTTGCATATCCACTCGCCCGTGGGAATGTCATCTTCTTCTAATGGAGGGTTACTAAAGAACAAATTTTACCAAATTTTTACATTACTAAATAAACCAAAATTTTCACGAACAAAATAGCACAACTTGAACGGTAATTCAAATTCTACCGTTATTATAAGCTTCAATGCTAAGTTCTTTTTGACTAAAAATATATTTCTCCTTTAAAAATCAAGTGAAGAATCTAGACACCCTAGTACAAGTACGTTTCATGGTGTGCATGGCTAGCTATGAACTATTTCTCCACCAAAACTCTTTTGTGTTTAAAGGCTTCGAGTCATGGTAAATAGGCCTTCTCCAATAGGGGTCATTTGGTTTTGGCGTGAACGTTGCTGTTTCACGTGATATTGGCATCCGTTGTTGACAACTTGCTATTGATGGAAATTGTTTTGTTAATCAGTACGAGGTGAGTTCATGTGACAAGTTTCAGGTCAACCAATAGCATCGCAGTCATGAAAATCGCGACTCAGCGGATTTTGGCACGTTGGGTATACCCAATCCATTTTATCATGACTCAATGCCTTTAAGTGTAAACGATAAAAAGAGCAGATGAAAAGCAAAGGAATCATTTTTATAAATTTGTCATCGTAAGAACTTTCATTCCTTCCAGCAACACAAACAGCGAATAAAAAATTAGGATCAATGCATAAATATTCATCCTAGATCCACAGCTTCGCAATATGCTGCCAGAACACCACAGGTTCTCATTTTAGGCAAAGAAAAATCACAGCACACGCACATTGTTTGAAGAGCATCTTAGGTGATAGCACTTATTTAGGCAGCCAAAATGGTTTACGATTGAAATGAAACAAAATTTAATAAAAAGATCAAGGTCATGGTTCTTTTAAATAATCAAAAACTCGGCGTTTGACATCATGAACATTTGACATTTAACATCAATCCTAATTACAATAAAAAATTAGACAGATATATCCCTAAACTTCCTCCTTTTATTCCTTTTCCCTTGTGGAAGAAAGCCGTAAATGACAATCAAGACGAATTACCAGCACTGGAAATGGAAGGAAGCAGGACATCTGTCACAGCAAAGCAGGTCACCTCCCTCTCGACAGCTATCACAGCAATCTCTATTCACTGTCCTTCCACCATTTCGATTGCCATACTTCCTTGAGTGAGACTGTTCCTTCTGCTCTTTTTCTTTTATGTATCTTCGCCTCTCCTCTGCTGAATGTGGTGGAGCAATAATGGCCTGGATTTGCTACAAAAACCAACATTCAATCGAAAATGTCAATATTTCCCCTTCTTAGTAACATTGTAACGATATTGGGTAGATTAAAAAAGCTCAGAACCTAAAAAGGATTCATTGTGATTATGCACATAAGTAGTTGCTTCCTGGATGTGATGATTTTACATCTTCACCAAAGGAGTAGGCATTTGCAAGGTGTATGTGTTATAAAATTGATTCAACATTGAAGAATAAACAGTGGAGCTTCTTTCAACATAATAAAACAACTTGGTGGGCAACTGCCTATAATTCTTTTCTCTATGACATTAATCAAGAAAAATAAAACCCTCTTAAAAATTTTCAAAAATTTCCTTTTAATTTTAAAGGTAACTTCAAAGCCACCTACAAAAATAGCCATTGATATAAAATTAATCATCATATTAACCTCTTCTCGTATTTTGCAGCTTAGATAAATGTCTTAATTTAATAACATTGTTATGTTCTTTGTTGGTTCAGTAAACCTTGTTCGAATCTGCAGATACTTAGTCCAAGAGCCAATACAGAAAAGACTGCATAAGCCAGCAAAATTTCTAAAGTGGAACTAATAAAATGCAATGCCATAATTCCAAGCTCTATTGAAAATAAATTATTTGCTCTTTCCTCTGTCACCTTCTTTCAACTTTCTGATACGATGACATTCATTTTATGAGAAACACAGAATTAACCTCTACAATAATAAAGCTTGCATGATCTTTATGTTTTGAATAAATTGTACAAATTTAGACTCTCCCAGTATGTGAAAGTTATGAGAAAAACGAAAAGGTAAGATTCAATCATCCATTTTTACAAGAACCAAAATCAAAATTTTTAGCTACAATGATTTTCAAATTCAACTGACAAATCATAAGAGAGGAGGCCTCAATGATACAGGCTAATCTCAATTGGGATGTCTGTTAACCAAAGCAAGAATTTTTTAAGATGCAAAGTAATTCTGCTTTTAAGTCACATAGAGACTAGCACATTTGAGCATATAAAAAAATTGTATTGAAGATCAACTTCAGATAAAGATGTTTGCAAAGAAATTTGCCAAAAATAAAGTCCACTGAGATGGATGAAACAGATTCGGATACATAAGTTGCAATTAATGATAATGATAAATGATAAAATGATAATGATAAATGATGTTGTTTTCTAGGATTTTGAAAGGTTGTGAATATTTTGTTCCTGTAGCATGCTTTTCCCTTTTTCTAGTATCAATAAATCTGCAGTATCACAAGCCAGGGCTAAAATTAAGTCACATTTAATTAAAAAAATTTCAAAATAGGCCGATCAGAAATATGCGAGTACATAACTGTTGGGTTTGCTCAATCAGTGCACCTTGACTATTGCTCAACTACATTACATTACACAGTTTATTTTTTTGGCTGGAGGTAGCTTCTTCCTTTTTTAAGAGGAATGACCTTTCTGTGTCATGATGGCTGTATTTTACTGAGAGAATGCAGCATTTTGGTTGGAGAGTGTTACCATCTAAAGCTTTGCTTAGGGGTACAGTACATCTTGGGAGTGTGTCATTGATCCCACGGCAGAAATAAATAATCAGAAAACTATTCTTTCATGATCAGCTAATGTTTCATAGCATTTCTGGCTGGAATATTTTTATGATAATTTTGCAATTACAGAAAAGGTGCCATGGCTTAGAGAAGGCTGAAAACATTATGTACAGGGAATTTGATTTTTCCATCCACACAACAGCTACTTTCAACTGAAGGAGGCAGGGATGGCTTAAAGTGTTATTTGTGTTATTAGTTTAATCAAAGTATTTTTCAAAAACTATGGACTTTCAATCTTTGTTTCATTAAAACCTGATTTAGATTCATGCTCATAACTTCACATGGGTCTTATGGTTGAATAGAGCCTCAAGAAAATCTGGTAAAACTATAAAGAAGATCTTTTCTGGCCACAAGTTATTTGAATATTGACTTGCAACCATACTTATGTTTAATGGAATATATATCAGGCAGGTATTTCATATAATTCCAGGCAGGTATTTCATATAATTCCAATGTCTATTAGAAACATTTTTTGTATCAGACAGAGGTTGCCATGAAGAAATAAAAAAGAAATGTAAAAAAGAATAATAGATTGGAGTTATCTGTGATATATCTATAATATATCATACACAAATAAATCTATGCAACTTGGAACTGTCATGTTCTATACACAAAGAGTGTGTACAGTTTTTGTCCAATATAGCATAGAGCACTTTATGACAAACTGGTAAACAGTTATTTTCATTCTTTTATTCATCAAACCATTTATGTTTTCATTACTTTGTTATTATATGACATCACTTTCAACTGACAAACTGAAAAACATAAAGGCTTTAAATTGAGTGGATAAGATCATGACTGTATCTTGCGAAACCTTGTATTACTTCAACAACATACACACATCTATTGTGAAACAAAGCTCAACATTGCCTACTCCAGCATATTTTTCCATTGGAAAATTTCAATATTCACTGTTTCTTGTTTCGAGAGTTTTTGATTATGATATCCATTTTAACAATACTATTGGCAATAAGCCCAAATTCAATTATACATGCTAGGAAATTTTTCAAACAATTATACTTGCCAATTGCCTCCAAATGCATGTCAAATCTCTGTGAAGTGATTTGCTTGTCCTGATGCTGTATTTCAATCAGACAAGTATATTTTTGCACTGGTCTCGTCTTTTTCTCAAAGATCTCAATTTTTTCAAATTACACTCATTTTTTTATAAGAAACTGGCTAATAAGAAACGAGTACTGGACAGTCAGAAAAAATTAAGAAACTTCAGTACTCGAAGCAAAAAATTAAGAAACTGATTAATCGTCATAAAACTGAGAACAACGAAATTTTGTAAAATCCAAGAAGAAGATTGCCTTGTTGGCCTAGAACTTAAGACACAAGGGATAAAAATATACTTCCCACATCTAAATACAGCATCGGAACGGAAGCGAATTTCTTGACGTGATAAAAAAGGTCACGAACATTTCATAACATCATTCATGAGATCATGATTTAGAAACTCTTAAGAAACAATGAGTATTGAGATTTCCAGAACATTAAGAAACTGGAGTACTCAACATCGACCTTTGTTTCTTATAAAAAAAATGAGTGTAGATTCTACCTAACTGAAGTTATTCAATTTTTCTAATAGCGAGTATCTCAAGCAAAAAATGGAGTATTTTCCATGTGCTGTTCCTGATTATGTATGTCACTTAGGAGGGTTCTATTTGGCGCATATAGGGTAAAAGGAATTGCTTTCTGAAGTGTTGTTCGGAGGGGCCTCAAACAGCAAAAGAAACTCCACTGATATGGTAGTAAATAATCATTTACTAAAGAATATTGTTCTAAAAACCTAAAAATAAACGTCTAAATTACGTTATTTACCTCCATTATTCCACCTGAAGTATCCATATCATACTCAATTCGCTCCATCTCGAAGAATAGATTCGTATCTCACAAAACCTTCTCTCATGCATAGGCCTGTGTCAACAGCAGCCTCGATTGCATAATTTTTCAATACCCTTTTAATGACAAAAAATAATGAAAAATGCCAGTTTTTCTACCTTACATGGTAAAAAAAGAATCAATTGGGAATCGAGTACATTCAAACATAATTTTGAATATTGGCCAGCAAGTCTTTCAAGGTTCTTTTTCTTAAAAACGTGTTCTATAGATTTTCCAATGCTACTTCACAGAATGGCTCAAACCTTGTTGCCTCTCATATTTGATCAATAAACGATCAACAGAAAAAGGTTTTACCAAATATCAAACTAGATAGGATCTTATTCTCCAGTGTGCACCATTGCAAAGGTGTCAAAGAATTCTTCAATAATGAACGTATTTGGAAGATTCAAGGACTAAATTGCTGTAATTAGCTTCAACATGCAATGAACGCCTTACTTTAAATGACATCCCTCCACTACAATAAATTATTGTTCAGACAATCATTGCTAAAAGTACTTGGAACAACCTGCAATTTACGTTGTGCTTTCATATTCTTTGTCCGAATACTCATATGTCCGCACCCCTCCCCCCCCCCCAAGAGTGTTGACAATTTACCATAGAAGAAGCAGAAAAGAGCGTACTTCCTAATCCCTTACGTCGTTTTGTAGTAAATCAGCATTGTTCCAAGGGGGGAGGGGGGAGAAATGGCTGAATTTGCCCTTGATGTTTGTGTACCAAGACTTTTGGCAAGCATTGTGTTATTCATAAAATAGGGGGCTTGAGCCCCTGATTTCCCTTGAGTCCATTTTCATCCTTGAAACATTTGCTTACAAACATATAGATTACAGAGGACGTTGAGAAAATTTGTGTTGAGAAAATTTCTCCAAGGTTAAAATCGGCATCAAATTGCTTTTGGCTGGTAGAAGTGATTAGACAAACATTAATTCTTTTGAAGCAATGAAGGACAATGAAATTGTCTTATAATCTTGAAACTCAATTTGTTAGTGTAAAGATTTGTTTCTGAACGGACCATAGAGTAAGATCTACTAAAGTAAGACGAAATTGTGAAGAAAAGCAAACATATTATTTCAAAGTTTCTCTTGGATCATAAAGAAAAAAAATAAATCTATCTATCAGCAAGCATGTATCATTTTGCGTAAATTGTGAAAGCGAATAATATCTACAGAAGAAATGCTTCAATAAATAATATTACAAAGAATCAAACTGAAAGTTCAAAGTCGTTATTATCAATGAATTTGTAAATGAAATTAGCGTTTGCTTTGCCGGTACACGGCACATCTTTAGACATTGCGCACTCTTTGAACTTTCCATCCACACAAGCGGTCGAAGGCCCGTACCTAAATGGCGCAGTTTCGTGCGAGCTACTCCAGCATTCGCCGTAGAATTGCAGTCCAAAGAATTTATGGCCTTTGCTTTTGGCCTTTTCAGCACACAGACGAAGAATCCTAGGCATAAGAAAAGTTTTAGATAAAATGTTATTATAAAAACGACAATGCTGTAAATATTAACCGTTAATGTTCAGGATCGTATTATTCAATCACCTACTTTGATATAAATGGTAAGTTATCTTTCCAATAATTACTGTATCTTCTTTCATAGTTTAGCAATTCATACTAAACCGATATCTTTTTTCTTACTAGAGCACTAAAAATATCGCATTAATTGAAAAATAGTATTAAAATTATCCTGCCTAATTATTCCGAAAATTATTTTTGAACGGAAATAAAAAGCGAAGACCAAGATTTTTCACTGGGCTGTGGAAGTACAGAGCTTTTCCAGAGGCGTAGGAACGTATTACGTAAGAAGAAATAGCGTTATCACAAAATTTAACCACAGCTAAAATTGAGACCCCGTTTACACTGTCCCGGGACAATTTTGTACCGTTACGGTTTGCAAGTGTTTACACTGTCGCGGTTCCAAATTGTTCCGTTTAGCCGTTCCGTTCACACTGTACCGGTACGACCTTAATTTAATGGTAGAACATTGTTTAGAAGAAGCTGTATTTAGTCAACCAAGGCTTTTATTTTGCCGCTGAAGTCAACAATCGAATTTTTATTGTGAGTTAAATTGGAGCGGAAGGCCGATTAAAACTTTACTTGGACGAAAGACAAGGTGGCTTTAATTTTCAGTGTTATTTTAGACTACAAAACTGCAAAGTCCAATCAAGGCTTGGACTGGGAAACACTACAAGCCTTTTCTGTGGTCGTCTTTTCTTCAGAATTTCCTTTTCTTCAGAATTTGAGAACGTAGTTACGCCACAATCAAAGCCTCGATTACCTGAAACAGCCATACAAAAGACCTCTTTGTGAATCCGTGACAAAATCGTCTCGGATAGGTGTTTACACTGTCCCGTTCAAAAACGGAACCGTGACGGTACAAAATTCGTTCGCTTTCAAAGCAGGGTCAAAACTGTTCCGGATAGCAGAGCAAAATCGTCACGGTTCCACAGTGCTAGTGTAAACGCAAGGGCGAACCGCGACAGTTTTGTCACGGTTCCAAACTTGCACGGGACAGTGTAAACGGGGTCTGAGTAATGTTTTTCAAGGAGGATGCATTCGTTTGATACCGACAATTACGCATTCATTCGAGCAATTGACTTGAACAAAACTCTAAAAAAAACGAAAGTCCTCATAAGAATTGTATCTACAATTTAAAAAGTTGTCATACCTGTTTTTAAATGAATTGATTTTGTATATTCGAAAAATTAATGAAATAAAAAGGAAGCAATTATCAATTATGAGCTTAGTGCATGCATCAGGTTTCCTATTTAGAGAGAGACATAGATCTGGAAAGGGGTACTTCTTGTCCATAAAAAGCGTTTTGTTTGTCAAAAAAATGGGGGACACGTTCCTGGTTCTTACACAACTGGATCGAACCTACTTTTTCAAAGCTTCTTACTGACACTTACTTGACAAGAGAGGTGTTGAATCTCTGCCACTGGATGAGATGCCGGTTATAGCCGATAAGGTTAGACATGGCTCTGTTGCTCATTGAATCGCCATAGCAGCCAAGGGCTTTTATCGGGATTCCGATTAGCCTCTCCAGATTTTCTAAAACCGCAACAATAACATTATTTATAATCGTATGGCAGTTGCATTCTGATTTTGCTGCAATCACCTGTAGAGATATCTCAGCTGATTGTCATTGAAAGGAAAGAGCAATTCTTTGTAATATTTCATTACTGCATTTTAGCTAAAACACAATAATCTTCTACAAGTCAGGTATACTGTTTCAAGCAAAATACATCTGGCTTTCTACAAAAAGCATTTTTTGCTACCTATCTACATACTAAACCTCACGCAGTCAATTCACTTCCATGCATTTCTAAATGGTTCAGCTACTGAAAAATATGAAACTAGTTACATAGAATTAGTCTTGCAAAAAATATTTATTGGAAAAAAATAGATGCGAAGTTCTAAATAAATTACAATGAAAATAATGCAATTGTTTGCAAAATAGACATACTTATTCCACATTTTCCAACTTTGATATTTGTGTCATCTATAGCAATATCTCCACCAAAGCCATTTCCTCTTTCTGCTTCAAAAATAACCTACAAAAATGCTAGTTTTTTATCCAACTAATTCAGTACTAGGACCATCGTCAAGATATTTAAAAAAAGACAAGGTGTGGGACACAGCTTTGTTTTTCACGCGCTGGTCTGTAGAAACTTTAGTTGGTCGGCCAAATCGTTATTTGCTCTTCAAAATCACACATCTTCATCGATATCTTCGTCACCATATTGGGAATAAGCAATTCAAGAGTGGTTGATTATTATTCTCACAACTCTTAACGAACGTGGTATCATCTCCAAAGTGAAGCTAGTGCCCTGGTGTAATCATGCCATCAGGTTGACTTTGGGAAGAAAAACAGAATGAACTGAATTCTCCTGCTGTTTTAATGAATAGATTTTTATTGAGAAAATACCCCCAGCCTTCAAAGACTTTTAACCTTTAACGGGAATAGCGGGGCTAAAACTTTGTCTTCGGCAACAGATGAAGACTATATAGAAACTCTATATCAGATGTTTTCTGATATGTGACAGAAAGATAGAACGGAATTGATCAGAATATGATGTACTTGGTTGAAGGCATTTTTAGGTTCAAGATGATAAATAGAGGCCTATTTTGAAATTGATTCAACGATCCATACCAGAGAATGTCTTTAATGATCTTACCTTGTATGGTGAATAGGCATCTACTGTAGAATTGGCATGCATCCATTTGTTTCCTTTGTCTCCAGACTCTTCCCATACTTTCTCCTCGGTGCCATTGCTAAACTTAAGAAAGACCCTCAGACTACCCATGTGTGCTCCAAACATATGGTACCAGAACGATAGACAGTGTAAGCCTGTTGCGTTTCTCGTTCTGCTCACAAGCTTTGCTTTATCTCCTTCTTGTGATGGTTTAGAAGCTTCAACATACAGGTATTTACCTGGAAGCATCAAATATAAATGTTACAAATTGAGTTTGAGTATTCGACTCGTGTAAGCAATGACAGACCAGCAGGAAGGCCAAAACAGAAATAACACAAACATTTGCAAATTGTCGCAATTTCACAAAAAGAGCGCTTTGTTGAAAATGTACTTCTTGCGACAGTCACATATACTGACTTACAATTTATGAGATCTACATACCCTAAAGGTGTAAACCCTAAAGATCTTAATCTACAATAGCACATAATGTTACCTTTTCCAGTGGTGTGGTCTCTGCTAGGCCCAGTGTTTTTGCTGGGGGTATCTATCATCCCTGTCCACCATTTAAAGCGTTGTAAATTGTGATGGCCATTTCTCCAACCGCACCAGTTAGTGTCAAAACTACATTGCACGCCGCCTGCAAGTTAATACGTTATATTTTAACAACATTCGAATTCCTTTCACTAAAGTCTTTATCGTATTCTCTATTGACGCAAATTTTATTTTCACATTCTAGCTTCTAAATGAATAAAGCTTTTTTATAGATAGGTATTTGGCTTTACAATTTCTGAGTTTTTTTGCATACATGTGTCAGTTCTATGCCTAGTTTTGACTGAATAATTGTTACCAAATTTTCGGATCAAGTTCCACCGTCACAGTCATTTTAACTGTCTTCCACTGCAACCCGTGTAACAACAGTTTCATAAAACTGGGAGTTAAGCAATTTTCAATACTTTAGCCAATTGTCATTTCCCAATTTGTTATAACTATGTGCCCGTTGATTCGATCTTCGGAAGGCTATAAGATTCGTATAAAATTGCAAAAGCATGGATAAGAATCAGAAGTTGGCAAAGAGAACAAAAGAAATGAAAACTAGAACATATAAACAGATTAAAATGAGGGTCAACTAAGAACGCTGTAGTTGAACAATAATAACGGATCTGTTTGGTGCTTCCTACCCAATTGAAAATCCTGCATCTATGAACGTGGCTGAGATAAAAAACAGGCTATCTATGAAGTCAAACTTACAAATTTTTGTTCTGCATTGAAAGCTCTGGACTGCCGCGCCAACACATTGCTTCCCACCATTCTTCGGCATGGTGCAGTATCTTGTTCTGGTTCGCTTTCTTGGTCCGCAGTCCGGCGCGCAGTCATTCCATGACGACCAGCGGCTCCAGTGACCATCTACCGGAGCTGTATAACATGAAACATTTTTTTTGTTAATAAAATATATTAAAGTTGATAAAGAGGTTAAAGAAACACAACCCAATAAGGTTTTCATTGTATTCTAAGGTAAAGACAAGAAAGAGATTTTAACACAACAGAACAAAGTTAAAATAATACATATCAAAAGTTGATAGCGTCTGTCCCTTGTGGTCTGCTCCACCGCAGTACCACAGAACATAACAGTAATGCATATTTTAATCCATTACTTTACCAGCCGATGCCTAGAATAACATAACACCTTTCAGTCAAATTATTTATCATCCTTATCGTTTTGAGGTCCTGATTTATGATTATGCATTTCATATATAGTAAATATAACTGAATTCAAAACAGCAAATGTTACGTTCGCGTTGGCTACAGCTTCTTACCGTTGCATTCTGAAACAGAACATGCAGTGGCTTGCTCCTCGATGCCGTTTGCGTTCACTTTTGGGCATTTGGTGAGGTCAGGATGTGAGCAGAACCGTTGGCGAGTCTTTTTGCAATTGTTGTCACATGGCCCATAGTTGGACCAGTTACTCACATAGCTGTCTCTTACAGCACCTGGAGCTTGAAATAGGAAAGTGAAACATGACTAAACGCAAAGAAAAATATTATAAAAGCATTCATCATACTATTCTGTTAATCTTTTCTAAAATACCATATCTTCCCCTATATATTCCTGACAAATATTTTCATGGCATTTCATCGCCTTTTAAAGATTACGTTTGGCTGTAATTTATGCAATTACAGATCAATTGTTTTAAAACATTTTAAATATTTCTGTGTCATTAAGGATAGCCAAGAAGCTGCTGTACAAAAAGAGAAGCTTCGAGGACAGGCAGCAAATGTTTTCATTTCAACAGCTTTTTTATAGTGGGTAGAATTACCTGAACAGTCGTACAGTCGATTGATCTGGATAATGTCAATTGCTGTCAATGTCTTTGATTTTCCTAGTTCCTGACTTTTATTTCCAATAGCCAAGATTGTTGGTTTTCCATTTTTACTTCCTGATGTTTTTTCATAGTGCATTACGCTTTGGTAGTCGTAAGGAAGGCCAAGCAAATCTGCCTCTTCATGCGAATATTTTTTGAAATTTTTTTCTGCATCTACAGAAATGAATGACAAAGTAAGATGAAGACAAAGGATAAGAACTTCAACCAACCTGAAGTGAAAGCTCTGATTATAATCTAAGCTCTTATCACCCTTTAATCAGAATGTCCTACATCTATTTTTACGTTCCATCTAGCCGTTTTCATATAAAGCCTCAGTTTCTTTTCTAAAGTTTGAGCTACTTTCCAGTCTTTTCACGGGGGCTACTTCTCATATGAAGTAATGAAATGATTGCTCAAATCATTGCAACTAGTTATCTTAAGTTTGTAATAAACGTCATACGAGTAAAAGAAAAGTATACTATACAGCGATGTAAATCGCTGGATATTTTTGGGAGGATGAGGGGCATAGAATTTCCGAGGCCCCTCATCCTCCCAAAATTGTACCAATTGCAATTATGCGCTAAAATTGTACCAAGCTGAAGCGAAGCAGCGGAGGAGCTTTTTTCTGAGAGGTCCGCTTCTACGCTTGGATTTTCATTTCCGCACTTGAAATTTTGTGGCTCTGGTAATCTGAATTGCTACACCTTCCCGATATAACAATTTTACGTCTTTACCATATGCAAGCAGCTTTTTTAAATTCTAATGGCCTGACTATATCATGAGAAAATTTTGATCAGATCACAATTGTTTTTTGATTAACATAAAAATTTTGAGCAAATTTTATCTGTGATAAAGGTTGCAAATGAAATTCTAAATCTTAATTTTTAATCATCATACGCAAATAGTAAGGTTTCAGGTACTGTCAGAATGCAATCCACATTTATGATATAAGCTCAGCTACATACTGGCTTTTTTAGTTTGCTTGATGTTCAAAATGATGAAAATTAAAGCCCTCAACAAGCTAAAAAAGTTTGTATTGAAAACTTTAATTTCAATAACCACAAATAGAATAAAAGTTATAGTTACTGAACTAACAAGAAGATTTTAAATTAGGAGTCGGCTTCTTGTCGCATACGCATTCCCTTTGCAAATTTGATCCGCATGTTAAGGAAAGATTATTGCGTTTTCGTGAGAATTGTTTAGACCTGTATTCTTAGGTCGAGTCTCTTTTTCTCTTAGATAATTTTGTAGGTAAATAATTAATTACATATCTGCAAGCAAGTACGAATTTATCAAAAGTAAACATATTTTACAATTTCATATTCATTGAAGTGGAATATCCCTATCTCAATTAAACATACGTGTTAACAACAGAATCCTGCCTGAATTTTAAATTAATTTTAAAACTCGATCAAGACTAAAATAGCCTGCGTCACAAACCATCAGGCTAGACCAAAAAGTATAAAAAGTACTCATAATTATTCTTAAAAACACCAAATGATAGTTACACAGCGTGTTCAAAGCTAATGAGATAATAATAAAAAGAGAATAACTCTCTAAATGCAAAACAGGAGCCTTACCCTCTTCCATGTTTTCCCAAAATATTTCAACGTATTTGTCTCTGTCCGGACGACTCTGCTCATGCCAAAAGCCAAGAAGATGTAGAAGCTCGTGCAGTATTATGCTTTTCGATAGACATCCATCAGACAGACTCAATATCTGTTTACCAATTTTCCAATATTCTTTTCCAACAGAAGAAAAACATCTGGAAACCAAACTTATGTTAGCAGAATGAAACAAAATACAACGTTTGGCAGTCTGAATATACTTTATATAGGCCAATCAAAGTACTGAACATTTCCTTGAAAAATGTCCGGTGAAGTTCTGGTACAGGCTACTGAAGGAAGCCCAAGATCCAAGAATAAACACAACTATTAACAAGCAAATTGTAGGCTGTGACGACTTCATAAACTAGCTAGTGACTTAGCGGCTATAAATACTGTATTATCAAGAAGAAAAAATAAACGTTCAACGAACCCGCCGCCATCTTTAATAATCTGAACCCAATTTGTTTCTTTGGTACGTCTCTTAAATCTGATGCAAGACTTCTCCTCAATGATTTTCATTGTCTTAATGATGATGTCTTTTTCGGCTTTCGCTGCAAAAATATTCGAGTCTTTTTAAAGATTCTTAACTGTTTTTATCCTTGAAGCTTTAACAAAAAGTATTGAATTGCTTGTTTTTAAGTGTGATTACAACAGAAAGATAAAAAACACAAACTGTAGATGACATTGAAGTATTGTTGTTGTTGACTGAAAGTTGCGAAGTAATGGGTGTTTGACAGAAATTCAAGAAGTTTTACTGTTAATTTTACGTTTAGATAGTCAAAAATGAAATTTTGAGCTCACAAAAATCATTCGTCAATTGATAAGGAACAGTCCTAGTTATCCACAAGTACTCCCTGTTTCTGACTGCATCCATTGCCACACCAACAGGAGGCTGGTCTTCTTTTGATCTTCCAAGGGCTTCTTGCACAGTTGGAGAGAACGAAATATCACTCTCAAACAAATCATGCTTCACATCTGAAAAAGAGAATTTGTGTAGTTTTTCCGGCGACATTGAACCATCCGGAAAGAAAAATCCTAATAATCTCGTGTCATACTTGTTTGTCATACTTGTCGAAGAGTTCGTGGCATACTTGTGTGTCACACTTGTCGAAGAGTTTTTTGACAGTATTTACGAATCACAGGTCGCCTAGGGTCAGGGAACGCTCTCCTACAATTTTAACATCCAGCAAAACAAGATTCCTATCCGGATTCCTCATGTCCGCCAACGTAATGTTTCGTTTTTGCTCTTGTGCTTGTTTTTTTACAACTCTTATCATCATTTCCAGATTCATAATTATTCATCACACTGTGCTGAAAAGATTTTCTGCTGAAATCGTTGAGGAAGTGAGAGGTATCGGTTCAAAAGGCAGTAATCAGGAAATAGGAAATGCTAGGCTAGAAAAACCCAAGAAAACCAGGAAAAAACTCACGTTTGTTAACTTTTTCAATCATTGCAAATGCAGACTGGCCTTCTTCAGATGACACTGCGATAATAAAAAGACGAGCATTAGTTTACTTCACAACCTAAACAAATATCAAAGCAGAATAGAATCCAGTCACATGATTTGTATGGCTGCAACGTGAACAACAGCATTTCGGCATCAGTTCCTACAAACTTACTTGGTAGTGGATTTCCAAGCACTTGGCTCAAATTTGTGGCCAAAGCAGCTATAAAACATATTCTTTTCACAAACCAGTCATCCATGTTGCATTCGATCGTGCTAACATCCAAAACCTGAAACTAGCCGCAGGTTGGTGTAATCCCACACTTAAAGAAGAGGGCAATCTAAGACGTGCGTTTAAATCAAACTTTCATCTGACTGTGCATTGCAAACACTTGAAGGTATGCAAACAATGCCAGTAGTTGCTAATACCCACTTAGAATGCAAAACAGCAGAGTGGTTTTAAATAATTATGTCTAAACACTCAATCGAATTTTCCCACACTTGTTTGCAAGCTCAAAAGGTGGCCTAGGCGCAGCATTTGGAAGCTATTCCACAGGATCCCCCGAGGCATCCAAGAGAAAGAAAAGCTATTGAATTCCTTAAACTTTGATATGATTTCTTAGGCCATGTGAGATTTTAAACATCTTTTTGCCGCAGTCAAATATCTCGAATCTATGTGCATGTTTTCTATGCAGTACTTGTCTTTGTAAACATTGAGTGGGATGGAGAGAATGTTTGGGTGCAGTTCTCGAAATGACGAATGGGCATACAAAAATGGGCTAGGCCTATTTCTAGCTTATTCAAATTTTGCATTTGCATACACCTTCCGAATGCGTCCGCTTTCCGAATTATGCTTCCGCAACATTGTACCCTGAAAGCAATTAGGCAGAGAAATAAAGTATTTACATGCTCATTTTTGTTGAGAAATTGACTAAGAAACCAGAATTCACATTGAAAGAAAAATTGAAAAGCAAAAATCTTGGGCGTTACATCCTGCATCACTATTTATCAAAAAAGATAAAAAGAAACGAAAGAAAAAACGTCTCTTACGTTCCAATCTGCGTTTCATGATAGCAAGGTGAATAACTAAAAAATGCGTCAAATTCCGGTTGCAGCTGGAAAAACTAACTAGCACTCAACACGAATAGCCAAAATTGAGCTGTTTTGGAATATTTTGTTTACCTGGCCGACTTATGCATTAAATCGTGAAAATTTAGGCCACCAACAAAACATTTCACAAAACAGGCAATCCTGTTATGCTAGGATGTTTGGCAGTCTTGTGGCCCCTACTAGCCGTAATCTCGCCAGTGAATCACGTTAAAGGTAATCTTTTTCAAAAAATCGCGTGCTGTATCACAAGGTTCTGTTTTTGGTTCTTTTTGTAAGGCTCACCTTCCTATTGTATATATCAATTTCATTTTAATATTGTCCACAAACCATCGTAGTTTCGAACATTCAAACTGTCATATTTTATCGCATGCTCTTTTGGTTCCACTGTCAATCCTCTTTTCTTCAAGGCGATCCGGTGCTCTAGCCTTATGATGATGACTTAGGCATATAATGTGGTTGAATCTGTGATATTAATATTTGAGTACACATAATAGTTATGCAATATTAAATTTTCAACATTTAACGAGAACTGGACAATAAGAAAAAATTGGAAACTTAAAGACCCGAAAAAAGTTAAGAAATAATAGACTTTTGAACAAAAACCTAGGACATCGAAATTTTATCAAAATATAATCATACTATTGGCTGGTTAGCACATAAGTTTAAAGACAAGGAAAAAATACACTACCCTCATATAAATGCCGCATTAGAATGGAAGCAAGTCACCTGAAAGGGGTGTTAGGAGCATTGGAAAACAATAGAAACATTGAGGAAGCTCTCTGTTTGTAGTCTCAAAAACACTCCCCAACTGAAGTTTTTTAATCATGAAAAATTAAATGGAGGCCCATGAGTGTTGAAATTAATGACATCATAACTAAAAAGCTCTTACGAAACAAAAAGTTTTGAAATTTGGCCAAGGGTTGAGAAACTGGAGTTGTCTACTTCGACATTTGATTCTTATAAAGAATGTATGTGACTCGCCTATCAGTTCAACTCAAGAGTGAACATTGCAACTTAAGGCAGTTGAAGGTCTTCTCTGTGTCAAATTTGAAGGTCAAGTAACATGACACAGATCTTGCAATTTCTTTTACTCAAATTTCTGAGCAAAATCTTTATCAACATGTTAAAGCCTCAACACATGAAAACCTGAATCAGATACGCTTACAACAGCAGAATATCTAGCCACAATTGACATATTGTCATGTCACTAGTACATGCTACTTGAATTGGACGCTGTCGAACATATTCTGCTTATTTAGTACTTATTGCAATCTATCAGACTGCTTCTTTTGAAAGCCAGCTGTTCGGTTTCTGATAGCTAATATTATGTACCATAGTTTTCTAACGGTGTCCAAATTAGGGTAGTGTCTCTATACTTTCGGTTAGTTTGCTTTCTTGTACCAATTTGAAAATCTGTTGCTTTATGATGAAATCATGAAAAATTTGCAAGTCAAGTAAATTGAAAGTTTGAATGCTTTTCTCGTCTATTTCTGAGTCTCCCGTGGAAGAACTTTGTTATAGGAAAAAGAGGGTCTAATATTTTGCTGTTGAAGACAGGCAGTATTTTGAGGGAATCGTTGGGTGTGGGATACTTTGACTGTCGACATTTGAGAATATAACCAAAGATCTGCTCAGGGCTCGTCCACGTGTTTACGTTTACGAACATTTACGTCTGTGAATGAACAGAAGGTTTTCCCGTTCACGAGTCGCTTGAACGCTTTTAGCGTTTTGGTCTAAACGTAAAGTTAAAACATAAACGCTAAAACGACTGCAAATACATAGAGGAAGAAACATGATCTCGTACAAGTTTCTATCTGGCTCTATTTCTACATGTTTTATTACCTTTTTTGTACATGGAGGCAGTTAAATTGAGAAAAAGATGGTTTGTATGTATGAAAGTAAAGCAGCAATCAAGCAAGGCAGAACATAACAAATGACTGTCCTGAACGTTGTGACATTTTAGTTCACATGGGTTGCTAGTCATTTCACATAAGTAAGGGATTCTAATGTAACCGTTTACAAAGTATCCTTTCACGACCTGAATCAGGAAACGTATAAACCATGTTTTCAAAAATGTGCATTTATGGCTGGCTATGTTGTGTAAAACGCCGTTTACACGTGGACGGAAAGAGAACACGTGTAAGAAAGTAAAAATGCGGAAGGGGGCTGTGGAAGGAGGCTTTTCTATCTAGGACATACTTGCTGAACTTCTATCAAGATCTCTTCAAAACATTTTAATTACGGTCTGAACTGTCGTGTTCGTGAATGATGGTTGAAAGCACACTACTGCAAATTCAGCTGCTCGTTCTCACATCAAACAGAAAACAACAGATGCACATCCACCCACTGCTACGTAATAACTGAAAATATAACAATATTTGGATTACTGTCGTTCCTTTTGAAATTTAATATATGTTGGATGTGAAAAATGAATGGGAATAGGGAAGAAAATTGTTTTATCAGTCATCAAATAATTGCTGAATCCTTAAGCATGAAGACCTTTAGGTTAAGGGCCTGTTTACACGGGATCGGATCCAAGCGGATCCGTACCCAAAGTGGTGCGGATAGGCCTTGCGTTTACACGGGACCTGGCTGATCCGATCTCATTTGGATTTGCTATCCGTACCCGTTTGGGATCGCTTTTGAAGTTGGTGCCGTTTGGATCCGATCCCGTGTAAACAGGGCCCAAAATTTCCTTTGAAAATCTAAATTTTTCTGAAGAAGATTGTATGAGCTCATTTCAATATAACTTGGCATATGAACGCCACGATTATTGGGGGCAAATGTGAGTAACACGGAATGAATTTTTTTTTGAAAACATTGCAAAAGAAAAGTAAGAATCCTGGAAATACGATATCAAGCTGCTTTATGTATTTCTGAGTTTGCTTGATATCATACAAAAAGGACAAGCACAGCTTGTCAAAAACTAAGAAAGAGCACTGTAATACCAACCTCAACCAGATCACACTGGGCTTTCTCTCATAATCTTTTGTCGTTAGGAGATCTGGATTCCAGTTAGTTGTGTTAAACGTGCATAGCAATACAAAGATTTGGGATCCATTTTGATGTGTTTTACATACAAACATGTATATACGTTGCGTTTTATAATTGTGAGTCCTTGATAGTCCACCAGGTAGCGCATTCCAGGGCTTATGATCAGTATGCTCCTTTACACTTGGCTGCCCCCTCACCCCTGCGTCCAGGAATGATGCAAGCAAAGGTGTATCATTACATTGTAGCGCTGTATAGAAAAGAACGGGATATCCACATTTATGTGTATACGGTTTATCCATGTAGCCTTGTCATAGAGGTCTTCATCTATAATGTCTTCAACAAAAATAATATACTACGAGCTCACGGTGCAAATGGAAAGGACAATGGGTATGAATATAGAATGTAATAGTGAGATTAATATATGTTGACACAAAAAATTGTGTACTCATATCTAAGTACAAGAGCTGTGTGCAAATAGGTATTGCGAGTATTCAGTCAGTGTGTTTATATATGCATTGACAAGGTAACATCGATACATCGAAATATGTATGGTGAAATACCCGTGTACCAAAATGTGGGTATAGGTATTTTGTGCATACAGATATTATGGTTATTCTGCCAGTGTGTAGAGATATACATTGAAATGTGTCATCGATACATTGATATATGTACACACAAATAATCGTGTACCAAAATGTGAGTATAGGAGTATCGAGTTATTTGACTGAAGTTTCAAGACCCAAACTCACTCACAGGTGTGAGAATTGCTCAGTGGAAGGGTTGCAAACTAAAGATCAAAGTAAGCAAAGGTTCAAGGTCCTGCCATGAATAGGTGTGTGAACATCGAGAGGAAAGATTAAGACACTGTTCGATAAGCATGGCTTTTGGTACCCTGAAACCAACTCCGTATGCTACGTTGTCGCACAATCAAAGATAAAGATCAAAAGCAAATATAATGTGATGTCTTTAATATGTATGTATATGCAGAAAAGGTGCTCAATGAATAAACGTTTGCTGCAAGATCATCATATCTTCGAGTCATAAAGATAGTTCTAAAACTTCATTTACATTTACAGTTCTAAAACATTCTATGAACACATATTTTCCTTTCAGCAAAAATGGTATAATGTGATATAGAAGTGAACGATCTATAACACAGCCAACTCTCGCCTTACGGACAACCCTCTATCACGGACACAAACAAAATCCCCTATTGAAAATACAATGAAATGACTGAATTAAGCTCCCGATAGAATGGACTCTCGCTATTACGGAAATACGGACACTACGTGTGGTTCTATTCGAACGTTTTAATTGTTTAACTCTCGATACAGCGCGCAGGCGCAGATCTAGCCAAAATTTTGACCGGTTTCGGTTCGGGGTGCTTCACCCCGTTACAGCCCTGTGTGTTAATGGTACAGAAATATTGCCAAAAGATGCACTGATAGTGAAAATTTATGAGGTCAGTAAATTGGGAACAATTTGCCATCCCTTTATCTGAAACGTCAAATTTTACTCCACTCAGCATGGCCTTTGATCCTCATCTTGGAAGCGTGTCTCTTGGTCTCGTCTTTCTACGGTGCAGGGTTGCATGATTTCAATTACGAGCCTAGTCTCATAGAGGCCAAAAGGTCCAGACCTCTTTTTACGTCATCATTGTATATGCGCAGTGTTTACAATTAGCGGTCTGAGAATCTCAGTAGCAGAAATTACAATATAAAGAGGTAAAAAGGCTCCTTCAAATGAATATCTTGCGTTTGAGAACATTTACGTCTGTGAACGAACAAAAATTTGTTCCGTTCACGTACGTGTAATGAATATCAAATGAATATCTTGCTTTAGAGCTCGTTGCCTATTCCATCTTTAAGTACAACAACGATGTGAGTTCAGTATTTTGAATTCGGTGAGAGAAATAGAAGTGTTTATCATCCAGCATGGTCTTGTTACGATAGCGAGTGAATTACAGCACTTAAAAACAATCTTTTCAGACGACACTTGGAAAGTGTTTCCTGCCACAATAAAACTACGAACTACAAAATTATACAAAACGTATTAACTACAGAATTGCAAATCCATTACAGACTCTTGTTAAGAAGATTTATTATTATTAACCTTTATTACCACAGTTATACTTGTTACTTATCAGGTGACATATGATATGACGTATAGCGTTGGTATTGATAATGTTTGAGCGATTTGGATATTGAGCTAAGGGACATAAGGCCTGGTTCAAACGTCGCGCTTCTCATGTGCCGAACCTAAGTCGAGAATTAAGTACATGAGGGGCGTGACGTTTGAATCAATTTGATACGGCAGATTTAGTGAGGAGCGGCAGGCTAGTTTGGATCGGCAGAACTTGCCGAGCTGCACGGCTCAAGCACGGCACGGTTTCAAGCGTCGATCTTGTCATGTACCGACTCAATGCATAATTATATTTACTTCATTTTCCTTCCCAGAATTCATTTCTTTTTTGGAGGGCGCACGCGTTTCAAAAAATATTTGAGATTGCGCGCCTTAACCAAGATTCTTCATGTAACAATCCAAAAAACCCATTTGGCGCGACATAATTAAGTTCGACGTTTGAAACGGAAGTCGCGCTAAACATGCTCAAGTGACACTCCAAACAGATTTAGGTTCGGCACATGAGAAGTGCGACGTTTGAACCAGGCCTAAAAGGTGACTTGACCACAGGAGACGACGAGGGAACCGATGCTTGAATAGTGCGCAAAGTATGCTTGTATAGCAGCCAGTTATTTGGGACACGGATAAAGACTCTTTTTTTGGACTGGATTTTATTATACTCAAGATTATATATTAAACTTACTCGCATTATTCATGTATCTTATTCAAGTACTTATATTCGTATTAGTCTCAGTTAATCTTATATTCGAACGTTTGGTTCAGTTTTACATGGAATCAGTTTCTTGGAATAGGCTTAGACCATCCATTTAACACTCTCGTTATTGCGGACGCAATATTTTTGTTCCGATGGTGTCCGTAATAACGAGAGTTGTCTGTACACTGTCATCTTTTTATATAAAAGCTGGTGATACCAGGTATTCAAAATGTTCACTAAAGTTTAAGGCCACCCAAAAATATATTAATAATCCTTTTTACAGACCCTGCAAATTCTGGGTGACTTGATAGAATTGGCAAAGAACAATACCATTTTATAATGAGCAAATTTTTCTCAATGCCAAACCGCTGTAAAGAGGGTGTTTGGGTTTTACGGTTACGCGGTTTTGCTCGTATTTCGGCTCGGTTTTTCGGTCTCTGCCTTAAAATCTATCGGTTTTGCAGTTTTCAATATTGCCACGGTCAACGGTTTTTGGCGTTATTGGGTCGGTTTTCCGGTTTGTACAGCAGAAATGTATGGTTTTCTGATTTTCGGATGAAATATTTGCGAAGAGCATTGCCACCACAAGGCATGAGAGATATGATAAACAAGATAACTACGTACATTTTTCAGAGTGATTCATGGAATGGTAATGAAAATGAGGGTGATGTATAATGTTCCTGGCTAGGGAATTGTCAGAGGAAGATTCTACAGTCAAGACAACTTCATCTCCGTTGGTAACTACTGAGCTGGGTATCATTAAAAATTCAAACAATCAATACATCAATACAACGTAAATACTAATGTTGTGGACATAGCCTTGCAAAGCGGCCTTGGCCAAGGAGCGGTTACCTCCAAAAAATTTTTAAGGCTGGGGTTTTATGCTGTTTTTATATTCTGCTTCTAAGCAGAAGGAACCACGCATAGATATAATTGCTTCAAAAGGGGGAATTTTTTAGCGAACTGGAATCACTTATATTAGAAAATTATCTGACCCTTCTGCGGCAACTATGGTTTCGCCTGGGGTCTTGACTTAGTCGAGAAGTCAAGGGCGCATACGCACCAATAGTTCAGCAAAATTCTAATTTTTCACATACATAGCAATAAATGTTTTTGTTCGACTCATCAATGGAGTTTTTCCAGCTACAGAGACAAAGTTTTTAGCTTTAAATTAATTTTTCAATACCTAATAATTTTTTTTATCCCGGCTTCTACAAATGAAATGCTCGAACTTGTTGAAGGGGGCATTGTTTATGCTTGGGCTCGGGAGCTCTAAAATGTTAGTGTGCCATTGCTTTCGGTCGGTACTCAGTTCTGTACCCAGTTTGGTATTGGCTTTGGCAACTTAAACTCTACAACTTGCATGCGTGAGAGAAAAATCTACACATGACACTTATCTACGATGATGTTCAAGGTGCTTTTGCATTAAAAATTAGTTGTATCATTTCAAAAAATAGCATCATTTTCGGTTTTAGCTGATTTTAATGGGGTTTTGCGGTTTAGCGAAAAATAATGCACGGTTTTACGGCTTTTGCGAAGATTATCGGCGGATTTACGGTTTTCGGTCCCCCCCAAACATCCCCTCCCTTTAGTTTTTCATGCTCTTCCATAATTCAAAAGTCAATTAGTATCTAAATGGAATACTTCGTTGCATTCTCTTGTCATCTGTATGACGATCTTCATTAAAGGATAATTAAATACCATCTTCTTATAGCCATTCGCTTGTACTTCATACCAATGACAATCAAACTCTTTTAAGAGCTTTGATTCACAAAAACACTTAAGGCAGTATTATGGATATCCTAACATCGAAGAAAAAGTTTTTTGTAATTGAAATAAAGCTTTATATACAATTCTTTTGCTTAATGATACGAAGATTTTTCTAAGTCATCAAAGAACCTTATAGCTCTTAAACAAGGCGCTTAACCTGCTGGAATTTGGAAGGTTCAGTAATGACACACCTAAAGCCCAGAATAAGGAACCTTTTGTACTTTCCTTTCAACTTTGCTTGATTGAAACAACACACAAAGCAGTGATTTTCCCAATCAAAACCAATAATAATCTAAGAAAAGTCTTTTCTGAAATTCACGAACAAAAATTCAGCTCACATAAGTGATATCCGCGAAAGGAATATACTTCTAAGTTCGTTAATTAATGAAATGGCCTATTTTGGGATTGTAGAAAGTTCACGGCAAATATTTGAGATCTGTGGATTCTGCTGAATGGTCGTTTGAGCAAGGTCTTGTTCAGATTGAGTAGAACACCAAACAAATGTGTTGACGTCAAAGTTTCAACCAATGTTCGTTTATATCAGCAATCAATAGCAAACTATTGGCAAAGTAGCAGCCGTATTATAAAGGAAACATCGTAATGTAATCTATCAACAGAGAACCATTGAGTAGCTGTGAAAAACTGAAAAGGGAAGTTTTGAAGAGTACAGACTCAGCCGTCTTCTTAAAAATACTGTTTAATTTTGACATTAGTTTGTATGATGTGCATTGTATGATTGATTTTATTGCATGCATGTATGAGGTGATAGCTTCACAAAGAATCGCAGTTCTCTATTTAGGCCATTTAGCATATCACCTTTTCTAGCTTACAAAGAAAATCAAGAACAGGGGTGATCTAGTCCTAATTGCAAGGTGGCTGTCAAGCCGCGAGGGCCCGTTTTAAGTTTTTGCCAAGCCCAGTAAACTAACAGCATTAAAGGCATGCTTGGCGGCAAATGTCTTGTCTATCTCATGCAGTACATACTAGGCCAGTTTTTAAAATATAGTTGCGAAGGATTTTGTTCACGCAAGAGCTTTTAAGTTTACTTTCAGCTGATCACAAGTTTTATATAAACTGATAGAATTTGAATTTGCATATTTTTTACTTTAAAGTAATCAGTCTAGCGCCCTTGTTTCGTTGCGTCTTTTTTGACAAACAGACGCAAAATATTCGAAGGCATAATGAATGGTCGACTGATATGATAAGGTGACGAAAAATATTTGTTGAAAGTGAAGTAAGTTGAATTTCGTGAAAAAATCTGTGAGCTGAAAACACTTTCAGACATGCATTCCCCATTGTTATGAACATGAACAAGCTATAAACCATGTGGATTTTCAGAAGGCACTTCATGGTTATTCTAAAGATGCAAAATTCATGACATACCGCGGAGCGTTTGTGTGCTGTATTACAAAAATACAAAGGGTAGCTAAGACGTTTGAATTAAAGACAGAAGTAAGAAAGGAATACAAGATTTATGACGGCCTATATTTGTGTTAAAACTCTTCAAATATTAACTCATGATGAACGTTGAATGGTCTTCCAGGTAGATACTTTGACTAAATGCCAGGTTTCCATAGAATCCGTTCCGAACCAGGCAGGGCTGTCTGAAGTGTAGATAAAACTAGGGCTTAAAAGTCCCATTAATTTGTTATGAGAATAGCTGAGAACCACTTTGGATGGAGACATTATGGAAACGAAAAAAAATTATTCCAAAGTAAGATCGTGATTTTGATTTTTAGGCTTTTAGCCCTAAATTGAAAAAGTGTGAGATTGTCCGTATAGTAGCAGCTTAGAACTCTATTTAACATCAAATTGAACTTAATAAAAGCTGTATTTTCTGGTAGATTGAAACTTCTCATCCCGGGAAATATTTTGACTCTATCAACCCTATTTTAGTCAAAATCTTCAAAACGATTGAAAAATTCCAAGATTGCTTTTGCGAACAAATAAGTAGTTCTAGAGTATGAGTTCAACTTTGACCTATTTAGAAAAAAGAATGAAATTGGGAATAAATATATTTGCAGAATGCTAGAAGAAAACCTTACAAAGCAATGTAGAAAGGAAACGCACAGGCCAGGAGCAGCAGATTTCAGTGAAAGTTGTTAGGATGTGATTATGCATAGTCTGCATCCTGATCACCGTGGCTTTTCTTTTGTGGCAGAACAGAATAAACAAGCGTTTGACAAAGGGGTTTGTCGAGGTTAGTTTTGGCTTCTCTGTGTGCTAGAAAAGGCAATACTTATCAACAATAAGGCCTAGGAATGCTTAATATTTTCTGACCAATTGTTTTGTAGCAAAAAATCAGGAATCAAATCTTAGACCTTTTCTGAGTAAAATATCATCTTAAAACCCAAACAAAGCTTGCAATTAAAGCGATGAAACAACAGTGATTTGCAAAAGAATTTCTAAGGTATCCGTTATTACTCAAGCCCAACTATGAACTGTGCCACAATATTTCTTTATTTATTAAGGGGTTGTATTACTTGATTTGTTAGGCAAAGACAAACAGAGACTATCAGAGAGACGGCCACAGATTTTACTTAACTTTTAAAAGAAGTATTGAATATCTAAGAATAACAGACACAACAAACTTAGCTGTTCACAAGCTAAAACAAAAATTCCTGGAACGAAACATAAGGAATTGACGTCAGATCTGAATACAGTAGTATAAACAATAAAGCACTGTTAAGTAAATGGAAACTTAAAGATTCGTCCTTTCATCGTGTATCTATCAATCTATCTGATTCGACTCTTCACTGCAATTTATAAACAAAGTGACTGTAGTTAATACCACTGCACATTGCATCATCAGCCATAGCGCATTTCTGGTACGTAGAATTGATACAGGTGTTTGAAGTACCATGCCTATCGTAGGTGATAAGGCCAGGACCAGCCCAGCACTCTGCGTAAAAGGATAGGCCAAAGTATGTGAATCCTTGTTCTTTTGTTCTTGAGGCACAGTGACACATAATGCTGGAGGAAGGAAGAAAGATCATTAGAAGCGAGGTTGGCAAGCAATGATGCAAGGATCAAAGGATGTTGGAGCTCAGAGAATGAGGTTAGTTGATATGTGTAGACGAAATCTGCTTAGCTAGCTTGCAGCCTATGTTTCGATGCAGCCAATTTCAAAATGCTGCACGAGTTTACCGCAAGCGCACAATCACTTTGCTCCTTGCGAGCATATTGCCGGAGTTTTCTCTCAACAGCACGCACAAGTATCTTTTGCTGCAAATGTTCATTTCAGAATTCCAGCCACAGACTTCAATTAGTGCTTCTACCTTCTATTCTCAATTATTAATTCAAGTGTCGAAAACTGTCTCATTCATTCCTTTCAACCATTCTAGTCAAAGCAAGAAAGCATTTCCGTCTGACTGCCTGCTTTATTCAAAAATAGTACTGTACCTTTCGAGAGAATGTTCGTAATTATACCAATCTATTGTATAACCTCTGTGACCATTGATAGGGTCTCTGTGGTTATCCAGAAGTTTTGGAAACAGCTTGTCTCCTACTGCGTCTTTAAAGCAGCCAAGAGCCTTCATTTTTACGCCACATTTTTTCTCCAGTTTAGCTGCAATGGCAAAAAAAACTAGTGAACCCATTTTTATCTAGTGACAATAACTCCCCCAGAAATTGAAACTTGATCATATTGACTAGCTACATTTATGTAAATCTGAGGGCTAGGTATTACTCAATTCATTAATGGCTGAATCTGGCTTATTCTTAATTTGGCTTGAAATAGGACCTAATTTACCATGAATAACGCAACGAAACGGGGATGGAAAAGTATTGCTTTAATATTTGTTAAAATGATTTCCCTAATTTTTCGAAGATTACTTCACTCTGCAGTGTTTTTATCGAGTTTGGATTGATATCCAAATAAGGTCAGATTACTATCTGTTTTCCATAACCCAAGAGGACGCTAAGATTATTCTCTTGCACTGGTAGTAAATTAACCCATAGGCAATCTGACCTTAACTATGGACATTTTTCAAAGCAGCATTGAAAGAAATCAAGCTACTTTTTGGTTGAGCATATTTTTACTTCACTGGAATTGTACGAAGGTCTCTTTAGTGATACATCCGATTGATCAATTAATACATATAAACTCTTTAATGTAATCATTACTACCATTGTAATTTTCAAGGAAGCTTACATTTTGGAGCACAGTCTTGGAACTTGATGTCATCAACAGCGATATCACTTAAAAATGCTACACCCTTCTCTGCTTCTATGATGACCTTTGAAAAAATCACCTCACTGAGTTCTCTTCTCTTAGAAGATTTGAATATTTAGTTTAGAAAGAGTCTGGCTACCAAGGAAATGTCTCAACAAGTCAAAGGCAGTGTTTCTGCAAAAGTGATTCTGTTTAGTTGGCAAGAAAGAACAAACATGACTGCATAAGGCAACAGTAGGGAATGCAAGACGATAAAATACCCGGAATAAACAGGACAAAAGATAAATCTTTGTTGCTTGTATTAGGTAAGGAAAGCCTTCCGTAGTGTAAAGTATCAAGATATAAAGCGAGGATAAATTTCAAAATTATCTCGCAAGCAATAATAGTTATTTGACACACATGTTTTGGAAATGTACGTTATTAAAAGAAAAAATCCGGATAGGTGTAGAAAGAGTAAATTAAATTGTTATCACTTGGGCTTTTCAGTTGAAGGGCGCGACAGTTACCGTGATAAATATTTTTTTAATTTGCTCCTGAAATTATGTTCTATTAATATTCTGGAAATTATTCAAATTTTCTTACACAAGGCTTCAAAGGAAAATGTGACTGAAATCTTGTGCAAAATTTTCATTTTTCATGCAATCTATATTACATTACCTTGAATGTTGTAGAACTGTTCATTTTCAGTTTTGATTCAACCCACTGGTTTCCTTGGTCTCCATGTTTGTCCCAAATTAAAGTTTCTATACCGTCTGCCTTAGTGAAAACACGTAGAGCACCCATAGTTGACCCATACATGTGGTACCAGAAAGACATGCATAGACCCTCTGTTGCAGCAAACTCTTGGCTTAACAACCTTGCCTTGTCGCCAGATAAAGCGGGGCTTGACGTTTCGACAAAGAGATAGTAGCCTGAAAATAATGGCAAAAATCTTAAAAGCAAGCAAAATACGTCATTATATTGAATTATATTTTTGCGGCTCTTAATAACTGGAAAATAACTGGAAAGAAAGAGAAGGAAACTTTTACCTGAGCCTGATGTATGATCTCCAGAAGGACCAGTGTTGGAGCTCGGTGTGCCCCCTGAAGTGCGCTTCCATTGGAACCTGGCGTTATTCGATGGGGCATTTTGCCACATACACCAGCCTTGTCCATCGAACTCGCAATCCCAAGGACCTAATGAAAACGAACAATGAGCTTTTCTCAATTTCATTTTCAATATGCATGGCTTTTTTTATATATCTCTCTAACTTTGCGCTTAAAAGGGTTTATTCTGTTAAAGAAAGCTTCAAAATTGAGTACCGTCCAACAGCCTTCTGCAAATAGCTTATTTAACAGGTTTTTCTTAACAAATCAAACCAAGCTTTATAAAACAATTGAACAATGTATGCAGCATATATCCTTAAAGACTCATCGCTAAAAATGAGCCATTGCACTGCTTAGGCATCCCATAATGCATTTTCAGACAGTCTTCAATCATTACATGCACAAAGACGCATTGTTAGCAATGAGTCTTTAACTAAAGCTGACATAAACTTGCCAAGGCCACAGGTTTTTACAAAGCAGTCGGTGTGCGAAATGGAGTCTCCTTGACATCCTGCTCCTCCATTCTTCGATTCCGGGTTATCACAATTTCGGGTGCGGTTTCTTCTTCCGGGTCCACATTCGGTGCTACATACACCCCAAGATGACCATCGACCCCAGTGCCCATCAACAGGGGCTGCAGAAATAAAGGATGAGCTATTCATTTCAATGTTTAATGTTAAATCACATGGTTTATAGAGAGATAAGGGTCATTAGTAGTCTATGCTTTTTAAAGTACTAGATTTAGATTTTTGAAACTTTTCAAAGTTGATTGATAAAATAAGGGCGCGAGGATGCAGAATTTTGCTTCCATGCATTCTGTTGATTGTAGCTTAATGAATTATGAGAACCGCGTTCGATGTTACTTTAAAATCCTTTAAATTTCCTGGTATGTATTAAGCATTGTACGTGAAACAAACATAGCAAGCAAAATATAAATTGCGCAGAGGTTTCTTGTATATGCTTCTTGGTTCTCTTCAGGTTTATGTTGCTTACCGTAGCATTCTGCATCGCTGCATTTCAGTTGATCTTCGATAACACCGTGAATATTGGCGCCTCCGCAGTTGCTGAGGTCTGGGTCCGAGCAGAACCGTTGTCGTGTTTTGTAACACCTCTGGTCACAAGGCCCATAGCTCGACCATCTGCTCCATATGCTTACTCCCTTGCCTGAAATCGATAATCGTCTCTTATAAAGGGTCAACATCATAACCATAACCAACAAAACAGTATCTTTATAAATCGATACATTCATTAAATAAGCAAAAAGGGTACATACTGGCACAGTCATACAAAGCGTTCAATGCAGTTATATCACTTGGACCCAACGTCGTCGCCTCTCCAAGCTCCCTATCACTTCCAATGGCTTTCATCGTCTGCTTTCCATTTTTTGAGAAAGCGAACTTTCCATAATGCATGACTGTGTCGTAGTCATATTGTGTCCCAAGTATGTCAGCCTTCTGGTGAGAATACTTGTTGAAATTGTGCATCTCGGCTGTAAAAAGTGGATCATTGTAACTGGAAGCAATAATTAATTTCTACTTTACCCGATCAATTGAGAATTTATAGCTCTAGCAACTCAGCTATGCTGACAGGGTCGAGGTTTCGGAGGCGCTGGAGCAATCGTTTCGAACGTTTTACTGTTTTAAGGTACACATTTGATTACTTGATTGATTCCAATCTTAAAATTGAATTCATTACGTTATGACGCCCACTAGACATCGAGACACAGGACAATTTGCTCCCTTGCCCCTCTCTCGGTTGCCCTGAATGCTGATGATATTTTTAATTAAATGCAGCACCGATCAAGGTTTTAAATGCTAGCTGATTTAGCATAAGAATGCCAAAAGGCATTCGCAAACTAGCATTCATCATGAAAAGATTACCCAGTTGACGATAATGAGAAGAAGGATAGTCAGCATCCAGTTTGTCATACTCACATTCTTGGATATTTTCCCAAAATATTTCTATATATTTATCCCTGTCTGGACGGCTCTGCTCATGCCAAAATCCTAAAGCATGCATAATTTCATGCAGTATTGTTGACTGGTGAAGACAACCAACTCCAAGGCTGATTGTTTGCGCTCCGGTTGTCCAATAAGCTCGGCCAACATAAGAATAACAGCTACGAGAAGGAAACTCGAAGTAATAAAACTTCATAGCATCAGAGTTCGATTAATGTTTATGGATTCTTATCTTTCAGCAGATAGTCCAAAATATTTGCTGCAAAGTATTCATTAAAGCAGCTTTTACAAATGAATTGCATCGAACACGATTGTAAGAACAAAGAGGATATTCAAATGCAACTTGGAAAGCAAAAACAGCACTTTTCAGTAGCTAACTGTAGTAAAAGTGTTCACCAGGTAACTATAAACTGGTATTTCGTTGCTATTTGTTCACGTAACACTGAGTGCTTCTAAACATTTGCTTGCAATTTTTAATTCATTTATTCTCTTAATGCATTCCATAACAATATTCAAACTTTGAAATTGGCTGCTTTTCTGTTAATTTAACTTTTTCCCTTATGCAAATAGTCACTTCATGATTTAAATTGAGTTTACCCATCGAGCCTCCGAAAGTTGACCCATTGGTCTTCGCTGGAGTGATTTTTGAATGTCAAGCATGTATGTTCTTGGAGTATTCTTATTGCAGCGAGAATGGCTTCTTTCTCTGAAGTTCCTGTTCAACGAAAGTTCAGCCAGAGATGAAAAAATGGATTTTGCTACGCATACCTATTTAATTCTTGACTATCACATCAGAAGAGTATTAAGTATTATTTCAATAAACAGTAGAATTGTAAATCATATGCTACGCTTTTTATCTGCAGCTTTTCTCTGATATTGTGTACATAATCAGTCTTTTCACTGAAAATGAAATGCAGGAAGACACAGTAGGAGAAAATGCATAGTAGGGAGAGACTGCATGCTTTTATCACTGAAGAACTTCCTCCTTTTCTCGAAAAAGATCATGTTTGAAATTCAATTGGATTGCTATGATACAAAGTTTTAAAATCGCAAATTCTTGTCAAAATTCAGATTAATCGAGGCTGTGAAAGCTTTCCTTTTGCAAAGGTTAAGTGACAGGCATTTTGAACTTATCAAAACACACGAACCAAATTCAGATGAGATTGTAAAAGGGATAATTCTTGTCCTCCATAGATAATGTCGGAATCTTGTAGCGTCTCTTTTTCTTGTTGAAACTTTGCTTGTGATCTCATCGACCAATTCACTTGGCAAAATATCACCTTCAAAGAGACCAGTTTTCTCTGCAAGGCAAAAGATGCTAAAAACGTGAAGTAAGAAGATGAATGCGAGACTATGACTTCAATCGAGTAAGCAAATAATTTTTTTAAATTTTATTCAAGGAGCCTTTTTCAATAGCATGTCGAACAAATAGAGCTTTTCTCACGATAATTTACCGAAAATCTTGCCGGGTGGGAAGAAGAAGAAGTAAATAAACATTACTGTCATTTCAGGTATCAAAGGATTTCAGGTTTGCTTCTTGCGGGGATAAAGCTTTTAAAGAAATATGATGTTCATCTAATCTTCTTACTTCAAAATATTATAGTGAAAGCATGAAAGATAATTGTCGACAGGTTTTATCAATTTGCCTTCGAATTCAATGCACAACAAAGCATCTATTAGTATTCTGTAAAATGCAAATACAACTGACTTTCTTACTTGAAAAGTAGATTTAGCTCTGCAACAGAATTATCTTCTTTTATCTCAAGGAAGTATCATACATAGAGACTATTATGTAAAGATTATGTTGTTACTTACTCAGGAAATGTAATCAGAATGCTTTTAAGAGTTAACGTAAATAATTTATGATGAATATGATGTATAATTTATTCACATACTCTGATTGATTTTTTCAATTGCGTCGTAAACACTCTTATCACTGCCTTGATTTGCTAAAAATAGAAAAAAATGCCAACAGGATAGTTTTTGAATAAATGTTGCAGCTGGAGGTTGTAACACATAGGCAGAGAAGCCTTCGATGTTCCTCAAGGAGCTATCATAGTCACCGTCCTGCTCCTTGTTTACTTAAAAAAAGCTATCATCACTTGCTACTTAAAATATTCGCAAGTCCTATGAAGATGAGACAAGCTAACTGCCCGAAACACATTGAATAAACGTCGTCAATAGTCTGGCAAGAATTGTCTGACAAGAATAGTCTGGCAAGAATAGTCTGGCAAGAATAGTCTGGCAAGAATAGTCTGGCAAGAATAGTCTGGCAAGAATAGTCTGGCAAGAATAGTCTGGCAAGAATAGTCTGGCAAGAATAGTCTGGCAAGAATAGTCTAGCAAGAATAGTCTGGCAAGAATAGTCTGGCAAGAATCTTGCAAGGAAAATACGCGTTGAACAGGTCATCGTTCTATTATTTTTCATCACCATCATTCTAAGTATTTAACTCGGCAATTATGAAAAAGATATATATACCATGGCGACACTCTTTTAGAACATGTAATCCTAGTTTGCTTTAGACATTGCTAAAAATTTCTAAAAATACCTGATAGGCTCTTAGCAAAGGAGCGAATTTCGGCAGATAATTAAAGAGAATTTCTCTTTACTTGTCTTCGAATTATCACTACAGTAGCTGGCAAAGGTGCATGTTTGCTAGATTTTTTAAACTTCCTAGAAAGTTATACTGATAACATGCTGGTTAAAGTTAACCAAAATCTACGAGTTGTCCTTGATCATGCAATTGCTAAAATGTGATTTGATTTACAACAGTAGGTTAAAAATGTTCTCTACAAAAGTCTTTTTATACAAATTACTAAAAATATTTTTGAACTTTAGAATTTATATAACGTCATTACTGTAAACTGCGTATTTAGATGCACAATCTTTAATAGACATAGAGGTTAAATCAATTGAATGGACATTACAAAATGATACCTGGGGCTGCATTGAGGTCATAGGCAAGCATAGCCAGCCAGGTAACAACACAAAGCACTGTCTTCGACATCTTCTTCGAAAGGATTTCACCAGCCTGTAACACTGGTGTGCACCTCCTCAAGACGTCACTCTGGAGCAGCTCGAATCCTACTGGGACGAGAACAACTTTCTTCGTCACTTATAACAAAAGTTATGTTGTGTAAACAAAAGTTAATATAACAAACGCGGCGAGGCAAACATCACTGTGAATTGTATGGCAAACCTTCTGTTGTTTCAATTGAAGCATCACTTTATTAACATGGTAACATGCAAATCAGAATGCAATGCGATAGCAAAAAGACATTTGTCAGGGATGTCGTCTGGATTCGGATGCTCTTTTAAACCCTCCATATTATGATTGCACATCCATTCGTACATACAGCATAAGTTGTATACCATTTCAATTATAAGATTTCATTGTTAGGAGTAGCTTCTTTCTCTTGAACACACGCAAGTCGTAACACAGTAGCTATAATAACAGGAGACTAGCGCAAGTTTTGAAAGCAAAGCATAACCAATGAACTAGTAAATCAATCGTTCGTACTTGACATCTCAACAGACTGAAAAGATTTCTAACTTTTTTTAAGTGTTAAAATACAAGCAAAAAGCCAAGACTGAGAAAGTATTGGTGTTACATTCATCACTATGTGAATCCTTGGATTTTTTCTGCCAATTTTGACACAATTTGCACTTTGAATTGTTATAAAAGAATTGAATCTTTATGCATTATTGTCGTTGCTATGAGTTCTTGTCCACAATATCAGGAATTTTTAGAACCTGAAGAAGTCGACCTTTCTGACATTTCGTTTCATTATCAATTTTACAAAAACTATTTAAAGACAGGATTACATTACTTGTATGTTTTTATGCACATTTATTGATTTCAAATCCTAAGACAAATACCTAAATACGAATATTTTGTGCTCCAAAGAAGAATATATGAAAAGAATCGAATATGAAAATTTTTTAAGTAAAATTAGCTATGTCGGCTTTATCAATAAAATATTCATTATCGCAATATTCAACTTTTTCTTATATCTTTATAATACTTCTTTTTAAAGCAATTCTTTTAAATTAGAACTGCGCTGGGTTATGAACTTCACAAAGTTAAGCGTACTCTTTAGGAGAAATGCAATATGGCAGTTAATTTAGAGCGCTTCATTTCTTCATACCAGCCAAAAGGATTGAAATTGTTTATGTATTTTTGTACCGATGTGAAGTTTGGGATTAAGAACAAACAACAGAAACAAAAAATTGAGCTTAAATCAAGAAAAACGGTTTTAAAAGAGAAAAGCTTTTATAGCATGTCAAGTTACAATGTGTGGCTCAGCTACAAAGAGATTATGCCAAACGTACGATGAAGAAAAGTTTAAAATGGTTGGGTAAAGTTTGTTCTCTTTCTGTTTAGATGCCTTAACATATCTAAACTTGTTTGACAAAAAATGGTCATTTTCTTTATTGGATTTTTCAACTGTGTGTAGAATTTGCAGTCGGTGCTTCGTTAAAACTAAGAAACCAATCAAAGGAGTCACTTTTTATCTCAAGTTACTTTCGACCTGCAACTTGTTGTAAGTTTTTATTTACCCTTTAAGCAGGGCCTACGCCACGATTTTAAAAGTGGGGGGGCAAGGCTAGCAAAAGTAGGGGACCAAGGCTTTTTCCCCTTTTCCCCTGATGCGATCATCAGGCAACTAGCGTGCACAGCTCTGTTTTTACGGCATCGAGCACCTTCAGGCACACCTGTGAAAGTAATTTTCATTAAGTTTAAGTTGCATTTTCGTCAGTTACGGACGTTTCATAGCATGGAGATACTTTCAAAAGAGTGTTCCAGGATCTTCAATTATTTTCTTCAATATTTTTAATCTTTTTTTGTTTTGTTGAAAATAAAGAATTGCTCCAAAAGTTGGTTCTTCGAAAGGAATTGATACGCACTTGTTTCAACTTCTTTTTAAGTTGCCGGACTCCCTTTCTCATATACAGGCAACAAAAGCAGATCAAAGAGACTTATGAATAGACATTTCAAACTCAAATTTGTTTGCATATCAAGAAGTTTGAGCTGCAAGGTGCTTGAGTAACCGATTGCATTTACTCCGAATGGACCAGCAAATAGCTAATAGGTCTTTTGATGCCCTTCTCAAATCTCCCGACCCAATTCAAAGTCTGCTGACGATGTCTTTATGCAAAAATTATTTCAGCTTTTAGTGCTACAAAATTGCACAGCATACACTCATTTTTTCTAAGAAATAAAGATCGATGTTGAGTACTCCAGTTTCTAATGTTCTGAAAATTTAAATACTTATTGTTTCTTAAGATTTTCTTTATTATTATGTCATGAATGATGTTATGAAATGATCACGTCAAGAGATTCGCTTCCTTTCTGATGCTGTATTTAGATGTGGGAAGTATACTTCTATCCCTTGTGCCATAAGTTCTAGGCCAATAGGGCAATCATGTTCTTGGATTTTACAAAATTTCGTTGTTCGCAGTTTTAATAGTTGCTCAATTTTTTTGCTTCTAGTACTGAAATTTCTTAATTTTTTCTGACTGTCCAGTACTCGTTTCTTATAGCCAGTTTCTTATGAAAAATGAGTGTATTTCAATTGCTTAAAAGAGCCACGAGTATCTTTGTAAAACAGAACAATTTGTTTGTATTTTACTTCCAAAAAGAATGGTGGCTAAATGCAAAGAACAGATGTATTTACCAAACAGATGTAGAAATTTCTGTGTCTAGCATACTTTCACGCCTTTATTATGTAATTATCAACAGGCTGTGGAATAAATATAAACAAACTTCGAGAAAGCAAAAATTGCCAGTTTAGAAACTGCAGGCATTTTGAGGTTTGTTAATGACATGTTCCAAAATCATTTTGCAGAAGAAATTCAACTCATTCAGGAGAGAAGAATGATGCCCACAATTGTAGAAAGAGTTTCTGATTGAGAGAGCTTGTAATGATTAGGCGTACTAAGTAGCCAAAGTTGAAATTCAAGTATGAACTCTGGTTGGAATCTTTGGTTTTTGAGTTATTCGACGCATGATTCTCATATGATTTATCATTTTATATCCAGTACCCTTTATTCAATTTCTCAGAAATAAGAGGTAAACAAGTTTTGACACACATAGGGTGCTACTTCTTGCGTTGCAAAGAGCCCGTTAAAATGTATTAAAATGTTTAGTACAAATTTCCCTTCTTATCATAATGAAGACCCTATATCTATCCTCAAAGCTAACATTTGCTTTCAATCTTTTAACACCCTCTGCACTCTCTCACCAGTCTACAGAAAGTTTTCTAACTTTGCGATATCGGAAACCACCTCCTATGATTTGCATGTGAAGCATACCACATGTCTACGATTTGAGATTGCTAAACATAAATGCAACGGCCTTTGTTTTCAGTATTCCATTTAAACATCGCACTTCGTTTAAAATTTGGCACATTTCCTTATTTGCTGGAGAGACGAATCTAAATTCTCATTGTTTAGCGACTAGCAAAATTGACATTTTATGGCGCTTTGCATAAATTAATCAAACACATTATAAATCATGGTTGCATCATATAAACCAGAGTTTCATTTCACTCTTCGCTTTACTCAATCTTCTCTAAATTTTCTATGTCTTTCTACTCGAGAATAGCGTATTCCCGTAAGTCCCACGAATGCACCTACCACATGATAAATTCGTAAAACAATGACATTGACTCTAAATGCGCATGTGTAAAATTTGATAAACCAACCGACCTCCAAACAAATGCTGGTTTGTCTCCCTAACAATTATCCTCTCGGGTAAACGAATCTTTATATGACGTAATCAACACCATATGCATGGTATGGCTTGGAAAACGAGAATGAAAAAGGGAATGGATTGCGGGTAATAGTAGGTATATCAAAAGACAAATAAAAAAGCAGACAATTTTATTATAAAGTTTTATCCTAAAATAGGCTGAAATTTTGCAAAATCTTGAGCCTGTTGCAAATGACTGTCTACTCAAATACGTCAAAAGTTCTTTTCTGAAATGCCTGCAATAAATTTGAAATTATTTAAAAAAGCCAGTTTTGATGCCAAAACAAAGCATCATTCAACAATACAGCAACGTTCATTGAAAATCTGGAGTGCCCGAAGACAGCAATACTTTTAGGTTTTAGAGCCATTGAGAAGCAAAAAGACGTCTTTTAGCATACTGAGTGGTGAAGAACCACCAGGCCCAATCTGCTGCTCCAATGCTGAAGATTAAAATCACTTCAAAGCCATAAGATTGCAGGCAGCGATTTTAAAAGTTTTTTGTCAGATTTTGCTTTTATTGCTAACGATTTGCTTTGTTAACGAGATTGCGTAATAATGTTTTCTTACAGCAAGAAGCTTTTGAAGATTTTGTTATGTCGAGAAGGAATGCAACCAATAGATCCAACCAAGAAGAAGTCCGGATTCACAAGTGCAACCAATAGATCATATTCAGATAACATATTTAGCTCTCTATATGATGTTAATGGAAAAAATTAAATGAACAAAGTTAGTGTGACGTCATTTCTCATTCTAACGCATATACGTAATTTACAAGAGAGGGGCCAACACAAGCGCCATCATTAGCGCCTCCACAGCTGCCAAGTTCAAAGGTACCGTTGATGCAATTTTGGGCTTTCCCTTTTCTGTCGTATACGATGCTGCCAGGAGCGCTCCAGCATTCTGCATAATACTGAAGGCCAAAATATTTGTATCCTCGTTCTTTTGCAAGTGACGCACATCTACAGAGTAACCTATAAATTGGAAAATGTTTAGCCAATGAAAAGATAGAACTTCTAAGGCTTCTAAGGTATTCTAAGGCTTCTAAGCTTATCAAAATCATTGTGACTATGATTTGACTTTAAACATAAGCATTGTATTAAGAATTTATCTTTTAAAAGTAATGAAACAGTTCTAGCATAGCCTCCAAATCTTATCTTTCAGCACATTTTACACGCTTAATTTTTTAGGGTGATAGTAAAAACGTCCAAAATAGGCTTAAATCTAGCTGCGAGACACGTTTGTTGTCATATTCTTGAATTCTGATTGACTTAAGGGGTATGGAGAATTTTTGTCGCTCAGCCAATCAAAGATTTGGAGCCTATGCTAACAGTACTCAGAATACACGCAAACATTAACGAGCTTCTGCAGTTAGTTTTTGTGTTAAAATTGAAAGATAGATCTTGCCTGACGTACCTGGTTAGAGAGGCTTCATAATAGCGCCAAATGGTCTGGTCCGCTGTCATTGGACGCCCTCTGTACGTTGCTAGCAACTGATCGAAAACGCGGTCATTATATTCGTCTTTGAAACAGCCGACCCCCTTGACTTCCAGCCCACACTGTCCAAACAATTTCGCTAGGAGAAAAATGTTTATAATCTACAGCAGGGGTTCTCGAATAAAGTCTTGGGTTGGGCCATAGACAAAACCTTACGTGACAAGGGGGCCAGATGATTAATTGCGGAATGTATCGGCAAATTTTGTAGTTAACCGTAAGTGGATTTCATGAAAAATTACAGGAAAAATTACAGAAAAGAGTCGTAAGAAAAAAATTGTCTATGCAAAATATTATATTTGCTGTATGCAGCAACATAATTCACATCACGCATTAAATTGGTAGTTTTTCATGTCAAGGATGTCATGTAAATGTTAATCTGTAAATTTTGAATTGGCTTGTTCAGCTTCATAAGAGAAAATATCTGCTTTCAGATCAAATAAACTTGCTTGATGATGAGAAAGTGAGTCTTACAAACTTTTTGATAATTTAGGTGAGAATGGCACTCCCAAGACATAGTGCCGTGGTCAAGTTATGCCCTCGGGGGCCACAGCTTGACACCCGCGGGCTGTGTTTGACACCCGCGGGCTGTGTTTGACACCCGCGGGCTGTGTTTGACAACCGCGGGCTGTGTTTGACACCCGCGGGCTGTGTTTGACACCCGCGGGCTGTGTTTGACACCCGCGGGCTGTGTTATCTACAGCAACATAACATGCAGATCTAATGAAATAAAGATTTTGAAGGAAATTGTGTATTTAAAAGTAAGGAAGACATGATAATACGGTCTTTTAAGCTTAACTGGCAGAAGACTCAAGTATACCCACATGTTTTACACTTCTCAGTTTTGTACCCAATATCGTCCAGTGCAATGTTGGATCCATGGTAATCCGTGCCTCTGGTTGCCTCTATTACGACCTGCAACAAGCACGCTGGTTTAAATATAGAGTAAAAAGTTTCTTCAGCTCTATATTTTTAAAAGAACGGCCTTAGCACGGTTTTACACTCTACAAGTTTTGTTAACGGTAGGGCCAAAACTAATCACCCTCTTCGAACTTGCTTTTGACCGACTGATGTCTCATAAAAATTTGTTAAGTATTTTGTAAATGCTTTCGGTACTACATTGAAATTTTTGAAAGACAATGATCTTAAAATCATATCTTGCAAAACATTTAAGCATATAACAAAATCGCAAAGCAACAAACATATGACGACCTCAAACAGTCCGAAATTTTCCACGGGCACCCTTGCTTCACGCCATCCACTGCCTTGGTCACCAGTTTTCTTCCAGAGCTCTTCTTCCTTTCCTCCGATTACGTTTCTTGTTAAAACTCGAAGTGTACCAATATTTGCACCAGACATGTGGTACCAAAACGTGAGACAAGAGGAGACGGGCTCCAAGTTGCCACTCAAGAGTCTTGCTTTGTCCTTATGCTCAGCTGGGGGAGCTCCGTTTGCGTACAGGTATCGACCTGTAGAGAATCATATTCTAACTTCAAACCTCGAAATTTTGGATATTGTTTTCAGGAAATTAGCTCAAAGTAAACAAGGAAAAAATATGGGTAAGTCCCAAAGTCAGGAAAAATTTACGTCAAAATGCGTAACTAACAAACAATGATTTCTTCATAGAACAAAACTCCTACAAATGTCACTTACCGTTGCCATTTGTATGATCAGTCTGGGGGTGAGCAGACAGAAACTGCGTGCTTACTTGCCACTTGTAGGATTGACTTAATCCTGGTACGCTCCAGCAAGTTTTTCCATCTTCAAAATCGCACGTTTTCTGCACTGAAATTGGAAGCAAGCAGCCAAGTGACGCCAAGGCAACTCTAGCTGATTATAACTTTAAATTGGAACAAAAATTCAAGCAGAAAGAATTTGTCGATACACAAGTTAAGTTAAGGAAATAAATCGATTAGTATAATGTTTTTATGAAAATATTGCTTCTTTGGGTTATATGATAAACCACTTTCTCAAATTAAACATGTATTGGTCAAAGTCCCGACAGAAACAGTACGAAAGCAAGTATATATTTAATACTTGGAAAGAATTCACGTCAAATCAAACAGTTCACGTCAGAGTTCACGTCATTTTTCCTTCTTGTGAGGAATACTTTATATACTGTTCATGGCTTTGATTGACTTTATATACTTTTAAGGCCTTTTATACTTTGTTCATACTCTTTTTACTTTATCTCTCTCTCTTTCGTGTCAGAATAAGTATAAGAATCTGTCAAAAAACGCAACCTTGATTAATAAATAACAAAGAATTGCCTCAAAATTAATATGAATACCTAGTAAGTTCTTTAAACATACCCGCAGTGACAGAATTTGATAACAAAGCAACAATGATGCATGAAGCGAAAAACCTTTGCATTGCCATTCTTAAGGCCGCGATTGAACAGAAATAAAGATCAACTTCTCGAACGAAACCCTTTAACGAAAAGCCAACGGTACACATTTGATAAACTAATAACAACTGTAATTCCTATATTATTCCTATGATCAAAGCTGACAATAAAAATTAGAATTTGATGATTTTCAAGACGTATTTGATTAATGAACTTTGTACAGAAACTTACGTTTTGCAATGTCTTTCTTTTAAAATTATAATTACTAAGGCAAGATTCATTATCAATGTTGACACTGTTAACTTATTTAGCTCGTTTTGAAGCGGTAATAATTGTATTTTCATTGCAGCAATGTTTAACGAAATATTTATTCATCATTGGATGCCAACAAAAGACTTGGCAGTAATCTTCCTGCTTAATAAACTTCATCGCAATGATCGATGGGATATGATTGAATTTAGGGAAGGAGTCAAAAGATGTTTATTTAAATTCATCAAAAAATTTAAAACCTATCTCGAACATAAAAAACAACTGATTAAGAAAAAGCCAATTATAGAATAAGCATGATCTATTCGCGAGTATACACCTTTATGATTGTCAACTATGTAAGTTAGCAAGTCCATAGCTTTTAATATTATCGAAAATTCGAAAAAGATTCCATAAATTTCCATTTCCACCTGTAGTTATACTTTAAAATCTCTAACGTTCATTGATTTTAACATGATACTTGGCAAAGCATTAATTGCGAAGGGAGGAGAGAAAACCAATGAAATGTAAGAATATAAAGACGTAATGCGAACATATAATTTTACTGGAAGCTTCAAATGCGTGATTCAGTTCCCTTGTTTCAGGTCCCACTAAAGCATCCGTGAACAAACATTTTTGATAAACGTGCTTGCCCACATGTTTGAGAAGAATAAAGCTTGCCGGAAATTTTAGGAAAAGGAAGTGTTTAGTCAAATTTAGCAAAAAAGAAATGTTTTCCTTGTTTTGGAGCTGTACCATTGCTATTTAAAACATGAATAGCATAGAGTAGATCAGATATGACTGGCAAGTAAACACACGATCATTCCAATAAATGGCTAAGTGAGGAATAGGAAACTTTCTCGTCCAGTGTGAGTGTGACTTCTGCAATATAAGTCTTGATATAAACATTGTATGATTTAGAAGCAACACCTGGAAATGATTGAGGTTTAAATCTTATTACTTCAAAGTCTGATTAATATACTTTTTGATAAGGTCAGGTTGGTGAAGTACTCCTTTATCAAAAATAAGATTCAATTAACAGCTGCAAAGAATATCGTTTAGGAACTTAAATTGTAACCTCGTTGGGTGCCATATATAAACAATGCAAGGCAGTAAATAAACAATGACAAAGCAAATCATGGCCATGGTAGAACGACAATAAAAACACGTACGCGATTAGTGAAATGAAAGTGAGGACACTGGTATGAAGACACTGGCATGATGACACGCATATGACGGCAAAAAAATGATGCCACGGCAATGACAGCAGCAACATGATAACACAAGTGTTGATAACACACAACACAGGAATAAGGGCACGAACATGATGACACGTGAACGATAAAACTACAATGATGACACTGGCACGATGACGCGCGTATGACGGCAACACGGCAATGAAAATGCATTAAAGAAAGTACATAACACGATGAAACGTTTGTGGTGGCAGAATAATGACGGCATACGGTAGACCCTAAGACCATAAGACCATAAGACCCAGGACTCTTAAGTACTAACATAAAAAAGGACCAGGTTGCTGCTGGTTGGTGAAGATAAGGATAGCAGGAAAATGAAAGTACATGATACACGAATGATGACACAAAATAAGAACATGCACATCTAGTGTCAGTTATTCAGTAGGGAGCGGTTTAGCTTGTGTCAGTAAAGAAGGTTTGGTACACTATTTCCACATAAAAACAGATCGATTTAAGGCACAATATAAACAATCTTCATTCATCTTAACTTGTACAAAAACGATTGAAAATACTCCATTAAAAACATTACATTCTCTTTTACAAATCGAAATAAACTTCATAAGAATCCTTAGAAATTATTTCTAAGAAAACTTTTACTTGGAATGGGAAGAAAGGGGGCGTGATGTGGAATTCGGGGATATTGGCATTGGCTAATCAGGCTGAACATTTTCACAATGATATCTATTTTCAATGACATATTTCCTAAAAAGAGATGTTGGCTACTTCAAAACAAAGCAAAGAAACCCCATCACCAGAATGAAAAAGTAAACAAGTTCCTGCTATACAAAAAGTGCAAGTGCTCAGACCTTTAACATTTAACCTTACATTATTAAAAACAATACACCAGCACTGTATAAATAACAAGACGTACGGTCACTTAAAACGAATCTCACTAACAGCCAGCTTAATTAACAAAAATTAAACTAAAGGTAAACAGATTTTCTAATTAGCAAACATACTATAAATCCATTCTATCCACGTTTTTAATTTTCTGACAAATATTTACAAATTATAGCTACAAAACTTAGCAAGCAAAAATGTTTCCAAATCTAAATTGAGTATCCTAATACCATAACATTTTCTCATGGCCTTAAACTGCTGAGTAGAGACGTGACCTGGCATTCTAAGCTATCTTCATTTTCAACGCCGCACAATTCGCAAAATATTGCCAGAAGATGCAGATCAAAATTCAATGACGCAAGAAAGAAGACTAATTGGTATAGTCATGTGACGAGAGGAGAGGAGGACTATGCTGGAAGAAGAGTCATGACAATGGAAATCCCAGGACACAGAAGAGGAGGGCGACCTAAAATTAGATGGAAAGACAGACTGAAAGAAAATACGCGGGAACAGAACATCAATGAACACAAAGTAGGAGATAGAGAAGAATGGAAGAAACTCTCGAGGAACAGTGCCCCCATGCAAAGACAAGAAAAGCTGCAGAAGAAGAAGAAGAAAAAGAAGAAGAAAAAGTAAGAAGAAAAAGAAGAAGGAGAAGAAGAAGAAAAAGAAGAAGAAAAAGGAAGAAAAAAGGAAGAAGAAAAAGAAGAAGAAGAGGAAGAAAAAGTAGAAGAAAAGAAGATGCAGATTCACACATTGCATAAAGATGTTACCTATACGAGAAAAGATGCTCTGTAGAGAACAGAGGTCTTTGAAGAGAAGTTTCCGCAAGGTTTTGATTTCACAATTTCTTAAAGCCTTTCCGAGAGACATTTTATGGGTTTGAAAATTCTTCATTGTAAGAGACCTGCATTTTTAAAACTATTGTCTATAATTGATAAATGGAGATATTTCCTGCATCACACAAACATTCTTCAATCACAGCCGTTCATAAAACTCCACCCTTGCACTTGCACTGCCCTCCGTTACCTAAAATATAAACAAATAAATCACAATAACTCTTAAAGAATTTTAAGGGGCTGCATATTAATTCCACTTTACATGCACTGATTAATTTAAGATTTTCTATGCATTCTTATTTGTAACAAGGAGAAGTAGTCTTTACCTTTCTTAAAGTAGCATATTTATTCTCCCCTCTCTCGATGCTTTCAAGATGCCTCAGTTCCAGGGGGTCTTGCTTTCCAGCAACTTTTAGTCCCTGCAAGAAAAAGAAAGACAAGGCTTTAAAAACACGAAGTAAAAGATTTATGTATAAGCAAAAAGTGTGCACATAAAGAAATTTGGGCAAACATTTTCATTAGGAATTGCATCTAGGTGAAGCAGAATTACAATGATTTTAAGTTGTACCAAACAATACCTATGCTAATTCATAAATTACAAGGAAATCTTTTGCAACCCCTCAATTTACCTCAATTTCTGACTTCAAGTCTAACAATTGTTTCTGTAATTCCCTGCTTTTCTTGAAATAATCTAGCCTGTAAGCAAAAATTTTGAAAATAAAATACTTGTCCACGAGATACAATAAATTGATAAAATGGAAAGATACAATGTTACAATGATACAATGAGAAAATCAAGACGGCTGTGAAGTTACCCAAAACCGTTCTTTACAGCATTGTAGTTTCTTAATTATCAATGATCCTGGCAATGGAATTATTGGAGACAATATTTCAATGGAAGACATATTCAGGATTTGCTGGCAGAAACAAACTATAGAAAGAAACTTGTATTGACCTTTCTTCTTGCATTTCGCGTGAAAGCAGCAGCTCATTTTCTAATGCTCCATTCACAGTTGGCTCTGTTCTGACCGAAGGCATCTAACAATCAATAGAAGTGACGATCAATGTCATGGCACTCAGGGATCACAATCAAAAGTTTTTAGCATTCTGTTAACAACGAATAATTTGGCACTTTGAATTAACGTAATAAACTGTGGCAAACAAAATCACATAAAGCAAGACAAAAAAGAAAGAAAGTGGAAAAATAGTTACAAAATTGGGTGTGGCCATGAGCTGCACAAGTTTCTCTTTGGCGAGTCTCTCGGAGTGTCGCGCTCTTTGAAGCTCGTCTTTCAACATGTCAGCACTTCTCATGCTAGAGCAAAATTAAATTCTTTCATTTATTAAATAAATTCTGCAGTGAAGAAAGTGCAATAATCCACTAGTTTTGATTGGATACAAAATCTGAAACAAAGATGCCTTTGGTATATCAGGGAGTCAGTCGTGAGGCTAAGTTCTCACTTCAAGGAAAGCGAGTTGGGCCGTTGGTGCATCGCAAAGTGCTCAACCTACCATAAACCTACCAAAAGTGCTTCACCAAATGAAGTGAGACCCACGTTATGCTGAAACCTCAAATACCCCCACGCGAAAAAAGGGAATAAAAATGCAATGAAAACACACTCCTTACTCTACATTGCAAATCAAAGTTCTCAGGATGCCAAAAGCCTCATTTGCAATGCACATAAACAAATCAGAAAAAACGTGATGAAACACATCACAAGAGACTCTCACACTATCACGAATAGCAAACAATAACAACTCAGGAAGATTAAATTTCATCAACCATCATTAAAAATGACAAAATTCAGAGCGAACTGCCCTTACAAATGGTAATAATGTTTGCCAAAAAAACTCAGGCCTAAATAAAATAGCGCAAAGGAACTAAGATATACAATTTCTCAAGACCTTTCATCAAATAGTTAAGCAATCTCAGGGCGGGTGGACTTACCATCTGTTGAATCAAACGACAATAAGATATAGGGCTGTTTGTACTTGCTCGTGATAATTGCCTATATGGCCCCGACAATGCTAGACATCGTACATTGACAACTGTGCTTTCAGATGAAGTTTTCTCAGTTTCAGTATTCTTACTGCAGATAGACTGTATTTTTACGTGATAAAGATTTCAAAGAAACTTTCGTTTTCTTGAAGATGTCTTAGAAAGTTGCCATGCTCTAAATCTGCTTTCCTCTATGTATTTCCTTTTATAGAGCTGCATTCATGAATTCGAGATAAACCAAAAGAGAATTTAATGTTTGAAGCTGGACTCGCCTCTGTTCCGACTGGTCCAAGACAGTTCGTATCATCATTTCATGTTCTCTTATTTTCCCTTCCAACATTGCACCTTGGACTTCTTTCTATGAAATCAAAACAACATACTTTTGCACGATTAACAGCTTTGCTTCGAAAAAAACACGCAACAAGCAACATAATTCATAGCCTCTGCAGGTACAGCATGTTTCCGGAGAAATTGATCATATAAATTTACCACGAATTATAAAATATGCAATTGAAAATGCGAAATCGAGTATCATTTGTAAAATTTATGACCTCGTATCAAAATGCTTGTTTAAATTTAAATTATGTGCAATATGGAGGCACGGCTCAGTTTAAGTCGATAGCAAAGAAGAGGAGCTTTCTGACATTCATCTTTCATCTAAAAAACAAATAATAAATAGTCTTTTATATACCTCTGACATAGCTAGATTTAATCTGAAAATCTCCTTCTCAAGATCAGCTGCCTTCCTCAACAGTAGACCAGATTCCTCCTCCGCAATTCTTGCCTTTTCAGCTAGCAAATTTGTCGTTTCTTCGGATCGCTCCTTTTAAAAAGACCACAGAAGCCAATGATAATCTTACGTAACGAGCAAACAAACATTTTTATTTACATGGAGTATGAGCTGGTTATAAATTGAAGGCAATTGAATATTAGATATTAGATACACGGCAACTCTAATTACTGTTTGAATTATTTACCATTGATTCCCTGTAACTATCCAGTTCGTTTTGATATTCTTCAAGCCTCCTTCTCAGCTCCTCATTTTCTCTACAAGCAGCTTCTCTAGCCTCTCTTTCTCGTATGAAACGTAATCTGTCGTTCTTAAAAAAATTGTTAAAATTGTAATCAAGAAATGTTGTCTCCAAAAAGGACAAAAATTAAGAGAACGTTAATCTAAAACATAAAAATCAAACAGAATTTAACCACAACACAAAATTACATTGAAATATAATTTACTTTACATTGAAAAAGCTTGTGACTCTAAAATAATGGCGAGACATTTTTCCTTACATTGCAAAGATGCGGAAAATTATTATGCCATAATAATCAACATCAATTTGAATACGAAAATACAGATATTTCTGATGATAAACTATTCCAAATCCTAAATTAAAAGCCTAAAGCATTCTTTCTAGAGCTGCCTATACACCGTTATCCTTTATTGCAACATTTAATTTACCTCTCGTCGCAATTTTTCTTCTTTTGCTTGTGCTTTCATTTGCTGTACTTCCATCGTATCAGGCCTTCGTCTTCGTAAATAAAGACTGTGGTTCGTAATTGACAAGTCCAATATCTAAAACAAAAAACAAATATGAACCATTAATAGCTTTCTACTGTGAATGACTACAGTACCAAAAAGTAGATATTAACTTCACATCTTGAGATGATTGTGTTATTGTTAACCATTTAAATAGAGTAACCCCAAGGGGACTTATGCTCGTGCATAGTTGTTTATGACAGTTTATTATTTCTTCGAAGTTGAGTGTTCTGAAAATCGGACGCGTTGTTTTTCATGTCTCGTTCTGCTAGGCCATGTTTTAAGGAAACATAACACATCTCTTTGAACATTAGCTAACACATCTGCTGTATCAATTTCTTATCTTCTCAATCTACTTTTTCCCACTTTCAATCTTAAGCAACAAGTGACGGCTCCCTGCATTTTTGACCCTCTAATACAGTGATATTCCTTTTTCTCATCCAATTTATTCGAAAATCTACAATATTTTCTCAAAAATTGTATAATTTGAAGATAAACTGCAATTGTTGGTATTATGAACAGAAAAATTACTGATTAGATTAGAACAGATAACTTTGGCTTCGAAAAGGTTACAAAAATGACATGGCAATTAAAAACCCCCTACCAAGTTAAAGTTCTTACATCACACTAAAAAAGTTTGTGTTTCTATTCCTACTCGAAAGGCAAAGTTTTTCAAGCTACAGCAACTGCATAATTCGAATTTTTACCAATCGAGTATATATAACAAAACGGACCTCCTGGAATTGTTTGAAAAGATTTAGATTCCTGGTAACACTGCCACAAACCAAAAACATAGCAGTATCACATATCATGACATAAAAATTGCCAAATATTTCAGTCAAATATGCTGTCAAAGTGATGTTGCTGGCAAGTAACATACCTGACGATTCACTTCAGGATTGTCTGAGTAAAATATAAAAGGATGTGCAAATCTGTCTTCTGGGACAATGCGAAACTGTAATTGCAATAAAAAAATTATCACTATTTATTACCAAACTAATATATACTTTTGAAAAAAGGTGAAAGTAGAAACTGAATGTCTTTGAGTTAGGTTAATAAGTCCAAGACAATTAAACATGACGATGCAAAAAAGTCATTAAATTACAAATATGTAATATCATGTGATATTTATAACACTTTGTACAATACAAAACAACATTGTTTGTTTGGTGCAACTACAGACAAATTAAACGCCACTGGCACAGATCCCAACTTATCTTGTGGAATTTTGACAATAAAAAGCATTTAATACTTCTGATAGATCTTGATGGTTTTCAAAATATGTATTACCTTTTTATTTTTGAAGGAAATGTCTTTCATCTCGCTCCACACAAATGAAACAACTGGGGTGAGTTTGTTGTCTTGGCTGTAGACGCTTATGCCAGACGGATGGATGCCAATCCACAAATCAGTCTGGTTCCGATTCTACAAATAAATTATGTTGCAAATAAACTTTTCAGTGTCTTAGCATCATTTAGAAAAGGATCGTTTTCCTCTTGTGGTCTGCAAAAACTACCCTGGTTAAGGGATTCAGGGAAGCTTTTTAGCTATTTTATTCGGTGGTGCATTTAAAACAACAGATAAAAAGCTGTCTTAAAATGAGGAATCGCATGTTAAAATGTAAACTAATCTCTGCGTCATTAATCAGCCAGTTTCATTAAAATGAGTTCTTGAAGATTGCAGATTTTTATATGCATGACGATGCAAGACAGTCGTTAGAGACACCAGTTAACTGATCCGAGATGTACATCACAAGTTACGGTATTTACTTTCACTTGGTAAAAGCAAAAGCAAAAATTAGTTGTCATTCGAGAAAATTCAATTGAACTTTTTAGAGAAGCAAAAAATATACTTCAAACCTTAATGGGGTAATAGCTAATCGCAAACATTTCTAGGTCTTGGGCGATTTTCAGATATTCTGTTTCTGCTTCACACCTGTTAATAGAAGCTAAACGTGAATCCTCTGAACTTTTTAAACCCCGATTAGTCAACAGTAACTAACTTTATATGGCAGCAGCAGCTAGAGGAAAAGCACTTTGAGATGTCTATCTTTATCTGAATTCAAACTTGGTCACTCTATGGTTGTCACTCAAACACATGAATACATTTGCTTAATCCAAAAAAGGTATTGATTTGTTTACATGAAATGATTCGCCTTTCCATACAGTCAGGATTTCCAAGATATAAGTTCAGCTTAACTAAAAAGGAAGTCGACCCTAAGAAAGTAAATGTTTTAGATGACTGAAATAAATATTCTGAAATATATTTTAAGATAATCGTAAGGACGTGGTCGCAAAGATTTTCTGCTAGCTTCGCTCATCTATCCCAGCTAGGGATGTTTCTCCATTTCCGCCCGTTTTTACATAAGCTTTTATAAAGAGTCCTTCGCGTTCTTTAGACATTCCCGATGAAATAGGTACAAAAGTGCTAAAATGCTTGAATCCTTGAAAAACTAGCTACTGAAACGCTTGTAAAGGATTTTGCAGACTTTGCTACTAGCGTAATTGACTTGGTTTAAAGCTTTTGAATACTGTTTTTTATTTTTAGACATTTGCTTTTAAATTTGAAAAGTCAGCTTTTACGCGTAGAGCTTCCTCGTCTGACACGATTCAGAACATAAATGCGAAAGAAATTGAGAAGGAAACAGCCATTTGTAGGAAATAAATGGTCAGCCGTTTTAACTAAGCTTAATGGTGATCGTGAATGTTCTTAAACATCAAGAAACATATGTTGGTTTATGTTCAGCATGTGTCAACAAAGTTTTTGTTACCTGCACATTCCAAGTTGTGTTGCATACCAAGAAACAATCTTCTCTTCCCACATTTCGGCAGTCAGCTGATACTGGCTTGTTACCTGAAAATGATACAACAATAATGATAAGAGATTAGTTATAACCGAGTAATGAGGCACCGTTTCAAAGAGATGATCAAAATAATATCAAATATAAAATCATTTGCTATACTCCGTGATGAGATATCAGCTTTACATTTAATTTGTTTTTAAAATTCTATTCGACAATGTATTGGATTTTTGTTCTCGTTTTACTTTGTTCCTGTGTATTACTTTTACGTCATAGCCTATCCTGCCTATTCTGTGTATCTTTTTATGACGTTTACATTTAAAACTAAAAGCTACGATTATTTAACTGTTTTCGCTTCTGAAACTCATAAACTATCGACAATGAAGAACATTCTTGAAGAAATCTAAAGCCTAAATAAAAATTGATTTCTTAATTGCCTTACCCGCACTGGAAGCAATTGCTCATCTGCTAAACAGCCGGGCTGGCTCATTTTCTCTTCACAATCTCCATACTGCAAAAAATAGTTAACGGTTTCTTAGAAAAGGGTACCAACATTCGAGTGATTCATGATTATACCAGGCCAAATGAGAGAATCATTCTGCTATAAATTTGCCAATCCTCAACTAGAAAAAAGCTGTAAATTTGATTCACTAGATTAAAAAAGTCAAATTTCTAGCGAATGAAACAAAATAAATCCAACAACATACTGTTTGCCACAGAGCATTTTTAAAGTTAAAGGGCAAGCTTACTTTTGCTTGGAGTGCATATGATGCAAGAAGGACTGAAGCCTCCGCAGGACAGTATATATCCTCATTTAATACTGCCTCCTTAATTTGCAAGAAAAATAGATGTTTCGTAATCTCTTGAATTAGATCTTCCTCGATATCTTCTGGGAAATATTGAACCAAAAGATTTAGTCTTCTGAGGTTGCCATTTTTGTCTGATATTTGATCTACCACCTATATAACAACAAAGCCCCAATAAATATATCAAGATAAACAGACACACAATAGGAGCATAAGGGTAGTATGTAACATTTATCTTCTAATGAGGATTCACTGGTTACCATAAGTATGCTTGCAATTTGTGAATATGTCAAATGCATCATTCATTAAAAAGAATGAAATAGAAGTGACAGGGACAGCCTGTTCTTGTGAAATTTTTTTTCAGCGTTGAATATTTCAGTTTTGATTACAATTTTCTTTATTACACAAGTTCCTTCTTCATCTTTTTCAAGCATCTTTTCATCTTTTTCTTACTATTTTTAAATTTTGCACATCATGTTTTTGGAAAAATTTTTGGTATAAACCTGACCTTGCTATTAGGGTTGTTGAATGCCTCGCACATTACAATTTGTGGGTGTGACAAAAACAGTCAGTAACAGACGTTGTTATAAATCCTTAATATGCATATCCATAGTTTTGGAATTTCATTATGTTTGTTTGATCATACTCTCAATTGTTTTTTGGGTAACAATCTTCTGATGTAGCAAGCAGAATTTTTTACCACCCCCTGTCTCCTATAGAAATGCAAACTCCACCTTTGTAGTGTGCTAACCTAATTTTAAAGTCTATTTTTTGGAATTACAAAAAGTACAAATGTGCAGGATAGTCATCGCAGACAAACTTTAGGTATTTTAGGCAAACATAAAAACAAAAATTCAAACAAATTTGACATATTCAAACAAAAAACTATGGACAATGGTAAAAAAATTGATAACCTGAATTAACCTGATGGGAAATAAAGGGCATGCCTAACAAACCTTTCTCAAGGGCAATGCCAATTAACCATTTTAATTCATAAAAATGTGCAGTGACAAAGTTTCTATAGAATTAGTTATTGCATGATTTTTCATGACATTATGTTAAAAATATTCTATTGTGCTTGTTGGGTGAGCCTTTTAAGCACAAATTGCATTTGCAAAAGAACTTCATACTCAAATACTCAAACAATTACATCCCCCAAGTGGAAAGTGACATTGGAAAATGAAACAATACTTTAGCTCTCTCATTTAAAAATAGTTCACTTTCTATGGTGATTTATTACCAACCAAAACAATTTCATGGATAATGAACAATTTTCAGCCAGTTTTAAGAATGCCAGACAGCTTAATCTCTCCCCTAATAGGTTACACCAGTAGTGGCAAAACCAGAGACCTAAAAGTTTGTGCTCCCAATTTGCTCTTGATTTCTTCTGCCCATTGTGCTTACAATTGGAAATAGGTTGCAGTTTACCCTGGAAAATCAAAGAATTCCAAAAATCCTGTTTGATTTAAAAGTATCAGGCCTATTTACATTTATCTTGCCTTCATTGGGTTTTTTATTGCTTTCCAGCAAAAAAATCAAATCAAGTCATTTTCTATTAACAAAAACTAATGCCCATCAGAAAGGGTAATTTTAAAAACGTCCGCTGAACAGAGAGCTCTAAACAAGTTCCTGGGTTTCAACATTTCAACTTTGAAAGGAAAAACCATATGACTGATGATTTTTGAATAATTAAAATATCTAATGAAACATACCTTTTCATCCATTCTTAGCCACCAAAATATGCTATCGCAGTCTTTATACTGAAGGCCAAAGTACCATGACTCTCTTAACCCAATTGTTTTGCAGACTAATTCAAACAGTATTCTTCCAGTAATCTTAGACTAGAATTAGACAAGGGTCCTATCATTACCATCCTTATCACCAGAATATCATAATTTTGGAACTACTTTATATACAGTAATAAAATACAATTTGTTAATGTAGGTTTTACCTGAAGGTAAATATGAACTTAAAATTTTCTTATTTAGAATCATGATCATCAGGTAAGTTTTAAGGTTTGAAATAATTGAGTAGAGAAATTAATCTTTCATGGTATCACTTTTGAATCAGCGTACAATTTGAGTATTGTATCATTGTACATATTTTGATACTAATCAGGGTTGTCATCAGGGTTGTCATCAGGGCTGTAATCAAGAAGGCTGTAATTAGGCCTGTAATCAGGGCTGAAATTCAGGCTGCAATCAGGAGGAAGATGCTAATGATTATCTCTAAATGACTCAGTTCACCATTTTGGACCTGCACCAAGACTTTGGGATACCCTTAAGATGAAGGATATTGTATGGTAACGGAATAAAATGACACACAGCAATGTAAAGAAATAATATATGTTAATTATTATTGCATTTTTTGCATCTTTATTGGTTTATTATCTTTCCTTCCAGTCAAGTAAGGGAATAATATTGCAACTATGCCAAAGTTCCCAGTATTGCATAATCCAAAAAGGAGATCCTGTCAATCAAGTTCTGTCTGAACTGACACATTTAGAACAATTTTAGTAGTTCCTGGTCATTCCTTGACATTACAAAAAGACATGCCTTGTTTATCAATATGAAAGTTGAGATATAAGGTTTTACATGCTAAAGGATTTTACATTGAGTTTCAAAAAGAAAGGCTTATAGGGATTTTCTAGACAAGAAAGGTTGCTTTACACAAGTTAAACTACAACAAAGTGATGTACGTATTCTAGTAATAGTCTTCTGTGATGGATTAGGAAAACCCTATGAAATGCTGGGTACCTCTTGCATAGGAATTAATTTTTTTGTATCATTGGGTTTTTTGATTTGATAATTTATGTGGAGGTAGGACAAACGTCTCCTATAAGCCCATCATGTTGAGGGGGGCCTACACTGGGGGCAGGGCTGGAGGGGCAGCTGCTCTTTGTAAAGGGGCAGAGGGGGCAAGAAGTGCCCTGAAATATAAGAAAATATTATAGAATCTCATCGATAATTGATGACCACTTTGACCACTCTCGTTATGTTAATTTCTGTTAGAAATGATTAGAAAGATTATAACACCAGCAAAAAACACAAAGGTTGAAAAGTTTGCCTGTGACAAGGTGGGCCACAAGAGGGAGAGCAGCAAAGATAATACTAGATAAACAAAAGACTAGTTCCCTCAGAAGTACTCCACGAACCTAAGGAGGATAAATCGGTATTAAATCTTAGCAGGCAATCAACATTTTACAACCAGTCCATTTATAACAGATATAAGTTTTATAAATCAAAATATTGTAAAAAGTTACAAGGCCATTGGATACCCATTCCTATGTATAGATAATTTGGTCAACATTTTCTCTATGTTTAGAAATATCAAGATAAAATAACGAACTTCTAAATTTTTTCTTGTTTCTTGTAACTTAAGTTCTTTATTTCATCTTGGAATCATTGATGGTAAAAAACCCAGCTGTATGGGCAGCACACATCCATGTTAATTTGTTATTATGTTACCCCACCCTTGATCCCCCCCCCTGACCCAACCAGGAATACTTGATCATATTAGTAGCAAAATTCTATGATTTGCCCTCAGCACCAAAACTGCCCCTCCTGCCCTAATCTTGTGCAGGCGTCCCTGATCGTGTTAAGTGGCAGATGGTTCAATAAGGGTATTACCATAACTCAAAGCACAAACCAACAAATCACAGTATGATCTTTGATCCAAAAATTGATCAATGTATCAGAAATGCATTCATTAAGATGTCTTTAGCTCTCAAGCAACCAGATCATATATAGCTTGATGTAAACCATATTTTATACAGAATAAAAAATTTTCAACTTTAGCATACTGGCAACGAAATTCAAAACATGATGTCTTCGATGAAGGAGCTTGACATCCCAACCTGATTTAGTGTTATGATGTGATAACTACTATATTTTATCTTTTTGTTTCAGTAATAATCACCCTTACTGAATTGACTCATCAAGTTATTTATCAAAATAATAAAAGCAACAACACGCATGGAGAGTTTACCGGGAAAAACCTCAATAAAACTTCCACTACACGTTTTTGTGAAAAACATGGCGTAAGCATAACATACGTGAACTGGAAACTCTAAATCAGCCTCCATTGTTGATACGCATATCTTGGCGAGCTTTTTCTTCGAATTAGCCATTCTTTGAGGGGGCTTTACTTGGATTAAATGATGGTTTAGTTCATATCCCAACGCCCTATGTGGTAACCAACTGCATTTTCCTTCCTTCTTGTCACTACCACCACAACAACATTATGAAAAGTTTGTTTATATAAGGCACAAGAAGGGAGGATTGAGTTGGATTGCAATCTCGTCTACAAACCACTGCTCTATTTTGAAAAGATGCTCGACATCCTATTAAATGACAGATTGTGCAAATGAGAGTAGAGTGACAGTGTTAACCTTAAAAGCTAAATTTATTTCATATCAAAATCTTATGCAAGTATATACAAGTAGATCGTTTAAGGAGAACTACAAACATAATTAAATTATATGTGGCATGGGAGGGGGAGGCTCGGGCCTCAATTGCATTCTTGTCTGAATATTCGGGCTTTCGTCGGAAATTAGAGAAAAGTATAACTCTTCGAAAGCCCATTCAAGTTTTTAACTTGTCAGAAAATTGTTGGCTTGAATGAACCACAGAAAAACTTCAAGAATTACTAGCAAAATTTGCATAATTTTAACTATAACGTATACCTCATTGATGATACCTCAAAGTATACCCCAGGGTCGACAAAATATAGAAATAGGTCAAACATGAATCACCTTCCGGTCAGGCAGGTTTAGGTCCTAATTAAGACATTAAAAATTCAATGGGCTGCTTGGGATCACTCTTGGTTCAATTTCTTTTGAAAATTGTTAATTTTTCTGCTAGAGTTTTTTATATTTTTGTCCTCAACTTTTCCTTTATTTTCAAAGTTCATTTTTTTTCTGAATATTCAAATTTAACAAATTTGAATATATATCTATATCAATCTAGAAATTTGTCTTTTGATACTTCCGTAGCACAGTGCTCAAAACGTTAGCACGTAGAGCGTGATATATCATAGATTGAAGAAAGTAAAACTACATGGTTTATCTCTACAAGCCTGTTTCGTGAGTAACTCACTCTTCAGAACATCTCCTGAAGAGTGAGTTACTCACGAAACAGGCTTGTAGAGATAAACCATGTAGTTTTACTTTCTTCAATCTATATCAATCTATATATATTCAAATTGCTAGGACTCAAAAAGCATTTGGTTGGGGTGATAAGAGCACTCTGCTGCTGAAAAATTTGGCAAAGTAAGTTGCCTCGTAAAACACTTCTATCGAGTCAGTATGCAATTTGATGAAAATATCTTCTGAAAACTTCCAGAAGGCTATTAGTTTCTGCGAAAATGAAGTGTCTAATAGCGCTTACAAGATCAAAAACATATTTAACAATTAGATGAAAGCGGTCTTTGGTGTTTTGGGAGATTTTACGCCTGGTGCTATCTCTGACAGGATACTAACAACAAGTTCTTGAAACCAATTTTGGTGACGTCAATAACATAGCAACCTTTTAAAGATTGTTCTTGACTATATAAAATTTTATAGCAGCGATGCTTCTATGTCTCCAATAAGATTTGCTGGCACAGTTTGTTTTCGTTTTAAGTCTCTAGTTAATTCTTTGAGCCTTGATCACCTTCCGTGGTAAGCTGGCTTGTGACTTTGCTTAAATGCAAACTCTTTCTGGATCTGGCCCTCAAGTTGCTCCAGTTCAATTCGCAGCTGGTCATTCATAGTATGGGAATCTATGAAAAAATGTATATGATAAGACTCTTATACTGAAAAAATCCGAAATCTCAGAGGAAAAAACAGTAATTCTAAACTTCAACAAGCTTTGCTGTGTTCAAATTGTTGAGAGAGAAGCAGAAGATGAATTGACGCATACAGAGGAAGTAGCAGATAGCATATTGGCATATATTAAGCGTGATATAATGAATTTCTACTTCTTTGAAAATCCTCAAATGGATTCTCTGCATCATTTATAGGGGCTTCATCGTCTTCAGACCATCAAAATGCACAGTTAAGGTCATTTTGTAAATTTGAGGTTTATCCTCGTACGCTTTCCTATACGTTTCTGAACCGAGATAGAAAATACCAGCGACATATAGTGTTCGAGCTGCATTAGAAGTCGGGACTGATATTCATTCTTCTGAATTTTGTATGCCTTCGGCTCCGAGTAATACATATAAATCGATCGGGATCCTGATTAGGTTTTTTTCTTTCTTGCGTAAACAGTATTATTCATTTCTGAAAACTTTGCTTAGTCACTGGTAAAGTTTATGTGCCTGATGCTAAGCAATTTTCTTCGCTTATCTTTTCAATTTTCATGGATTATAAGTGATTCTCATTAAAGCTTGACCAAAAGTACTAGGTCTGCATTACATTTTATTTAGCACGTCAGATTTCGCCAGACAACAAAGTTTTGGTTGCATAACTCGCATAGTCATAAAGTTTTGCGAGACTCAATAGAGGACTGGGTACAAGTACCGTAGTCTAGAAATTGCTTTTTTGGAACTTTTAAAGCTGGCTTTGCATCTCATTTCATTCAGCACGTCAAATAACGCCAGAAAATTAAGTTTCAGTTTTATAAATCGCAATAATTTTTAAATCTGCTTTGCACCCCGCACGTCAAATAACGCCAGCAAATTAAGTTTCAGTTTTATAAATTGCAATAATTTTAACGTTGCTGTGCTATACCTAAAATAGAACTGGACCAGTACCCCCAGTCCAAAAATAGCTTTTGGGGGCATTATTGAAGCTTGATATTGATTTCATCTTATTCAGCATATCGGATTGTGACTTGCACCAAATTTCATGCTGTTATCATAACATGCACAATGCTACTACCATAGTAAATCTTCAGAAAGCAGGTTGTTTGACAAAATTAAAAAATTTCAACAGTCATTACATTTTGTTTATAGGTCAGAATTGCGTCTTTTATATCTTTTACTAAGTTTAAAATTTCTTTCTAATGGCATCATCAAATTTTAAAAAATTCGAAAGTCGAAATTTTGCAGACGGTGCATCCTTTATGCTTCGGAGAACGTAATTTCCGGTCATTTGCCAGATTGTCCCCAAAGCTTAAAATAATCAGCGGTCATTACTTTTATGATTTAAAATTTAACAATTTCGGTTAGGCAGGTTGCTAGACTGTTGTGCGAAATTCTCTGTCTATAAAGCATCTTCTGAACTATACCCCTGCTTGCACACGAGTCTTACATGTTCTGCTTGAGAAAGGGGCGTAAAAAAGCCTAGGCGAGAGACGGAGGCATAAAAAGGTGTCAAAAGTTCTCCTAATAGGTATTTTTAAAGCAGGTTTTCAAAGGCGTTAGGACAATCGTTGAGCACGACTTTGGAAAAAGTGTTTCCTGCCGTATTTTGCTATATAATTTTATATAAATGCATCGTTGTAATATGCACTTTTATATTCCAAAGAGCACTAGGTATGTCTTTTCAGATAATTTTGTAAGCACCTAAAGGTTAACTTTTCGAGGTATGACATCAAAAAGAACATATCATTGAACAAAAGGATGAACCATAATTATAGAATCGAAATAAATTTCTAGAAAAAGTAACCTACCGTTAATTAGCAATCTAGGACTACCTCCAATTATGATTGGCTCAAAATCACTGTTCTGTGCTTGGTAGGGCGAAAAGTCTTGCGAGGATTGTAGGAAATAGTCTTTTGATGTAGTTTGTTTTTCATTCGAATCTCTCTGCAATGACTGCTGGTAACTGGATGTAGGACCAATGCCTTTTCTGACTGCAAACTTTGCTGCGTAGCTATTCTGGCCTCTCTCTCGTTCAACGTTTGGTCTCTTTTTCCTAAAAGGCGCAAAATTTCCTGCAAGGTGAAGTGAATCTGCAAACGTTTAACCGTTCTAAAGACCTCCAAAAGAATTTTGCAAAATTTGAGCGCACTGACAATGTATGAAGTTAGAACATCGATTTGGAAACACGGAAGGTATTAAACTTCAAAAGTGATGACGTCGTAACTATCTTTTAGATTTGGACAACGTTACCCAAAACGAAAAGAGCATTATGAAATACCGCTGACTGTGAAAATCAACTAAGAAAGTTATAATAGGTGGAGAGATTGCTACATGGACATAGGCTCTTTTCTCGTTAAATCTAAAATCTATGAACCAGGGAAAAACAACAGTAATCCAATACCAGTTGCACCAACTCTAACTCATCTTGCGATTTTCGCAAAATTCCATGGTGTTCTTTTAGATTATGTTTCAAAAAGTTCAAAATAAAAAAAAATCTTTTATGACATCAAATTTAGAACTCTATCCTGAAAGAAAAGGCAGCTTAACTTGTAAACAATATTTGCTGACAACAAAGACAAAAATAAATAGCTTCCTTCAAAGAGTAAATAGAAATTGACGTTCTGTTTTGGTTAGACAGGTGCAATTGGCACAGCTCTGTCGGTCTAAATTGGCACATATAAAAAATGAAAACATACGCGGCTGCTTTGAGCTTGAAATTCCACTTCGCTGTTTTATTTGATGCCAGTGCCTGATCTTGTTTGTCCATCTGCTCCTTCTCAGCAGATACGTTTGTATCTTGAAGACAAAATTCTAGACTATAAAAAACAGAATAAATATAATCTACGAAGTGTACTAAAAACCACGAGGCCTATATGATGCTAGAAAGGAGCAATTTAGTTCAAGCACAAGGGTAGTGTACTGAGATTCAGCTGATTATAAATTAAGGCTAATTAAAAGTTGATATTCTGCAGTTAAGAAAGCAAAATAGAAGCCTCACATAGGATTAAGATTGTGAGTGTCTTGCAAATTAAGACATGTTCCAAAACCTGCTTTCAAATTTTGACATTCAATTTTTGCGTATTTACTCTTTTCAATAGTTGCCTGATCAGATATAATTTCATTTTTTATACCTCTAACTAGCTTCTTTACGTCTCCATATCACAACACATGCCTCTTCTACATAGCAACAGCAACCAACGAAGCCTCGAATGTCAATAACCAGTAGCAACAGGTTATTTAGACAGTTTGAATATCTCAGACCACATTTATTTGACCTATTAAGTATGTAGTTTACTAGCCATCTACAAGCAATAATAAGATAAAGAAATTGAGGTTTGAGTCAAGAAGTCGTTCTGTTTGCTTTTACGTTTTGATCCAAGAACCTAGCTTACTCGTGTTTCTTGTAGTTGGAGACGCAGACGCATCATATTATCTAGGTTTGTTCATGCATTTCTTATCCTCATTGGTCAAAATGTCAGCAAAGATGGTCAAAATCAGAAAAGACTCACTACCACAAAGCAAATTATCAATGCTGCATCAGCCCGTTTGTTTTTTTTTGACTGCAGCAATAGACTGATTTCTCGCAGCATAAGTTTACATTAGAAACTTTTGACTCCGAGTTACTCGTTCTGAAGACCCAACGTACATTTTTTCAGGGAGAGGCTGTAATGGTTCAACCTACGATATGCCATTGCATAACTGCATTATCAAAAACGCAATAACCATCATGTTTTGCAGGGGTCTTTCTGTTGTTTAGCATGGCCAGGAAAAGGCTTTTTGCCATGCAGACTTTATAAAGTGTATGACTAAATTGGAATACTGCGCTGATTGCATGTTTTGCACCTACGGAGAAAAATACGAGTACGCGAAGAAGCTTGTTATCTTTCCTTTTGGAGAATTTCAGCTGCAAAAGTCTAATTTTTCGATTAAAAGCTGTCTCTTGAAAATCTTTAGAACTTATCCACCAATTCCAAGGCAACTGTATTGCTTTAGAAATTTCACTTTTGAATGCATTTACTGAAGTTCATATGCCCATCAACACATGTTAATAGTGCAGTTTCATTTTTGCCATACAATACATAACATGTAAAACTGATAAAAAATACCTCTTTTCTTCGTGACAGGACTCCCTATTGATTTTCCTTCTTCTGTCTTAAATGCAATCTCCGCGGCTGTGCGGCTGTGCTCCTCCTCAGGGCTGTCTCTTTCTTGTTCCATTTTCTTCTCCTGCATCTCTTTTTCTCTCTGCTTTCGCGCACGCTCCTCCTTTATCTTTCGATGTTCTCTTTCAACCTCAGCAGCCAGATCCACGTCAGCAGAGATGATGTTGGGATAAGTGCCAGATCGAAGTGGCGGGAAAGTGAGATTGAAGCCTGCCTCTTTCTGAAAATCTAAAACAGAAAGAGTCTGAAGATAGGGAAAAGATGATGCAACGCCTTGGTTCATTAGGGTCCATATAATTAATCGCTTACCAATTTTGAACGGCCACTAATTAATATACATTGTTGCAACAGAGATATAAACTTAATCACTGAGTCCAGGATTTTTACAATGAAAGGGGTTCAAAAGTTTGGGGCAGGAACATTACAAACCAGCAAGTCGCTAAATCGAAACTTAAGACAATAAATATAATTAAAACTGCGTAAAGCCACTCAATCTCTAACTTGTCTTGTTACGTCATAACCTTGAACGCAAAGGGAAAATATTGCCAAAAATTAGTCCTTCAAAGCATCTAGAAAGATCATAACTAGAATTTAAAACTATGGCAAAGACTGCAATCCCATGGCTCTTCTGTAGCATTGTGTCTGGCGCATCCTCAGTAAACTCGCTATAAAAAAACTCACCATGCAAGGAAGGCCTTCGATCATGTCGGCTGTCCGTCAACGTGTCCTCAGAGTCAGATCGAGTGGACAAAGATGTGCTGCTTAAAGCTCTGTGTCAAAATTAAAAGAGTTTGCAATGATATTTCATAGCTTACAAGGAAATTCGGCCTGGTTTACAGTCAGCTAGTAATTTTGCATTTAGTGAGGCACAAACGAATATTCAAGAAATATTTTTACTCCTGATTATATTTGATAATATTGATTTGAAAAGTACAATGCATTATAATTTAAAAAGTATAGCGATCCTTATTCAGCCTCGTCTTGGCCTTGGCCAATAAAGCTCTCACAAATCTTAGCACAAATATTATAATACTACAAAAGCAATGTGACTGTTTAACTATGAATTGCACAGGAACAATTTTATTTTCACCTAATGACACCAGAAAAGGCCTCGCGCTGGAAACTTAATTCTCAAATCTTTTAAACATCTCAAATAAATACTTCTAATTCTTATTTTAATGAACTTGCTTTGCGCGGAACACTTTCTTTTGCTACAGAGCAAAAATATTGTAAAAAACTCGTCAAGTTATGCACGCATTCAGACTGCATTTTGGTACATAAAAATATTGAATACCTTTCTATATTGCCCAGCTTTTGACTCAAACTGTCATTTTTCATAGAAAGCAGCTGTGGGAAATAGTAAAAAGTAAGTCAAAAACATTGAACGGCGAATCCATAAAGTTCATATTTAATCGCTAGCATCGATTTTAAATGCAAAAGATAGTCACTTCTCAATTTTTGTACAAATATAAACAATCAATCAGATTTTGCCAAGAAAGTTTTGGTGTTAGGGAAAAATGGAATATCATGGATTTAAAACCGTACTGAACAATTTATTTATCAACTTTACTTATCAAAATTAGTGAAAAAACATACCTCATACTCCCTCTCAACTTCTTTTCTCTTTTTAAACAAATCGAAATTCTGTTGCCTAGAAGATCAAATTAATGCCATTAAGATTTCACAGAGTTTATGAAAACTTTCAAATAGTCCGTATACAATCGTTTTTGCTTTTCTGTTGCAATGTCAAATTTTGTACGTCTTTTGTTGGAAAAGTGGGGTTTCCACCAGATTCAGGACCTCTCAGTGTTATGTTCCTCCAAGAAAGTAGGAGAACCTTACAACATTAAATAAAAATGTCACAAATTTTACTCTATAGTTTGCATGCAGTAAACATGCAATTGCAATAGGCGTCCAAAGATTGTTCTGACATTAAAAGTGAATAAATTTGTTTGCTTGTTCATTACAGGACATTTACGTGGTTTTTTGTTTTGCTTTTTTCAATTACGTAGTCTGGCTGTCTTAAAAGTTATCTTCGTCATGTTGTGTTTGAAAATAGCACAAAAAACGGAACAAAATTTTGAAGTAATTTCATCCGATGATTTCCAGAGTATAGAGTTCTGATAATGACAAAAAGGTAAGCAGAAATTTATATTCATGGTTGGGTCGATATCTACTTGTCAAGCTTCTATATCTTCACATCTGTATGTTTAGTCTTCGTACCACTTACAATACAACAATTCTGAAACAATATCTGAAAAATATTATCTCCTTTTGAAACAATTATTTTTTGACAGGTGTATAATATTGTAAACAAGAGAAATTAAGAAACAGCAAACGTGAACTTGCCTCAGTGTTTCGTTTTCATTGATGTACTCTTGCAGCATGTCATACAGCCCAATACTTGCTGTCATGGCATACCTAAAGGGAAATACTTAGAAACATAAGTAATTTCATCTACATTTAAGGAATTAATTGGCATAACGAGTATCAAATGAACAAAGCCACTTTGTAATACACAAGGTTGAAAAAGAAATTTATTTCCAATTTAAAGCGATGTCTGCTAAGAGATTTTCCTCTAATTACTATACTAGTTTTTCTTCTTTCTTTTTGTGTTTATGAAGGCAATATTCATTTTCAACTTTATTTGATATATCCTGGCAATTGTTAACAAAAAATACCATTCTAAATAAGTCTTGAAAATTTGAATTGAAAATCAAATCGATGTCTCTTGAACCAGTATGCTAAGCTAACTCCCTACAAAAGTCGTACCTGCATTTAGACTTCGTAAACAACTTTTAAAAAACAGAGAACAAATTCCATTAAGCAAGAGCCTTTCATTATTTTATAGATAATATCGACTATTTTAAAAACTTTGTGAAAATATTAAAAGGATTAAAACCAAAACCCGACTAGAGCTGACATTTTTATCAAATAGAGGCACATTATATACTCAATGTTAGGTGATTGGCGCTTCCAAAGGAAGGAGATTTTACTTGATTTATGAAAAATTGTACTTGAATAGGATGAATATAAAAGTCTATTTTCGACTTAGTAATGGTTCAAATTTTCAGGCAATCGAAATTCCTGAATTTGCTTGAATTTAGGTGTTAGTTATTGCAAATTTATACAAACATTGCAGTTGTAGCTCTGGGAACTGTCTCTTCAGACTTCACTTCTGACAAGCTATTCCTGCCTGTTGGAAAATAATGCAGATCTGCTAGAATGCTGGTGAAATCACATTTTCATGAAGAAATAGAAAGGTTATTGATATAAGTGTGATGACCAATTGATGAACAGGCAATCGTACAAGAAAAATGGACACTTTTCTAGGGTCTAGTAAAGCTATATCCTTAGAGTCTAATTGTTCGAAAGAGCTGTCGTTTCTGAAATATGATTTAACAGCGAGAACAAGGGATCAGTTATCGTAATTGTAATTGCTTACTTGAAGATTCAAGCGAAGAGTACGTTTTGGTGCCAATGGCAGGACTCAGTGAGCCACTGTTCTCATCAGCACTCATTACCCCCTGAATCTGCTCCGGTGTTATGACAACTTGAGAGTCCGAACACGGTATATTAAGCTGAAAACCAATAAAGATCAGGTTACTCGATTGGGTAAATATAAGGAAATTTTACAAAACAAGTTCTCTCTTGTTGAAAGAAGTTGTTTCAACACACAACCTTAAAGCTCAAACCACCTGATTGTATCAATTTGATTAGAAACAGAGCAAGGCTACCTAAGACGTCGGCGAAGAGCATTGCTAATACAATTTTATGAGCAGAGTTGCTTTATACCTGTTGCCGGAAGTAGGCATTTTCTGCCTTCAGAAGCTTCATCTCTCTTTTCATGCTTATGATCAGTTGCTCTCTAGGGTCCTGTTGACAAAACATTTACAATTTTTCTCAAGTTCATTTTCACAATAGAATAGACATGGAATTATATCAACTTATCATCGAAATTGCTTATTTCGTAGTTAACCCAATTATTGTTTTTTTCACAGCACTCTATCAATCACTACATCAAAGACACAAAAAGCAAAGGAAAACAATTCTCTCACTATCAGAAAAGTAAATTATCAGCGGCTATGATAGACTCTGTGGACTTTTGAACTCTGTTTAAGAAATATATTTTCATTTCTCAGCGACAAACTCTCACATAATTGAAAGGCAAGCAGTAATGTTTGCCAGAATAAATCGAATCCAGAATCTATTTGTAGCTCTATTCTGAGCGGATATACGTCTAACTTTAAAGTGTCACCCTTTTTACTGGAAGACAATTATTTGTCAGGATATTAATTCTTATACTTGTTGGAAAAGCCTCAAACAACAGTAAATTCAGAAGTTCAGCTGAAGCTTGTGAAACCATTTGATGAAAAAATTGATGGAAATCGTTTCAGACATGCTCTGGTGAAAAAAAAATATATATCGTAGTTTTGGTCTCTATATATTGCAATTCTTCAAGAAATTTAGTTATTAAAAGTCTTGAAAAAGAAAGCCTTTAGACACATAACAAAGCTTCAAGTACACAAATAGAGACGCTCTTTACGCTTCTTTGGCATTCGCATTTAAAGCAACTATACATCCTGCTGTCTGAAATGATAATACAGTGACAACAAAAACCTTTTGAACGATTGAACTGAACCTCTTTTAGAAGCTGGTTTGGTAGGTGGGCATATTACCGTTGTCGGTTTTGGGAGACAAACTCTTTTCTTCACAAAACCTCACTCTCACATGGAGGCTGAATGACTACCATAAGACTTACCATTTTGACGACCGGCTTGTTCTTAATATTCTTTGCTCTGTTGGCGTAGCGAAGTGTATTTAATGTGTCTTGTAGGGCTGTTGACGACGGTGACACACAGGCAATCTGCGCAATAAAAAAAGTAATTGTTTTATCATTTTGCTTTCCTAATTCAGAACAGAGAGCCATCGTTCTTAAAAGATTGTTTTATTAAAAATTGAAGCTTCAAACATGAACTGTCTTAGTTAAAATCTGTGCTATGGCTTCTGTAAGAAAATAGGAAAACATCATAATAGCAACATTGGAGCATAATAGCAACAAAGATACATAAATGGTGAGCTCAGAAAACCAATATTATGTGTCTCGTCACAGTCATCCTACTAGCTCTGACTGAAGGCGTAACGCCCACTCCGTACCAACTACCCTCTGCACGGCTAACTCTGACGGCTGCCCACCAGATAAATAGAAATCCAGTCAGCTTTAGGCATGAAGCGTATGACTAATTGAAGCTCGGTCATTAGAAGAACAAAACATACCCTAAGTAATAAATGATGTCTGTAGATAATACTGAACATTATAGCTTAATACTGAATATTATTCTAAGATAATATGGAAAACGATTAGGTTATACATGAAAGATAATACATGATGTCTGTAGATAATACTGAACATTATAGCTTAATACTAAATATTATTCTAAGATAATATGGAAAACGATTAGGTTATACATGATAGATAATACATGATGGATGTAGATAACAAATAATATCATTATATAATAAGAAATATAATTCGATAATTTACACAGTGGAAAGGACTTTAATGCATAGTTAATTGGTATGGATAATACAGGTGTAATGGATAGGAAAAAGTGCATTGACAGTGAATCTTGACAAATCTACCTTACCATTAACGTGTATCCTTCACCTCCAATGCTATCTGCAAGAAGCTTCGTCAATTTGCTGTCTCTGTAAGGAATATGTCCCCCGCGTTTCTTCGGGTCCCCGAGGGCAGCAATGCAGTTCCCTGTAACGAAATATGAAAATCATAGCAGTTGGCGTATTCGATTATATTCATCGCAAAATGATAAACACAAAAATTGGATAAAAATGTTAAGGAATATGTAGAAAAATTATTGCTCGTAACTATTTCTGATAAATTTCTGATAAATTAACGGAGAAAGATTTTAAAAAGTTGATAAATTGATAAAAGTAACTTAAATTGATAAAGAATAACGTATAAACGAGCAATCAAATTGCAAAATTCAATTAATTTTCAGGAATGTTTTGATGCGTAGGGAAAAACATTTGACAAAACAGACCTAAAGTTAATAAGCTCTTGTTGATGTTTTGAGATTCTGTCAAAGCCTCGCCAGTTGCTTTGGTTTCTTTGACTCTTTCATTGCCTAGAATAAATCAACGAATAAATATTACATCATGTTGCCTCGTGGAAGTAGCAATGGAAGGGAGACAACTTCAAGATGGCCTGAAAAAGGCATTATGCGGAGGAATTGAGTGTCTATCCGTAGGAATATCCAGTTAGACTTAACAATCAACCAGTTACCTGCCAGATCAACAAAACTGATCTTCCCTTGCCTTATTACAGAGAGATCATCTTCAGGGTCAATCTGAAATATAAGATGTCAGCATGAATGCAACAAAACTAACAAAACACGTTGTGATTCTATAGCAACTTACTTTTAAATTTTTTGGTTAGCAGTTAAATATCATCAATGACGATCATAATTTTTGTAGTCAAAGTTTCAGTGTTAAATTATTCGGCTTAGAATACAGCAATGCTACTTTCTAGGTTTGAGAGATAAATAATCCTTTGAATTGAAGACCTGGTTATGGATTACTGTATGGCTGTCAGAACAATATCAAAGCGCTTTCCATTGAGCCATCAGAAAGATCGAGGAAATTCAACCCAACAGACCACTGATTTAAACTTCCTTGTTTTGGGATTTGACTTGCCATTAAATTAGTTTGAATTTGGTATGGTGCTTGGAGTAAACTAGAAAGAGCGGCAGAAATTATGAGCAGGTTATTGTTGGGGTGTAGGGTGCCTTGACCATATTGTTGGAGCACCTATACAAAGTATTTAAGTCATTATAGAGTCTCCCTTCTTCCCGTTTAAATTTTGTTGATTATCCCTATTGTAAGATTTTCGGAGAGAATCTATTGACTTGCACTGAGCGCACAAACACTTTTAATGAAGGAATCAATTTTGTGTAGGGTAGGAGAAAAGGGATCAGAGAACGTTGTTAACAAGGAGAGATTCCAGGGGTGCAAACTCTTGAATGTTAATTTTACGGTATTCCAATAAATTTTTATTAAGAATTGCAGCCTGCTAAGTAGTTGAGTCAGTGAAGGAGATGCACCTCGATGCAAAGTACGGCCCTTGTAAGTGAAACAGGCCTTGTACTTACGATCTCTGAATCAATATAGACAGTCAGCATCGTATGACTTCTACTCGAGTGGTCATTCATTGCATGACCTCCAACTTTCCTGTTCTCTAGCCCTTCTTCCAACACAGCCATGAAGTCTTCAAGTGTTTCGCATTCCATCATGAATAAGTTCTCAACGTAAAAACCTTTGGTAGAGGACCATCGTACCGGCAAAGATTCCCGGGCAGTTGAAGGGTTCAGCAGATCCTTTACCTAAATTGAGCAGCGAAATAATTACCCTCCAAGTCGACTATTAAATTCTAAAATTTCAGAAGTGTCAGAGGCAATACGTTATTCAAAAGTACTGTTGGCTATGACAGTTTTAGTTACTGTTTGCAATTGAATCTCTCTCTCTATCCTTTGAACACTATTGATACGCATCTACTTATACAGAAAGAAATGTCATTTAAAGAAAAGTTTGAAAAAAGTTGTTTTTAATTGTAGATGACAGTCTGTTAATAGGCAGACGATGGGAATGGAGGGGCTGATATGCGAGAAGATTGGAAACTCAAGGAAAAATTGAAGGGCAGTGTAACAAAGTTCAGGAAACTGTGAAATTGGCTCGAAAGAATAGACACGAGGGACAGATCTCGTAGTCTTGATATGTTCAAGGCAGTCTTTTTGTCATCTTGTGGGAGCAATGAACATGGAAGCGAGAATGAATTAATTATCAAAAAACAAAATGCCAATGAGAAAGAGGGGTGCAAGTATCAAAACGATGTTACCTTTTCATTATAAACTTCCAAGTAGGCAGCTTTCAGAGTGGAATTCTCTTCGCGTTGCCTTACTTGCGAAAGGAGGAATTCAAAAGATCTGAAGAGAAAACAAAAAGATAGTAGCAGTCATTTACTTTGGACCCTGGTTAGTGGGTGCTCAAATCGCTCAAATCAGGCGAAAATTATTATAAATTTCAGGTCCAACTTCAAGTTGTCTGTTCCATTATGCATCCAAGTAGTGCTATCGTCTGAAAACGACGAAAACGAAGACTGAAAACGTGCTTGGTGAACAAAGCAATAAATCATTGATCTATAACTGTTCAGAAATTTTAGAATTAACTTTAAAACATTGCACTCACACGTTTTCTGATAAGTATTAAGAAAAAGTAATTCAAAATTTGCAGAGAAAAATACCACTGGCTTAAAGAGTGGATGTGATAGACCTTGCCTTTATTTGGTCACAACTAAAAAAACTCAGTGTTGGAAGATCCAGTTATTTTTCAACGAGTTAACTAAATCCTGGTACAATTGTGCAATTTTTCAATTTTCTATAGCAACTAGCTAGAAGTGGGCTCCAAAAGCTACCTAAGTTGCTTAAGTGAACACAGTAAAAAAAAGTTAGGGAGAGGGAGGCGGCTTACGGAATCAGAGTCAATTAAAAAGACCGTCAGAGTAGATCAAGTTCTTCTCAGTATAGCAACTTCGCAGTGTATTATGTAACTCTATACCTTGGAATCAGGCCATATAATTCTTCAGACGGGAGAACCTCATTGGCTTCCTGTAAGAAATAATTAGTTACTTTGTGGCGCACCCAGGGGCGAAACTACTGGGGGGTATGGGGGGGTGCTGCACCCCCCCCAACCTTCAAAAAAGCAGATTTTGTCGGGCAAATTTATGGCTGCCAGTGTATCTGTCGGGCAAATCTGGAAATTTTCTTTAGGTCGCACTTTTATGGCTACTTTTTGCCCTAGCTTGGTTTTTTAATTCATGGTATTTTCCCCCATCTTTTTTTCAATCTCCTCCCAGTTAAAAAAACAAAACAGAAACGAGGCTAGGAACAGCAACATATATACATTTCTGTCTTTCGTCCACCGATCAGCGCTTTCGTCTCGAGCTCGATGCGCGCATGTTTATCTTCGCCTCGAGATGAAGTCTAAGTATTGATCGACAGCGAAAGTATGGATTGAAAGTAAAGTGTGTTTGATGCAAGAAGGAAATGAACACTGTGCATACCCCTCCCCCTACTTTTTGCAAAACAAGAGAGCTTTTTCAAAATCTTTTGTTGTGATTTCTAAATTTTCCTTTGACAAGCCCCCGCCCCCCCCCCTTTCCATTCTGCCTCGGAGCCCATGGAACACTGACAGTTTTGGAAGCATCATAAATCAAAGCATGAAGGATATACCATCTCGGAATACGTTGTTGAGAAAAATCAATCAATACTTTCTTTTCCAAATGTATGAAACTTTCATCATACATTCATAAGGAGTTATGCCCCAAAATTCTCTTAAGGTTTTACACTTACAGTTCGAAAGTATTGCACCCTTCGCTAGAAAATGGTCATACAGACGCCAAAGTTTTTTAACTAAAAAGATTCGAATAACTGTAACAAGTAACAGAAAGTTTCAATCAGTTCAAGCGGCAAATAATATAAAATTTATCAAGAAATTGTAGTTAAGATATGAATTGCATAAAATTTTCGAGTTTATTCTATTTCTGAACATTATCCATGATTACGAAAACACAAAAATTGAGCTTTAATGATAGGTGTACCTGTAAAATACATCCAATAAAAAACTTTCCTTTGCTTGAGGGATTTTGTTATGGTGAATTTAGAGATACGTACTTTGTGCTTGGGTGTCTAAAAATGTTGAAATTGCTTCCGGAGCAACCGAAAATTGAAAATGAAACTCAGAAAATGCAACTGAAGCTCTTTTTTGTTGAAACATTGTAGTCTGCGTAGCTGTTTCTAAATTCCGAAATTTCCTAGCTGTGTTTTGGTGTCCCACTTTGATAAAATTGAGACCCTACTTCAATCCCCTTTTTTGAATTGCTCTCTTAATAGCTAGGTGATTTAGAAAGTGGACTTTTTTCTTTTATAGAAAAAACAGGCCTTAAAAATGCTTGCTTTTCGGAAACAAATGTTTATAGCCAGCACCAGAAAAACTAGAGGCATATTTCTTGACTTTAAACAAACAGCCTGAGTCTAAAGACCCTCTCTCGGGCTTCCCGATGATTTCAGCACTTGAGGCGATGTGCTCTAAAAATGAAGTTCATGTATGACACGCCCTTTCATCAAGCATGCCACGCCCTTTCGTCGGGCATCTAAGCTTCATACCCCCCTAATGAAAATAGTGAAGTTTCGCCCCTGGGTGCACCAATATTGAAATACTTTATCACAAACGTCAGAAATAACTTTATAAAACCATAACGCAATGCTATACAATCGGATATACTGAGCCTGGATACAAAGCTGCCAATTCTTGTCGTTCAGGAATAGTTGTGTTGAGATTAGTAGAATTTCTTTTATTCGCTGCAGGGGCATCGCGAACGAGGGGTGTGGGGGTGTCACACCCCCCCCCCCTCGAATAGCATCTTGATAGGAAATTTCAGGTAAAATCCACCCAGTGGAAGAAACGCTTTAGATATTTCAGCGACTGTCATTTATAACTTCAATAAAGGATCAAGCAAAAGTAGTTGCTCTTTTGGCTAAATATGATATTTCTTGATATGGAGGAAGATAAACAAAGTAATGATTTGAAGATTTGAAGATTTCTTGTTGCCACAAAATCTAAAAATCCAGGCCTTGTATCCATTTCTCCTAAAAAGGCATGCTAAGATGGAAAGAGGGATCTAAAACCAGTGTTGCTTGTTACCTAGCTTTAGAAGTAACTGACAACATGGAATTTTTCAAGACCACGGCGAAATTGTACCAGTTGTGTTTATCTGCTGATCAATTTGTTTGCAAAAATTAAAGAATTTTCGCTAGGATTAGGAGGATTGCATTTTCCAGCATTTTCCAGGGAACTGGAAGCATCAACATTCGAAAGATTTTTCCTGTTCCTTCGGCGGCAACCATCGTGCCACCTTGGGCAGTTGCCCGGCCCGGTATACAGATTTGGCAAAACTATTAGGAAAGTCCGTTATTATCATTTTAAAATGAATGTTGCGAATTATATACCACACAGTTAGATTGGCAAAATGTATTGCAGAGGTTTTGTAGTCCACACCTCCCCCCCCCTCCCCCAAACAAGGCTTGTCTTGCGATGGCCCTGATTCGTTGCACCTTTAACTTTTGTGGCAGAAACCTCACAATTAATCATTTATTCTTTAAATCTTGCAATTATTTCGTTTTTTTTCATTTATCCATAATACTAGAAAGCGAAGACATACCGGATTATATGGACCGGTGATTGTGTACGTCTTTCCAGATCCGGTCTGACCGAAGGCAAATGCAGTGCAAGAGAATCTATTGATGATAAGAAAGGTACTAAAGACAATTTACAAAAAGTAAGTCTCTCTGATAATGCATAAGATCACAGACACTTTGAAAAACCTACAGAAGCTACCAATATAGCTAAATGAAAAATCTATATATTGGTTATTGACAACGTTGAAGTGAAAAAAGAAAGGGAAAACTATTGAAATAAAGAAACGAAATACAGCTGCGAGGAACAGTTTATCAATTTAAATACCGCGTTTGACCGTGTCCAAATAACAGAGCAAAAAGTAAACAACCTCCGGACTGTTGGATCCATAGATGGTTTTAAAAAAAGGAGCTTTTATGCACATCGCTTACTGACAAAATTGCCTAGCGATGTTATTCAACTTTACCCAATTGTTTTTCAATTACACAAATTACTAGCCTTCAGGAGATCAGAGTGAATTTCAAAAAAAACTTATGCACATCGATTGATTTACATGGAAATCAACTAAGTGTGCCAATTTTGTTATGGGGATAAACTGAAATTTTTGCAAGTCAGTCTTCTCAATATGTTATGAATCAGACTTTTTAAAATTAAAACCAGACAACAATGCACTGAAAATCGAGGAAAATTAAAATTAAAATCTTCTAGACGCATCTAAATCTTCACGCAAGTGGTTTGGCTGATTTTATAAGCTGGCCAAATCTTTTTGGCAAAATTTTCCAGCATTTAAGACACAATCCAGGAAAATGCTGAATTATTCATAAGGGCACAAGTATTTAGGATGTAATAATTTGGCAAAAGAAAGCTCACCCGTCTAATGCTTTCTCGATGAGTCCTTTGATCCCACATTGATTGAATATCTGCAGAATAAGACAAAAAGGATTAAAGAAAGATGCGAGATTTATCGCATTCGGCAGCTTCTTGATATCTTAAGCCAGAGAATAAATGATTGGCCTACAGCAGACAAGTATCAGATTTCCCTCTGAACAGCTTTTCAATTTCAATTAGCGACTTCTTCCTCAATGGTCACAAATTTAAAAGTGGTTTTCCATTAATCTGAAACAAAGGTGCTGTTTTTTCCAAGTTAGGGTCTTTTTCAGAAAAGAAGCAAAGATTGCTCCTAAAAATGCAGAAAAAAATTCGCTTATCATGATAAGTTGTTATTTAATTTGGGACAGTAGTTAACTTTGCAGAGCCTACAATCATCCTTAAGTCGTTCTTAACCGAACAAACGTGCAAATTCAGTCATTGAGAAATAAAGTTTAAATCTTTGCTACTGAATTTTTATTCATGAAAACATTGTAGAAAACGAGAAATACTGGCACATGACAAGCTTGATGAGTGTACCTCAGTGAAAACATTGTAGAAAACGAGAAATACTGGCACAAAACAAGCTTGATGAATGTACCTCAAACTTTTCTCATGAAAGTCAGGCTAGTCTTATTCACTCAAAATAATTAGATAGAAAAAATGTCAAGCAGTCGATGAAATCCGAGCCTGGTTGTTCTTAAAAACAGAGAAACTTACTTAAATTTGGATCATCTGTATGACTAATGAAGATAAAAATCAATTGTTAGTTCAAATAATTTTTGAACATTGTGTGCTACAATTGTCATTCTCCATGTATCGAAAAAAGAGTTAATTAAAAGAGGGATGTGTCTTTCTAAATAAAAACCTACCTCAGGCTGAGAGGCTTTGTCTTGAAAGACTTCATTAAACGTGAAAGGTTTGGTGTTCCCTTGCGCATTAACCTACGAATGTCAAGTTTAATCACCCAATTGTATTTTGTAATAGAATCTAAAGAAATCCCTCTACCTTTACGCCTAACAATATTAATTTGCGTGAGAAACATATACGAGCGATAAATCACGGTTGTATTCTGGCAAAAAGTTCTGGAATACGTGGAAAAAATAGATACCAGCAGCTTTTTTATTAACATTTTTCAATCAACCTCCTCTCTCCTAGAGTACTGCTAAGATTAAAGAACTCATATGGTATGATTATAATATGATAAAATTTAATAAAGGGCTTTGTGTACCAGTGGACGGATAGACCCGGGATTACATCCCATCATCCAGCAAATCATTGATGCTATTTTTTATACTCACTAATACTGGTTCATTATCTTAAAAGGACCGGAGGAGGCTATCTGCTGAATGCTGCTTGAAATTCAATCCCTGGTAAGAAAAACGTATTGATAAAGAAGTGTAACCACATACCCAAATGACCCCATCTTCTGGAAATTCGATGCTTGCTTTCTCCTCCTTACGAAGCTCCAATGCATTAATTGGTCTGACCCTGAAATTAAGAAGCAGCGCAAAATATTTACTATTAGAGATTTGAAGCTATGAATTGCATGTGCAGTCCTTATTTCTCGATTTCATTTAAACTTGTTTTTTACAGAGCTGCATAGCAAAAAAGTTAAAAGAAAACGAATCGATTCTGTGCAGGGAATTAAAATGTTGCCCACAATGTTTTACCGTGAGAATACGTAAAGCGCAGTTTGAGCAAGATACCGGCGTCGCCTTGCCTTGACCTGAACTTTCCAAAAATTGCAGACAAAGGCTTGACTCTATTTTGATAATTCTACAGCAGATAGAAACTTAGTGGATATTTTTAGCTCTAGCCTGGTTTAGATATTTACAAAACATGATTAAAATGCATTTTTGAGGAACTTTCTTTGAGCTGTTGTTTTGAATTTGCGAAACATCGACGCAAAAATAGGATCTTTATAAGCAGGGCCTTAATAAATGCTAACATGATTTGCCTCTCCATTCCAGCGTCATTTCATTGTTCAAAAGAACATAGTTTTGTTCTCATCATGAAAAAGACTTCTTCATCCAGCAAAAACCATTTAGACCGTTCTATGACCCTGTCCACAATGCACTGCGATGTACGACACTCGAGGTCTGAAAGAACATAACCGACCGGTCAACGCGCATTGCATTCTGGCTCGTATCGCGAACTGTCCAAAAACTGACTAATAACAACATAGCTTACAACGAAGCCAGCTGGCCAAGAAAAGCACAACAATGTCTTCGACACAGGAACCCAAAATATTTTTTCATTCACAAAGCTGAACTATCAAGGACTGTATCCCGTTTCAAGTGAGAATTTACAAATAACCCTGAAAAAGAATCCGAAACACGGAAGTTTGAGCTTGAAAAACTAAATCAAACACTTGAAGTTTGATAACAAAACATTGAAATTGTTCTTTTCATTGATCGAGAAAAAATTGTACCAAAATGTCTTAAGATCCGAAAATATGAGTCTACAGTTCAATATAGAGAGCTTGTTGATGAGAATATAGACTCGCTCCTCATGTTGTTACTTGAATTTTTTCTACATTCCCCTAAAAACAAGAATACTGGCATAAATATAGGTGCCTAGCACGCATTTGAGAGCACCAGCATTGTTCAAGCAAACACGTTGTCATTATAATCCTCTAGGCATCGGTGAAAATACAAAGGGACCAACGCCGTTTAGCAAAGGCGCGCAGCAAAAGGACCAGGATGCAGAAAATGGACCAAAAAGTTTACAATAAATGAAAGCATGCAGAGAACCAATGATCGTAAATTGCAACTCACCTTACAACGACTTTGATGCTGTTTGAACTGGCATTCTCAAGGTCAGTTGCTGAGCTTGTACGCGATACATTTTTGGCGGAAGAGTTGCTGGAAAATAAAATCGACATCGTCACTTTGAGTCATTCAAGTAAACAGCTTAGGACAATCATATCTCAAGAAAGAAAAATTTGCCAGATTTGTAATTTTGGGTACATAGCACTAACTAGTACCCATGTTGGACAATAGCGGCTTAGATTTGGCGAGTTCCTTTACACTAAACGGTGGTCATGCTATAAACGATTTTTGCGATGAAGAGCATAGAGAACGATTGGTCCTCTTTCCAATCATTCCCATAGATCTAACGATGAAGTCAAGTTGGAATAGAGATTAGTAATGGCAACGAAGGACAGAATAAATAAAGTAGGGATGCAGCAACAGTTTTGGCCCTTTGGGATGAGTGGGCATTGTATTTGCAAGCTACCTCATGTATTTGAACTTGCTTTTATCTTCGTGCCTGGTACAGAACCGTTCATGAAAGGTGTAAAAGGTCCACAAAAGAATTTGCAGAATTGCCAACCCCTGGACACAAAGATGTAAAGAAGTGCCGGGTAGGGAAGGCTTTCAAACAACTTGGGACCAAGACAAGTAGCTGAGTATATAGAAAACTTTGAATTAAAAAGAGGTTCGTGAAAAGACCGTTTCAAAAGCATCTTCAATCTCATAACAAAACCTCTGTTTCCAATTTAAACCATGCAATCGCGAAATTTTAATAAAAAGAGGAAAAAAGAAGAACAAGCATGATGACGTCACAGATTGTTTCTGCTTTAAAATTGCGAAGAATCATTTGATAAAGTGTTAATCGTATTCAAAAGGAATTAGAAAAAAATTTGCAAATGGTTGCACAATTAATTAGTTAAGTGAGAAAGCACAATAATCGTTTAATCAAGGCAATAACTTGATCAACTTTGTTAAAGCTAAAGTAATATTGATAAGAAAGCATTAGAGCAAAGTGAGAATGAATTCAAGGTAAAGTTTTTGCGTTACTTGTGATTCATCCGATTTCGAAAAATGTATCAAGTTTTTTAAAAAATATCAAAGTCTTAGCATTTTGAGAGCCTGAACTGTCACAAGAAAAGGGCGGAAAGTCAAGGACGTCTGCGCCCAGGGGCAGCGGGGGCAGCTTCCCTTGCCCCCGCAAAATTGAGAATTTTTCTTCGTTTTACTATTGTTTTGCCCTTTTCCCTGGCGCTTTGCCCCCGTGCCCTCTTTGAGTGCAGGCTTCCCTGTTCAAAGTTGAAAAATCTTAAGAATAGCGAAATGAATATTCAATTCTATAATCAGCAAATATACATTTTAATAAATTTTGAAACTTTTTAACGAACGAAACATCTTAGCAGAGAATTGGCACCATCTCCCTTCTAAGGTCTCAAGAAAGAGTAGGCTGTTGGCTCCAATCAAAATATTTCAAAATATCTTGCACACAAAGAACAAGTTTGCTAATCTTTTAACTGATTGAAATAAATCCCCCTCGAGTTGACGAAACCACGAAACAAGTCGCTGGGGTTTCGGTTAACACGCTTGAATCACCAACAAAACTATTGCAAAACATGAACAATGAATTAACGATTGAAAAGATAATCTGGTTTTTATGTTATCAAGAAATAGGTGATAGGTTCCAAAATTGCTAAGCTCTTTTATAATTTTTTTGAATATAGAGGTAGGATTTGTATAAGTTTCTTCAGTTTTTAGTGTTTTGAAATAAAATAAAATTTTGACTTGCTAAGACGAAATTCGCAATACGCTTTTAATTTTCGAACATTATTAAATAGGTAAGTAAGAATGTTCTCGATTAAAGCGCGGCTTTCAATATTTCATTGTCAGGTTTCATTGACAAAATTATTTCTGCTAATTGCTGTAAATAAATCAAGGAATAATTTGCCCTGATTTTCAATCAATTATAAAACAATGACGGTTTTACCTCGAGTTCTTTCCTCCAGTTCTTTTCGATTCTGATTGTGTTGAGTTTGGCAAACCACCAGGTTTTATTGTTGCACTTTCTTTATCCTTCTCGGATGTCTCTTGAATTTTTAAAGGTTCACTTTCTTTGTCACCCTTTGCAACCGATCCTTGTCTTTTAGAATTTTTTGCTAACGGAATTGCACTTGTTCGACTCGACCCTGCGGTCGACTCTTCATTGCTGTTCACTGGTTGAATCAGCCTGTCTTTGGAATGTTCGTCTTTCTTTGCTTCCATCAGACAAAAACATACTGACTTTAAACAACTATCTATTTGAATAATACTACAACAGAGCAAAAATCCCCGATTTGTAGGTAACCTTTCACTGTCTACTGATATCCCACGAGGACAATGTTTACACTCCGATTATCTCTGTGTTTTACAAACATGTCTATGGTAAATTCTTCTGTCACTGCAAATAAGCACAGGCTGCTTCGAGCTGCTTGGCATGCATTGGTTTACGCGCAAGTGATGCCAATTAATCTCTCATCTAAGATTTAACAGGTGAAGAGCATGCCAATCGTGACCATCCGCCATTACGGTCGCGACCTGATTCATTCAGAGGCACTTCATTGGTTTCCATGGTGATAACTTTCCTCTCGCGTTGGAGTTTTTTGATTACTCCATTAACGTGATTTAATTATTCAAGGACTTGTGTATATCACAACGATCCTTTAGTTGTTCTACATCAATGGAAGCAAGATTGTTTTTTGAAATTGTCGAACAAAGATTGAATTGATTTATTGATCTCACCTAATTCACCCAAGATTCTTGGGCACCATCTTTTAAACCAGGCCAAGTGGTTGTTGTTTTAAAATACGACATTTAAAAGCATATATTCACCTGTCACTTGACATGTAAGTTGATAATCCCTCGACATTTGCTCTAGTTATTTGCAACTCGATTTATTTGCAAAGGTAGGGCACTAAAACTTCCAATGAATGCGTCATAGCCAAACAACATTAAAATAGTCATGAAAACGCCATCTACAAATGACAAGTCAATTAGAATCCGCTCGCCGTGGGCGATGAATATTGAGAGATGATTAAATCTTGCTTCATAGCAGGTGGTTTTAAAAATTCTGTTTCAAGTCCATGATGTGAAATCCACGAATAGCTGAGCAGTAGATGAGTTAAGAAACAGGATTTCAATCCTTGGTAAACGAAGGAAACCTAACCTGATAAGGAAACCTCGCCGGTGTACTAGTGCAAATTCTATATTTTCAGCAAAGCCAACTTTCTTTTCTAATCATTTGATAATTTGCTAATTTCTTATATGTTTCAACTGGAATGCAACATTTTAAAAATAAGGTGAGCAGTGCATGGGCTCCGACAAAGGTTGAAAAGTGGGGGGGGGGCCAAGGGAAAATTTAACACCCATAACAAAAGATTTTGAAAAAAACTATTGTTTTGCAAAAAAGTGGGGGAGGGGGGCAAGGCCCCCCTTTATCGGGGACCCCGCAGTGGTGAGCAGGATAACAAACAAATCAACTGTAAGTGGAGCAGGGACTGGAGTGAATCCATCAGCCTCAATACAAATATACCATTTTCGATAAACTTCTCACTGAGCCTGGACATTAAGTAACAAAATTGTTTGAAATACATTCCCGTATGTTGCGATGTTAAAGTAAAGAGGTGAAGGATCCGGGCTAGTATATGACGAAAAACTTTTGGCGATACAACAATATATTTGAATCCACCCTAAAAAAGAACTCTTCTTTTTGCAAAATGATCCTGATGATCTCTCGACAAGTCCGCTTATTTTAACAAATATCTTACAAACGGGTTCAACTGTTTTTCTTCTAGAGTAAACCTATCGCCAGTGTCCAGAAAACTCAAGGGGCTCGTGGTTTTAAGCCGGAGGAAGGTTATCCAAAGATGCGGTAGTTTTGTGGGAGGCCAACGCATAATTTGTCAAGTGTGTGTAAAAAATAAGAAGATTCTACCGTTGTGCTCGAAGATTCAACGCTAACTAAACGATAGATGATTTTACTCTCCATTTATAAGAAACCTTTATTCAAGGTATTCAAGGGAAATTTTGAGGTTTGTAAATAGGGTAGAATTTCATCCGGGGAGATTGAGGCGAATATCGAGCCCTGCTATTGCCTGTCCCTAGTTTTCTAGGGTAAATTTGGAGCTCGCTCCTATGGAAACAGCTGAAGCCCAAACATAAACATCAAACAAAATTGGCAACATAATTTTTAATAAAATCAAAACTAATTTTACATTACTGTTATATAAAATAGTATTGATGGTTTGCTTTGAGTCATGTCAGTAACCGAGCTGACATTCTTTTGTAGTTCAAGACATCGAAATATTCCCTGCAGTCATTCTTTCATTTTCCTCCACTTTGATGTGCGTTCTGCACTCAAATCCCGCCGAGGTTAGCCTCAAACTGACGAATTACCGATGCAAAACATTAATACATCGCAAATTGCAATAATGTGGTATTTTGCAAAGCGAAAGAAATGATCCGGCATCAACGCTTCACTCCTTCTTCATGCTTAATTCATTAAAACCTAGGTAGGGCGGAAACGTTTTTAAAAGAATTGTATCGACATTAGTTTGTGGATTCGTTAATACCTACGATTATTTCAAAAACGCGTGCAATAATAATACTATTAAAGCCACCAAAAACTTATTTACCAAAGCTAAATAGTTCAACGGTAACGAATTATGCTTGGAAATCTCTTTGCTAGCCATTCATCGAAAATGGCATCGGAACTGGCCACATCAAGGTAATTTATCAAATATGGATGCAGAGGCACAAAATGCAAAGGAAAACACTTCTACAACTCCTTTGAATTTTGCAGTGCTATGGCTGTTCGGTAATATAAACATTAAACTGGGGGAGGGTATAACTAAAACAACTGCCCGACCAGGATTGTAGACATCGACGGATACTGGTGCAAATCAGTGAGCAGGGACGAACACAATTTGGGGTAGGGTCTAATAATTTCCCATCTTTGATACCACACTTCAGCAAAAAAGTAGCCCTCCACCAACCCCTAGCCCCCAGCCCCTAGCTCAAGCATGCCTAATGAGCGTTGGAAAAGCTTACAGGAAGTGAGACATGCACGCAGGTCGCTGTCTAATCACAAAGGTACGTTCAAAGATATGGGTACGTTGCAAGAAGAGTGATTCTGAGACAAGTCACTTGTCAACTCGTGATAATCTCAATTATAATAATTATACTAATAATAACAAAGAATACAAAACAATACACAATTTCACTAAATATCAAAGAATTTAAATCCATATCTAAGATATGAGAAAACAAATCAAAGAAATCGAAATCCTTAATGACAGGAGAGACGAATGCAATTTGGTTCATTGCTGGAATATCTTGCATAAAGTCAGGTACCACTAAAATTCAATTTCCCCTCCAAACAAAAAAGGTGCTAGAAAAACAAAATAACATCAAAAAGCCATTAGCAAATGTATAGCTGAATATTTTAATCACCAAAGCAGAGGTTTAAATCAAAATTTTTTTGAAATCATGCATCTTCACAAATCAAAACAAAAGGCCTCATCACATATCTTCTGAAAGTCCAAAGTTACAACGAGTTAGCATTGATACAAGAGAAACTAGCTTAAATTTTGCAATTCATATAAATGCCCTCTACTGTAAAATAACGCTATCGCAAAAAAACATAATTTCATATTTTGCCTCAATAAGGACAAGAGACATAAGAAAATATATCTGAAATAGCTTTAAATTATTACTAGCATATACAATGCAGGAAATTAATAGTGTTTAAAGAACAATTTTTTTATTTTACAATAAAGGGATACCTTAAATGAGAAATATCCGTAAAATGCTTATACAGGTCTACTTTTAATATTTAGGAGATCAGTCATAGCAACTCAAGATACAGCACCGTAAATACACAAGTTACGTTAGGCCACAAAGCAGACCTTGGCAAATCGGTAACGTGTACATAAAGACCTGCTTTCAAGCACTCATCTACATATTCAATCACTGCTGTTGGCTTTTCATTTGGGCTTGCATCTTCGCAATCATATCTTGCATTCGCTTTAACTGAAAAAAAATTTTGAAGGCATTATTCTGTTTACAAGACACATGACGTCCAGCTCTATTGTTCTAGAAAATAAACACAGGACAAAACCCCTATTGCTTAATTTTTAAACTGCACATGATTAAATTTAGTTTGAGTATATTGAACATAATAGCTTTGGTGTTCAATTTAGTTGCATATAAACATTTAAAAGGTTATCGTGGATTCATAAAGATTTTGATAATGCCGTCACAACAATCATAGTTGTCTTGAAAAGACTTAAAACCAGATAAATTAAAGAAATGTTGGGAGCATAATTTAGCTTAGATCTCATTGTCTCGGTCCTGGGAATTCTTTTGAAAAATAAGAAGATTTCACCCATATAATTGTATTATATGCTCTTCAAAACAAAGGCTCGAAGCTGGCCGTTTTACAGATATTAACCACACATTGAAATGCATAAATGCTTAAAAACTGAAAATGCTGAAAACAAAACATACACGTGCAATTCTTAATCATCTGAGCACAGCTTACAGCAAGAAATAGTGTTCTCTTCCTAACGGATGAGTCAAAACATTGTGACCCAACTGAGTTATGGTCTTGAGCGAAGACCAAAATAAGATTAGAAAAGAAATCTTATTGCATACTTAAACACAGCGGTAAAAAACTGCGTTATTGGGTAGGTGCTCAATTATCAAAATTGGAAGAGAATACAAACCTCCGCTTCTTTTTCTTTGAGCAAAGCATCCTTGTCATCAGCATTCACTCTAGGTCTAGGAAGAGAACAGAACATGGTTAATTTTGAAACAAGCAGGGCCAATCAAAAACATGAATACTCAGAGAGCGTATAAGAAACTTAGGTTAAAAATAATACAGTGCTTGACGATGGAACTTGTTATCAATCAAACTAACTCTTTTTTGGCCACTTCTTGCCCAGGCTTTGTCAGCTTTTGTGCTCGATAATTCTCGTAGTGCACATCTTGAGTTACTTCCTTTAAATCTTGCATGTATGTACTGCAAAGAAATATTTGGTACTATCAATACCATCCGCTGATTATGAAACTGAAAATAATAATATCTGGAGGTATAAAAGAGTTGCAGCTTTAAGTTCGTATGCATATTTGTTACAGAAGGCGAGGTTACCAGTGATATCAAACTGCTTTCCTAAATGTGTATACAAAAGTCACCATAAATAAAGGATCAAATCGATTTGAGCAAAAGCAACTGCAAGAAGACAACCTCAGTACAAATTATTGATATTTTAGCAAAAATTGTATATAAAGTATATAGTGCAACCTTTTATTTATTAATTATCTTTCCATGTTATTTCAAACCACTTAAAAGTCTTAAGATGCAAAAATTATAGAAGAATACACATAGTTGGTTGAAGAAAAACGCCAATATTGAAATGAACGTAAACTCACATAAGCATGGTTCTCAGTTTTACAAAGTCACTGTGTTCGGGATTTTCAACTATAAAGAGAATTGATGTTTTTTAAATGAAGCAGATAACTCAAACGAAAACCAGTGGAACAAAATACGTTATCTGTTAATAGCTGACATGGGAAGTTATTGTTTTATGATTGGTCGGAAAACTAAGAACGTGAGAAAACGAGCAATTCAGCTTCCAAGCAGCCAGCTAAAACCGTTTATTTACGCCGTGACTTTGTCTCGAGCACAACAGCCATTCCGTGTACAAGATTAATTCAAATTCATTTTAATAATCATTGCATAGCAAGCATAGTGCTTCATATGAACTTGTACATCCATCTTTTAATATCTATCATCATCATAATATATTAGTTTAAAGTAAGCAAAAAAGTCTTTACAGATCCTGAAAGCTTATCTAGGCCTTTTTCACTTTAAATTGCGTATAATATTTGTAAAAACAAAACCAAAAATTTACAAAATTTATTTGTTGTCTTTCCTTTTCGTCAATCAAATTTATATAATTCATATTGGTTAAAAATCATTCAAGTTGGTCAAAACGTCAAAAAATGTAAAAAATTATCGCAAAATTCTCTACTCGTGATGCTTGTAAAAATTAAAACTGAAAACCCAATTACATCAAAAACTTATTTCAGTCCACAATTGACTCCACATTAGGATGAGGAGCATACCTTCAACGACTCCCCATGGGTAAGCTCGTCCTCTGACTTTCTTTCCCTTCACATCAAGCACAGCGTTACTTCCGACCACCGCAAAAGGCATCGTAGCCTACAAACGGAAACGAAACACTGATTAATCAAATGGCTACCAGTTTCACATTTTCTTACAAAAAAGATGAATTTTGTCTTGCTCATGCTTCAAGGCAAAGACCTTTCAAAAGCAAGAAAACAACCAGAGAACGCAGAGCAATTCCAAACGTTATAAAGCCTTGTAATCTTCGACCGCACAAAACTTTAAGAAGATGCCAAAACGAATTGCTAAACATCAAACTTATGATAGCTCTTATAATGATGCTTTAGGCAATGCTCTCCCACTTCAGAAAATTCTGGATCAATTTGACGAAAATTCTTTATTCCAATACACACACAGAGAGAAATTACCTTGAGCTGTTTCGTCAAATTCCTGAAATCTTCATCCTCGTCCTGCTCGCAATCAGGAAAGTCGTACAGACGAATTCCGTGCTTCTGCATTTCCTCCATTACCTGCAAATTAAACTGATTAACTCAAAAAGTGCATTAAAAATGTATTTGACCAGCAAACTTTTTACCGCTTGTACCAGATAATTTATCTTGCTACATGGCTACTATTGTTCCACCAATAATTGTTCTGTCAATGGACAAATAAAACAACAACAGCAAAATATGAACAAGCAATCACATGCAAAATCTCACAACCGATGGTCGTTGGCTGTTATTTTTAGCTTGCCCAGACCCATGGCACAAGACACCCTTTAAATCTGTCGTGTGTCTTTAACATCAAGGAAAACTTCAAGCGTTCAATCGTCAAAACAAAACATCTACGGCGAGCCAGATTACACTTATATTCGCTTGGAAAACCAAAACCAGTACAGGCAACGCTTTAGCAACTGTAATGAACTCTAGTTATGTAAACTATAAACAGCTATGAAATAACTACGTGGTTTTGCTAATATTTCTATTATTTTTAAAATGTTATACGACATACCAAAAGAGGTGCATACGTGCTTCAGAGAGAAAAGGATAAAATATAAAAAATCATAAAACAAAGGCATTTGAGGAAACCTTTTTCTTTAATTTTCCAATTTCAGTCTTCGTGAGGCTGTCAGCTTTTCCTATAACTGGAACGATGTTCACTTTTTCATGCAGCATCTTCATGAACTTCACATCGATGGGTTTTAGTCTGCACAAAAGATTCAAATATTTTATCATAGAACGATGAGCAAATCTGAAGGTATATAAAATAACGCATTAATGATAACTGAAAAGACCCGGATACAACTAATGAAGTTTATATATAAGATCAAATCCAGCCCATTTTAAGCACAAACACGGGCCATGCCAGCAAATAGAATGGGCCTTGGATCTTGGACGTTTTGCAAAAGAGGGTTTATTTAAATACCCAAAAATTAAACAATGATTGATTTCTCAAAAAATCACCGATCTGCACATTTCGTTTCTCTTGCTAAAAAATGAGCATTAAAGTGAATTCTCGTGCAAATTATTCTTAGATAACAATCCCCAGAAAACCAAGTTTTTCAGCAAGAAAAATTGCACAAATTTAAATAATGGGCATTCAAGACCATCGTTACATATAAGATTTCTATCCGTATCTCAAATAAAATTCCCTAAATCAAAAATAGGCATTAATTCGTCAGTCCTTCTTCAGATAGGCTAAGTCTGATTAGGTTCTTAAAAGATGTCATGTGTTCTTGAAATGAAAGATGTCATGAAACAGAACTGTTTTTGTGTTTCGTGGTTGTCAAATTCCAGTCGTTACTGGCAAATCTCTTACTGAGATGTAACCGTAGGCGTGGTACTTTATGTCACAAGTATAGCCTGGCTTAAGACAATGTGCATGATTAGGTTGTTGCGGTTTTGTTTTTGGTTCTTGCTATGGCGTTTTTCGAATCATTACCAATGGATTACCATAATTTCCTTTAAATTAACGATATAAAAATCTGGTTCTTCAAAAATTTAAGAAAGTGAAGGGTTTTAAAAACTATAACCGCTTTAGCAATCAACGCAAAAATTGCCTTCCTGTCGACAGATGAAAAAATAAGAATCTTATTTCTTGAATGTCTGCAGTGAAATAAAGACTGCAGAGTCTTTTGAAGCACAGTGTACCATCTATCACTTACCCATGCCCAGAAGGACTGACAAAATAAAAACAGCAGTGCACTCTTGTATCAGCGATATTTCGTCGGTTTAGGCCAGATTCATCTCGTAGATAATTTTCAAATTGCAGATCCACGTATTCAAGAATTGGCTCGAAGCTTTAAAAGAAGACATTTATAGTTAGGAGAGAAACTCTGAAACAATCGACTTTCTACTCCTAAAGTACCTCATACATGGACAGAAGCAAGGGAGCAAGATCATTAGTAAAATTTTCAAAAATGACAAATAAATCTTGACACTGATTTTCCTCTTGATGCTTCCACTTTGAGCCATGAATTCGCTTGTTTCAACTTACAAGACACATCACATGAGAACCAAGACTGGTAAAGACATAAGATGCTCCCGATTGGCACATTTTACTTGGTACCCACCATTCTGAATTGTTAATCCCATCACCGAAGCCTGGTGTATCCACAACGGTCAACTTTAGCTTCACACCACGCTCTTCTATTTCACATGCAGATGTCTCGATGTTCAATGTTGATTTCACTCTCTCTAGGAATGAATTCATGAGTTAAAAATTGAAGAAATAAATAATATACAAGGAAATAATTTATATATAATATATAAAAAATTAAAGTCAACAGAACAAGACTCAACATAGAGACTAAAATTACTTCTCCGTATGAATACACATCATATTATTTGGTAGTACCACGCCTATGTGCGCAGCCATACACAATGGTGATCCACGGAGTGATGTACTTTACATTCTGGCACTGTTTCTTAATACGTAGCAAATTGATTAACGTTAAATAAAAATTTCATTTTCTCCGGCAATACAAGCAATACTCACAAAACAAAAATACTTTATACCTGATGCTGATGGAACAGCTCTTCCAGCATAAAGATCTGTCAGAAACAAACTGTTAACAAGAGTAGATTTTCCAAGTCCAGATTCACCTGCACAAAAGAAAGAAACTATTGATATCATGTAACAAATTGAAGAGTGTCAAAAAAGGCAGGAAGAGGTACAGAAATTGCTCCAACATGGCTAAATTAATGAAGTATTTGCAGACTAGAATTTCTGGCCATGTGCATCCAAAATGGGCAAAAGGACATCAGATCAATACAGAGAAATTAAGCAGGTATATTTTTCATTTGTTTGAAATGAGAGAGAGAATTTATAAATGGAAATTACAAAGAAATCATAAAGAGGAGAGGGTGTTACATCTTAGGAGAGACCTTGCACAAAGCAGAATGTTTCTCTGCAGCTATTTGCAAAAAAACTTTCTATTTGTAACAATCTTTTTGTGGTACAGAATTAAAAATTGCTTTAAAAAAAATTGAAACATGTTACTAAAGCTTTTTGTCTGACACTCTTCAAACATAAAACTCGAGATCAAAGATCTAAAATTCTAAGCTAGGAAATGTATATATACCCAGTTGTGGATCCAAATAGGTCACAAGTTCAATTTTACTCCTCAACTGGGAATAAATATTTCCTAGAGTAGAGTTTCCAATCTAAGTTCTGACATTCTATATTCTGAAGAGTGTTGGACGAAAAGCTTAAGTATGTTTCAAATGTTTGATGGTGAGCTACACGGCTTAATGGCCACTTCTGCAATTAGTAGCACAGGAGTTCAATCAGAGACAAGTAATGGGAACCAACAAGGAATTACATGGAGTCCTTTTTAACAATGTTGACACCCTATTGACACCCTAGTGCTGACCCGAAGTGGCTTGTTGGCGAAGTTGGCAGATGTCTAACCAATCAAAAACTTTAAATTAAAACTTTAAAGTCGCCAGAATCAAAGTATTATTATATCAATTTTCATTTTTTACAACATTATCATCTGTCTTCTTTTCTGTTTTTAACTTGGTTTAATTGTGACCATCTAGTCTTTTAGTTTCTTGCTTCACCCCTCCATTTGGGAGACTCAATAAACTCTGAATCAATTTTTGAATCTGATATGATAAGCAAATGGAATAGGCACAAAAGACTGACTGTTAGTGTAGCCATGCAGTGCAAAATGGTCACCTTGATTAGATTGGCTTTTTTGTCATGTCAAAAGCAAAATTCCAATTAAAACATTTTAAATACCCAATTTCAACTCACCTACAACCATAAGTGTGAATTCAAAACCTCTTTTGACAGTTTTTCTGTGAACTTGATTTGGGAGGTTTGCAAACCCAACATAGGAAGACATCTCAATAGATGTTATTATAACCAGCTAGAAAAAGAAAAATATTAGACTTTGATAACATTCAAAGACATCTCAAGCACACTTTCTACACATTGTGTTAGATACTAGAAAGTGATGGAGGCAAAGGAGAAAATAGGACTGACTGCTTGAAAACCTGTTATGGTCTTACCTGGTTATTTCACAGTTGGTCAATACACTTGAATATATAAAATAAAATCATGAGCATGAAGTAGGCTCATGACTTTTTTCTTTCAAATAAAAAGTATTGACAGGGGCAGATTTTTAAAGTATAGGTTGGAGTAGCTGCTGCATATCAATTTAAGCTAGATGCTAATAACTTGCTATTGTCCCATGAGTTGCAAGAAAATACTACTATTTTTAAATGTTCAAAAATTTTTAAGAATAGTATCAGGTACTTAGCAGTTAAAGGGTTTTTAAAAGGAATAACATTTGCGACCATCCAGCAATAATCTTTGTAATGAAGATAAAATTTATAAACAATTTATATTTGGGTATTTAATCTTTCTTGGAGTGCCTTAAAGTTCATCATAACAGTCTGTTTTCATTTGACATCACCTTAACATGACATTTTATAAACATGACAGACGCTTTTAGCATTCTTTATTATTATTATTATTAGGGTGATCACTCCTGCAAGAGAAATCATGTGAGCCCTGGGCCACTCACATGGGCTATTTCTTACCAAAATGCCTGTTAAGCACTTTTTTCATACAGAAAAATATTGCAACAACCACCTTTGCAGGGTGCCAATCAGAATTCCTCTCAAACCAGTATTAACATGTGGCTGAAGCTCAAAAGGCTACTCTGCAAAAAAGTTGTATACTTAAAAGTTACATTGCATAAAAATTATTCCTGTTCATTAACTTCTTAATTTAAAAGCTAGAATTTAGTATCTCCATTTCTCATATTTAATCATTTGCGTGGTTTCCTTGATGACACATAATTTAATTATTGGTCCTTCTGCTTTAGGAATAAATTTGGATACTTAATGGCAACAACATCCATTTCCACACACACACACAAGGTAATTAAAAATAATCTATCAAATTCAATCTTCAGGGCAAGGGTCAGATGCATATTTGCTTGTAGCATTCATGAATTGATTGATAAGTAACATTCCTTCTGCCAAGATGTTACATGCTATGGTAGCATAAAGTGGCAAAGAACATTATTTTCCTTTGCCTAAAATGGGAAATTTTTCAGGCAAATTATTTACACTTAATAACCTAAGGGATAGATCTGGTAAGGCTTTAAGCAAACCTAACTCAGCATAGGTAATAAAACTAACTATTAGCTGGTGGGTTTGTGTGCGTAAAACGAGCCTAAGGTCGAAATAAAAGGCACCTCATATATCCATAACCGCAACTGACATAAAAATGCATCTTTCTTACTAAGCAAAGAAAAAAGAGAAGCTTTGCAGCCTCGACTCGTTAATGATATTCAAAGATGCAAAGCCTGCGAAGAAATATATTCAGGAAGTAGCTTGAATCGCTCATAATCTGAATAAAAAGCACATGTGTTTGCAATCAAAACAGCACTGGATGTAACGGAATGACCGTTAGGTCTAGTTACACTTGAGTTCAATTGCCAGTGGTAAAGTACGGCTACCAACCACAAGAGGGGAAAGCTAATATATCAACTTACAACTTGATAAAATACAGAGAAATACTGGAGCCTCTCGGTGACTAAAGCGGGAATCCTAACCTCTGATCAGAGCAAACGGACAAACGGCCTATCACAAAAAAAGATCGATCACTGAACACTAGCCATTAACCAAATCTAAATACCTTCAAGAAGTATAGAATAAATTTATATGTATTAGTTAAGCATGAACACAATTTTCTGACCTGATGATAATTTTCTCCCTGGAGACTTTTGTTTTCGATTCCCTCCTTCCAGTTCAGTCACTTTCAAATAATGTCGGCAGGTTGGGTTGGGTGGGGATAGCTGTTGTTGTTGTTGGTGTTGGGGCCCTGTTGATCTTTTCTAATCAAAGACTTTTATCCGAGTATGGGGATCAAACTTTCAACTTCAGGGTTGAGGTGAATTCTGTGACTCCCTGAAAGCAAGAAAACAGGAAGGAAAAGAAGGGGTAGTTTAAGGGGCAGTTTAAGAGACAGTTAAAGACGCTCCCACTCCCAGGGCGTATATCTCCATTAACTTTTATCTAATCGGGCCCAAATTCTGAATTTCCTTTTATTTTTTGATAAGGTTGGATTAAGCATGCTTACACTTGTGTATGTTCATAAATGCGATTTCTTCATCACCAATCATAAACTGATTCTATGTATCTCCGACCGTCACAATTTCATATTGATTTCATTTAATTTTTTATATCGTGGTAACAATTCAGTAAAGAAACCTGTTTTACAATTGGTCCTGTGAAAAAATACCTAATAATACCGAGTTATTTTAATCAAATACAAAAATACAGTAAAATACAAAGCTCGATTTAAAGCAATGGATGGAGGATGCCAATTTTGATTTTAAGGCAAGGTCATTCCAAACTTTTGCACCACGATAAGCGAAGGGTTTTTGTCAGTAGGATGTTTTCATTCGGGGTAATAGCAGGTCAATCCTTGAGTTACGAAGTCCGCGATTATGGTAATCTGACAGTTTAGAAAAGCACCCACTAAGGTATTCTGGGGCTAGATTGTTCAGACATTCAAAGGCCATAGCTGAAGTTTCACGACGAAGAAATGTCTCGACTGTAGACCATCCTAAAACTTGAACCAAAGGTGCTGCAGATGTATCACAATCCACGATTATAGCTACCTCTGCAGCCACTTGACCCAAAAAACGTTAAAGGAATCCATCCATGATATCCATGAGCCCGAGCCCAAACCACCACACGCCCCCCTCCCAATAGGTGAAGAAATCATTTACTTCCGGTGATCAGTATCTTTTTCCATTTTGTTTTCAAACAGGCTACTCTATTCTTACTTCATTTTTAATCTTGCCTTTAATCTCACTTTCTCTGCTGTGTTTGCTGATACTGTTTTATTGTTTCCCGTAATGATACATGCTAACATGAATATCGGCATGTGCATATACATATGCATAATTCAAGCCCAGTATCCGAGAAAATAGCAAAATGAAGAAAATTTATGAATTTTATGAGGCCAGAAGGACGACTATCCTCAGCCTTGGCTAGTTTTGGCTGATTACAATGGCGCTTTAAGCAGCCTAGTTAGCCCCCTTATTCCGGCCTGGGATCCAATCTCTGGATCATTTATCAAGAATTTGATTTCCTTACTCTTTCTTCTTTACGGAAAATTCATTCCCTGAAATTAGAGTTTTCTTCTGATTCCTTCCAAGTATATTTTGGAATAAAGCGCTCGAAACTTTGTAAAAGAAAGGTCGCGAAATGCCTGTGTAAGCCAGTTGCAGTGTAAAAGAGCTCAGCCTACCTCCGTGACTCAACTTTACATTAAAATTGCGCCCACAATTCAGTTACATTGAATTACAAAGCAATCAGAAGAAGATGCAAATTCATTACATATTCATCGACATTGTTCAACAGGCACCCTATGGTTTTTCCCAGACCCACCCCATTGGCGTGTTATTGTTAAGCCGAAAGATACAGCATCAAAGAAGGTGATACTGCTTGTTGTATTAAAAAAACAGACAAGGTAAATTATAGCTCTTTCTTTCTTATCCTTCTGGTACAGGGCCCTTCTGGTACTGTTGTAAGTAGAAGAATATATAATAAAAATGTTTTCATTATTATTATTATTATTGTTATTATTATTAATACTTTAATTTAAAGTTGGCTGTTTGAAATAGCTAAAAAAATAGGTAATTAAGGCCAACTATTTACAAAAGGTGTATACAAAGGAAATACATAATAATTACAAAAAACCTAAACCATATATAAAAGTTTTGCAAATCCTACAATTGCAATGTTTGCATTTTGTTTTCTTAAGATGTTTTTTAAAAACAGTCAAAGAGACTGAAGTTTTCTTCTATAAGTAATTTTGCCCATATTTTTTGACATGTGGTTCTCACTTTTGGTAGGTTTAAATTGCTTGAGCTTCTTAGTTGATACGGCATTGCCTTTTCCTCAAAAATTTCCATCATAAGCGAGGGATTCAAGTGATTCCTTGTTTTGTAAATTTCAACCATGAGCAACTGTAGGTTCTTCTGATGTATAGATACCGAAATATCATTTTCTAAAAATTTCTCGTAAGGAGATGTGTTATCTTTGTATGCGATTCGAAGGGCCCTTTCCTGTATCCTGTTTATCTAGTTACTAATATTTTTATCATGAAACATCCAGATTAATGGGCAGCAGCTGAATTGTGACATTATAAAAGTGTTCATCATCAGTTTTATTCTTTTTGGAATCCATGAAAATCGAAATGCGAGATAAAGCATAGAGTTTTTGGCTGACCTTTTTACAAAGAGTCTGCACATCAGCTTTGCAGCTAAGTTTTGTATCTAGTGTAACTCCCAGTAATGTTTCTTCGTCACTTTCTTCTATTACCGCCATTCCTACATTTAATTTCATCTTTTCTTTTTTCTCCCCAAAAATCATAAAATGACATTTGTCCGCATTTAATTTCATATAGTTTTCAGGATACCGGATTGGTAGTTAGATGACATTTTGTTCTAGTCCATCAATGACATTTTTGACCTCAGAGTCGCGTATGTAGATAGTGGTATCGTCTGCATAGTTGCATAATTCGGCTCTTTTTCGGCTCTTTGAAGCACTAAATTCAATTTAGATGTATAAAACTTGGCCCCTGCACCTTGAAGTTCGTGGCGTGGGCCCTGCGGTAAAGAAATTTCCTTCTAAGCTGTAGCTCCCGGGGCCTTGTGGCTCCTAGAATTGGGCCGGGAGAAAATGATCCTAAAGGGGCCCGCACCAAAAAAGGTACGTACCTGAAAACCATGCACCAACGGAAAATTACAAAGACCAGGCACCACGGAGCGTTAAGAAAAGTGGTGGGTCTAATAAAAGGAGGGGGCTAAAACCTTATAAAAAGAGGCTTTACTGGTAGTATAGTACTAAATATTTTTTGCACTAAAATTTTTTTGCAAAAAGTGGGGGCTAAAGCCCCCAGCCTCCCTGCTCCGCAGTGCCTAAAAGACGCAAGTTTTTATCATCTTTAAAGGTTGGGCTGCTATATTTGTTGAAACATGGTTTCGATTCGATCTTGCAAGCGGTTTTTGAGATATGGAGCTCGTTTCGTTTTGGAGCTTCTCAAAATTTCCGACTGACAAAGGTCAATTCTAATTTTTGTATCAGGGCGTAAACTTTAATAGTTTTTACCAACAAAACCTTATAAATTGTCTCGTAAATAATTATTCAGCTGTATGATAAAGTTTCTAGATTTCGTAAATTTGGAAGGTCGAGCATAAAGACTGTTAGTTTAATTAGTGCATCAAAACATACGTAGTCCAAAAATCAGGTATTAATTTTTCTCCTTCTACGACTTGGCCATTGCTCCACTATCTTATCTAAATTTACGTTGTCCAGAATGTTTTTCTCGCAGGTAAGAATCACGAGGTCGCTTAGTATTTCATAGGGGCGGCGCCAAGAAATTCAAAGTGGAGGGGGGGGGGGGGCTCGAGTTGATAGAATTATTTGACTAAAGAACAATCTTTTGAAAAAACGCACTAAAACGATTCACGATATTTTATACCAATTATTTTATGGGGCACTCATTATCCTAGCAGTAAGTTTGAAGGGGCTGGCGGGAGGTTAGCGGAGGCCTTAAGGGTATTGGAAAGAAATGGCTTCCCTGCGAGCGAAGCGAGCAGAAAATTTTCAAGACCACGCTTTTTAGATTAGCTTAAAATACATTTCAGAATATTTATATCTCTTGCAGGTATTTTCTTGCAATCGTTTAAGACATTTTGTTATTTCTAAGGCATGCTCTTATTACGTTTGATTAATTCCAGTCTTAAAATTGAATTCATTACTTTATGAGGCACCATAGACCTCGGCGTATTCCTTGGAAATTAAGCAACTAAAGAGGCCCTGTAAGAGATATTTGAAATATGAAATAATTGAGATTCTCGGGATGAAAATATAAATATTTAGGTTTTTAGTCTTGAAATATGAAATAATTTTGGTTCTCTGTATGAAATATAAAAAATCAACATAACTGAATACCTCTTTAAAATGTTGTGTGAGAATTATCTATTTGATAACAGCACTGACTCAAGTGACTATTGATCTGTAGAGCTGTTAAGATATCATATCACGCTTGGGTTTTTCTTTTAAATATTTCAACCTTTTTATGAGTTTTAAAGGTTTTTCATACTTCACGTTTAGGAAAATTGCCAACATCAAATAATATCATAAAAATTTTTTATCTACATTGATTGTTCCACATACATACTATGAATTCTTTCTAAGACTACTAAACTACAGTTTTGTAAACAACAATATTGATTTGCTGATAGTAATATTAAACAAGTTATAGTTAATTTTTAAATTTTTTATCTGGGGTTAACATGTTTCCCGCAAAATTATTCTTATCTTGAAAATGTTATTACTGGCCATATCATTGAATTCAGTATTGTGCCAATAAACAATGTTATTATGAAGTGAATAAAATTTACGTTATTTGACGCAAAACGAAATAACTATATTCCATCAAACTATAAGGAGATATTATCAAAAGCCATGAACACGCAACCGTAAAGACAAAAGAAATTTGGCACTCTTTTCTGGTCACCTTCCTTAAGGATGTTTGTGGTTCTTAGCTGAGCACTACCCTGCGTTCTTTCTAATCAGAATGGCTGTTACTGGATGTGTTGGCTATTGGGTATGGGAACGTTCACATATTATGTAATCAGAGATGGGGAGGGGGGATTTACACAAACGTTATGGCAATTGCGCTTATTATGCTTAACTATTTTAACAAATTACCCTTTACATTTCTCAATGATATGCTCCAAAACTTTCAAACAATTTTATGTTACCGTTTGATGAGAACGAAGTCAAATATTTCGTCAAATTTTTAAAGATTTTGAGATCGAGTTTAATTGAAAATAATCTAGTCTCCTAGGCCAAAAAAGCTGCTTTCTTTATAAAGTCTTGGAAAGGAGTGTCTCGCTAACTGAAAACGGGATTTGAGTTTTGGTCCAACTTTCAAAATCTATCATTTGATAACAACATTTAATACATAAAATTGAGGACAATACGTCACTTGATACCTACAAATTTGACCAGCCGTGTAGACGTTTCAAATACAGTCAATTTGACAGAGAGTCTTCTTCATGCCAATGCCAATTGTTCCGACATTCTAAATAGGGTGTTTTCAATTGCAAAGAATTTTAAGGAAGAAGTATGACAAAATTTTCCCGACCCGTTTTACAAGCCCCAAGAATAAGCAACTTTAACACCTATTTGCGCCCTTTTGCTTGCTTTTTCCGGTGGATCAAAGGGTAGCCAGTCCGCCACTGATCACCACAAGTCCAAAGAGAATGAGACCCCGTTTACACTGTCCCGTGCAAGTTTGGAACCGTGACAAAACTGTCGCGGTTCGCCCTTCCGTTTACACTAGCACTGTGGAACCGTGACGATTTTGCTCTGCTATCCGGAACAGTTTGGACCCTGCTTTGAAAGCGAACGAATTTTGTACCGTCACGGTTCCGTTTTTGAACTGGACAGTGTAAACACCTATCCGAGACGATTTTGTCACGGATTCACAAAGAGGTCTTTTGTATGGCAGTTGGAGGTAATCGAGGCTTTGATTGTGGCGTAACTACGTTGTCAAATTCTGAAGAAAAGGAAATTCTGAAGAAAAGACGACCACAGAAAAGGCTTGTATTGTTTCCCAGTCCAAGCCTTGATTGGACTTTGCAGTTTTGTAGTCTAAAATAACACTGAAAATTAAAGCCACCTTGTCGTTCGTCCAAGTAAAGTTTTTATCGGCCTTCCACTCCATTTTAACTCTCAATAAAAATTCGATTGTTGACTTCGGCGGCAAAATAAAAGCCTTGGTTGACTAAATACAGCTTCTTCTAAACAATGTTCTGCCATTAAATTCTGAAGCCAGTACACTGTACCGGTACAGTGTAAACGGAACGGCTAAACGAAACAATTTGGAACCGCGACAGTGTAAACACTTGCGAACCGTAACGGTACAAAATTGTCCCGGGACAGTGTAAACGGGGTCTCAAGGAGGCTTTTTGCGAAAGTACGGGGCCCTTTGGCTCTTTTCCGAACAAATTCTTTCTACATTTGCAATATTTTTAGCTGCAAAGATTGGTTTTGAAGAATCGGTCCATTTTGTATGTGAGTCGGTCCAACCTTTCTTGACACCTGAAGGCAGAATAGAACATCTGACAATTTCAAAATAATTTGCCTTGGTAATTTCAAAATATGAAATAATTGCAAAATATTATCAAGAAATATGAAATAGCGTCATCCCCCCTCAAAGGGCCTCACTAAAGGATTTGTCGGATTATTCTTTTCTTTATACTTTTTCCTTTACTCTTTTTATTTGCTTAAAAATACATTTTTGCAAAAAAGTGGGAGGGGGCTGAAGCCCCCAGCTCCCCGCCTGGTATCGCCTATGTTACATCGGTTGATCTCGAACGGAGAAAGTTCTTGACAAGTCATGGGAAATGTACTGCGCTTCTTAAAGCATTGCTGTTAAATATTATTTAAAAAATTCTATTTCGTATCCCGTTTTTAGAAGTAATTTGATGGAATGATTATTACACTATCCCCATTGCGACGAATGTAGTTGAAAATACTTGCCTTCTCATACAAAACTTCGTTTTTTCTGTATCGCCTTTTATCATCTAACTATTTCTTTTGAACTTATACCTTTCTTATGCTTCTCTTTGAGCTACAGTTCACAAGGTCATTTGAATCAAAACTTCAAACTTCACAATGATTCAAATTTTTTCCGATTAACCTATCTTTCTACCAACAGCTTTAAATTATCCGACTGTCCTCGAATTTTCAGACTGAATGAAAGATTGGGGGGTGTCACACCCCCCTACACCCCCCAGTATTTACGTGCCTGCTTGCTCGCTCTAACCTGATCCTTGTGAAAACAATCATTCCATGTTTTCACAAACCTCTAGACTGAAACAATCAGGGGCGTGACTTGGCCAATAGGTTTGGGGGGGGGGTGAAAAGGGTTTCTGCCCTGCAAAATGAGTGGTGCCCTGCAGACCTCGTAGCAAAGGTTTGTCTATAGGTTACTACTGAAAGCTTTACCAGTGTAAATTTGTCTTTACCAAGAACAAACTTTTAAGCAAACTTGAAACTTCATTGCTTATGAAATATCTATTTTTTTACGTGAGCGTTAATTAAATGTTAAATTTGATTTTCCTTTGTAAAAAGCTTGTATTTCATGGCATATCAAGTTTAGTGAGGTAGGAGGACCCACCATGGTTGGGTCCGACGCGAAGAAAATTTCGAAATTATACCTTGTAAAAGGGCTAAAAAGCATCTCCCAGACTAAAGTTTAGCAAAACACTATACTGCTAAAAAACTGATTATTGTTTATTGGAAAAATAGGGAGGGGGGATGGTATGCTAAAACTCTAATGATAGACGTTGTGGAAGGAAAGAAATTGATTGGGAGAGTTTTTTCCTGGACAGAAACGTGCTTTTTTTATCTCGAGAAGGCCATGTTTACTCTTCCAAAATGGAAACATCGCCATGATACAGAAAGTAATTTATTGAAAATAAAAGAAAAATAATGGAAATATACGTGAATAAGTTAGCAATTGGATCAAACAAAATCGGCATCTTAACATTTTTTCACTTCTTATTTCATACACTGTTAAAAAGTTATAGAAAAAATGATAAAAAAATTCTTATCTTGACCAAAGTGGGGGCCTTCAGCCCTCTATTCCCCACAGTGTACCATGAAAATAATTTATAACTTGAATTAATTTGTGTGGACTCAACCTTGCCCTTATAAACTTATGCATCAATTAATGCATCCATTGGCTATAACTTTCGGTGAGGAATGCTTTCGCTCTGCTAATAACGGAGCTCTTCCTGACATACCTGTTCCGTTCTCTAAAATGCAATGTCAGGAAGGGAAAGTCATAAAAAATATAATATTTCCATTTCAAAATTCGTAAACGGCTCTTTACGAACTTCAGAGGCGGCGTTTCTGCGTGGAAATAAATCTCTTCTTGGCGCCCTGCGAAATCTTCGATTGCCCTGCGAAATCGGCTATTTTTAAGATTGGGGGGTGCCACATCAACCCAAACCACCCCCACACCCACACCCACACACACACACACCCCCCCGGTATTTTCGCCCCTGGAAACAATGTGTTTTTGTGGTCTGACTTTTGTATTGGCAAAGTGTGACAAAAACAGACTGATCTCGTGAACTTCACATGACAGATTTTGTTTGCAATTGGTCTTCATACGATTACTGCTTCCGCGCGGGTTGGAGAGAGGTGAAATAAAATTAAAATGGCTGACCAAATCGATAAGCAAAATGAACCTAGCAAGAAAACTGAAAAAGAGCAAAGTCATGGGTGCGGATGGTTTGGATTTCGGCCTAAGATACTGGAGCCTTTGGGTTCGCCTTTTCTGCTGCTTGTTTTGCTCTGTGGATATTTTATAATCAACAGCATTGTCATAAATGGTATTTATTCGTCGTCTGTCTCAACAATAGAAACCAGATTTTCACTGACGAGGTAAGGTTTTTCCTCAATATTATTTGAAGAGACAAGCTAAGAAACAATTTGACTCGTTTGATTTAATTTGATATCGGACTTTGTTTCCAGGATATGAAAGTAACATTATATTTCATTATTATTACTAATAATAATGATTACAAAAATTACATTATTACTAGTAAGTAATATTTCTTGTGCTGACATTATTACTTGACGGAAAATCTTTCTTTGAACTAAAATATATTTTCTGCTGGAACTCAGCTTGGTAAGGTGGTAGAAAAATATAAGGTCCAGATTTTGAAGGGGAAAAATAAACTTCACCTTTAACGTGTTAAACAAGATATAACATAAATGTACTCTAGAGGATCAATCAGCATTTTTTTTCCTCCATTCGTCTTTATCACCTTGAAGATTCGTCCACGAGAAGTAAACTTTGATGTTCTTGTAATCCAAACTGTTGGGTTTTGTAACAAATAATTTCCCGGGGGAGTACCCGAGCCCCCTTTTCTCGACGCGCTTCCCTCTCCTACCATCTGCATGCTCGCTACAAGTTTGCCTCCTTTACTTTGCCACACTTCCGGAATTCCTGAAAATAAGGGATAACATAAACATTAACTAAACAACCAACATTGTTTTGGGCGAGAGGGTGTGCGATGTCGGTTTTTTTACCGGAAACAGTTCATTTTTCTCAAAACAACACTACGCCCTGGAGGCTTATTGACATTTTTAGAATATCAGTTCTTTGACTTTATTTGTCTTTATAAAGAAAGAAATTACTAGGTTATCAACGAAAAACTCGCTCAGCTGTAAAAAAGACTGCACGAATGACTCACTGGACTACGGCTAACATAGCCTACGAAGGAGATGTATTCATTGCAAATGTGCCAATCAAGATAGATTCTTTGAGAGAATAAAATAAGAACGTTGTTGTTGCAGCAGCAGCAGTCACGGGAATAAGAAAACGTGGAACAGGTTTGATCGCCCAAACATGTTTTATTGCAAGCTAAAGTTTGTGACAGTGGTTTCAATCTTTATTTGTTGGAACTTTGAAGCGAGATAGGGCTGTTTCCCGTAAAGGGGTGCAGTGCAGGACCGTGTAAACGGGGGAAACTACGGGGGTCTCCAAAATATACTTGAAACCATACAAAAAATCACCCTGTTCTTAGGTTTTGGCATGTTTAGCCCCCCAAAACGTTTTAGGCCCCCAATCTGTAATACATGTTCCGCGGCTCTTGGTGCAGTGGGAGTCAAAGTTTTTTGGGGATTAAAGAAAGATTTTGTACAAATTTCGATAATCGGCTAAACTTTTACGAAGTGGATGTTTTTCGAGTCAGTAACCTCCTGCACCTTGCCATTGTGCCCCTTTACCTATGGTTCTATTTGGGAACTTCTTTGTTTCAATTGACCTTTCCATTATTGCTAACACTGTTCCAGGTCTTGCCCAGTAGCCCAGTGAGATATGGACTCAGACAATTTTCTGATTCGACGTTGGTTACCTCTCCAAAAGTTACTTTTCTAATGAGCCTTTACACACATTTTTGTCTTTCATGGAAACATAAAAAGTCTTAAACTTGAAAAGATTTTTTTGTTTAAAAAAGGGTTTCTTGAGTGCATAGTCAACGAGCATGGAAAGAACAACTAAGGATTTGTTGAGGCGTGTTTATAAGTATGCTACTAACATCCAAGGATTGGTTGGGGCATGTTTTTAAGTGTCAGTTGAGCCCGCTCGTAGTGGGAGGAAATCGAGCAGCGGAGGGAAATCGAGTAGAAAAGCCAGGAGAGCCTCTTCCGGATCCTCCCCTTGTCTCCCTATCGTACACCTCTATTGTTTGATCCAGAGTAAAAGATGCCAAATGTCGGAAAATTGTGTGTCATTTTCCTTTTGTGTTTTAAGCCGGCCAAATGGGCGAGAAAGACAGAAATATATTGAACAAACGAGGCCCTAATATAGAGCCCTGGGTTACACCATTCTTTCATAGCAAAAGGATCCATTTATGGTACCTTTATCTTAAGTTTTCATTCGAATAATGAATCTGGTGTTGCATTGTAACTAGTATTTTTTTAAAGAAGTTTCATAACAAAAGCTTGGACCATGTTTAGTAGATCAGAATAAAACAATGAGTAAAGTATCTCCAATGGCATTAACCCTCCACAAAGTGCCTGTTCATTTTATGTCGCTGTCCAAAGAGTACAATATGAATGGCCCTGATGGCCTTTGTGAAGCGGCCAGCCCTCTGTTATCCAAATCCAATCTTTCGCCAATGAAAATTCAGTATTTCAACGAAAACAATGTTTCCTTTCGAAACTATCTTCACTCAGTATAGCCACAGAATTTTGTTGTACAGCAGTTGCATAATTAAAGCAGGTGCAGATAATTTTAACAAATTTTGTTCCCTTGAAAATTCACATGATCGTAAGACTACTATTGGCCGATGATCGAATATAACTTCTCAGTTCTTCGCTGGAAAACGAGTTCTTTAAGTGCCCGTTGATCATCTTAAGAGGTCTAGGAGTCCTAAGACGGAAACAAAGTAGCCTTGGAGATTAGGATGTAGCCTCCCTATGCAATCACTTATTTAGATCCTGATGTTTCATGCTTCGACATAGAAGATACATGGCCACAAGGCGAGATACTGAGCAAAGCTTCCTCCACATAAAACACTGACGCCGTTAAAATTTGTTATTGTTGTGATCTTGTTTTGATTCGAAAATACAAATAAATCTAGTTTCTAAATTCACAATAAAAAGCCAATAATCTAATCCGAATAATGAATTGATAGCAAATTGTTGCTTGGCCTCGGGGCTGCAATAAAAAACATCTTATCATTTAGTTTTCTTAAAGAAATTACCATTGTAAATGCAAGCTTGCCTTTGTAAATGCCATTACTATCAAGGCGGGAAAGAGATGAAGTTATATAAGTGAATACCTCTATAAAATTGGGTGATGCGGTCGTATTCGAATAGGTGTGAACTAGTAAATTATGGGGGGTGGGGGGGGGTGGGGGTTGTTAGATACTAATTGGAATCGGTGCCACAACCCTCAGGTCACTGGAAAATGATGGAAACGCTCATTTTCAAAATTTTATTTTAAACTTCAAGGTAAAGAGGATAAGACAATAAATAAAGTAAAATCTTGGCGCTATTGTGTTACTACTGACTACCAAAAAAATGTTTACCGAATGTACGCACAATTACCGAAGGACACAGAATTATTGGGTCTACACTCACCGCTTAATCCGTCACTGCTGTTTTCCAAGGTGTTTCCAAGGAAATCAAGGTGTTTCATTTTTCATTGCAGCAGTCAAATGGGAATGGTAACAAGCATCTATGACATCGCTGCATTGATATTCATTGGACCTGTGAGTTACTACGGGGTTAGAAACAAGCCGGTTGTGCTTGGTATTGGAATGATAACTATGGGCGTCGGCTACGTCATCTTTCTGTTGCCACATCTCTTAGCAAAGGAATATGTACCAGGTAATTTATGACTACAAATATCAACAAATGACTTTAGCTGTACAATATATAAGGAACGCAATCTGTATTTTGCTAACAGTGTCAATTAACTCACAGATTATGGTGCTAATGCCTGCGATCGTATTAAGGCAGCTTAACTTTACAGCGTTGCTGGCAAAATTTATGTATTTCTACACCTTTTTTCTAACTTCTTTGAAAAATTTCATGATTTTCTACTTTTCAATACAGCATCCAAAATATTTGCATACTGAAATAAATTTGAGAAGTAAGAAGACAGAAAGAATGGAAAAAAGGAAAAGAGAGGAATGTAAAAGCCATCCGTTAAAGATGCAGATACCTCATTTATTAAGGGAATTTGATTACATCTACAAATTTATTTCCTTTCGAAAATTTTCCAATTGCACAGTTTTGTTCTTTTATAGCCACCACAAGCAGCTTAGTATTGGCAAACTTTTCAAGCCCACTGGTATGTGCATCGCAATCGAGCCGTGCTCCTGCCGGTTCTTGTAATGCCAAAGAAGAGACGACAATGCCTTATCAATTGTTCTTGGCTGGGATGTTTATAGCTGGTGCGGGGTGTGCCCCTATGATTAGCCTTGGCATTCCATATATGGATGAGAGTACTTCGCGGGAGAACTCCCCACTTTACGTTGGAGCTTTCCAGACATCGGGGATCTTAGGTACGCTAGGCTACAAAAGTCTTAGAACTCAAAACAACAAAGTTCTTCATAATTAATATTCATATTAAGATGAGAGTAAAAGTCTTAGAACAAGAAATTAAATCATTCATTTTTTATTGACAAACAATGCATTACTACGAAATTGAAATATCAAGTATCGGTCCTCATATCCGCTAAAAAACCAAGTCTAATTATATTGAGAGGCCTGGTTACAAGCAATAATTATTGAAGAAGTTTTAGCATACATCTCCAGCTCTCTATCTAACACAATAATTGAATAGGTAATAAATCGTTCATGACAAGATGATGATGGTCTATCAATATAAAGATACATTCTAGAGGGGAGCAAGTTATTCTCTTTTCTTTCAATTCCCCAGAACTTTGATAAAAAACTCAAAGTTTTTTGGGATATCTTTACAACAATCCTATTTTTGACCGAAATTGTTAAAGATTTGGCAATAAAAGAACAATATATCAAATGTTAGGGATGGAAAACATGATCTTTAAAGCATTTGTCTTTTATAATTTCTCAGATAATTAATACCCTCTTTTATTAACTTAGTTAAAAATATATTACAGATAATAAATCAACTATTAAAAATGGTTGCGAGGAGAGTACTTCTCGATATTTTAAGCACAAGTAGGCGATGAATATTTATAACACTGTTTTTAATTTTAATTGCGTTTCTTATTAACATTTGCTCAATAATTGACATAAAGTAACGACACAACCAACCCTAGATATCACATTTGCACTAAAGCATGCAAAAAACGTATAGGGAAATTTTAAATCTTCAAATGTTTACCAAGATATGATTTTAAACATTGTTGTGAAAAACCTATTTGGTTCATTTCAAATTGCCTGGAATTTTTTTGAAGTACCTAAAGTGTTGGGGGCCTAAGTTGTTTGCCTAATAAAGAACTCACTGCGAGCTACTGCAGTGAATGTACCCTCTCTTTACATTATTGAAGTTAACAATTTGCTTCTGTTCTAGCGGCTGTTGGTGGGTTCGTGGTTGCCTCTGCATTCCTCAAAATATTCGTCCATCCGAGTGTGTCAGTAAACATTACACCTCAAAGCCCCTCTTGGATCGGAGCATGGTGGCTTGGTTTTGCTATATTCGCTGCTTTTGCATTAGTCGTTGGAGTCTGCTTGAGTGCATTGCCAAAGACTCTGCGACGCAAGACGCAAGTACAGACAAATGGTGGCGGATCAGAGGAAAAGGTTTGTCAAAACTTGAAAGAACATATGTGCACTTTTTTAAGAGAAAGCATTTTTTGAAGATGGAAAGAAAATCATTCTTTTAGACAATGAGGCTTCTTTTTCTCAATTTAGTTGACACAAAAACTAGAAATAAGAGCCCTTTGTGCCTGATTAGGTGTTCTAGTATGCTATCTTATGTTACGGTATTAGGTGTTCTATTTATGTTACGTTTTCTATTTCAAGTTAAAAAGCTTTAAGAAAACATCAAGCTCAAAAATAAATGAAAAAGTTAAGAAACAAATGCTAATCCCGACCTTTTTTTCTTATAAAAGTGCTTGTTTTTCTGTATTTTATTTTGCCATAGTTAAAAATGTTTGCCTCTGATTAACATAATTTAGAGATTCGTGGTTGTGACTTTGGAAATATATTACCGCAGCGTTATTTTAGGGGAAACCCTTGTCAATCGATGTATTTCTTACAAAATTATACCTAATAGTTTTATAAAATAAGAGGCTTCACTAAATCTTTCAGCTGTTTCAGAGAATATTTTTGTAATGGATTTTGACATTGTTTTGTAACTATTAAATTTAAATCTTATGGATCTAAAGGAAACGCTATTTATGAAATCATTTGACGCATTATTGTGTCATTAAAACAGAATTCTTCGTTTGTCTCTCTGACTTAAACTTAAACTATGATTTGTTGCAGGAACCGGAAACTAAGAAAGACGAACAAGTCAGTCCAACTTTGAGAGAGTTGCCTGGTATACTGAAACTGTTGATTCTCAAAAATCCAACATTTGTGTTTACATCAATGGCTGTATCGATACAATCTCTGCTGATCAGTGGAAGCACTGCATTCAACCCAAAGATAGGCCTTTTCCAGTTTCGACTCACTGCCTCTGAGGCAAGTGTTCTTTATGGATTAACCGCTGGTTCAGGTGCAATCATTGGCAATGTGGCAGGTGTGGTATATTTTCTGCTGTCTTCTGTTCTGATTTCGTAGCCGTTTGTGTGGCTCATATCGAAATTACCCCCCCCCCCCTATAGCCCAGCCGATAAATGAAAGTCAGTAGGGCTCAGAGGAAAAGTTGCACGTCAATTGCGCAAAGGTGGGATAGCCAGCTCTGACAAGAGCGCTATTGCTTTCCTTCTTCTCGGCTTCATGACCAGAAAACTAGTCTACAAGCAAACTTTCATGATCTTAGTAATGTTCGTGGTATTTATATCATAAAGAAATAGAGCTGTTAAAATAAAGCATGCTGATAAATCCTATTCTGAGCTAAAAATTCTCACAATGAAATTTGGAGTAATTTCAAAAACCGAATTAATTTGTTAGATAACGCAAGACGTTCTTGCACGAACCTTGCAAAAATACAAATTTTCACTAAACCAATTTCACATTTTTGCACCTCAATGGGTAATATAAAAATAATGCCTTTCCTTGCTAATCATATTATTATTTTCTGTTGCAATTCAAAAAACGAAGACATTGCTAGTCTCTACTTTACCTTGGTGGTTTTGAATTCCTGAATAATTTTCTGAATCGGTTTTATGGTCATACCTTTCTTTTCCTTACATGTTTTATCCTTTGCTTTTCAAGGCTCTCTGATCATAAAGAAATTGAAGCTAAGTACCCTTGGCATCATGAAAATGGTAGTGGCTGTATCTGTTCTCAACGTGGTCACTTCTACGTACACATTTATTCACTGCGACACATATCCAGCGGCCGGAGTGAACACAAAATTCTACGATGCTCAGAGGTATTCACAACTGTTATAACACAAAAGCACAATAACGTTATTTAGGAAACATTTCAGCTGTTTCTTTCTTCAGATTACAGTTAACTATAATGATTGGTATTGCTTTTGCAAGATGTGGGGGACAGCTTGACTCTCATCTCGCCAGTCATTAAAACATTTTTTAACCTTCTTTAATGTTGGAAGCATCCCTAACCTCTGTGTTGTAGCATTGTATTAGTGCCCCTGCACAGCGTAGCTCTCAGCCCCAGCCTAGAACAATTAAGACTTGCTCAAGTCCCAATTCTTAAACCATTCTTCTCTTTTACTTTCCCTGTTACCTTGGCCAGCGATCTGTTGATGCCTGTTGTATGAAGCCGTCTATGCTATACGTGTGCTCCTCATCGTATACTCATTGAAACCTTCTCCAATGTGTAACTAACAGTAAGAGGTAGAACTGTAGCAGTAAGAGCAGCCAGTCTAGCAACCATTTTCTTTATAATGCATGGGGTCTAAATGTCTACTTTTGGCCTTATATTGCAGAGATTGAGCAAAATATTTCTATGAATATCTTGATTAACTAAAACTCTCAAATACATCCAATACAATTAATGAACAAATTCAGCACTAGTGTCACTGTATTTGCCTTTTCTTTAGCTCCACAGGCATTTCGCTGAATAGCCAATGTAACAGAAACTGCAGCTGTGCAAAAAATCTGTTTGTACCTGTTTGCGTGGGCGGGCTCACGTATGTCAACCCATGTTTTGCTGGTTGTAGACAACAAAAAGGCCCTTTCGTGAGTATATTGCAAAACTAATAAACAAACCCAATTAATACTCAATTAATTTATGGTATTTCCTCGATAAAATTTTTCGATTTTCCTGAAGCTTATTGTCACTTGTAAAATCTAAGAGGCTCTTCATTTGCAAACGACACACAATAAATCTGTTATTGAAAAATTGTTTAAAGATACTATCTTACTAACCTCTTAGAGTCTAGACTATAGTCCAGCAATAAATTCACAAGGCAGATCGGAGACATTATATTTGACAAATTTTTCTTCATTTTTCGTATGTACGTCACCGTTCTTGTTACATTTAGCAATATGGGGCATCTTTCTAGATAGAAATCTTAACCTGTTTAACATGTTGCAGAGTTTTGCAAACTGCTCTTGTACCGCAAAGATTGAAAAGCCTGCAACTGTTGGATTGTGCAAGTCATCGTGCGGTGCTTGGAAAACAATATACTTTATCCTTTCCTGGGTCTCTGGATTTTCAATTATGCTCATGGCGGCTCCTGCTACAGTTATAACGTTGAGGTACCTAACTTAAGCTTAGTTTCCATTAGCAGTTGCAAGCAAGATTTGCTCATATCAACTACATCTATAGTATAGGAGTGCATCAAATCTGTATATTTAATGAAAAAATATATTTGCTAAACACGTGGATTGAGGCACAAGCTAGTTAACTTAGAATGTCACTAAGGTGATAAGAATAAGTAGCTTTTGACGCCAGTGATGGGTTATAAAATCCCTCTGTCTATAGAATAGAATACTTTTTATCAATAAAACACTATTATTTCAACTGATCATGGCACGGTCCCCATGTCACTTGTACCATCGTTTCCTATTTTAGATGCGTGCCTTTCAACCACCGAAGCTTTGCAATGGGGCTACAGTGGATGCTTGTAAGAGTTCTCGGTTCTATACCAGGTCCAGTCTTGTTCGGATACATAATTGACCAATCCTGTGTGTTCTGGGTGAAATCGTAAGTCTGTGCAAATCTGTTATTAACAAGAGTCAAGGTGTTCGACCTTGTCAAATATAAGTCTGTTTGTGATGTATGCCTTTGTGAAGAGTGGTGTAGCAGCTTTTATGACCAATTTCCTTTCCTTTTTAAACCCATGACCAACTTGTGCAAAGTACCCAAAACGAGTGTTAGTACCTATGAAGCACATCTTCGTTTAAAATTTTCATGATAGTATCATCAAATGTATCAGCGAGTATCATTAAAATGGAAATGTTTACTAACGAGCGCTGTTTTTCAACATTACGAACCGCTTTTATAGATAACAATAACGCTTTAAAGAATTCTTTCAAGTCATCATTGCTTATATAGTAATATGTATAAAAATGTATACAGTAATTTTACTCTTGAAAAACATACGTCGCTTGAATTCATCCCTTAAGAAACATATTCTATTACTATTTATGGTCACTACCAAATATTATTTTCGCTTTTTCTACTTCATAGATGCAAGAATTCTCAAGGAAGTTGCAGGATTTACAAAAACAAAGAACTAGCAAGGTCGACTGGAAGCCTTTGCGTCACTATCAGTGGAATAACATTGCTATCCATTGTATTAGCCTATATTTCTTTAAAAAGGCAAATGAGAAGTGAAAATGAATCGGTTTTCAACATTGAGAAAGAAAATAGAGACATTCAGACAAAACTTTAAGATGCAGACCGAGTTAGGAGTTTTTGTTTACCAAAAATGTATAGTCTCTTTTTCAGAAGAGCGGACCTTTTATGGGAAAAGAGGCTCGATTGCCAAATAACGAACAACATGAGAATATGGTCAGCCTCGGATGAAATATCAGAAGAGAAAAGCGATGAGATTTTAGATTTTAGATAAACACAGTGAATGGTGCATGTCCTCGTATGTTGAAAAAAGTTGCAAAAACTGCATCCTAAAAAATATTTTAAATTTTAAAATGTCTATCAACTTGTGTAACGGGATGTCCACAAGGGAAATAAAAAAATGAATAATGGCAACGTGACTTCAATTGCAGCAACAGAGGCAGTTTGTCACCAGGGTCGATGAAAGCCATTAAACTGCATGAAAGTCACAAGTTATATCTAGCAGGCAGACACTCAACTCAGATTCGTTGATTTCCAATGACAGTTTTCTAGCCACTCTAAAACATCAGACACAAACTGTTGACTGTTGAGGCAAAAATGTTGAATTCCACTCTCTTATAAATTCATTCAACCCCAAAGATGTAAAATATATTCATTGAGCGAAACAATTTCTTGCATTTTGTAGTGTTTTTAATTATAAAGAATAATGATTTGGAATTAGTAAACATTGCGTAGTCCGCCTTTTTGTCTTTCTGACGTATCTAATAAGATCTAATAAGAATTACCAGAATTATCTTAAATGATATGGTCACTTCATGCTGAAGAAAAATACTGACTGATTGATCTACATGGCTGGGGATATGATGGTAGGCGTATGGCTTGAATCCTTTCAATTGGAGGATATTTATTTATATTATTGCTCGAACATGTAAAATTTAGGATTACTACTGATGGATATCAGGATTACAGGAAGTATCTGTAGGTCAGCTTTTCACGAAACAGATTGTTGTAATTGCTAAAAGCCCGGGGTATTTGTTTGGACCCAGTCCATCTTCTTGTCAGCCACAGCGTTGACAACACCTTTCATTGTTTTCGGTACACAATGCACTTACCCACGTTAGTTAATGAGTAGTTAGTTAATCGCTCGCGAAGCTATGGTCACGTAAATTGTAAATAGATTTCTTGGGTTATTATAAAAAAGGAAAACGTCAATTTATGCTGTCTCTGGCTCAGAATCTTGTCTCTACAACACAGATAAGTGTCCAGAATCCTTCCTGTAGAATGTCACAAGCATCTAATATAAGAGAAATCAACGATAGGTTTTGAAATTCTGAAAGATTTTTAAGTATTAAACTTCAATATAGTTTTATATGCTTTTTGAACATGATCTTGAAATGGAATTTAAAATTTAATGATTTAAGAATATCTTGCATAAAAGAATTAAGACATAATCAGCATATCCTAATTGATGCTTGTACTAATTTAGACATGAAACAGAAGTTGATACAATTAATAAAGTATGCAGAAAAAGCCATGTTTATAAAGCCTTCTTAACAAAAGCAATGATACGAGCAAGAAAAAAGATGTGATTTGGATTCCATGCAGATATTCACGAAAAATATACTTCTTTATATTGTTCAGGTTTTTAGCCAATACATTGCTGATTTCAGGAGAGTAGCTTATCATAGAAATTTAAAAAGGAATTCTTTTATTGATATATTTATTTGACTGTATTTGTGTTTTAACCATGCTTTTTAGCTTGATTTTGTATTCGCAATGCCAGGGATAATCACATGTCAAGTAGTAATGCATCACTGTTTGTGGCCTCCATTTCAGTGCAGTGATGGATATGAGATTTGAGATCGAGGTCGAGTCAAGCCTAAAAATGGCAGGTAAGTACACACTCAACTGCTCAGCCTTTCACTGGTCACATCAGTGGCAACGGTAAGCGGCAATTTGATTTTTTTAGGAGCTTTTGTTGAAGAAAACATGGGACTTCTCGGCTGCTCTGTACACTCTGGCGCATATTCCACGTATTGTAGACATATTCCATATATTTCACAACATGTTAAAAGCTTTTTTCTTTGACTCTCTTCAGAGTATCAAAAATAAAAAACAAGGGGCCAAAATAACAAGTTGGAAAATATATATCATTTCTTAACCTGATATATTCCCTGATATATATTTCAATCTTGTTCCATTGTACCCTTATTCTGACGTTTCATACTCTTATTGTATATATGGTCAAAATTGAAAAATCCTACTCTATGTAAGGCCTCAATTTTCGGCTCAGAATCGATCAGAATTTATAATCCCCTCGTTGTGACTGGCGATCGAAAATATTGCCAGCTGTAAACGCTTCCAATTAGTTTTCCTCCATGAATTGCTAGAAATGAAATCAGAAAGAGAAAGTCCTCCTACAGTCAAATTTTTCAAGGTCCCGAAATTACACCGAAATTTAAAAAGATGGCCTAAATTTTTTCCACCGAAACTTAATCCGACGAAATTTTTGGCACTGAGTTTGTTGGTATTTAATGTAGGCAGTGTCTATAGCTCAGCTTTTCTCAAAACAAATAAGCGTCTAGAATTCCTTGTTACAGTCGAATGTAACAAGCATTTGATAAAAACGATGACAACGACAGGCTTTTGCACTTTCGAGAAATAGAGCATTATATATTTAACTTCAACAAAATGTTAAACATTTATTTCAAACAAGACTACTAAATTTGCAATAAAATATAATATTTAATAATTTAAGAATAATTTGCATGAAAGAATTAAGTTACATATAGTAGAATTTGATAATTTAAAATTTCCTTGCTTCAGTCATAATTACATGAAGCAACCAAAATCTCTTTGTGAAAGGTCGGGTACAGTTGCTCGAACTAGAGGTTGCCACCACCTATCAATCATATTGCTAGTTGCTTTAGTCCCGAATGAGGCTACGGATGATGTCATTGTCCCACTCGTCCGACTCTTCTTTAGCTAGCTTGAGGTAACGTTCCCGCAGAACATGAGCAGCCATTTTGGGTTGCCTATTACGCGTTAAGATACCTTTCTTGTTTCCACCAACGCGAGTTAGGTCTAAGAAACAACCGGCGACATTATTGTTACCAAAATTAAATGCAAATCAACTTTATATTGTGTAATCAATTTCATATAATTTTTTCTGTTAAAGTTCGTAAACGTATTGACAACAACTCATTGCGAAATGAAGCGGAAATTTAGAAAACAATTTTTTAGCTAAAATACGGGACTGGTAAACCAGAGATAAACATATCCCTGAGAAACATTCATGATAAGCATATCTTACCTTGCTTAGTAGCAAAGTCTGCTAGGTTCCAAAGCATTTCACCGACAAGAAATGACTTTCTGTACTTATCGAAAACTGGAAAGTACTGTTTAATTGTGTCGACTTGGTATTCTTCACTGAATACGACTGACGGCTCCTAAAGCAAATGCATTCATAGATCTTAGTCAGTTTTAACTGTCAAGAAACAGTTGATATGTGAAAAAAACAATTTGGTAAATGTTTGATGTTTATGGAGGTATTTAAAAAAAGAGTCACCCTTGCACTCTACAAAAGTAACTCTGTAATTTATGACACAGGTACACAACTAAATTTGATTTACATTTTCCAAATTGATATTTTTTGTAAACAGAAGTACTCAAAAATATCAAATTTCATTTACAAGTTTTACAAGAACTGAATGAAAGCGGGTTTCTCTCTTCTGTCATGAAAATGCTGAGCTAATTAAAGTACACGGAACTCTCTTTGGAGCAGGTTGAAGTTCGTTTAAAAGTAGCTGAGGTTTTTCTGCATGAGGGTAAACGAAGAGCGAATGGCGAAATGGGACTAAAATATCTAGCAGGCACAATCTGTATCAAATGTCTGGGAAAATTAACGTCAGTTTTCAAGGACGAATTCAGCTTTCCCTCTTCTCCCAGGGGAACAATGCTTGTTTTCTATAAAACGACGTATGTTATTTGTATGATATTTGCCTCAACTATCAGCATTTTTCTTTAAGGAAGGGGCAAAAGTAGCGATATTTTTGTAAAGAAATTAAAAAATAAAAATACAATGCCAATTTCTCGGTGATCCTAGTTATTTAGGGAGGCATTGTATGTGATGCCTCGGTGCATCAACTCACCCGATGCAGTCCAGGCACTGCGTCTGCTCCATACTCTGCTTGAAGAACCGGTTTTTTGAAAGTTTCAAACCAGTCAGTCAGCGCAGAATCGAACTGCCGCTGTATGAGTTCGGTGTGACCAGGGTCATGATACCAAGCGTAGTATCTATTTACACATATGACGTCAGTGTATTTTACCTAAGAGAAAAATCAGATATGCAGCAGACGTCGTATTAAAGTGATGACTAATGATGAATTGCCTTGCATTCAGGATTTCGAAACACAGTGAATATATGGGCAATTCATTGCCTACATTAAATATTCTAATTAACGTTAAATAGCTGTATAATTACAAGAAGAGCTGTTAACTGTCCCCCTGTAAAATGCAGTAGGATTAATATTTTTTTTATCACACTATTGTTGTTATTGCACATGCGCACTGTGACTAGTATAAAAAGCCTTGTTATTATAATAAATGAGGGTAGTTGTGGAGTTGTGGTTGATAATAATCTTGTAATGATGTTTGTGTTAATAATATGGTGAAAACGACAAAGTCGAATTTCCTTTAGTGTGAAACTACTGAAAGTTCTACCACAAAAATCTAATGGCCAGGACTGATGGTTGGCATTAGCAAGCAATGCTTCAAAATATAGGACAGTTACTGCTTTTATGCTTTTTATCTGAACATAAATCTGCATATCGAATAGCACTGCTGATGTAAGAATTTTAGTAGCAGCGGGGTTACATAAATACGATGCAAAATTATCGAAGAAATTGATGCATTGGAAATTGATACATTGGTTAAATACTTACAACTTTGTCACTATCAGCTCTTTGGTTAGTAACAAATGTGACTGGTCTGTTTGGGTCGAGTTTACGAGTATATTCAATGACACTCCTGAAGAAAATGGGAGAATATGTTCATAAAATAAGATAAAGAGAAAAATAATCACATGCCAAGTAGAGCAATGAACAGATTTCAGGATAAGAGCGCTCAGAAGAATCTCAACTGTTACATTGTGCTGTTACGCGTGAAAACACATCATACTGGCCAGAACATATTTAACACCTGTTAGGAGGGAGATACAAATTTATGCGAAAATCTTCAAGACCACTGGACAAGCCGATAAGTATAACGTGTATCTGAACCATTTTTTTACATATATGGTGCCAGGGTCTCCAACGAAGAGGGCCGGGGTGCCACTCCTTTACAAAACAACAGAGCTTGTTTAAAAATCTTTCGTTATGATTGTTAAAATCTCTCCTGCCCCCCCCCCCACTTTCCATCCTGCGTCGGAGCCCATTGGAGCGGGAGCGTTAAAAGAGCTAGGTTGAATCCGAAAGGGGGGGAGAGATAAGCCGACATCAAAACTCTTTGTTAATCTTGCAAAGAGTATTGAATTGAAAGGTAGGTTTGCAATGAAAGTGCTAAGTCATATTTCGTATCCAGCTTGACAAAATCGCAGGGAATTTTGGCTAAACAATTATGAACTTCTGAAGAACGGTGTCAGTTCTATAACCAAATCAAGAGCGAATAACTGGTTTCTTGTACCAACAACTACAACAACTGATACAGAAAAAAACTGACACAGATTTAAACAAAGCAACGAAGTAAAGCTTTAGGGGGCTTACCTGAAATAGGCCTCTGCAATCTGGTATTGCGATTTTGGCTCATTAGCAACTGACCACATGACAACAGATGGGTGGTTTTTGTCTCGGTGAACCAGTTCTTCCATCACTTTTAAATGGTGTCGTAGATTTTCTGTACCCATGTTGTCTCTAGTTAGAGTCAAAATTTGACGACTATTTGCTTGAAAAGTGTTGTTATACAAAATATACTATAAAACTTATAACTGAAAGTAAATGTTTTACGTAGCAAGGCAGTGAAATGAACGCTGACTATAATTGCGGTGTCGGAATCACTTTTTGCGTCTAATGCCATGCTAAACATACACATTTCATTACCACTTTTTCTTAAAGCGAAGAACATTAATACATTAGTACAGAAAATTTTATGTCCAGTTACCCAGGTTCCCATAAAGGAAGATATTTTTTGCAGCTCCGTATCTTTAATTCCGGACGTAGGAGTCAAAAAGGGCGGTTGCGCGATATGCATCGCTTTTGAGTGTTCTAGAAACTAATTTCTGAAGCTTAGTCGTAACAAATAAGAATACAAAAAATTTTAAGTTTTAAATAGCAAAAACATGGCTAGACTTACTCTTCAATACCAACACCGGGGCTCTCGTCAATAACAACGAAGCCTTCACGATCTGCCAGGAAGAGATCCTCCTCAGCGTAAGGGTAATGAGAAGTGCGAAATGAATTGGCTCCCATCCACTTCATCATGTTAAAATCTTTCACAAGAATCGGTAGATCAAGTCCTTTTCCTCTAATCTGCAGGATCAAAAAATGAACTTTTTAAAGAACCCCATTTGCAAGGTAAAGTTTAGCCATTTTGGCAACATCAAAAGAATATATTGTCATCGATTGACATCACTTTCTTTAAATTTTTTTTTACAAATTTGCATCAGCAGTAGACACGGGAAGGTAAACAATCAAATGAAAAGTTTGATGGCCTACGTTTGCGTCTTCATGCCTGCCGAATCCTCTGAAATAAAACTCTTGGTCATTGATAAGAAACTTGTTGTCTTTTATGTCCACTGTTCGAATGCCAATTGGCAGTCGGTACACATCTGAAGTGCCAGTTTTGCAAAGGGTAGTCACCTAGAACGAAAATAAGGTCGTGAAACGTCGATACGTAGCATTAAACTGAATAACATTACTTTATAATCAACGACTTAACATGCTATGCAAATTGGCTAGCTCACACATAGTTGCTTGCAATTGACCATATATTTACTACCTAACTCGTCTCTTCCTGAAGACCAGGTGACCATTTAAAAAATGGAATGTAAGGGCTATCATTTCTGAAACTTGCTTATTTATCAAGCTGTTTTTCCAGCAACATTTCTTATATATTATAGAAAACATCAGCCTAAAGTTTCGTTAAAAGTGAAAATTTTCACTGGGCTGTTGAACTTTTAAAGAAAAAAGTTCTTAACAATCAGATGGTGAAATTATTACATTATACTTTTTTCGAGCCACTTCCGCACATCAACACTCCATTTTTAAGAAAATTTTAGAACAATTTGGCAATAATTAGAACCAAATTTAAAGTTTTTGCAAGGATTTGCACGATACTCTCACTAGCCTAGTACCGTAATCTACACAAACCTTGAGTGTGTAAAGATAACCAGGTTTGGGACTCATTCCAATGGGCCACCATAGCATAACCTCAGATATGTTAAGCATTGTTTTAAAGAGTGCAGTTCCTTCAGCAGATGCAACTTTCTCATCGTTTGCGTCAAACAAAGTGTATTGTACTGACAGGTCTTCCTCCTCCACATCTTCCATTGCCGCTACAGTGGTTTCTATCTTCACTAACCCCATTTTGTCTTCAAAATCCGTGTCTATGGTGATTGAAGAGAGATATGCAGTTGGTGTGGTGTAAATCCGAACGGGCCTGTGTATACCAGCATAGTTGAAAAAGTCCATTTGCAGGTTTTGGATGAAGTAGCCAGGTGGATATCTGAAAACAGGAGGCAGAAAATATCATTCAGGTTTGAGAGGGGAATTTGGAATTGAACAGTTTGGTAACAGTAGCTAGCTAGCTAAGTAGTGATGTAAGGAAATAACTCAAAAAAGATGCAAGGTCTTTGAAAAACGCCTCAAGTAGAATCCTTATGGAGACTTGAAGGGATATCTCAAGAAAAATCCGTTTTGGAAAATAATGTAGGTTAGCAAAAACAATTTAGAGTCTGCACCCTTCTTTGATAATAAACGAAAATTTTCGAATGCAACAATTTGAAATACCTTCTAATTCGAGATTCAAGAAAAATAATATTTAACCATTCGATATCAGTATCAGCTCGTTGGTTCATGTTTTGTTTACGTTACATAATTTGTAAATATTTTCTTCTTTGGTACTTCTATGAACATTCCTTTTTTTATTTTGTCATCAGTCTATGTCTATAGGCAGCTGTACGAGAAAGAGCGCAGCGCAGGAGCCGACCAGTTTTTGGCGAACTAGCGACATAGGCTGATGACGAAATAGAATTTTAAATTAACCAATACTTACCTGAAAGGGATGTTGAAAGTTGGTTGTAATTCTATGAGTCATCAGCCAGACGCAGGAGTTGTACGCCTACCCAACTTAGAAATCTGGGCCCAACCCCAACTCCTTTGCTCACTTTTATTGAGCAACTCCTTTCCTCCTCGCTGATGACTCATAGAACTCCCCTCTCAGGTAAGTATCGGTGAATCATAAATTTTTGTACATAAATCACTAAAAAATATCATATGTCTGTACTGAAAATTACTTTTTAGTATCATTCATGTATTCAATGCTTCCAGGAGGCAATGTTGTTGGAGTCAAAGTATTGTTAACAGCAACAGTTATGCGATTCTTTAAGCCAAAATCAACCATGTCACTGACGTCAGATTCAAATGGCAAATGGCCACCTTCATGTTTCATTACATGTTCACCATTCATCCACTAAAAAAAATCAAATTCAACTTTATTCTCATTCATTTAAAACCAGCTATAAGGATATCCCATAATTAACTTACACCTTGATAAAAAATTTTTAAAAAACAAGAGACAATGGTTTGCAGGAATGACAGCAATCTTGGTTATATTTTGGCGTGCGATCGCACGCGCTCGCCTCCACCGCGCCTTAAAATTCCCAGGCGTGATTTTCATCGTACAAGCAGCGCGACATTATAATCTGTCTATTTTTTCCTCTTGTTTCTTTCAAGTTCTTTATATTTTCTCGAAAGTAGCTTTTTTTAAATTTAATTTGTAAATACATATTTACATACATATCTATTATATAAAGGAGGTTAATTTCTAGCAGCAAAGCAAGCTGATGTGGACCTCCTGTCTAAAGAAAAACAGAGAATACTATACAACAAAAGTAAAGACCTATTTCCATTGTTTCAATTACAGTTAAATATATAGAAAATCAGAATCTTTGTTTAAAAATTGCCCCGTTCCTTTAGTAAATGAAATTGCATTTATTATCTTTCGTTCATATTCAAGATGTTCTTTAAACGTTTCGATGGTTTAATTCTTCATGAATTCCCAACGCAGGAACTCTGAAGGAAATCGAGTTTCTGCCAATTTCTGTTCGGTATTGAGGAATCCTGAGTGTATGATTCCACCGGCTACTGTATTTTTCCGTTTTTGATTCAAAAAGGGTATCAAAGAAACCTGGCAGGCTTTTTAGTTTGTACTTTTGCATAAATATGAGGATTCGTCTTTTATATTGGTAGCTTAATGTGTCCCATTTTGATTCATTTAACAGCTCGCTGTCTTTCACATTTGGTGAAATCCTCTTAATAACTCTTGCGTCCTGCACATGGATGTTCTCTAGTTCTTCAAAAAGGCTTTCGCTGCATGTAGCCCATGTAGCTATTGCATATTTTACAGTTGGTATTACTGTTGTGAAGTAAATTTCTTAATAAATAGATGAAATATGTAACATGATTAGAGATCAAGTCTTTAAAAACAGCATTTTATGAAAAGAAACAGCTAGAAACAGTTGATTTGCCTTTTAAGGATCAATCAATAACTTACAAACACAGTAATTACATTCCACTCCATTTCCCCCATTAACAAAGAAATACTATATTTACTCCATAGGGTGGACATGTAGAAAAAATTCCCTGTTATCAGGTTTGCTACTCTGTTTTCTTTTGGCCAGGTTTGATATGTTCTGGTTAGATTTATACATAATCAGTAGCAGCTGTAGTTAGGCCAAATTACACTGAAAACGTCCCTGAAAACAATGTCAAACATTTTTGGTCCGTCCAAAAGAGGTCCATTCAAAACTTAGCCACACCCTTAGCCACACCCTATTGGCCCCAATAATCTGCGTTTTACGCTGTTTTGTGCAACTTCATAAAAATCTAAAGGTCTCCGTTTTATGGATCGTCAGCCCACAGCTTACATTTTCAAGGTGTGTGACTACCAGCACACCTACAACCTTTTTATTACCAGGACTTGATGCAGGGGCGAAAATCCGGTGGGGTGTGAGGGTGGTATGACACTACCAATCTAAAAAATAGTCGATTTCGCATGGCAATTGAAGATTTCGCAGGGCACCAAAAATAATTTTATTGCAGCGCAGAAATGCCTCCTCTGGAATTCGTAAGGGGCGTTTAGGAATTTTGAAATATAAGTATCATATTTGCGACGAACTTCCCTTTCTGACACTGCATTCAAGCAAACAGAACAGGTATGTCAGGAAGAGCTCAGTTATTAGCAAAAGCATTTCTACCGAACTGTCGGTATAACCAATAGATGCAATGATGATTGATGCATAAGCAATGATGTTTATGAGGTCAAGGTTGAGTCCACAAAAATAATCTAAGATGTAGATTAGAGGCCTTATTCCAAAGGAAAAAGAAAATTGACATAGAATTTACGCTCAGGTAGAGAAATCTTTGCTTAGAGGTCTACAGGGCACCACTCACATTTGCAGGGCAGACACCCTTTTCACCCCCCCCCAAACCTATTGGTCAAGTTACGCCCCTGACTGGATGACAGCAAACAAATTCTAAAACTTACTGGCAAATAAAGGATGGGTCACCAACTTTGCAAACAGGATTTGGAAACATCCCTTTAGCAAAATAGTTTTCCCCTTCTGAAGGGTTTCTAGTGGCTAAGATAAAATAGTCAACTTCTTCCATATAAAAAGAAATTTGGTTGGCTTATTGTCATTCAGAAACTAAATGTGAATGAAGCCAAGTCAAATGCATAGGTTAGTGAAAAGCTAAATAAATTATAGCAATATCTGTAAAAATCACTCAAACTGTTCAATTACAAAGGGACACAAAAGTTCAAAATAAATAAACAGGATATGTTGCAAGAGTAAAAGAACAACACAACCAAAGCTTTACAACTTAACTTGGTTCTGTATTTCTATCTCATCTTACAAAAGTCAAATTACGGGTCAGTGAAGAAAAGGTGTAAACTTACCACAATGCAATTATAGTGACAGCTGTCAAATCTCAGGACAACTCTTAATTTTTCTGAGTCTTTCCATGAGGATGGAATAAAAACTTCTCTCTCATACCAAACCCATCCAACAAAATCACGAAGCTTCCAGTCTTGAGTAATGTCATTGTAACTTGATGGAACTGGCATTAAAATTACATCACCAGTCTACAAAAAAGGAATCAGATCAAATTCATCAGGGTAAATTCGAATTTCAGAATTAAGACTAAAGACTTGCAGCAACTTAAACCAGTTTAGGATAACATGTAACAATCATTTAATATCTTCAGATCAGACAAAAAAATTAGAATGCCCAAAGAGGGTTATAAAGAAATTTTGATAGCAATGTAACCATGACCATCTACCAGAGCAGGGCTTTCAGTGGGAGGCACACAACTACATGTGAGAGCACAGGCGTGTACCTAAAGTTTTATTCAGGATTGATTAACTAAGTGTCTAGTGATAAATGTTTTTCTTGTAGAGAACAATTTCTAGCTAGAACCCATATTGGACTGGACCTGTTCACCTCAATTCATCTTTTTTATTAGGCCAATCAATGTGAGAAACTTATTTTCCAAACAGAAAAACTCAGACACATTGATTTATCATGGAATGACATGTTAAATTGCCTGTCTGTTTCCATCTGCTGAAGCATTTTTGCCTGTTTTTTCTTTAACTTTGCTTGTCACTGAAACCTCTCTGTTTCATACAGTACCCTCAAGGATAACTTGGTTTATGGAAATCATTATCTTTGAAATAAGTATGCTGTTTATTTTCCCAGCCCTCCCTTATTTTGTGTCTTCCTTTATGTCAAATGCCTTTTCAGTATAGCTTTGTGTTTTGGGTTTCTTTTACGGCATTATTTAAATCTCTCATACCTTTAGGTATATTTTAGGCTTTTTAGAGTTTTTTTATGCTATTAGGTAGGTCTGGTGCATCAGCTATTAGTGGGAAAAAGAGGGTTTTCCTGACCATTCCATACCAATCATCAATCAGATTTGGGGGTTATTGTTTGATAATCCCTTAATGACCCCTTTATTTTAGAAACTTATGGTAGGTTGAGCGATTTGCGGTGATGCATCAACGGCCCAACTCGCTCGCGATGATGTGGGAACATAGCATATGGCATGTTATTCTGTGAGGGAGCTTTATACCCTTCATTTTGTATTGGTTTTTTTCCCGAGTTAGAAAATTGAACAGCTATATTATATCATTGTCACAAGCAGCAAACCCATCTACCTTTATGGCATCACAATTCTCTTTTCTTCGTTTTACGCCAGTACGCTAAGGGAATAATGAAGTCCACAACGGATATCTCCGGCGTTATTCACACTGATTCCACACCCTGGCACAGCATTGATCATAATATTCATAAAAGGTTAAAACTGGCTGATTGATCATGGCACGTTTAGGGCACATGAAAAGATAATTAGTGTTAACAAAGGAAATTAAAATGCCTGTTGAAGCCGGCTTTTGTACCTGTTGCAGTGGCTTTTGCCACCATTCCTTTTCGAATCCAAGATTTCTGTTTGTAGAATTATCAGCTCTGAAACTCCACAAACCACTGATATCTTTAACTTCGCGACTCTCTGATTCTCGTGGGTACAGCAAGCACTCTGTCCTTAAGAAAATAAATATTTCACAAATAATGACAAGGACAAGTATTTCTTTCGTCGTCATTTTAAAACTGCAGGTATTAGATTGATGTGAACGAGTTCTCAGTTGGTAGAAAGCCAAGTGCAAGCCTTATATACAACAAGATGTCATAACAAAAGCAGATCAATTGGTTGAACAGCTGAAATCCAGCTTCTTTCGTCACATTTCAATAAATAAACAGTAACATTATTCATCGCAATGTTCTCTACATCACCGCACGTGGATCACCCAGTTATAGTGCCTTCGAAAATGAAAACAACGAGACTGAAACTGCCGCCAAGCCTCAGAGCCAAAAAATAATTAATCAATACGAGGTTGAACAAAAAGAGTATCGTCTTGCTATCGATCGCGATGCACGTGGATTGACTTGTGTTTCGAGGATGGAGGTTTAAACTAATAAAGCGACTTGATTTGTCAGTATGCAGGTATCAGAGTTAAACGACGTCAAGGTATACAATCTTTCTTCGGGAAAGTCTTTGCCAGAATGGCTTTCAGAACGGAAGAGAAGACAGCTTTTGAAGCAAGATGTTGACATCCGCAGACGAATTGAATTGATCCAAGATTTCACAATGCCGACAGCTTCTTCTAATATCCTAGTATCAAAAGATAGTAACTACATTCTTGCAAGCGGTGTTTACAAGCCCAGAATAAAATGTTTTGATGTAGGCCAGCTATCATTAAAATTTGAACGATGCTTTGATGCAGATGCTGTGAAGTTTGACATCCTGTCTGAAGACTATTCAAAACTAGTCCTTCTTCAATCCGATCGTTATATAGAATTTCATGCACAATACGGTCGCTATTATCGAACACGCATCCCAAGATTTGGGCGAGATCTGGCCTACCACCAACCAACATGCGACCTGTTAGTTGTTGGTTCAGGTCCAGAGATCTTCAGGCTCAATTTAGAGCAAGGTAGATTCCTGCAACCATATAATACCGATTCAACAGAGCTAAATGTCTGTGAAATAAATCCTGTTCATCAGCTAGTTGCTGCTGGTTCCACAGAAGGTAGAGTAGAATGTTATGATCCAAGGTCCAGATCAAAGGTTGGTCTGTTAGACATTGGTCAAAGTGGTATTTCTTCAAACCCAGCCATCACTTCCCTTGCTTTTAGGAATGGGTTAGAAATGGCTGTTGGCACTGCATCAGGGCAAATTTTGCTATATGACATAAGGTCAAGACAGCCAATACACTTTAAAGACCACCACTATGGACTCCCAATCAAAAAGATAATATTTCATGATAAAACATCAAATATTCTGTCAGCAGATTCAAAAGTTATAAAAATTTGGGAGAGAGAGACTGGGAAAAATTTTACTGCTATAGAGCCTGATGCACCAGTCAATGATCTTTGTTTATATCCTGGTTCTGGGTTGATATTTGTTGCAGCAGAAGCTGAAAGAATGGGAATATACTACATTCCAGAGCTTGGCCAAGCACCAACTTGGTGCTCCTTCCTAGACAGCATCACAGAGGAATTAGAGGAAAGCAATGAGACCCTGATATATGATGATTATAAATTTATTACAAAGCAAGAACTGGAGAGTTTTGGACTCACAAACCTCATTGGAACAAATATGCTGCGAGCTTATATGCATGGGTATTTTATGGACATGAGACTCTACCACCAAGTGAAGGCCATAGTGGATCCATTTGCTTATGATAGATATCGCAAGGAAAAAATTAAAAGTAAAATTGATGATGAACGATCACAAAGAATTTCTATTAAGAAACTGCCAAAAGTTAACAGAGGTCTTGCAGAAAAAATAATGGATGTGGAAAAAAGCAAAAAGAAGGGAGAATTTTTGAATGCATTAGAAGATGGTAGATTTTCTGCCCTATTTAAAAATCCAGACTTCCAAATCAACGAGGATAGTGATGAATATAGACTGCTGCATCCAGTCATCTCTAAGCATGACAAAGAGAGACAAAAGAGAGAAAGCAGAGATTCAAATGAAATTGGGCCAACAAACAAAAAGACTGGCCATACTAATGAGTATGAAAGTTCAGAAGATGATACTGATTATATTTGGAGAGAATTAAAGCAGCAGAAAGAAAAACAAAAGCAAGCCAAACGGGAAGAAAACCAGCCCAAGCTATTTGAACTTAAAGATGGAGAATCATTTAGCACAATTGCAAAGTTGAGAGAAACAATTAAATCCAGAAATGCTGGTATGTCATTTTCAGAAATTCTCAGCAAAGATGATGATGAGATAATCAAAGAAAAAGGGGCAAGCCTAGGATGTAAAGAGGTTACTTTCAAATTGAAGAAGACAGAGAAAGAGAAGAAAAGAGAAGAGGAGACTAAGGCACATAGAATGGAAAGGAAGAAACTCCGAAGACCTGCTGGAGGTTTGACAACAGCAAAGAAGGGAAACCTGAGATTCTGGAGAGGTAAAAAGACCCAATAATGCTTTCTTTTAGAAATGCTACACATTTTTGGATTATATTTCATTATATCACCTATTTCAGAAGCAAAGAAGTACAATTTGTAGTTTTAAGTTCAAAAAAACAAGTTGAAAAATACAATAACATATCTTGCTCTTTTGTTGGAATACAGATATATATTATTGTCTAATAGAGAGACACTTCTTGTTGTACAAAGGTCAATATTATCATACTGCTACAAAACCTACAAATTCTATATTGTTACAGCTAATAAAAATTACAGTTAGCATTTCTTATGCTGGATATATTTGTGTTCAAAAATTTGTTCTTCAGTCTCTAATGTCCCTTTCTTTTACTTTTGTGACGTTTAGCTTTCTGAAATTGATTGCTTGGACTTTCTACTGATACTTCTTCATCATCTGCTAGAGACAAGCTTTTTAATTTGTCATTTATCACTGGTTTCTTTTCTCTGCTACCATTGTTTCCTTTGTCACCAGAACCCACTAGGTTGCCACCACCTGATCCATTAGTGCCCCCTGATCCAGACAAGTCACCAGATCCAAATTGGTCACCTGATCCTGAGCCATTTTTGCCACCATTAGAATTATCTCCATCCCCTTAAAGCAAGTGTCAGTTAATAGACATAATGTGGAAGCCATTAACTGCTTGTTTTCACAATGATTTCATAAATTATATTCCGTGCAAAGTTTAGAGTTTTGTCGTACGAATAGTAACATTATGTAATTGAATAATTTACTGTGATATACTTGATTAATTTTGCTTAATAATAGGTAGACGATAGCACTCTTTTTTAGATATACCTGTTTTTATAGAAATATCCTTTACAAAAGACTTTAAGCTGACATTTATCTAAACAATTATTTTTGAAAATCTTTTTAGTGTTTTGGTCATACCAGTAAGATTTTTTTGATACTTGCCCCACCCAGAAGCAGAAACATATAGGCTTTTGCCAACTAGGGCCTTACAAAGCCAAGAAATAGAAGCAGATAAAGTCACAAGCCAGTAACAATTGGAGCAAAGTAAATAAATGTGACTTGCCTTCCCCAGTTCCAGGTGGAACTGTTGTTACTCTTGTTGTCTTGGTAGGTCTTACTGTCGTAACAGATTCGCCACTTTCAGTAGTAACATCTGGATTGGTCTTTTTTGACCCTGACCCTCCACTACCCCCAGAACCATTCTCCTCAGATCCAGACCCAGACCCAGATGCACCAGAACCAGATCCACCAGAACCAGATCCACCAGAACCAGATCCACCAGATGTACCAGAACCACCTGTCCCAGGTCCTCCCTTTTTATCACCACCTGTGGATAAAGTTTATGATTTACTTATTGTCAATGTTTTCACTGATTTTCTCTCTCAAATTTTCGGGAAAGTACAGTTGGTTATTTGATAGTAAATATCCAAGCGTTTCAGAACGAAGATTAATGTGTCTTGTACGTTTGTTCTGTGTAAAATTTCGGTCCTACAAAATATCTGGAATAAGCCTTACAAACCATACAGCAGTTTTTAACGGGACCATTTCATTTCAATTTCCCCATCCAAAACAACAAATCGAGGGGAGAGCACCTCCTGTTTTTAAGATAATTATTGAAAACAGCTAATTCCTTTGAAGTTTATATAAGCTTGCAAAGGTAATAGCGCTCCTATGGTTAACAATTGTTTTTAAAGAAAAAAGTTTTGAATTTCCTACGGAACCTATTTATTTTCCTAGTTAAATGAAGTACACACAAGTTTAAAAATAATGGCAAAACGTTCTATGATTGTTAAAACTGAACAGAATTGTTTTTCCTTTTAACTCTTTTCAATTGACTGCGTCTTATGTAAACATCTCCCATACAAAGTCAACAATACCTGCAGGAACTTGCACCTTCAAGATGGAGTCCGTCAGTTAGATCACCAATTCAATGTATCGTTGCTTTGAACAAATAGTTAGCCATGCAACTATCACGATTATACTGGTGACGTCACCTAGTATTTATACTCACATTTACTAAGTTGGCAAAAATCGGTTTCCACAGCCTTGCCAATACAATGGTTCCCTCCATGTTGAGGTTGTGGGTTGTTGCACTGCCGTTTCTTTGTCATCTGCCCTTCGTTGCATGTTGTGCTGCACTGACTCCATGAATTCCAAGAGCCCCAGTTGCCATTTACTATTTGAAGAAAACAAAACCCATTTTGGCAATGTCCCAATTTTTTCTGCTCTATCGACAAAGTCAGTTTCTGCTCTACCGATTGTGTGAAAATTAACATAACCACGAGTTTTTCTAAGGACCTGTACTACTTCTGGATGAAGATAATCCATTCTTAATATTGCTTTCCATTTTCTTAACTATATGATATTATTATTTCTATCATTATTTTTAATAATATTAATATTTCACTTAATATTATTTCTATATTAGCTAAAATGTTTATTTTTTTAGTGCTCGGAAAAAGGATGCATCTCGTTTTATCACCACCAAAGTGAATCCTCAGCTTATTTCCTAGGAACAAATCGCAGAGTATAATTTTCTGATTGGGTTTTCTTCTATCATTTGTACATTTTTAACTTGACCAATTAGACATAAATCATCTGCATATAATAGAAGATCGCCATCGACAGCTCGTGGCATGTCGTTCACATAGAAAAGAAGCAGTAATGGACCTAGCACAGATCATTGTGGGAATCCTAATGAAATATACCCTGCGTACCAGTCTCACACGACATATTGCCGGGATTAGAGTATTGATCATTTACATTAAACAAAGTTGCTCGGTTTTGCAAATACGATGTAAACAACTGTGATTGGTTCACCGTCAAAACCAAAGAAGATCTATTTGCCAAGAAACATCTCATAGTCTATCGTGTCAAACGCTTTTCTGAGATCAACGAGAATCATCTCCTCAATGAAATAAGAAGTGAATCCTTTGAGAATTTTATCGCTTGAAAAGGATAGACACGTATCAATGGATTGGGTCGTTCGAAACCATTTGTACAATTTGTTTTTTCCATTGCAGAAATTTTAGCCTTTTTTCACATTACCTTTTCGATTAATTTAGATACCAGAGGCTGTAAAGGTAGTTTTCTTTCATCTTTTTTGGACCTCTTGTTTCTAACTTTAAAAAGAGGTATGACTTAGCCTGTTTGCAGGCTTCAGGAGACTTCGGAAAGGAAATGGAATAGGTATGGCAATGATTCAATGGATTCGTCTTTGAGAGACTTCTGGACGCTTGGAACGGATATAGAAGATCAGGAAAAGGCTTTTTCTTGGTGACATTCAGTGGCTCGTAATGGTTGTATAAACTTTTAATTAGTTAAGTGGAGTCGGAAGATTTTTCACGACGTCAGATGCTAAGTTAGAAATAATTCTTTAAATGTCTCGGCGTTGAAAATTTTATTATAGACATTTGACCATCTTTAATGAGCAAAATTTATTATGCAAAGAGTATTGTTATCGGTGGCTAGCTCAAGAGATTTTCCCCATAGTTCTAATTATGCTACTGTGAATTAATACCATTACGTTTAAAGAAATGTTGATTAAAGGGAGTTTGTCACTTTTAGCAAATAAAATAACTTAAGCACAATATTTCTCCCATTAGTTTACGCCATCGCCCTTTAATTTGACAGGATGATTAATCAACATTTCTTTGATGATTAATCAAGGAACAACGTACATTTTATATTTGGCAGTCTTCTGACAATATTAGAAGCTGAGATGGAAAAGCACTGCAAAGGTATGTAAACGCACTTACTTGGGCAATGCTCCTTAATAAAGCAGTTCTTGCCATCCTCCGATGCACCTTTGCAAAGAATTCCCCCGTACTGCGGCGGAGGCGAGTCACATTTACGGGATCTGATCTGTTTTCCATCTTTCCCACATGACTTCGTGCATTGCGACCATTGTTGCCAAGGTCCCCAATTGCCATCAACTGAAACAATAATCAACATTTTGCAACTGATCGAGTGCACATGCCAGTCAATGAATATCATTTTAGGCTGCCTATGGTCACACGCAGTCTTCAAAATGATAGCTACCGTCTGCATGAATATCAAGAAAGAAGGATAGTGAAAATGAACTTTGCTCGCTACTTAAGGCTGAAAAGATGACAAGAAAAAAATTACTTGGACATCTTATTCCAGTAGAGCAATCCTTAACATCGGTTCTTTTGCCTGAGCAATATTTGCCCCCGAAAGTTGGCTCTGGGTTGTTGCAATTTCTTTTACGCTCAGCTTTGCCAAAGTCACAGGAAACCGAGCATCGGCCCCAACTGGCCCACTCCGACCAGCCACCATCGACTGCAAAGAATCAAGACAAGAAAACCTGAATGAGTTATTTCAACGAATTGTGTGTGTTTACGTCAATAACTGAATTTAAATTAAACATGTATGTATAGGTACTGTAACGCACAAATATAGAATCTAGGGACACAAAACTGTTTATCTCCATGGTTTAGATTTGCAACACATAGCATAATTGCAACACATAGCCAAATTAGGCATAGCCTCGTTTTTGTGTTCAGTAGCCAGCCATAAAACCTTTACACGCCTTGCTTTCTAACGTGTTTGCAGATACTGAAAAATGAGAAGAAGATTACTGTTGTGTTTCGCTGTGGAAAAGAAGTTTTTTTCAGATTTCGCTGTGAAAATAACATGTTTGCTTTGCTTAGACAGTCCTTGGTCTGCCGAGCTTTTAAGCTACACGGAAATAAAGTTTGTAAGTTTAATAAGATATTTCTTAAATTTTGTAAGATATTTCTTAAATTTTGTGAGTATATTTCTTAAATTTAATTTGTTTTGAAAATTTTATCTCGTGACATTGGATTCTCGTCGTCGTATTGCTTTGTTCCTGTATATCTTTCATAACAACACTATCATGCAAGACTCACAGAATCCGGCGGACAGCCTATCCTGCGGTTCTTCCTTCTTACACATTAAGTTTAATAAGCCTTGCTTTAAAGTCATTGAGTCATGATAAAATGGATTGGGCACACCCTAAGTGCCAAAATCCGCAAATCCGAGTCATGATTGACTGCGATGCTATTGGTTGACCTGGAACTGGTCACATGAACTCACCTCGTACTGATTGACAAAACAATTTTCATTAATAGCAAGTTGTCAACAAGGGATGCCAATATCACATGAAACAGCAGCGATCACGCCGAACTCAAATGACCCCCTTTAGAGAAGGCCTATTTACCATGACTCAATGCCTTTAAAGTTTCTTCGCCTTGTCCGTTTACTTAATAGCTTAATTTTTTGTCGCTATGCTGCATGCTCCGGTTTTCCTTACAATTTGATTTTCTGCTGATTTGGATAATTTGTTTTAGCTAACAGCATCATTATATACCAAAAGCCAGTTGTTTTATTGCTGTGTTTCTTGGGTTTTGGGCTTATGCTGCCCCTGCAGCGAAATGTGTTTGGATTGGTCCTGCAGGTACTTTTATTACATAGGTACATGTGTTTTATTAGAATAGGAAGATTACGAGGTTACGATGTTGTAAGAAGAGCAATGTATAAGCGTCGGTGCTCTATGCATTATTTCTATCTTTTGTTTAATAAAATAGTTGTGATTAGTAATAACAAACAATTCCAAAAAATCATCAAATTTACACCTAGATTGCCTATCATCACAAACATTGTCACAAACTTTGTTAAGAATAATCAAACAATTACTCACTTGGGCATGGAATACCAGTGTCACAAGCGGCTTTGTCTTTATTTAAACCTCTACAAAATTTACCTCCATTTTTAGGAGGCGGACTATCGCAATTTCGTGTTCGCTGTTTATTTCCGCTGCTGCATGTTGCCGAGCAGCTACCCCACGAGGACCATTTGCCCCAACCACCGTCCACTACAGAGATATGGATGAAAATAACATTGAATACAGTTCAATGCCCCCTTAAAAAAATGCTTGACTTCAATGGTCAATGTACGACTTTTATTAATCATAAGATTGAAAAGAAAAATATGGGTATGGCAAGTACGAACAGCTCGTCTGCTGGATTTTGAGCAAAATTCTTGCCATTACAATGAAATTAAGGCAACGAACATAGCGAATATTCTTTAAATTGAGAAAAATTGAGAATTTAGTCATGCCGGTTTGCTAATGAATAGAAAAATCTTCCGTCTTTAAGCTCTCCACTTGATTCAGATCAATATTGTTTGAGATTGCAGTACCGTTTGATACAGGGGAAGTTGACTGGGAGAAGTGGCTAATAATTCAATATATCTACATAATACTATCTACATAATTCAATATAATACTTCCTTTATAACAAAATAGTGAATGGGAAACAACACCACTATGGATTTCATTAGCAAATATTAATTTCATTCCGGCATGACTAAATTCTTACAACAAGGATAACACAGATGTAAAATTTTATCGCCTTTGAAGTGGGAAAAGTTTTGTCTCATTCAGTTCCAGTACAAATAGTGGGGAGGAAAGAATCATTTTCCCATCGGTCCAGATACTTGGAAAAATTTGAAATTGTTCTCTTTAAATGATGGAGCGTTTCTCTTTTCCATCTTTGATCGATGGCGTAGCCTTTGTTTTGTAGTTACGAAGGGCCAAAGCTGGGTACAAGACAATTGGAAACGAAGTAAATCATCGACATCAGACAATTGAATAAGATGTCTTTCGCTTAGAATATCAATAGGGCAATACAACTCTTACTTATTTAACTTAACATAAAGATACTTAACAAATCCAGGTTTTGTCATCTACCAATAATGTCAATGAGATTGTATTTTTGTGTCTTGTACAGATTCTTTGAGAAGTAGGTTATGAAAATTGTAGCTGAACTGTTTGGCGAGATTATCATATATACTATTTACACTTCAAAGGGGCAGAATAGAAGATAAATTGAGGGTTATTCGAAATTCTAACCTTTCACAGGACACCTGGTGCATTTCTTTTTGGTTTTCCATGCTAAACCTCGTCCATTACAGCACTCCAAATATGTCAGTTTTATAGCCTTTCCTCCTTCGCTCAACTTCTTTCGACATTTGCCCGATTTCTTTCTATATACCTTGTAGCAGGATCCAACACCATCAGGTTGTTCTAAGATTGAATGGAATTCGATCAATGTTACTACTGACAGAATATATACATTAATTTGTAACATAATAACACAATCAACTTCTGCACTGGGTTGTAGCTATTTTTTCGCAGGGGTGCTCGTGCCCCTTAAAACTTAGAATAATCCTTTGCTTCCAATGAACAAAACTTTTCGTTCCTTTCATTCTCAAACATTCGCGTTTCATTGGCCACTCCTTATAAATCCTACAATTGTCGTTGAATTTTTGCTGTAACAAATTCTTGTTAAACTTCCTTCAAACCGCCTTCATAAAAAGAAACACCTTCACAAAATAACAGTCAACTTCTTGAATTAAATGGGTAAAATATTACCATTTATGTCTTTAAAGGCCATTTACGTCTTTAAAGGTCTATTTTCATCTTTGCTTTAAAGCCCTAGGTTAAAAGTTACCCGGATCGAACCCTGATGCGTTTACACTGGAAACTGTCGACTTTGTAGTGTAAACGGAATAAAGGGCGCATGCGTAGTTTGATATCGACGCATGCGTAACAAAGACAAACTGAAGGTAAGGATAAACAAAATGGCGGCAGTCGACGTGTATGAGAAAACTTTGCATTGTTTGCACTCGGCAACATTTCTGTCACTACGCATGCGTCCTGAAGAAACTAACCTAAGTTCGCCCCTGGTTTGCGTTTACACCACACTTTATCAAAACTAACCCAGGTTCGACCTAGGGCGAACCCACCTTTTGAGATGGGTTGACTAGCCTGAGGCGAACCTGGGTTAGTTTGCGTTTACACTACGAAAAATCTAACCTGGGTTAGTTTTAACCTGGGGCGAACCCAGGTTAGTTTGTGTACTTCTGCAAGGAATTTTCTATCAAGTCTAACTATGCAGAAAACATTTTGCATTTAGGCCTTTCCATATATTTCATATCAAAACATACATTACGTATTCATTTGCCCATTTGTTTTACTCATCTGTAAGTTCAATTGGGGTTGTTAGTTAATCACATTGGCTTTCAAATACCTTAAATTGTTAATAAGACTATTTATGGAAAAGATGACAAAAAAGCTATCATTCAAGTTCATCTGATTTATTGTTTCATTTACAAATTTGGGCTTATCTCTAAACTTACGAATGAATTTATGCCTCAAAATTGGAAGAAATTAGGAGAACAACACAGTTTTTGATCTAAAAACTAATATACTTAAATGATCTAAACTTCTTTTATCTACTATGCTGAAGTTATGTTTTTTAAATGTCTTTTCTACAATTTTGTTTGGCAATTGTCAGAACTCCGTCTATAGAAATTATCAACAAACCAAAACAGTGTCACAGCTATAAGACACAATGGTCACTTGATGGTGTAAAAAGATAATTGCAAAGTAATAAGAAAAGCTCATTCTAAAGGTTCATCAGAGTTTTTTTAATAGTTACAAGCAGGGGCGGATTCAGGGTGTCGCACGGGTCGCACGAACGCACGATAGACCGTCATACCAACTCTCACCAATCAGGCAGAAGCGGACTGGCCCACCGGGACACCGGGAAATTTCCCGGTGCGCCCCTGTCCCAAGTTGCATTTTTCAAAAAAAACCTTGAAAACTTTCATAAGGCAAACAATCTTTGCGAATTGAGTGAAATTAAGATTAATTGCAAAGTTTCCCCAATTCGTCGTTTTTGTTTAATGCATTGAAGGCGATCAGCAAATTCTCCATGGTTTTTCGAAATCTTTGAAAGAATATATTCGTGTTTTTGACAGCAGGGTCATAATTGTAGCAGTACCGAGAAGGCCTAGTCTCACTACAAACCTGGCTTCTAAGATTCCATGTCTGTCGAGGGATAAGAAGGCGTGGTTCTAGATGATTCGCAGACTTTTTTTCCAACTGAATAATTACTTTTGCTAACTGAATAATTTGCCAACTAAAAGGGGTGGTTGGTGCCTTGCTAATGGATCTCTCAAAAATTAAAAAAATTAAATGCCTACGGTTTTTGTAAAGATGCTCAACTATTGATTTATAATTACCAGTCCGGTACAAACAAAGGGTAAAATTAAATGGTTCATTCAGCACTTGGCGAGAAACCTTTGCAGGTGTACCACAAGGATCAGTCCTTGGGCCTCTTCTATTTAATTTATATATTAATGATTTATTCTTAATGGTAACTGATACTGCAGTATGTAACTTTGCTGATGATACTACGATTTTTGCAGCTGACTGTCAATTGGATAAAGTTTTAGAACGGCTAGAAACTGATGCTCTTGTTTTATCAAAGTGTTTTCCAGAAAACTTTGTGAAATTGAATGCAGGGAAATGTCATCTTCTTACTTTTGGAACAAACCAAGATGACATTAAGATCAAAATCGGCCAGGTCATTGTTGAAAAAAGCTCTGAAGAAAAACTGCTAGGGGGGATAACAGATAAAAATCTTAATTTCAAAAGTCCGTCTCAAATTTATGCAAAAGAGCCCGCCAAAAACTGCATGCCCTTGCTAGAGTATCGCCATTTATGGGATCTGATAAGCTGCGTCTCCTAATGAACAGCTTCATAATAGCTCAGTTTAGCAACTGCCCCCTAATTTGGATGTTCCATGCCAGATATCTGAATGCTAAAATGAATAAAATCCACGAAAAAGCACTCAGGATTGCTTAAAAAGACAGTCATGCTGACTACGAAGCATTGTTGACATTGGATAATGTAGTATCGATTCACCAACGCAATCTTTAGTACTTGATGATAGAAATATACAAAACCAAACATAACCTGAACCCTAGTTTCATGAGTGAGATTTTTGAAGCAAGAAATGTACATTATGATTTGCGAACTAAAAATGATCTTTGCATTCCAAAAGCTTCTTATGGTATAGAAACTGTGAGATATTTAGGTCAAAAACTGCGGCAAACACTACCTCACAGTATAAGAGAGTCCCAATCATTGGCAACATTTATATAAGAGAGCACACCCTGTAGAATGCGACTGTAGATTGTGTAAAATATTTATTGCTGGGTTAGGTTTTATTTAAAATATTATACCTTAAACCTATTTTACATTGTACCATATATTCATTTTACACCAATTCTTTATAGATAGTTGGCCTTAATTAGCTTCTTTATATTCTAGCTATCAGACGTTCATTTAGTACGCCAACTTTATACAAATTTTTTATTATTATTATTATATTATTATTATTGCTATTCAGTTGAATAATTACTTATGACTAACCATATTAGTTTTTGACTTATGACTAATGCGAATTTTTTTGAGTGCCTGATATCGAAAAACTGAGAGGGTTCACACTTTGGAAAAATTAATTTAGCATTGGATAAAATGATCGATGTGTTGGCAATTGTGCATGGGAACGTTCACATATTTTGTACTCAAAGATGGCTTGATAAACATAAACGTTTACGGTCATTATTATGGCCAATTTTTAAATTTTGTTAAAAATAATAATAATTTAGGGAGAAGGAGATTGTCTATTATTTATAACGTAATATGTGCATATTCCCTGTGTTGACTCCACATTAAAATGCTTTAGGTTTGGGTGTACGAATTACGAGAATGATTTCTAGAAAATCGATAAAAACCATCCGACAGCATTCGGCATGTGGATATTGATTCTGAGAGTAAGGTTGTATTTTAAAGGTAGAAAAAATTGATTCAATGAGTACATTTTCCAGCGAACTTGAATCATTAAAATTCGAAAATTTCCTCACCTTTTGCGGCAACCATGGTGCGGCCTCAGGAAGTACCATTTGTGTACTTATTTATCGCGACACGAGCAATAATCTGCAAGCTAGCAAAGACTTAACCTACTTAAGTAAAAATTGTTCCTATTCTGTTTAATGAATAAATGACGTCTTTTTTTATTGCTCAGAAACGCTTAGAACGTTGAGAATTTAGAGAAATCACGGAAAATAATCTACAAAAACTTTCCTAATATATGTCCTTTGACTTTTTAGGGACATTTTGTTATAAAAGCTAGTCTATTAATCTCGCTCTTAGTAGCCGGTGTTCCAGACCCCTAACTTTTTTCTAAAAATACTGTTTGGTTTACCAAAAAGGTAGACAGCCATACTATGATGTTTACTTCAAAAGCAAGTAATGGCTTGTAGAAGAGTGTTTACATAGAGGCCTAGAGGCAACAGCCCTAATCTAAAAATAGAATCAAAAGATAATATTGTTGCTGTGTTATACTTTTATCGTGTAGAATTGTGCTCAAACCTATACATTCACGCCCATTTTAAACTTTAGTTAACTACGTATGGATGAAATCCAAAATTGAGGACTGGGGTCAAGTACCCCAGTCTAAGAATAGCACTTGGGGGCACTTTTCAGCTTGTGTCTGTTCAGCATCATTATCAACGTGTCAAATTGCCCCAGTGTACCCATTCTCATGCTGGTACCACAATTTGCACAATTCATGTCAAACACTGTGCTTAGAGCCTAGACTATGAAGGTAAAACCCAATTTCGAGAACTGGGTTCCAGTACCCCATTCTAAAAGTAGCATCAAGGGGTAAGATTGTCAATTACATCTTTTCGTATTGCTTTTCAGTTCGTTGAAAGAATGGAGAAAGCTACATTTCATATTCATATCAAAAAGAGTAATTATTTAGAGAAGAATGCCTAAATAGAGACACGGGTACCAATTTCATATTCTAAAAATAGCATAAAGGGGCAATTTTTCATTTCCTTTTCTCTTAATATATTTCAATATATGATAATGCACCTAAATCTTCCCTTTCCCACTTTTTTCATAAATCAGTAATGACACATGGAAATTGGCCCAATTCGAGGACTGGGGCCAAGTACCCCAGTCTAAAAATAGCACTTGGGGCATTTTTCGGCTTGTGTCTGTTCGGCATCGTCATCAACGTGTGAAATTACCACCAGTGTATCCATTTTCATGCTGGTATCACTATTTGCACGATTCATGCTCTAACAGCCCAGATTATGTTTAATGAATATCCTGTCATAATCGTAATGTTTGTGCGTCCATGATTTCTCTCCAATTGCCTAGCACCCTGAACTTCTAGCGCCACCACTTTTTTGGCGCCCTTTTGATTGCTTTTCCCAGTGCAAGGTAGCCAGTCCACCACTGCAATCAGGGTTCAAGAGAAATCATCAAACCAAATATTGGCAGCACCCACATTTTTCAAAATTCGAGAAGAGGGCATGATCACTGCTTTTACGACATAACAGTTTTTTCCCGAAAATCCCTCAAATTTTGAAAATAGAGGGGTCACAGCACCCTGCCCCTGGGTCACAATGCCCCTGGCTAAACATAGTAATATAGTATGCCATTTTTAGAAGGGTCTGTAGATAGCGGGATGCAGAATCCGAGGGGCAAATCACTACTGAAAATGGTGTACGAGATTAAAAATCACGAGTGATTAATTTGTGATTAATTTGATTTTTTAGTGATTGAAGTGATTAATTTGTGATTAATTCGTGACTTTTTAAGAATTAATCACATATTCGAAAGTGCTTTCAAATAGGTTTTTGCGCAATCAGACCTGTTTGAAGAGGCGACATAGGGCAAGATACATAAATAAAACGAAAATACATAATGGCAAGCCAAGTCAGGTCAAATTAAACTACAGTATTTTGTGAATCAAATGACAACCTATCATGGCAGTTTGGCAGAGATTTTTGTTACATGGATCAGCAATCAACGGGGAATGAGTATAAAACAGGGACGTTGGGCCCCTAGAAAAGGGCCGGGAGAAGATGATCATAAGAGGACCTGCTCCTTTGTATGACATCTCCAATCATAAACCACAGGTCGCAAAAAATGGTACGTACCAGGAAACCATGCACCTACGAAAAGTAAAATGATGCTAGTTTTTATCACCTTTAAAGGTTAAATTGCTTCATTTGTTGGGGTGTATCCTCTTTTCTCTAACCATAGTTCCTTTAAGACTGCAAAAAATGTGGAACAAATCCAATGCTGCAGTGCACATAGTGCACATTTGATACAAACACAAACGTGACAGAGCACTTTTAAGACTGCGAGCAAGGCGAGCAGAAAATCTTTCCGGCCACGCCATTTAAATTAGCTTGAAATACATCTCAGAATTTCTTTTACAGTTGTTTACAATGTTTTACAACTTTCTAGGCATACTTTGTTGCGTTTCGTTAAAATTCAGTTCTTATACTGGAATTCCTGGCTTTAAGAGGCCCCCTAAACCTCGAGGCCTTGGGCAGTTTGCCCTTCCTTGTCCCCCTCTCGGCGGCCTTTTTTTATATTCCACGCATCTCTTTCACAGAGGTCTGTTTGTCCTGGGTTTTACAAACTCACTTGAAAGGGGCCCACCGGACAGGGGCGGATCTAAGCAACAATGATTTGTGGCTCACCCCATTTTACAACTGTCTATTTCCTTGACAATTCATCTAACGCTTACATTCTGAATTGTGCAAGGCGAGGAAGCACTACGTGTAAAATCTGATTCTCCACAGTTTCATTCAAACATCTAAAGAAACAAACAGGATTCAAATGTTTTAAACTAATTCCGTTCTCCTTGGAGCAAAATCTCCGACAAGCATTTCAGAATCCAATTTTTGTAAGGATTGAATCGCTTTAGCATCTTAGTTTCTATTTTATCGGGATTGTCAAAAGAAAGACTTTTCTATTTAAATTCTATAACGTGGGATAAATTGTTGAACATTCTGTAGAGTTATAAAGGAGGGTCCCTGTGCAAGCGAAGCGAGCAGAAAATTTTTGCGACGACGCCCTTCAGATTAGCTTGAAATACATTTCAGAATATTTCTTACAGTCGTTTGCAGTCTTTGAAAACGTTTTAATATTGTCTGAAATATAAAGTCCCCCTTTAAGGTACTAATTCTATTGCAGATTTGTACTTCTCTCAGACACCGACTTTCTGAGCGGCCGCTCCCCTTGCCTCCCCCCGCTACGCTACTGATAAGAAGATAAATACTGATATTAAGGAGATAAATAAAGTAAAATATTGGCGTTAATTTGTTACTGCTGACTACCAAAAAATGGTTTTTACCGAATGGAACCAAATTTACCAAAGGAGACAGAAATATTGGGGGGAGGGGTTCGCACCCCCTACACCCCTGCTAAGTCCGTCCCTGCTACCGGGTGTCCCGCCTAGCCCTAACGCCCCAGCTTGGAAGTACTTAAAAATCGGCAACAAAATTACATCTCATCTTGTAGTTGTTTCAGCGACCCCGGGATGAGAACGAGGCCTTCAGTTATGCTCGGTATTGTTTAGAACTGTTCGACCTGATAGTCATAAATATGCATGATTAATAGTCATAAATTAGCATGATTAATTATTTCACGTAAAGGGTAAGGGTAAGGGTAAGGGTAAGGGTAAGGGTAAGGGTAAGGGTAAGGGTTAGGGTTAGGGTCAGTTTAAGGGTTAGGTTTAGGGTTAGGTTTAGGGTTAGGGTTAGGGTAAACTAATTACGTCATCAGGTCGAGCAGTGTGGAAACTAGACAGCTCCGTTATGCTCATGTTCTCGAGTGTGTTGGCAGATTTTTGAACATGTACATAAAAGTGTGGAAAACCTTGAAAGGGACATTTAATTTTTTTCAATAACATAGGTGAATAAACGTGACCAAAGATTCAAATATTTGCGCTTAATGTGAGTGGTGATTTTTTGTGATTAATATGATATTAATGTGATTAATATGATTTTTTGTGATTAATGTGATTAATTTGTGATTAAAGTGTGATTATTTTTGAGAGCGTACGTGATTTTAAGCAGTGATTTGCCCATCGATGATATCAACCCGAAACGGTGAATGGTTGCTTTGTGCTTAAGTGTCTCAACTATGGAGTACATTTTCATTTGCCAGTTATAACCCAGCTAGAGCTTCAGTAAGATGGTTTTAGGCATACCTGTAAAGACGACGGTAGCAACTGATAGTAGGATACAAAGATGCCAAATGGTAGCAAGCCATTTCCTTGGATCCATAGCTGCATTAAGTTGTGGAGTCCGACTGTGTTTTGTGGCAGAGTGTTTTTGGTGACAATAACGAGTTGCTTTCGCTTCCTTTGTAGACCCAGACCGCAGTCAACGATTAGACAATGAGACAATATTGCCCCTGACTGCTGCCTAATCACTACAAGGCCACAATTTATGACTCTGAACATTCATGTACGTCACCAAATATACTTCCGGCTTGATTCTCGAAAGCCAGGGAAGACAAAGAAAGAACAACCGGAAGACTTTCATTTGTGAAGTTAGGTCATTTTCGAGTATCAATGGAAAATATGATGTCATTCACCATTCCAATATCAGTCACGTGGTCCCTAAGGCCTGGTTCTCACTTGGTCGTTTGGGTCGTTTGGGTCGTTGGAAATTGTTCAGTCAAACATTTTTCCCTTTTAAAAGGTTTTCCAGCAAATCCAAACACGCAGTTGAGACAAAATATCTTGAGATTCAGAAGTGTACACTTCCTGTGCACATCTTCCGCATGAATAAAGAAAATTGGGATTGTTCTCCTTCACAACTTTCAACTTCGTCCACTTTCTTCCCTTGCCAGCAGATGTGCGGCACAGTAATCTAACATATATAAATATGTGAAAACTTGAATTTTGATTGGTGAGATTTGATAAAATATTTGCATAACAAAGAGCCCTGCATATTTGTGCGGCCTGGGCGACATGCCTAAAAAATCAAACTGTTTACGGTCTAGGATGGTCTTTGAATTTCTTCTATCTTGAATTAAATCGTAGCATTGTGTGTGATATCGACCAAGTTCGGTCCTGTGTTTTTTGTGTAAAGAGAGGTACGTAAATGTATTATCTGTAAGGAGGGAAATAAAAGATGGTTTCAGATGGCCTACGTCTTTCCGCATTCTTTTTCTCAAATACTCTCGCCTTTAAAACGTCAATAAAATAGGTTGGTAATTATTCATTTCCTGTTCCTTGTACACAATCCAGTCAAACATTTGAATTTCAAATTTACGAAAACTGGCTTGAAAGTTTCATCGTTCTACCAATATGCCAGAAATAAAAAAATTGGCAAGAATTTCGCTTTTTTGATAAATTCAAAATTTTAAACTTGCTGATTAGAGCACTCTTCGGACAGTCGCTATATTCTTTTGTAATACTCGCAGCGAATTCGCAGAAAATTTCGCCAGTGTAAATTGAACTTCGAATTCGAGAGAAAAATTCCCAGCTAAAAAATTCGTGGCGAAAAATTCGCTTTGCGCGAAAAATTCGTCTCCTGTAAAATCAAAGTGTATCAGTCTTGCTTAACGGGACAAATCGCAGTTAAAAAGTTGACGCTTATAAGACATGAAAATAATATTCTAGACCAAAAATCAAGATGACTTTCTTGAAAAAAGGTGAAATTATTTCTTTTATCTAAAGTGGTTGCAATAATCGACATTGTGAGCTTTAGGGTTTTGCCCTTGAAATTAAACCTAGTTGCTCTGGTTCCGGGGAGAGGGGGGCTGGGTCCCTATCATGGCTCTACCTTTGACCATGAGGGAGGCCCCCTAGACCGCCTGCTGGGTACTGTTTGTGTACGACCGTCAACTTTTATTCTGTATCCGCCCCAAAAGACCCGCAAGACTCAAACGACAGTTGTCGCAGAGACAGAATAAATTCTATCTCCGCGACCCAAAATACCCACGCATGAATGATTTTTGCAAGTGGAAACCGACAAACGACTCAAACGACTCAAGCGACCCACGCTTTAATAACTTTTTCTTCAAGAGTAGGGGTTTATCTTGTAACCGCGTGTTTGACTAGAACAAGAACAAGATAGCTGAATATTTCATAGCAAGCTTTATGGAAAAGTTCTAAAATACGAGTGCTATTATAACAATTACTGGAAAGAGTTTAAAAATAATTACAAAAATATCAAATCATGGCAAGCTTTTGCACTGAAATTTAGTGATCTAACATCGTCGTTTGTACAAAGTCACCAGAGGTAGAAATAGTTGACTTTGCAACATCAGTTGTTGTTTATCAAATGCTACCAACATCCCTTCCACGCATACTGCCAAAATTAAATGAGCGAAGCAATGAACAGCATCAACAACAAACGCCTCAAAAGACTCAGACGACCAAGTGGAAACCAATGTGTTCTTTGGGTCGCTTGTGTCTTTCAGGAACGACTCTGACGACTCAAACGACCCAAACGACCAAGTGGGAATCAGGCTGAGCTGGAGTAAAGATTGAATACTTAATGGCTGGAAAAAGAAAGCCAGGAATTGTAAAGGAAAAGTGTTTTGGAATTTTTGTCTATTGAGTGTCTCATTTCTTCGTTTCTATTATATTTCTTCGTTTATATTTCAATCTTTCCCATAGCTACACCCAACCCCGCTCACTCTAATTACCCTTCCCACTTCTTCCAGCCCTTCGTTCTAAGAGCCACGCCGTAACATCCCTACCCACTCAATTAAGTTGCCTCCATACACTCTACCAGGCCTGTCGAAACCGGGGATCTGGGGGCTGGAGCCCCCCCAATAATTTTCAAACTGTAGTATAGTATGTTTCCTTTATAACAGTGTACTGAAGGAGAAGGAATACCGAATTTAATGGGCAGCCCTCCCAGTATGAATTTTGTTCCGAGAGCACTGCACTCTACAGGACTGCAAATCTTTGAAGTATCACGACAGGTTCCGAGCTAACTGTTTGGCAACACTTCAGAATGACACCAAGAATAAACACAGATATAGTTTTTTCATACGTATATCATTGAACGACCTGTACCAGCCACTGAGCCTTTCACAAGAGCGAAGTGTACGTGCTCACAATACTAACTCTAAGTCCAACTAACTGCAACAGTTTAAGGCAATATGTAAATATCTACATATATATATTGATAGTTCCTTGTACGAATAATAGAGAGGTCTAATTATAATCTGTCTACTACTTCTACTACGGCGGAAAACATGTTAAGATATGAATAGAGAGAGGCATGAGGTGTGTTTAATAGAATTTATAATTGCGTTGATATACGTTCTGTTCTGACATTGGCAGTGGTCCTACAAAATCCATTGCGACTATCTGCAGTGGCCTTTCTGTAACAATCGATTTCATCGGCGTTTTATGAGCTGGTTTATACGACGCTTCGAATCTGGTGCATTCCTCGATGTCAGTCTTCATGGTAGGCCAAAAATAGGATTGCTGGATATGCTGGATATATTTTATGTCCTGTAAAACCCTGGATGTGCTGAAATAGGTATATCATGGGAGTTCACGAGCAACTTACCAACCATTGATTTTGGTACCACAAATTGTTCCTGTGTTCTCCCTTGTTTTGACTTGAATCTTCGATAAACACACCCATCGTCTCCCAGAAAGAACGATTCTTTATCCCTTTCCAGCTTAGCAGCAAGTTTCTTATCCTCCGGTGCTTTCCCTTGTTTCAAGAGTTTCATCAGTGCCCCAGCGTACGTATCATTTTCTTGTAGCGTTTTGAAGTCTGTTACCAGCATTACGTCATCTTCTTCCGTCAGGGGGCAGGGGGACACAGGGCTTTCCACTGCTTCGGCGTCCCGGTTGTCTTCTCCCACTAAAGGGTACCTCGACAATGTGTCCCCATTTGAGTGAAGTCTGCCTGGCCTGTGTTTCACTTCAAAATCGTAACTTTGAATCTCGCTAATCCATCGTGCAAATAGGTTATTCGGAGCAGTCATTGTCTTTAACCATTTCAAGGGCCTGTGATTGGTAATAACCAAAAATGTCGGTCATAAAGGTAAGGGTGAAAATGTTTTAGCGACCATACGATACCCAATGCTTCCTTCTGCAAAACTTCATATTTCCTTTCAGAGGACTTCAGCAACCTACTGGCGTATGCAATTACCACTTCACCATTAGGCGTGTCTTGGGCGAGAACTGCTCCAATGCCATATTCGCATGCATCTGTATTCGTGAGGTCAGCTAGTGGCTTTGAACGGCTGGCAAACTCTGGAATGAACCGTCTGTAATAGGATGTAAGTCCTAGAAAACTTCGAACATCAGTAGAATTCTGAGGTAATGGGAAACAACTTGCTGATTTCACCTTTGCTATATCCATAGAAAGTTTGCCGTTCGAGACAGGCCTTGTTTGGATTTACTACGAATTTTCCTGATTTATAAAAATTACCTGAAATTCTTTAGCGGGTGACACCATCCTCCGCAATAAAGTGTGCCGTTTAAAAAAAATTAACATGATAATATCAGACTTTTGCATTCATGTGAGACCTCAAGAGCCTTCTTGATAACTGAAATCTCAATAAACATTTGCAAAATTTTACTACTTTAAGTTCCTTATTTTTAAGATTTTGCTACTTTAACAAGAGGATTAGAGTAACAGGTAGACATGGAAAATTGATTTGATCCTAGAAAAATATGGAGAAGTAAAGAAGTTAATTTTGGGGAGCCATGCACACGAAAACAACTGAAACATTCATTTTTTTGATGCCTCTTCTACATTTTTGGCCCTACATTTTTTGGCACTACTGCTTTAAATTTACATATCGAAACAAGCCCAAGATATAACCATACTGTCTGAGGCGGCACCATGGTATAGAAAGCTTTAGAATTTGGATGCTTCTATTTTGTTCGAAAACGCACTTTCTGAAGCAATTTGTAAAAATGCAAGCTTTCTTTTAAATTAATATCCACAGGCTAAAAGCTTTTTGATGGTTTTGATCGATTTACTTGTGTCATTGTTAAATTTTTCAGCTTATGTAACATAATTTTTTACAGATTGGGTAATAAACTCTCAGCTTTTTCTTCCTAGCATTTCTGTAAATCAAAACGCCTTGCACCCTCCCAATAATTTCACGAAATGGAGCCTAATCGGGACATTTACCGCCAAGTCCAACATTATCGGCTGGTTCCTCAATTACACTCCCACACCCTACCTCGGTACGCCCATGGTAGCTACTTTGTGCAAAAATCATTTCGATTTAGCGTGCGATCTTGAGATGGTGTTTGACGATCGTTGTTCAGTGCATCAGAGTTAGTAAGAAAAAAGAAGTGGTATGTTGAAAGCCTCGCTTGCTAGCTATTTGGCAAGGGTGCCTTTGGCCCCTTGCCCCTATAAAGTGAAAGTTCATTTTTCCACCCCTGATATTTGATTGGCAGGGGGGCGATTGCCGCCCTTGCTCCCCTGCCAGCATGCCACTGTGCCTGAGCCATCTGTTTTATATGTATATGCAGAATTTTTCTATCTAATCAAGATATTCAAAATCAAGTAGAATAATATTTATCAAAATGTGTTTCATATATGAAAGTATGAATGAATCCCTTTAAAACTGGGTTTTGAAGCAAAAAATGGGTCTTCCATCTTTACAATGACATATCCATTTATCAATAAAATGAGAAGAGTTTCTTATATTACTATCAAGTCTGTAAGTTAATACTTGGCCCATTCTACAATTTGCTAATGGAATTAGAAGTCTCTGAGAAGCGAGCAACTGTCCGTTATTGCAGTCCTCTTCTCCTATTCAAGCTACACTATAGCAATTATCTTTGGTTCATTTGATTCCATAAATCATTGATATTATGAACAATATCACATTGGGTACAAAATTTCATCGAACATACAAAATAGAATCAAGGCTTTAGTCGCAATTGCAATGATACCACGAATTCCGAACAGGCAACTCGAAACATTTGTAACAAGGCTGGGAAGCTAAGAAAAATTGAAGAATGACAATGCAATGAATGTTATCTTTTCTTGCAATGGAAATAATCAGGTTTTCACTCGGTTTGAAAATTAAAAAGTTCATCAGAGCACTACTATAACGTCATGCTTTTCTACAAGGGGTAAAATATACATCTTTTCTCTCTCTTTCTCTTGGTGCCATGCCCATCATAAGGGTAGGTAGTGATGGCCTTCAATTTGATGCGATCTCTTGCATCATGCAACATTTCATTTGTTTTCATTGCAAAACCCTTCTGCCATGGATGGTATCATCATTTGCCTCTGTCTTCCAATCGATTTCTTGCATTTAATCTTTCCTTTCATAATAATGTGTTCCAAGCTCTCTTTCTGTTTAACATGTGTTTGCCTTTCTCTAAATGCTGCCATTATATTTTTCTTTGACTTTGCTATCTGGAGTACTTCATCATTACTGACATCTGGAGTACTTCATCATTACTGAAAAGTCGTTTCCAAAGGTATTTTAGACATTCCTCTATTTTCATTAGCTTCCTTTCGCTTTCTCATTTTAGAAAATATTGTCCAACATTTGGAACCGTATGTGAAGACGATATCTTCTACGATGAGGAATCGACTAAAGGCTATTGAAATATGCTTTTTTAGAAATTTGGTTGTTAGACACTCTATTTGTGATAAAAACAAAAATATACAACAATTGTTACATTCCTGCTAACATAATATTAAATAAGCACTGCACGGATTGGAAAAGAGTCCAAGGCTAGAAGAAGCAACTTGACTTCTCTAATCCTTTTCAATTTTTTGGCAACTCGAGAAAATCGAGAAAATTCATTTCTTACATTTTCTCTTCATGAAGCTGAACCAGACGATGTTTTCAAACTCCTGCTTTCAATAAATGATAAGAAATCGACCGGTGAAGACAAAATACCCCCTAAACTTGTCCGTCTAGATGCAAAGGAGCTATCCATTCCGCTAACAAAAACTATAAATACCAGTATAAAAAATAGTAGATTTCCAGACCATGGAAAGCGGGCTGCAGTCACACCTCTTGACAAAGGCGAGCCTGTTCGAACAGTAGTTTCCGTCCAGTTAGTGTGCTTAACACTTCTTCCAAGATAAACGAAAAAATAATAAAAGATCAAATTAGTCCTCATCTCGATAAAACCCTGTCCGCTTTCGTTGCTGCCTACAGGAAGGCATGCAGTACACAGTAAAATGCTTGAAGACTGGATTCCGCATGACCTTCTTATTGCAAAACTTCACGCTTATGGTTTTGATGAAAGTTCTCTAGTCCTTATTTACTCCTATTTAAAAAGGCGCTTACAAGCAGCTCGAATAAATGATACTTACAGTGATTTTCAATCTGTTTTTATCAGGGGTACCGCAAGGATCAGTCCTTGGACCTATTCTTTTCAATTTCTACATTAATGACCTGTTTTATTTCATTAATAAGGCTTGTCTTGTGAATTACGCATATGACAACACTTTAACATATTTTTCAAAAGACCTGCCTCAATTAATTAACGTCTTGGAAAAAGAAGCAAGCATCGCCCTTGCCTGGCTCAATCAGAATGAAATGATTGCTAACCCAGAAAAATTTCATGCTCTTCTCGTCAGAAAGAATGAAAAAAGTACCATTGGACATAGCATTTCTATTCAAGGGAAAACTATAAATTCTGAAGCTTCAGTAAAGTTGCTTGGCGTAACTATAGACCACAAACTGAATTTTGACATTTAATATCCGAACTTTGTAAAAAAGCAGCAACCCAGCCAAATGTGCTCAAAAGACTTAAATCTTTCATTGGCTTTGATGAGAAAAAGGTTATGGTCCAAAGCTTTGTTTTCTCTAACTTTAACTACTGCCCGTTAGTGTGGTTTTTCTTCTAGGCTAGATCTATGGAGAAGATCGAAAAAATACAGGAACGAGCCCTCCGATTCCTTTACGGTGACCATGATTCACCTTATAGAGATATGCTTTGCAAATCACAAAAATGCACAATGCATGTAAATCGGCAAAGGAACCTCTGTATTGAAATTTTCAAAACTGTTAAATCCTGAATTCATGCAAAATATTTTCGAACAAAGAACCTCTGCTCGATCCTCACGTCGTCCACAAGACTTGCAGCACTACAGGCCCAACCAAACAATTTTCGGTACAAACAGACTCAGGTCCCTCGGACCACAAATTTGGATTGGCTTACCACAGGAAATAAAATCTGCAGAAAATCTGATCCAATTCAAAAGATTAATTAAAAACTGGGACGGGGCAGCCTGTACATGCTGCTTATAAGGCTGTTTTTTTACATATTCGTTTGTAGAACTGCTTCGCAAAATTTAGGCATAAACTGGTAATTTACAATTTACAATATAATTTGCATATTCGCTTTTTGTTATTAATTGGCATAAGTAACTTTACATCTGTTTCAAAAACTATCTATAATTAAAAATAACCTAAGAATTTTAAACATGTTTTGGAAACACAAAGCTTCAAGGAGAGAGCATGAAGTTTAGATGAGGACCCCATTTTTTGACCACGCCCATTTTGAACCCATTAAAACGAGAAAGGTTTAATAGTATGATCTTTCTGGCAGGAGAAAGGATGAACACTTTTCTGGACTCTGCTCTATTATTCATTAAAATTACTATCTTTGCACACTGCATTGGAACATTAGTGTTGTCGCACTATCTCAAACAAGGGAAACATATCGTTGCTTCCCATTAATTACGTTATATAAAGGAGTTACAACAAAGCTTGACAATTAGTCGAGAGTGAGAACTTAAGCCCACCACCCCGCCCCCCCCCCTTCCACCCCATTGAATGGTCCGGTGTCAATAATGCAAAGCAGCAATAAACATAGATGTTATACTACTATTACCATTGAAGCCGTGATGGTCTTTGACGCAGGCTAATACATGCGTATTATCGATGGCTCAGGAGAAGCAAATCAACTTGAGATTATCAAGATTTCAGCTATCCCGACCTAAACTTTTATGAATCTAAGAACCAAAATATTTGTCTTCCTTTAGAAGACCATTATTGTTGATATCTACTCCAGATCCGAACCTTTATCTACTTACAATGACTCCAGATAAATAATTTTTTCGTAACTCAGTTATCAGGGCCTAATCGTCAATAATGCTAGGATGTAAAAAGTCAAACATCCAGTCGACCAGCATTTAAAAGATCATTTGAGTTCCTCCAATCTATCAGTCTGGCAAGCCAATGAATAGCATTGCAGACTGGGGTTTTCAATGCAGAAAAACTGATGGCTAATGTTTGTTTGCACCCGAAATTAAGAATGGCTACAGGTATGAGCCCTGCGGCACTCCCATTTCAACTACTGAAAATGCAGCAATGCTTTCGAATACGATGAAAGGAATGAAACCAACAATGTTTAACGTAATTTATGCCACATTATATTCTTAGAAGATCTTGTGATTTTCCTTCAAGTCAGTAACTGATAATTGGTCCTAAAATACCTTCCTGCTGTTAAAACCTGAAAATTCTATGCCCCTCACTTACCATCCGAGCATCCGAAGATAGTTTTAGGACACAGGGAAGCTGTGCTTATCGAGCAGTGTACTAGCTCACTCTGGGTGAAAGTTTGGTCATGTCGGATGCTCAAACCATCGATCTTTGGATCTGCAGAAAGCGCTTCTAGCCACCGAGCTATCTTCACACCTTCACTAAGGCCTGAGGTTGCTGGAAATAGTGGGGGGGGGGGGGGCATTTTTCCCTCTCAAGCTCGTTATTTATTGTTGTCCGCCATTTTTTCAAGTCCGTCATTTCCCGAAAGGCTTAAAGGCTTACTAATTAAGAAATTAGCAGCTAACTTACGTTGTCTATACTACTTAATACCCAAAATGCCAGCATATCAATATCAGCTGCATACAGGTAATTTAAGTTTCAAAATATCGAATAAAAAAAAGATTTGAAAAATTTGTAAGTGTATTGCTTTACAAGATGAACCTGGCAAGCTCAAATTTTATGACTCAGAGCAATTTCATTGTTTGCTGCAAATAAGATTCAATTATTAAAATTTGAGACCAAAAGATTTGAATCTACTTGCTTTCGTTTTCGATGCTTTCCAGTGATTTGAATAAATTTTTTCAAATTCAATGGAAGTAGGGTCTGCTCCATTTTGATTAGTGAATCACATTCCAGATAAAGTATTTGGGGGCATTGTCAAGATGGATGTGGATTTAAATCCTTTTGCATTTTAACGGTTTATACCGAGTTTCACATTAATGATTCGATTATCGACGAAGTTGTAGAGATAAAGCTCTCTGCGAGCCTGTCTAATACTGTCTAATTAATTGTGTTTTGTTTCATTTCTATAAGCAAAAACGTAAAATTGGACTTTTTAAAGTGGAGCTTTTTACGCGGGTAGGCTTTGCTATACTGGCATAAATTGTTTTAGACTCTAAGTTATTTGCATAGATATATTGTCTAAATAGGTTTTTCATGAACAAAAGTAATTCAAGACAGTGGCATCCAATCTCCTACCTTATATTGATGCATGATAATCAGGTATGGCGAGGTGCCTTTCAGCTTTTTGAGTTGTCCTTGTTATTGAATGTCAAATCACAGAACATATAAGTTGATAATGATAGACCTGTGTCTTGTCTGATGAAAATAACCAACAGTAATACCTAGGTGGGTGTCTAGCAGCCAGTGACGTAGCGTGACCTTTCTCGCTGGGGGAGGAGGGGAAGATGCAAAACCATATTTTACCGACAGAAATTCTTTCACTACAATTGGCATACAATTATTTTGTTAAAAACGTCAATCTACAGACGAGTTCTCTGAAGGTTGGGAAGGTTCAGACGTCTTCACCACACCTCCACTCCCTCCCTCCCCATGCTACGCCCCTCCTATCAGCTAACTTATATTCATAGACAAAATTCCTGCCCTTAATTCCTGTCTTTCGATGGAGACTTAAGTCACTATGTGAAAAAATTACTGGGCACTGCGAAACGAGTGGCATCTGTTTTGTAATCCATGTGGCACGTGTTCCAAAGAGTTTCTAGAAAGGCCGTTACACGAGGGGCAGTCCCGAAGCAGATTTGGTGGTTATGTTTGTTACATAAGTACCTTTTTCGGTACAAAAACGTCCACCTCAAATACCATAGATGTTTAAATAACTGAATCAAATTCCTCCATCTCATTGCGCCGCGATTCACATTTCTGTGGTTTTCAGTCAATTTCTACCTAGTCATTTCTTTTGTGGTTAAAGGAAAGCTTCGGGCAAGAATGTGAAATGTAAAAGATAGTTGCCATTGTTGCCAAAAAGGTTCTGCAGCGAGGCATCTCTCGTTGCAAGCACCATTCCAAACCTTCATGTTTCAGCAGTGCCGTCGGAACGAAATTCATATTGGGGGCTGCCCATTGTATTCCTTCTCATTCAGTACACAGTTATAAAGGAAACATACTACAGTTTGACAATTATTGGAGGGGCTCCAGCCCCCAGACCCCCGGTTCCGACGGACCTGTTCAGAAAGTTCAAGAAGATTGACTCAACATTATTTCAGGAAATCATTTTTAATCCGGTTTAGAATGAGTGAGAAGTTGCCTCTCTAAGATTGTTTGTGGCAAGCGTTAAGAAAAAGGCAACAAAAAGGCTTGTGTCATTGTATCCCTGTCGATTGTCCACGGGGAAGTGTATAGTCTGTGCTGGCCTGGCGTACCACTTTGTGGCCACACTTTTTACAGACAATTTTTCTTAAAATCTCCATTGCCCAGCTAGATCTACATACAGTATCTGGACGAAAGAGCTAAGGGGATCGAGCCCCTTCCATAAATGTTTAAAGATGCATCAATTTTCAATAGGTAGGTTTGAGAACCTCTATGTTCTATATTGGTGAAAATCAAATCCTCTCCCCCAACATTTCGAAACCTACCCTGGCCCTAGTCTGGACGCTTTATTGAAATTTTAACAGAGAAAGCTTTGCGAGAACAAGTGTGTTGACATTATCAAAGGGCATAATCGATATTAAAACTATGGGACTAGGCGTAATTTACTTGTGGGTATAAAAAGAGTATATCATTTTATATCTAGCACTTATCAACTACTTATAACCAAGCAATAATTTATTACAGCAAATTTGACTCAATCTGTGACTTTAGTTTGTTAAAATGTAAGCTGATTTGCTAACCATTGATCTTTGCTAGTTGTTCTGCTAATCAGTGCTCGTTAATGTTTACTTCTCAGTTTGAAATTCTTTAGAAACTAAAAAAAATCATTGCTTTAGATATTTTGATGGAAAGCAAGTATTTTCCCTTGAAGTGAGTGCGTCCCAAGCGAGGTCCCTGAGCACTGCACTTTGTTTTCAGTTGCTCATAAAAATCCTAGATTTTATCGATTTAGATAGGTCAAAATGCCAAACTTCTCGGATAGTTAGAAACAAATCAAGTCAAATCTGAATTGCTGCAGGGAAGTAATTAAAAGGTGATTTTGGAACACCATGAGACTTTTACTCGTTGTACAAAATTTCTCACAACAAAACCTTTCTCGATCAATTTACCGCAGGAAAAGCGGAAAGCTAAACAATTTCTTACAGAATTGTTTCAAAACATTACAAACAATCTCTTTGCTTCTATGAAACAAAGAAATTGACTTCCTAATGGGTTCGAACAGTGAGTGGTTTGATATCATTATTGAATTCTTCGCTGAATTACTTTCAATGGGCAATTGCCAACAACTTACGTACGTAAATTTTATCACAAGTAACTCTACAACTAAACACATGTAAATAAATGGAAATCTGCTTAGCTTAACGAACTTAGAGAATAGCAACGCTTTTTGTGGCATGCGACTGCATACGAAACAATGGCAGTGCATTCGGCATCTTCAGTACTGTAATCTTGCGATTTTTATCAAAATTCTTGTACGGATCATTCAAATGTCATGATGAGAAACTCACATTGAAAAATCTGGTAACTATACAAAAGTCACGAGATTCAACACGACTTGGACTGATGGCATAAAATAGGAATAGAGATGGACAAGAAGTCATCACACTTTCCCGTAAACGCGTGAAACAAAGCTGGGGTAAAACTGGAGCTTGCGAGGCTTGAAGAGCAAATTTATTAGGAAACAGTGACGCTAACAAAATATCTGCTACAGCCATTACGGAGGTTTTTAAGTTTTTAGTTAGTTTCAATTCTAAGTGAGTATGTAGCATCAAGGCGAGTCCGTCTTTCCAAAAATGGATGAAACCGAGGTTGAAATTTTCAACTTGACAGAAGAAATACGCAGAGTTATACGAGAAGTAAAAAGAGCAAACCGTGAGTGTGATTCGTCCTATCTAGAGAACCAGGACGCTGCATCATGTGTACAAATCCTAGCACAAGCAGTGGGAAAATTGCTTTGTAACTACGAAAATGCTAAGGAAGAAATAGACCGATTAGAACTGCGAAATGTAGACCTTTTGAGCAGAGAAATCGAATTAAACAGTAATTGTGTACGATACCAGATGCAATTAGTTATACAGGAGAATTTTGTTAAGGAACAAGGGGCAAAACTACGGTTGATGGACGAGGAGTTGGAAAATGTCCGCTTTATTTTAGAGCAAAGAATTGAGGAAGAAAACAGGATGAATATGCTAAGAGACATTCACGAAATGGAGTTTACTGTGAAAGCAGCCGAAAATGAAGACAATTTGCAAGAAGCGTTGTCTGAAAAAGAGGCAACAATGGCGGGACTCGAACTGTGTGTACATCAATTGACGGAGGAGATTTTCAAAGTCAATGACGTCATTGATAAGCAGCATATTGAGCTAGAAAAGAAAGATATTTTGCTTAAAGAAGCTTCAGAGAGAATCCAAATGGTAGAGAGTGAGAACGAGAATTTTCTTTCAAGACTTATATCACTTAGAGAAGAACCAGGTTTAGCAAAAAATAATTTAGAGGACAGGGGTGCAAGGAGCACTGTGGCAACCGGAGAGGACGCATTAAGACAAAGCGTTGAGAATGAACCTCAGTTGGATTTACAATTGAGCGATCGTAGTCGATGTTGTGAAAAAGAAAGAGAAAATGGTAATATTTTGATCGTTGATGACGAATATTTACGCAAAGATATTCAAAAGCATCAAGCAGTTCATAAGATAGACGGTGATGTGGAAAGTCAATGGGAAACCACAAATGCAAAGTCTTTATTTCAGAAAAACAAAAGGCCAGTTAAGAAACACAGGCTTAGGTGCTTTCAAGGTGACCGCAGTGTCTCGACTGGAATTTCGAAAGAACACAAAGAGATTACATTTGATAGAACTAACAATTCAGTGGCAGGAGCTCCTATAAATTGCGTGAGAGGTTCGCATGAAAATCGAGAGAAAAGAATGGATACGTTTAGATTTGACGTTAATGCAAATGCTGTGCCGAATGCAAACGAACCCAGTGCTTCGCTTGTCAAGAATTCGGCAGTTAACACCGAAGACCTTCATGCAACATTTGATTCTCAGATAGCTGAAGGGAATTTCGAAAATGTTGAAATCAATGAAAGAACAAAAGGAAACGCGAAGGAATCCCCAGAAGATTTGCAAAAACAGGATTTGGATCGAATTACTAACGGTTACCAGATTGAAACGGGACAGGGACAAGATTCAAAAAAACTTTCGTTAAAAAGCGATAAATCGCAGGCAACGGTCATGGAAGAGAAAAATACAAGCAACATCGGGGAGTTCGCAAGAATCAACGAAACAATTCAAGTTGCATATACAATAAACGAACAAGAATCAGATACTGAGGATTCCGAATTGAATGACACTGTTGAATTATCTTTGACTCTTGGAGAAAACAATTTTAGTGAGGTCGAAATGAGGTTAATGCAGTCGGATGATAGCAGTGACAGTTCATGTAATGAAAAGGAGGACGAGCACGAAAATTTGAATGAAAATCAAAGGGAATTGGAAACAGTTGAGACATCTAAAACAACTGTACCAGCACTTGAAATGCAAGCAATCGATATCAACCTAATCGAAGCTACTGCTGCGTTAGAAGTAGAAGTAGCACCTGCAGAAGTTCCAGTTTTAGAGCCACCAACAATGGAAGCACCAGAGACACCTGAAATCTTAAAGCCAGCTGTGGAAGTGCCTGAAGCAGACAGCGACAAAATGGAAGCTACTGCTGCGTTAGATATAGAGGTACCATCTGCAGAAGTGCCAGTTCTAGAGACAGCAACGGTGGAAGCACCAGAGACACTTGAAAACACAGCACCAGCTTTGGAAGTGCCAGAGGCAGAATGCAACAGCATTGAAGTTCCTGCTGCGTTGGAAGAAGAAGTACCATCTACAGAGGTATCGGTTTTAGAGACACAAGCAATGGAGGCACCAGAGACACCAGAAATCCTAACATCAGCTGTGGAAATGGCAGAGGCAGAAAGCAATAAAACCGAAGTTACAGCTGCTTTAGAAATAGAAGTACCATCTACAGAAGTCCCAGTTTTAGAGACACAAACGTTTGAAGGACTGGATACAACTGAAGTCACAGGACCAGCTGTAGAAGTGACAGGAACAGACAGCAATAAAATTGAAGTTACATCAGCAATAAAAGTAGAGGTAACTTCTGCAGAAATGCCAGTTTTAGAGACACCGACAATGAAAGCACAAGAGACACCTGAAATTGCAATACCAGCTGTAGAAGAGCCAGTTTTAGAGACACCAACAGTGGAAGCACCAGAGACACCTGAAATTGCAACACCTGCTGTAGAAGTGCCAGTTTTAGAGACACCAACAGTGGAAGCACCAGAGACACCTGAAATTGCAATACCAGGTGTAGAAGAGTCAGTTTTAGAGACACCAACAGTGGAAGCACCAGAGACACCTGAAATTGCAACACCAGCTGTAGAAGTGCCAGTTTTAGAGAAACCAACAATGGAAGCACCAGAGACACCTGAAATTGCAATACCAGCTGTAGAAGAGCCAGTTTTAGAGACACCAACAGTGAAATCACCAGAGACACCTAAAATTGCAACACCTGCTGTCGAAATGTCAGTTCTAGAGACACCAACAGTAAAAGAACCAGAGACACCTAAAATTGCAACACCTGCTGTAGAAGTGCCAGTTTTAGAGACACCATCAGTGGAAGCACCAGAGACACCTGAAATTGCAACACCTGCTGTAGAAGTGCCAGTTTTAGAGACACCAACAGTGGAAGCACCAGAGACACCTGAAATTGCAATACCAGCTGTAGAAGAGCCAGTTTTAAAGACACCAACAGTGGAAGCACCAGAGACACCTGAAATTGCAACACCAGCTGTAGAAGAGCCAGTTTTAGAGACATCAACAATGAAAGCACCGGAGACACCTAAAATTGCAATACCAGCTGTAGAAGAGCCAGTATTAAAGATACCAACAGTGGTAGCACTAGAGACACCTGAAATTGCAATACCAGCTGTTGAAGTGCCAGTTTTAGAGACAACAACAGTGGAAGCACCAGAGACACCTGAAATTGCAACACCTGCTGTAGAAGTGCCAGTTTTAGAGACACCAACAGTGGAAGCACCAGAGACACCTGAAATTGCAATACCAGGTGTAGAAGAGTCAGTTTTAGAGACACCAACAGTGGAAGCACCAGAGACACCTGAAATTGCAATACCAGCTGTAGAAGAGCCAGTTTAGAGATACCAACAGTGGAAGCACCAGAGACACCTGAAATTGCAATACCAGCTGTAGAAGAGCCAGTTTTAAGGACACCAACAGTGGAAGCACCAGAGACACCTGAAATTGCAATACCAGGTGTAGAAGAGTCAGTTTTAGAGACACCAACAGAGGAAGCACCAGAGACACTTGAAATTGCAATACCAGCTGTAGAAGAGCCAGTATTAAAGATACCAACAGTGGTAGCACTAGAGACACCTGAAATTGCAATACCAGCTGTAGAAGTGCCAGTTTTAGAGACACCAACAGTGGAAGCACCAGAGACACCTGAAATTGCAACACCTGCTGTAGAAGTGCCAGTTTTAGAGACACCAACAGTGGAAGCACCAGAGACACCTGAAATTGCAATACCAGGTGTAGAAGAGTCAGTTTTAGAGACACCAACAGTGGAAGCACCAGAGACACCTGAAATTGCAACACCAGCTGTAGAAGTGCCAGTTTTAGAGAAACCAACAATGGAAGCACCAGAGACACCTGAAATTGCAATACCAGCTGTAGAAGAGCCAGTTTTAGAGACACCAACAGTGAAATCACCAGAGACACCTAAAATTGCAACACCTGCTGTCGAAATGCCAGTTCTAGAGACACCAACAGTGGAAGCACCAGAGACACTTGAAATTGCAACACCAGCTGTAGAAGAGCCAGTTTTAGAGACATCAACAATGAAAGCACCGGAGACACCTAAAATTGCAATACCAGCTGTAGAAGAGCCAGTTCTAGAGACATCAACAGTAAAAGAACCAGAGACACCTAAAATTGCAACACCTGCTGTAGAAGATCCAGTATTAAAGATACCAACAGTGGAAGCACCAGAGACACCTGAAATTGCAATACCAGCTGTAGAAATTCCAGTTTTAGAGACACCAACATTGGAAGCACCAGAGACACCTGAAATTGCAATACCAGCTGTAGAAGAACCAGTATTAAAGATACCAACAGTGGAAGCACCAGAGACACCTGAAATTGCAATACCAGCTGTAGAAGAGCCAGTTCTAGAGACATCAACAGTAAAAGAACCAGAGACACCTAAAATTGCAACACCTGCTGTAGAAGATCCAGTATTAAAGATACCAACAGTGGTAGCACCAGAGACACCTGAAATTACAATACCAGCTGTAGAAGTGCCAGTTTTAGAGACACCAACAGTGGAAGCACCAGAGACACCTGAAATTGCAACACCAGCTGTAGAAGTGCCAGTTTTAGAGACACCAACAGTGGAAGCACCAGAGACACCTGAAATTGCAATACCAGGTGTAGAAGAGCCAGTTTTAGAGACACCAACAGTGGAAGCACCAGAGACACCTGAAATTGCAATACCAGCTGTAGAAGAGCCAGTTTTAGAGAAACCAACAATGGAAGCACCAGAGACACCTGAAATTGCAACACCATTTACAGAAGTACCAGTTTTAGAGACACCAACAATGGAAGCACCGGATACACCTGAAATCACAAAACCAGCTGTAGAAGTGCCAGGAACAGACAGCAACAAAATTGAAGTTAATGCTGCGCTGAAAGTGGAGGTACTATCTGCAGAAATGCCAGTTTTAGAGACACCAACAGTGGAAGCACAAAGGACACCTGAATTTGTAACACCATCTGCAGAAGTGCCAGTTTTAGAGACACCAATACCAGAAGCTCTAGAGTCGCCTGAAATTGCAACACCTGCTGTAGAAGTGCCAGTTTTAGAGACACCAACAGTGGAAGCACCAGAGACACCTGAAATTGCAATACCAGCTGTAGAAGAGCCAGTTTTAGAGACACCAACAGTGGAAGCACTAGAGTCGCCTGAAGTTGTAACACTAGCTGTAGAAGTGCCAGTTTTAGAGACACCAACAGTGGAAGCACCAGAGACACCTGAAATTGCAATACCAGCTGTAGAAGAGCCAGTTTTAGAGACACCAACAGTGGAAGCACTAGAGTCGCCTGAAGTTGTAACACTAGCTGTGGAAGATCCAGGAACAGACAGCAAAAAAATCGAAAGTATTTCTGTGTTAGAAGTAGAAGTGTCATCTAGAGAGGTACCAGTTTTAGAGACACCAACAGTGGAACTACCAGAAGAAACAGAGGTGGTTTTATCTGCGGTATCAGATTCACAGGAATTGAAAATAGCATATTCAAATGATGTTTGCGTTCCTTCGTCGAATGAAAATGCTGAAAATCTAAATTTAGCTTTGAATAGAGCTGCCTTTGGTGATCTGGATGATGGGAAGGTAAACATTGTCAAAGAATCGGAAACATTGAGCATGAATATTGAAAGCCCAAATCGATCGTCCCTTGAAATCCCATCAAATCTTGTTTCAAGCCTCATAAAAGAAAATATGGAACTTAGAGAAAAGATGGAGCTTTTAAATGCTGATAAGTCGCTATTGTTAAAGGAGCTCGATTCTGTCAAAACTGGAGATAGAGCACAGAAGGAATTGCGAATGGAGGTCGACACAGTAGTTGCCGAAAAGTTACTTCTTTTAGAGCAGATTCGAGCTCTAAAAGGTATAATGCTTGACTTCGACGAAAAGTATAAAGAAGAAACTGAACGTTTAATCAAAGAGAAGGATGAGCTGAAAAATTTGCTGGAGGGCCTTAACAATTCAGTAGTAATAAGTGAAAATGATTTAAAAGCTGCAGAGGATAGAGAAAAGTACCTGATCTCCAGAAATGAAAAAGCTGTTGCTGAGATACAAGCCTTGGAAGAGAGGTTAGGTAAGCATAAACCCCAGCCAGATGAGATACAAGTGGCATGCAACGAATGCGAGGCTTTGCGCAAACAGCTAGCAGAGGAGCAAGAAAAGGTTGCTGATCTCAAGATAGAACTTTCCAAGTCAGTTTCTTCCGGAGATGTCGATTTAGATGAGTCTTACGGTGCAAAGGAACCAATAAGCCCTGGAGCAGCTGCTAGGGGGAAAAAGAAGAAGAGATTCTCGCTGTTGTGTACATAAGGTAAGCTTTTGAAATCTACCCTATAAACACTTGTTTGCTCTACTTTAGATGAAAGTAACGTTGTACCTTTTGTACTTAGTACTTGAAGTTACATCTACAAATGTTTAAGAAATATAGGAATCAGAGACAGTTGCTGTATCGCCAGTGCTATAGAAATAGTTAGGTCAGTGTGAAGTACTTACTCTTTTTGTCGCTCATTGATAATGTTTATTCACCGAGTCAATTGTCTTCTTGTTTTCCAAGTTCTAAACAGCCAAATTTCCTTATTAGTGATCAGTATTTAGGTAGACAGTTCAGCTACAAGTCATCATTGGCGGTTTTAGTGGGTCCCGGGGGGCACGGCCCCAGGCCCTGTACTTGTGGAAGGACCCCACAGATGTTTTCGGCGCCTTACCCCGCTGTCCCTAAAACCGCCGCTGCACGTCAGTCATTTCTTTGATATCAAATCGATTTCTCTATTATCACATCATGACATTATCTTTGTATCCCATCACCGTGTGGCTATTGTTTGTATTCAATAAATAAAACTTTATTAAGATGTCAGGATACAGTTGACCTAAGAAATTTTAAAGGGCATACATAAAAGCACATGAAAAACTTCGCAATTCATAAGAATTTTTATAGCATTTCTTACATGGCATCTTTTTCATCATTAACTTGTTAATGCCTGAAGAACTATTCTGATTTTTTTTTGTTCGATAATTTTACCTTATTGTTATAAATTTGTCATAATTCATTTAATATTCACGACTGCATGTGGTGCATGCGGATATTGCGAATGTCGCCAATTTTAATTATTAAGGTCACTTGAAAACCAAAACTTTTGACCATGATATCCTGTCCAAAAGAGTATAAAGTCTGCTTGCCCAAGCTGCACAGTGCTAAGCACTCAAGGGGTACTGGCGGCAGATGCCAGCTGAATCAAAACAATAAATACAGGTCCAAAGTTGAAATTTACTAGTTGAAACTGGTTGGTATAGGGGCTAATTCTCCAGAGCATATGTTGGCCGACCACCTCTACTTGATGCTCGTAGAATTATTCGCATTGATGTCTCATTCCTGAAATTTTCTCTCAAAGCGCTCATAATTTTTTTGAGAATATGTACTACACTTTGACCGCAACCTAATGTCCCATTGTTGATAAGGCCCAGCTTATGTGCCATGTCCTGCTCTTGGTCTTTTTGCTCAAATATACAAACCTATTCATGAATAGTATTAGCATAAGTGGCTTCGGCCAGAAGGACTGCGGAAATGTGGCTTTTGTCTAATTTCTTTGAACGTTTCACCTTTGCTTCTTGTTTCAGAATAACTACCGCGAATTTAACTAGCTTGCTATCAAAATGCCTCCCATCAAAGTCGTCAAGCACCTTGTTTAGCCTGTTCTTTTTTCGATAAACATGTAGAGAACGAAACCTTTCTGCATCCTTTCATGCTTAGGTAGTTGCGTTCAATCACTAACTTAGGCCCTTTTTATTCAGCTATTTCTGATGTTTTATATTTATGTAATTAATGTTCTTATTAAGTTTAAAAATATTCTTATATGGAAATCAATTCTTTCTCACTAATAGAATCCTCCTGTTGTGGACATGTTGTGCAGGACGTGTTGTGCAAATAAAATAATAGAGGCATGCACTCTAAAATTTTAACTAGTGAAATTAGTAGATTTACTTGACCAAGGTTTGACTCCTGACGGGTATCATGGTCAACCGAAGTAACAGGTTGCTCTGAGGCTGGTTGAGTAACCCAGCAACAATTTTAAATAGCTTAAATGCTCCATAGGAACCACGTGAAAACGAAATTTGATGCAAATTGTGTAATTATCGTATCTACAAGCAATATATTTCAATCATTTTATCAAAAGCAGAAAAACTGTATATCCTTATAGCTTCGTTAACTACAGGAAATATTAGTAAATTTATTTTGGTTTGAAAATCGTTTGTAGAATAACTTAATTGAGTCGATGACAGGTTTATTTTTCAGCAGCAGATTGTTGACTTTCTGTCCTTAGGCACTAGCATAGCTTCGAGTTTTTTAGATATGTTAAAGTACTATAAAGGCTAAGGTTCGCAAATGACTGCACAACATTTATTTTACTTATTAGACTGCCCGCTTTTTGAGCATTGAAGTCTCTGGGTTTCAATTGTTGTATTTAACAAATTTTGAATTTTCATTATAAACATATTCAGGTCATTTCAAATTTGTGACATTTCCTTAGTTTATAGAGGCACTGACTACAGACCCAAGGGTCCGCGGTTCGAGTGCCTGGCATGACCAAACTTTCTCTCAGAGTGGGGAAAGTTGCCAGCTCTTTGTACTTCCAGGCGTAGGAATCACGAGGTGTGGTCATATCGAGAAGAAAGACCAAGACACTGCTCGATAAGCATAAGCTTCTCAGTGCCCTAAAAACTACCTTCGGATGCTAGGTAGAAACAAATACAACAAATACAACAAATATTTGTGTCTTTATTTGAGCAGAGAATATGACACTTTCAACAAGAACTATAAATGAACAAATGGAACATACGTGATAAAGCTGAATCATATTTTTTGACTCCACTGAATGAATTTGAATTCAAGTTTGAAATTTACTATATTTGATTTGATGACTTGATTCGACTTAATTTGACTTGCCTTACTTGACTTACTTGACTTGAATTGACTTGACTTTGACTTGATTTGAATTACTTTACTTGACTTGACTTGACTTGACTTGACTTGACTTGACTTGACTTGATTTGATTTGACTTGATTTGATTTGATTTGATTTGATTTGACTTAATTTGAATTACTTGACTTGACTTGACTTGACTTGACTTGATTTGATTTGATTTGACTTGACTTGACTTGACTTGACTTGACTTGACTTGACTTGATTTGATTTGATTTGATTTGATTTGATTTGATTTTTTTCATCCTTTCAGATTCACGTAGAGAAGTTGAAGATGAAGTTGATTAGAAGTTGGTTGTGGCTTTAGACGATTCTGAACCTATCATTGCTCAAAAAGAATTTCCATGAGGCTGGTATTTGAGCGCAGTTACTCTATTGCATTTGTTTTGCAAATATTTTTATTAAATATATCTTTTTTAAATATAGATCAAATTTTAATTGATATTTATTACCTGCTTAGTATGTAATTACTTAAAGTTGCCATGGAATTATTGAAAGTAAGGCTTTGTCTTTCAAAGGGATTACCAAAGCTGCAAATATGTTCATCATCAATCATGGTATTTTTGATAAATCACAATCAGATTTTCATGAAAATAATAGAAAATTTGCTGAGTGAAACTATTGATTCTGAAGCCTGCGTAGAAGCATGCTCAAAAAATGAAACATAAACAAAATAGAAGGACAATATTCCATAGGGCGTATACGACACTCACACTAACCTATGCTCTCTATTTTCTATTACAAAAGGATATTTGCTTTTTCATCATGTAAAGCCCTGGAAAACGTTTTGCCGGGGCTTAAGTTGCTTCGTGTCAAGTAAGACTGATTTTAACAAAAAACACCGCCTCATAAAAATTCACCCAGTTGTGACTTTGCAATTTTTCATTCCTTTTTTATCTATTTTATTGAATATTCTTGACATTGGACTTGCTAGTAAATGACAATGGACAATATTTATTCAAATTTATGATTATATTGAAATTAAATATTTCTGCATTTATAAATGTAACTGAAATCGTTTTGTAAGGTGATTATACAAATGTATATACATATTCGTTATAAAAAATACTGTTCGTCAAAGTCCGTAGAAGAAACTTTGCTATATTTTAAATATGTAAGCTATCTATGAGTATATATGTTAAAGTATAATGTATCTTTAACAGTGAATAGTGTTCGAAAGTCTGGATTTTAAATCGACACTTTTACCTGGCTTTTTATCAGTGAATCGTGAATTCCAATTCCTACTAAGGAAAAAATAATTCTAATTAAATTATGTTGATGCTCAAAAATTCATAATAAGTAGAAAGTAAAAAAGATTGCGATGACTGATTTTGAATATTCAGAGTACTAGAACATTCAATAACTTGTGAAAAAGAGAAAAATTTAAAATTCTTTAAAAGATCAAAGTGCTGTATTTGTATTCAATTAGATTTTTAAATGTATATTAAAAAAACTGCATTATTATCACTTATGACTTTTCATTTGTCTTTTATATAAGCAATTTGTAAAACAGCTCTCAATGACGTTTTTCTCGTGATGTTCCTTGGTTACACTTGAAAGTTTTTCTAGCTGCTCGGTTTTTGAAAAAGCGTTGGGATTTGTGAATTCGATAAGTTAGCAAAAAATTAATTCCATTTCATATACCAGTCAGGACGGGGGTAAAAGCAGCAGTTGCCCTGCGTTGTAACAACAATTTGCAGTTGGGGGGCAATACTCAAATTCTTAGACTTCACCCTCAATCTGCGCAAAGGTACCTACAAACCCTTTCAAAAAGTCCACAACAAAGAGCTACAGATTTTTCAGACCCTGACTGCCTCTCTTATATAGGAAAATGTGTTTCTAAAATAACAGAAATATTTGGACTAAATCAAGCATACAAAGGTTACATAGCCACTATGAGTCAAAAACAGAACTATGAATCAACTACACAATGTCAAAAAAGTAAACTGTAAGTTTTTCGTAGCCATTCAGTTGAAAATTCTTCAAAAGGCAAAACTCGAGTTAGGTTTCTTTTTGAAAAAAGGTGAGTCAAGGCACTCTGACAAAAAGGTGTGCTGCATTTTTTTAAGAACCAGTAGATTTAAGCTCAAGCTCACTGTTCTGCGTTTTTTTTGAAAATCTGAGGCTGGTTTGTTCTCAATTTGTTCTTAAGTTGATAGGGTGTGAGCAGTGAAATTGCCAGCTTTTTGCTCTAGGGTGGTGTTCAGGCCTCACTTGCCAACAAAGTGAGTGAGACAACCTTCATTTGCCGACAAGTTTGAACATTCACCGAAAAAGCACCTACACATGGCTAAAAGTCCTCGTTTTTTAGATAAAATGGTGTTAAAAATTGTATTTTACAGTAGCTCAGCATCAGCTTGTTCTTAATTTGTTCTTAACTTTTGACCAATTTTGAGGCTTTTGTTCTTATAAAATTGTTCTTATAAAAAAGAGTGCATATCGCCTTATTGGGGCATCAATGTACGTCATAGATGAAAAAAGGCATAGCGACTTCATAATTCTTCAGCAAAAACCTGTTTCCAATGTCGTTGGTCTGCTTGCACTCGGAGTGGTTCTGCATGCCACAGTTGCACATTTGAATATTTCAAGACAAGGAATATCTTGAAAGTAAACAGGTTTAATGTTGCTTACATTTCAGGAATGAAGTGTCCCCTCTTGGCAAAGGAATAATCTAGCAGAATTTTAACTATGCCATTTTTCAAAATATAATTTGGAAAAACTGTAGGCAAGGGGGGGGGCAAGTTGTTGTCATTATTCTCATTTGGGGGACACAGCCCCCCGTGCCCTCCCCTGCAGCTACCTTAGTCCCTCCAAATTTCGCCTGCCTTTAATTTTCGCCCCGGAGGGGGGCGAAAATTAAAAGGTGGTTAAAATATCTATTTTCTATAATAGAATCTTAGTTTTTAGGACCTTCAAGGAAACTTCAAGTTACCATCTTTGTGCGCGTCAAATTTTCATCCTGCGTTGATTGCTTTCATTGTTACAGTTCTCATTTAGTGACTTTCTGGGAAAATATCCACACTGAAGGCTGAAGGTCATAAAAAGGATTTCTTTATCCTTCCAATGTCTGAAGGGTGATTTGTTCTTCCATTTCCAAAGTGTTCTCCTTCTCAGGGCCATATTCGTTCAAATCATCAGCGGCCAATCTCTCATCGGCTTCAGTTTGGTCAGAAGATACTATCATCTTCTCTGGCTCAATATAGTAGTCTTGCAGATATTCTTTCATTTGATTGAAGACATAACTTGGCGCCTTATCCTTATTAAAGATTAGCACAATCGGTATTTCGAGTCCACCTTTAGGAATTGGCGATCTTCTATACTTGTTGTCTCGTACACGACCTTCTAAAGCGCCTCCATAATTCAAGAAAAAATGGCAAAAGCGATTTTTCAGCAAAAAGTTTCCAAGCAAAAAAATGTTTTTCAGAGGCCCGAGTGTAGTTCCATGCCGTATGAGCGTTCATTGCATGGAAACTGATTAGGTCAAAGCTTTGAAATTTAAAGGATTTGGGGGCGAAAATAAAAGGGAGCGAACTTGTGCACAAAATGGGCGAAAATTAAAGGGAGCCAAAATTGAAGGTAGGCTAAATTTGAAGGGACTATTGTACGTGGCTGCACAGGAGATAGGAGAATGGATTCTATTTCTATCACAATATTTTTATCATAAACCAACTCTGCTTTATCATAAGCCTTTCTTGGTTAGGCATTGTTATTCTATAATTTTGATACTTGACATCCAAATTAAACAAGACCTTTTGTCAGCATTGTAGTTTAGTAGTGCCTTTTCGAAGTTTAGATTTCATCATTGTTTTTAACATCGACTTGATAGCATCTGCAAGGATTTTAACATAGATCAAGCTATGATGAAATAGATCTATGATGAAATGTCAGAACATAGATTGGAAACTGAGAATTGGATCGAAACGGGGTGGATCACTGATGAATAAAAGTTACCCATGGATATCTTCGGGCCTTATCAACAAAAAAATCATCATCATCATCATTATCATCATCATCAGCATCATCATCATCATCATCATCATCATCATCATCATCATCATCATCATCATCATCATCATCATCATCATCATCATCATCAGCATCATCATCATCATCATCATAATCATCAATCATCATCATCATCATCATCATCATCATCATCATCATCATCATCGTCGTCATCATCATCATCAGCAACGAAAAAAATTGTCGATGCAAATGAATAAAACTTGCAGAGTCTCAATTCGTTGAGAAATGCCTTTTGCATAAGTCAAAAAGTATCTGATTTCGCTTGTGGACAACAGTAATACTTTGTTTTGAAGACATGTTCAGGATTTCACCGGACTTTCAAAATCAGTCCCCTTCGCCTATGGAAGACACTTTCATCCATGACAAGTGTTGACAATTGGCATGAGCTAATTTGAAAAGAACAATAATATGATCAGGGTCTCAACAAAGGGAGGAAGGGGTGGGGAGCATGGCGCCCCACATTTTTGCAGAACAATAAAGTCTTTTCAAATCCTTTTGTTATAGGTGTTGAATTTTCCCTTGGTCCCGTTCACTTTCCAACCTGTGTCGAAGCCCATAATGATCCACACATATCACTTGATAGGTGATTAGGGATATTTACCGTCCAAAGACCCAACTGCCAATCTACTTGTCCAGGCTCGTCTCTTCCATGAAAATGGTTTCGAGTTTTGTCTGACGTTGCTTCCTTCACCGACTGACTAAACACGCAAAAACATAATAGATAAACATTCCATGTAGGTATGATACAGCAAGCCCAGGCACATACAAGTACATTGTTTTCAAGAAAAAAATACGAAATTCAATGGGATTGATGATATTTAGTGATAATTGTAAGGGGACTTTTATTTATATTTGAAACCGACATCAAAAAATAATACTTCTACAAGCTTTCATTTTATATGGAACCCAGCTCGTGTTTTTGAAGTTCCTTAGTTTTGGACTTCTTGTTATCAAATTGTGGTACAAAAAGTTCCTTGATTCTCCTAATTCAAATACACGTTTTCTGTCATGAAAACTTCACATAGTACATTAGAATTCTGTATCAGTGTCGCTAGATTTTTAAATGAAGCTAGAAACAAGGTGGGAAACTGAAAGAAGACTAGAAAGATGTTTGATAAATGAAAAAGTGAAAATTCAAATAAGAAAGAAAATGAAACACTCAAAAGTACACAATGAAACACTTGATAGCTAGCTATCTACGCTACACGCCATTTATACGATCTTTAGCTCAAAATGAATGGAACTGGCTTCTTCATTCTTGTTTGTTTGCAAAGATGAAATATTTAGAATGAAAAGTTCTTCAGGGGTTTTATCTTTAGTACTAATGGCTCTTTAATTTCTTTGCCTGCTACATGTGCGTTCCTTATAAAGTGGTTCCTTATAAAAAATGTGTATATAATGTGAATGCCAGTTCGATATCATAATTATTTGCTATGCAATATTGATACCTGTTGAAAATTATGAATACTTGGAAACAACAAAGTTCAATTTTTTTTTCATTTGCTAACTTGGGGGGTGTGAGCGATTTTCTTTTCTGAGAACAAAGCTTGATTCCACAGCTAAGAGAGATTCTAAGCAGTATAAAAATCTAATAAATACTAAAAATTCCAGAAAGGGAAGGCTAGGAAAATGCCCCTTTCTCACCTCTTCTTTGTAGTAGGACTATATGTTATTATTTATCGTATAGTACTATGCTAACCTCGTTTTTCCCGGCGAGTTGTTTTTCGAACGAGGGATGGCAGGTAATTTGGCAAGAGAAACAACAACATTTTCCGACTGGCAGGGGATGGGGAAAATTTGACTTTGCAAATGGGCACCAAAGAAGGCTGTTAAAAATGGATTTCAAATTTGGCCTCTAAAGTGTATTCAATTTCTTTTGTTATGGATTTCCTCTCATTCATCAATAAGAAAAAGTTATCTGTTGACAGGTGCAAGAAGTAAAAATCAGGCACAAGTTTCATCAACAACGGCGTTTCTTTTATTTTCATCTTGAATTTGAATCTCGATAAAAATAGACTAGGTTATTTCATCAGAAAAAGAAAGCACGGACACTTCCTGTCTTCTTGGCAGGTTAAAAAAAGTTGATTGGTTAAAAGAGAGTCACGTGAAAAATTTGGCCAATTAGATTTAGACATTGCCACAGCTGTTGAAACCTATGACGTCGATTGCATTGTACTTTAAACGGAAAGAATTCTAAACCAACATTAGTTGGCGAAGCAGTTTCAGTCACGGTTAGGGAAGTAAAGGGATATACAATATTCCTCATGTACTTACAACAGAATAAATTATTTCAAAGTAAAATGGGCGTGTTGGAGTTGAATGGAGTTGATAGCAAGAAAGTGTTAGCTACCCTTGACGAGCCATGTTCGGGAGTTCCAAGGAAAAGACGACGTCTGGACGACTTGACGGCCGAGGAAAGAGTCCTTCGGAGGTAATGGCCTAAAGGTTTTCAATTCGTAGTGCTGGTCGCCGTAATGAAAACTGCACCTTTAAAAACGGCTTCTTCACTCGAGTCAAGAAAGCTTAGAATGGACAGTCTTGTGTATTATAAAAAAAGTTTTATATTCCAATGTAACCAATTCTCAACCCTGCAGCGATAACGTTGTCAGCTGATGTTTCACATTGCGTAATTAAGGAACGTCCAAGTTAAATTAAGTTTTTAAAAGTTTCATGATTAGCAGACAGAGCAAGAAAGTGTCAATGTTTCTATGTGCTTCAGTAATGTGAATTAACGAGAAGTGTATTCTTGTGATTATCGTGCAAGACAATTTGAAAATGGATGCAAAAGCTCTCGGGCAAAATTGAAGCTGGATTAAATCTTATTGGCCTGAGGGAAGTCTTGCCCTATCTCTGTTTTGCGTATTTAGGCTTTGCCAAAGTTTATTTGTAAGTTTTGCCTTTTAAATTGGGTTTTCGGCTCGATTGATCAATATATTCTGTTTTTCTTTCAGGAAATTAAAAAACCGGGTAGCGGCACAGACAGCACGAGACAGAAAGAAAGCTAGAATGTCAGAATTAGAATGCATTGTTACACAAATAGAAAGAGAGGTAAGAGTATTTCCTTTTGTTGCAAGTAATTTAAGTCGCTTGCTTTCTCCCACAGTCGAAGTGTAAGGCAAAACTTCCCCTTAGAAACCGAAGCAGGAAGATATTCTATCACAGTCGAAGCTATTGTTGCTTGACCTTTTCAAGTCTAAAGATAAAGGAAGCCATTATACAAAATAATTGCTCAGTTGCGACCCACACTACAAGATTTATTGTTCGCGCACGTGATGTGCCAATTAATGTCAGGTTCAAGTTTCACACCAACTGAATACAAAACATGGAATCAGCTGTAACAGGTGTGTCAATAAAAAAAGCAAAAGGACAAATGAATGAAGTTTAAGATCAAGCACAGAGCACACGTCTCTTATTTTCTTATCTTTGTTCTTTGGTGATCATAAACAATTCAGGTACCAGTGTGTTGCATGTTTCCTTCCAAAGTTGTGCTTTTGATGAGGCAAGGTCAATGCTGGTGTTCTTTTGTTTCATAAATTGTAAGAATCCCATGTGTTAGGTGTATCAGGAACATGCACTTGAAATTCCCTTTATTTATGAAGGCTTCAATTCTAATTCATCTGATAATTTAAACAATATGCAAGATTTTAATAAACTCATAGTTTTTGGTGCTCCTGCTTTTCAAGCAAGAGGTTTATAACATTTTTAGGAACAAACTTGTCCACCATGTTTGCCCAGCAGGCTGAACTTGAAAAACATCATTCATTTGATTAAACAAAACACAAAGTTTCAGAAACAGCCCCTCAAACATTTAATATTTCTTGTCACTAATATTCCTTGCAAAGCACTCTTTCAGAAATAACCAGCCCATAGGATCAACAAACTGTCAACTCACAAGTTATCAAATGCAGTTTATAAGAATTTTACCTGCAAAATGTATTTTCATTCACCTCAAAGATGTTGTGAATATGTTAATGCTTGTTTCTGCAGAATCATTTATTAAAAACAAGCAATGAAGAACTTCGTGCAAGGCTACAAATGGTTTCAGAGGAAAATATAAAATTAAAAGATAGGTTTGGATTATCACCACACTCAACATCATCAGACCACGAATACGCAGCTCCATGTCCATTACCACAATCAGCAAAATCGTCATCAAAAGAAAGAATAGATGTCACAGACATAATCAGTGATACAGATCAAATTGTGATCAAGACTGAAGAAGGGTTACCTGAATATGCATCATTCAGAAATGTTTCTCTGCAGCAGAAATTTCAGATTCTTCTTCTGTCTTTGATTTGGTTGCACAGTTTGAGGTAAGATTTCTGTGATTGTTTTCATTTTTGTCTCTTCGGGTTTTATATATATATATATATATAACTGATTTGTTTTTTTTTCAATCCTTTTTGTTTTTAAATCTAAATGATTTGTAAATCTAAATTGTTTGTTTTATTAGAGAAATCAGTAAACATTGGCTATTTACAATATATAGTATTTTTTGCCACTGTAATTCATAATCATAATAAATGGTTTCTTTTTTTAGTCTGAAGACATCAACATCATTGGACAAGCCAGCAAAGAAACTGAGGTGGATGAGGTCCTTAGTGCAATTCCTTTCAAAGTTGAAGAATGTGACAGCGATATTGAGGATGCTCTGTCATCTGTCTCTGGGAGCTCCCCAAGCTCCCCAGACTCGGGTATTGATGGGGACACCCTTGAAGACATCTGCCTCTTTGGAGATGTTCCAAGCTTGGTGGGCAACTCGTCCATTGATGAAATTCTCATAAATGAAGGAGACGTGAAGAGCATTGCGGCAACCTTAGATCCTCAAATTGATGATGCTGTTGTTGATGACATGATGTGGGAAGATCCCTTTATGGAGTTGTTTCCATCTTTGATGGCAGTCTAAAAATTCTTACATTCATAGAAGTAGACAATTGACAACTGCAGCTGTTGAAGTTACTTCTTCAGTATTTTCAGTCAAGCTCTTGCCTGCATTGTTGCTGCTTTTATGTTGTTTCTGTGACTCGATAACTAATTTGTATTGCCAGTAGCAAATGATATCTCACAGTGAATAGGAAAAAATGCCAGCAAGCAGTTAAGGGACCAACACAAGTCAATAGAATAACTTAAGATTGTAAATTGTACATAGATAAAATTCATTGTACTGTTATTTTATGCCTATTCATTTATCAGTATTGTTCAAATTTTAATTAATGGGCTGGATTTTAGACAAGACACCATTAGTTAACTGTCAGCAAAAAAATGTGAAATCATTTATCTACAATTATTTTTTATGCAATTCTTTTAAAATTTACAATATTTGCTATATTGTAGGCACTTGTTGATTTGAAGGAATTAGCCAAATTATAGGAACTTTTGTCTTTTATTTTTAAAGACATTGACATGTGATGGTGTCTAAATTTAGGGCACACCTTTGATTTGAATGTTAACTTAGAGTTGATGTAGATTGAAATTTGTGTTCTTAATATCATGTATCAGCACTTCACACCAATTGGGGGATCTAAAGAACAATGAAAAAGTTAAAAGGTGCACTGTTGTTTTTTTCTAGTCTTCTTTAACAGGAAGGTTTAGTTATGTTAGAAGGCCTTAAGAAATATATAAATTATTTAAGCTTTAAAGACTCTTGTTTGATCTGAGCAAAGCTATATGCTTTTGAAATGATAATGAGCGTGGTGACATAGCAATAATGTCTGTAGTAGAGAGTACATCACTGTGGCTCTAGGACTCACTATTTCTAAAACTATTTTGCCAAATTGAATAGCTAAAGCATGGGCGGATCCAGCAAAAAATCTGACTAAGTTCCAGGACAAGGCTTTTGTTTGTTCGAACAAAGTGGATCTCTCAGTAGTAGCTATATGGCTGTCTCTCTATTTTCATGAAGTTAACTGCCTAACATTTTATTGAATGTTTTTGTTTGTTCGAACAAAGTGGATTGTAGCTATATGGCTGTCTCTCTATTTTCATGAAGTTAACTGCCTAACATTTTATTTGATGTCCAGTTTGAAAAGTTTCAATTCAATTAATGTTTATAATCAATAGCTGAAACTATCTGCAGGTCGCTCAATAGACCTCAAGGTTTGTATCAATTGTTAGCCGCATGGAGAGAATTATGAAATTTTCTTGCTCGTTTGAAAGTAATGAGATTTAAAACAGAAAGTAACGTTTGCAATATCTAGTTCTCAGAAAGATTGTATTTTCCTAAAATGGCTGCCGCAGCGAGCGAAACAGACTTTGCGTATTGATCGGCCAATATAAAATGATAAATAGCATAGACCTAGAACACAACCCTGTGTTATGAAATTTGTTTTCACGACACTGAAGTTTAATTCTGAGAGGTGAGATCCTGTGAAGCTAACAAACACATTTAAAATAGAGCAAAAACCCGGTTCTATTTTGAAAACCTTTTTGGCAGAAACAGCGTTGAGGTCAAGTGATTAAACAATTTCCAATGTTAAAACAAATATTTGTGAATATGATTGGTGTTGCCAGAAAGTCTGAACGTTGCAAGTTGAACATGTTTTCTCGTATACGCACATCAGCCGATGAAAAGAACGGATGTACCTTTCTGAACGCTTCCAAAAGACAGAAAACCGGAACAACGAAATAACTTATTCAAACGTCATGTCAAAATCTCGAAAAATATTTCTTTTTATGAATTTTTTTCAAATTCTATTCAAATGTAGCAGCAATCTACCAACATCAAAATAACAATGAAAACTATATTTAGTGGAACATTTACATAGCTGCTTAAATACTGGGGTTGAAAAAACCGAGTGTTGGCTGTCTTGATAATTCCATTTATAACGAAGCCTCCCTTGAGCAGGAAAGTTGTATTTTACGTTTGTCATTAGAAGGTCGTTATGAAATACTTTTATAAATGTTTCATTGCAAATGTTTCGATTGATATATATATATTAAAATTATTTACTTTTTAAAACAAATTAACTTATCGCATAAAATATAAAAAATAGCTTTGAGGACTTGGTTATGCGCGCGAAGACTTTCGATAATCAACTTCATGACATTTAATACATTGATTCATGAACAAATTACACGAATCGAAATTGTCTGTGCTTCATAACAAACAAATTTGTAAAAGTCAACTATAATTTTAAAAATTCTGGAATGAATTGTACAACAATGCTCATACACTTATGTTAAAGGTATTCAATGATACTAAAGATGCCTAGGCCATTTTTCAATCAAGAATTGACCAGTGAGTTTGATTCCGTTCACACGCTTATATATTGACTAATATTTATTTACAGATGGCTAAAGCCACTTATATTTAACTACTGCCTTTCGAAAAAGAAAAGCGAGAAGCAGAATCTCAGTCTTATCTATAAAATATTACACTAAAGCTCATCCTTACCAACAGCAAATTCAAACGATTCTAAGATATTGAGTTTTATTTCAAAGGACTTTTTCTTTTTTTCTGTCATTTTCTCCTTTATCATTTTCTGAATTCTTTCACTTTCTTCTTTAATGTAGTCTAACCCTTTTGATTTAATTTTCTTCATAATACTTATGTATTTTCTTGAGGTCTCCATTTTTTTCTTTTCTTTTTGGGCTTCAGTGATTCTTTCTGCCTCAGTGATTATAGAATCATATTCATCAATGTCTGACTTCAGAAACTGTTGCGCTAATGTGTCTAGCTCTTTTATCGTTCCTGGTAATCCTGCAAGGTAAAATTTTAGATTAATGGAAGCAGTTAAGAGACGTTACTATTTAAAAAAGGCAAATCCAAATTCCGCCAGTCAGGGCCCACAGGGAAGTCTGTTCTCATGTCCCCTAAAAAATTTTCCCCTTTTCTAACGATGTTTCTTGAATGTTCCTAGACAATCCTTAAACCTGGCAAATTTGTTCCTTTGATCCTCAAAACCCTTGGGAGAAATAACCTTGCAACCCCTCGCCAATGAATAAAAAACAAATTTTCTGAATATTTTAAAGTAAATTTTGAAAATTGCTGAATAAAGATGAACAAGCTAACGATTGGATGCAAACGTTGGTATTGTTTGGCCTTAAACGAGCGAGCTACCGTACTTTGACAGAACTGATGCATTGACTACAAAGGTTTTAAACAAACTGAACGTGGATTTTAAGAGGAACTGGGTCAATTTTTTACAGAAAAATACAAAATACTATCGTCTGCATGTTTAAAATGTTTGCATAATCCATGACTTCTGCGACATCGAAGGTGAAGAGAAATAAGAGAAGAGCAGCTATTGAGCCTTGTTCATTTATAGCAAGTCTTGTTTATCCGAAAGAGAATGGTAGTCTTCAAATGTATTGTATTCATCAAAGGGGTATAAATTGTGGACAAAAAATAGCCTATAGCTCCTTAAGGGGAGGAGAAACCATATTTGATAGAGCAAGTTACAGCAATCTTATGTAAAAAATGGACCGATGCATTTTGCACTTTTGTGTTTCGAACTGTAGGTTTAGCGAAAAAGAACAGCGGCTGGAAAACATGCCCCATTTAAATGAAAGGTTGAAATGCACGACCCTTTAAATCGTTATCAGATCGAAGTCCAACTGAAGGACAATGCCAAGAATAAGCGCTGTTAAAATCGATGTTCCTTCGGCTCAAAGTCGAAGGAAAACAGCCCTTGATAAAGGGAGATGGGGGGGATGGGGTTATAACACCGACGTTTTAAAACCTGCGTTTACCACAGAAATTCAATCAGAAAGCAGTAAGATAAGTTATATTTCATGCTACACAAATCGGTTATAAATCAAATTTAAATATTTCCCCATTAGGAAGGCTTAACATCCTTTATAGATCATATGTAAGACCACACTGGAGCGTGGAACTAAAAATACAAAAAAACATAAGTTGTCTAGAGGAAGGTGGTTAGAGGATTGAAAAACTTCCCATATGAGCTGAAGCTGCAGAGACTTAGATTGAAAGAAGTCGACTTAGAACAGGTGACAAGGAAAGAAAATGTAGACCATAAAATATGTTCGCCTTGACTGCATGGAAATTTTTTCCAAGAGAGCATAGTCTGAACATTGAAAAAAGGAAGATCAAACTTCTTCGCACAGCGCGTGGTGGATATCTGGAAACACTTGCCTCAGTATGTGATAGATGCTACCTTTGTCAGCTCGTTTAAAAACCGACAATACCACTACTGCAAATTGCAATGGCACGAGCACATTTGAAAGGTTTCGGCCTACATTAGCTCATAACCCATATCGTATCGTTTCCAGTAGCGTAGCGAGGCGGACGCCCCCTCCCATCTATGACAAAAAGGGCGTTTTCTGGCATTAAAAGGATGTGGACCCCCATTTTCCCCTTGCTCAACTAGCTCTTGTCACACTGGCTGTGCTACTGATGGTATCGTATTGTATCGTTTATCGACGTCTCTTAAAGATGCGAAGTAAGAGACCTTATGAAGATAAAATGAAACCATATGAAAAAATGCACTACGTTTTAGTTTCTTCTTCAAAACCGGCTATTTTGCTAATGAAAATATGAATATAATGCAAGTAGCATTGACAAAAGCAGAGAAACAGCTCATCCTTCATTCTTTTTTGACAATCAAAAAGACTGCTATTGTCAGATATTCATGATAACTTGACCAAGCCAACATTTCGTAATGAATCAATATTTATTGAGTTTGTTCATATCTGGTACTCTATTTTCTACCGAGAGGTGTAGTAAAATAACTTTGATTATGTAAACCTAATGAACAGAAAGATAAACATTCTCCATTTATACTCTGGTGTGGACTCAAAGTGCCTTATCGTTAACAAAAGACTAAATTAACCTAAAAATCTTGCAAAGATGAATAACACGTCATCTTAAATATTTGAGTGGTGGTGTTTCCATTTGTAACCCAAATGTATTCAGCATGTTCATGAGAGGAGTGGGCAAGGGCAAAGCTAAAAGGTAATCAGAAGATATAAAATGTGCTCTAGTCAACATTCAATCAAAGTTGAATAATTAGTGAGTGTGATTCCAATCTCGATTGCCAAACCACATTTTTCGAACAAAATCACACTTTTCGCATCAAAATATCAAAGATAGAATACATCAATGTGATCAACATAGTAATTTATGATATATGCAGATAAACAAATTTTGACATACCAAACCAAAACCCAGTTTGATCTGCTGTGAATTTTAACAAATCATGTTCAGTAACTTCCCCTGAGAAGCTGATTGGGTCTTTTCCTTTCTGAAACAATTTGAATGATGGATAATTCTGTGATTTGATACCAAATCGTTCCATAAGATCTTGATTTTCTTTCTCTCCCCAATCTGAAAAATTAAAATGACTATGTGTGCCTTGTTGATCTTAAAAAATGTAATGAAACTGCAGCAGAATATGAAAAATCTTGGAAGTTACAAATTCTTTAAAAACCAGCAAGAATTCAGAAAGGAAAAAGACATGATAAATAATAAAGAGCTGAAAATTATTTAGCAAGAAATATGCCCTAAAATCCTCCTGGACAGCAAAAAGGTGATAACATCTGCCCAGGAATCTATAATTATTGATGAGAGTGGTTAAGCTTGCATGCATATCCTTTATTCTGTAACAATATAATCAAAAATTGACACTAGCAGGGCAGGCTACCACCCAATAAATATAAGATGCTTGATTTTCGGTTTTTAAAAAAGTCTCAAAAATCTTGTCAGTTTTTTTCCAAGATCATGGCTACAATGAGGGCTTAGTCATATGCAACAAGGTCTTTTAGTTTCTTGCAATGATAGCCCTTGTCCTCCCCAAGGCCCTCGTCAAAATATTGCACAGGCTTTTGACAACCTTGACAAAAACATGTCTTGCTAGCAAGAGACAGGAAGCACATTTAAGAAAAAGTTTCTTCCTACAAATTGTGATATTTCTGAATAAGAGGTCAAGTTGCTAATGAAAACAAAGCATTATTGCTTGATCATTTGCATCAAAAAGTATGTTTGAAAATTGGGGGTAATCACATGTTTAGAAAAACAATGTTTCAGCACTCGCAGGTTGTTGATAACCTAATATCCCCCTCAGGCCTTGTAAACTTATCCACACTTGCAGTTTGCTGCCCTTATTGAAAATTTATCTCAAAAAAGGCCTGTAAGCAACATTAGCCAGAAGCATTTTGAAAAGGACAAATAAAGAGAGGAGAGTTTTAAAAAGCAAATCTTTTCGACAACTAAACAGTACTGTATTACAAAGACTAGTTAAAACAAAAGTTACAGTTACAGCTTGGCTTTAAATTAAAATATAAACTGAACAAAAAGTGAGAAACAGCAAAACTATCCAGATTCTTCAAGTAATTAAACTCAAACAGGAAAAAGTAAACCTCTAGAGGGAAGAGTAGGCCTTCAAAACAAATGAAGAAAATAAGGAACAACACAATGCATTGACAATTAATAAAAACAGAACAAATAGATCATTAATAGCTAATTTTTTGCAATGGCATACAGGGCTTTTCATTTTATCCCTTTTTCTCTCAACTACATGTTGTTGTTACGACAAAAATTTTTGCTACTATGGCTTTTACCCTACTTGAATTCAGAACAAAGAAAACAAATGATATCTCGACATATACTGACAATGCTTCCTAGCATATACTACATACCTATTTATTTGTTCATAATTTCAATTGTAATAGCAGGGCCCATACCACCAGAGGGGCCATGCCCCCTGCACTTTTTTGCAAAGCGTGTAGTTTCAAACTGCAGTAAAAGGGAAAAAGCCTTGGCCCTCCGCCCCCACCCCACCTTCAAATTCGTGATGTAGGCCCTGAATAGATCTTCTAGCTTCTTTGTTTACATTTTTTTCTTTCATATTTCTAGGGGCCGTTTGGGCAGTATAACAAATGGTGTAAGGTACAGTGAAACACAGAAAAATAAAACAAAAATTAATACAAAAAATGTGCTCAATGAAATTAAATGCATCTTACCAGTTGCACCAACTTCAGCAACTAAAAGGTCTGGGTGAGAGGAAACCTTGTCAGCAAATTTTTTGAAACTGTCCTCTTTTTCTCCATACGCGTATTTTTTATCAAACTTTACCAATGTTGCTTTAGAAATCTCTATAATCTGAAAAATATTGTCTCAGTGTTGGTACACAACCTGAATATTTAATCTCCATTGTTATCATCTTAAAAATTTTCATATGAAATTGCCCGTTCATTAAAGTTGTCTCAATGACGATAATATGATATAAGGGTGCCTTTTAATGAACGATAAATTCATATATTTAATGATAATAACATTAATTACTTGGCCTACATTATAAACTGTAATTTTAAATATAACTAGCAATATTAATTATAAAATCTACCTAGTTGTACCTTATCAAATGTGACACTGTCAAGAGACAGAATTCCTTTGTGTTCTGATAAGACGGCCGTGCAAAGTACAACAAGGAAATAAATTGCTTTGGTGATAAAAGCCATCATTTCATCCTTTGGAATGATTGCTGCCAACAAAAAGAACTCTGAACCTTCGGTTGTGTTCGTGACCTTACTAACTTTTAAATGATTAAAGAGAAAAATGCTACCTGTCAGTGACAGGCTGTCACAAGTCACAATGATGTTAATTAAATTGGAAGCCTGGAGCGAGTCTCATTTTCAAATTCGCGCGGTGAAGTAAGATAAATATGGCAGCATAGGCATGAAATACAGGCCCGTAGCCAAGGGGTGGCATGGGGTGACAATGCCACCACTGGAACATAAGAATGCCAGCTGTTTGCCACGCCGAGAAATTTGTCTTTAAATTTTCAATGGGGTTTTTTCGTCGTTTTTATTGGATTGCTATGGCATTCTGCGTCAAGCTAAAACTGACAGAAGGAATTTTTTTTATATCGGAATCTCTTATTTCCAATGTAGGACTTAATATAGTGCTTGGTGCTTAACAAATTGAAATATTTTTCCGATGCTAAACAAAAACTTCACGGGAAAAATTTGAAAATTTTCTTAAAATCAAGTTTAAGAAGCGATGACCGTCGCTTGGCTGAAATATTACTGCATCGGTTCATTTTTGCAAAGTGCATGCTGATGGAAATTCTAAAGCCAATAAACATAATTGTGAAGCAGCTTCAATCGTCCTGTGAAAATCGTGTCACAGCACCGTCTGTAGTCAAAGCAAAGAGACAAGACTTTCAGTAATGATGTAAAGACTTGACTGAGGACCAATACTTGTAGATGGTTGTGGAGTTTTCTCGGTAAATGTATTAAAAAATAGGTGCACGTGATTGAGGCGGAGTCAACACGTGCATTATTAAGGGTAGATTCCCCTCAGCCACATTCCATGAAGAAGACAGAGAGGAAATGCAACCCTGCATCCCTGACATTTTGGAGTAAGATCTTGAAGAGAGACCTAATATTTGAAAGTTATTTAGTTTAATGGAAGTTAAGTTAAGTCAATTTCTGAAAAAACGTTTCTTCTCACGTTTTTCACGTTACCTCTGTGACGTTATTAGCCTCGTATTTATGTTATGTTGGGCATGCGCCCGGTTTGTTATGTCATGTTATGCGTGAGAATACGAAATGGAGTATTGAAGTTCGAGTTGGGGTGTTCTTTCGTTGTTATATACCGGATAATCTTACAACCTTAGCCTTTTTTGCTTGTTTCTTTTCATTAAACACACCCACCCCACCCCCATCTTACAAACAGTGGTGTAGTGCTATCAAAATAACAAGGGGGGCTCTTGCCCAAAATGTTGCGAAAAACAATAGCAAAATTAGAGATTTGCCAATTTTCGGCATCAACAAGGGGAGCTCAGCCCCCTGAGCCCCCCTTGCTCTACACCCCTGCTTACAAACACTTCACTTTAAACCTTGCCTGCATTGGACATTGGGAGTCTGCCACCCTAACTTCACTGACCTGGCTACGGGCTTGATGAAATACTATGCTTGTGAAAATTACTCAGAGAAATTCAGCATTTGAGTTTTGTTTTGATGTATTTCGTATTTTTTATCGAATACCACTATGTTGGAGAAGGATCCAGAACACTGCAAGGGCCCTTTCAGGGATCAGTTCTCGGACCTCTGCTCTTTCTTCTATTTGTCAATGACTTTTCCAAGGCACAGAATAGAGATTAGATTCTGTGTCCAAGGTTTCGAACAAATTAAAGGTTTAATTTTGTTCCGATGACAGCAAATGTTGCTATGAAACTTTGTGAAGCTTGCTTAAAATTGGATTCCAACAAGACAAAAGAAATGTATCCCAACAAGTAAGCAGAACTAGCAAGGCAGAATTTCGTTTTCGTCCAATTAGATGCTTTGTTTATAATTTTCTTTTAGCCAATCAGAGCTTGCCAATTTTGCCTGGTTTGTTTACAACTTTCTCAAAAGCACCCCTGGCTATAGAGGAAAAGCACTACTGGAGTTTGAGGCTGCCAACAAAACATACTTGAGATAAAATCAACCAAAATTAAAAATTTATAATGTTCATAAAATTTGCTAAAAAATTAACAATTTGAATTTGAGTGAATTCCACGTAATATACCAGAAATCGCAGGCCAATCTTTTTGTATCTCATGGGGGGCTTAGGCCACTTTTTTAAGGCCAATCTTTTTTGCTTAGTGGCACAACAAAGGCATGCTTCACTCTTGCGCCAGTTGCTATTTCATACCCTATAATTGTAACTAAACAAAGATATTGATTAATACATCGAAATTAATTTTTTTTATAACATGTTACAACAAAAAATTAAAAATCATGCTGCTACCAAGGGGTTGTGTTTGAGTTCCCTGAGTTCTAAAGTTTTTGTCTCGAAAATGACGAGTCATTTGCCGTCTAAGGTTGCTTTGTTGGTCAGTTTTCAAAATTGTCGGCCAATTAAAGGCACATTTACCCACTTCCTTGGCAAATTGGACCTTAGATTCTCCCTCTGGCTCTGGAATTTCGGCCTGCTCGGCATGGAGGATATTTTTTACAGACCGGTAAACGGTAATTTTCATATTCGTGATATTAGATATCTGGTTTTCTTTGATTATCATAACCTCTAGGGTAAAAGGCTCGTTATAGAGCTTTTGCAGAATAGCACATATATTTATTTGCATTTTGATGATAAATCTCTCTTTATTAGTCCTTCAATTTAAGAACGCTGATAATAAACATTTTAACACTGCTTTGCGGACTTAGAATTTACGTCAGAGCAGACTAGAAAAAATAACAAAAAACGCCACCATTCACCGTAAAATAACAGAAAAGGACAACAAACCAACATCTTAATGTGCTGATAGTTTGCTCTAGCATACAGGGTTACTTTAGCGATATCACAAAAAAGGTCGTGTTTTCCAGCGTTTCACAATGCAGTGCCAATATTGAAAGAAATTACCCTTCAATATTCATTTACCGGGTGTTGTTTATCAAAACCCAACACCTGGTAGATAAATAAATCTTGAATTCATTTCTCAGCGTGGCAAGTAGCGAGTGTTGCAGTTGTTGTTGGTGTTGGTTTCATGCTTCTCCAAATATCCAGTTACTGCAGTAAGTCCTGACTTTCAAATGCATTTACCGTCTCTCCCTTATTATCAGATGATCATCTTTATTGTTAAATAACTTTAATTAAAAAGCTTGTTCGTTGGGGTGAACAGATTAGACAAAGGTAAATAAAAATTTTAATTTCCAGGCAATCATGTTATATGCTATTTGCATTGTTTATTGCCACTGTTGAAAGACATTAATGGCGATCGATAAGCTAAATAGAAACAAATGTTTTTGGGTTGTCATCGATACTTTGTTAGCATGTAAAGGATCGAAACGAGAGGAACAAATTTCCTATAAATTAACTAGCTAGCAGGAGCTTTTTTGGAGTATCTGTCTGAAATTACTGTCTACCGGTCTATCATGAAGTGCTAGATGTCGTATAGGCCAGAGTTGTACACGTCCTCATATGATCATCAGCTGCCCGACTGACATTTTATTGTGTCTTGCGCCCCCTCTACTCCCAAATTTTACTGAAAATTATCGTTATACAAAAATATTGGCTTGCATCATCAGCGTACATGTTTACTTTTGATTCTAATGTTCTAAGGCTAATGACAGAGCGTTATTATACCGTAAATCCTCGAATTAACCCCTCCCCCTCGAAAAAGCCCTCCCCTCGAATAAGCCGCCACTCTAAAACTACAAACTGTCAATAGCCCCCCCCACTCGAATAAGCTCCCGCAGCTACCGTATATTCTCGAATTGGACCCCTCAAATGGAGGTTTTTGCCATCTGAGGTTGCCTATGGCGTTTTATTGAATTACCACGAAAAAATCTTACTTTTGGTAGTAATTAATAAAATGCTCATAAAGAAATTCCTACTAAAATAAACAAGGTATTTTAATAATGTCTTCTTATTGTCTACAATAATTTTATAAGCCCCCCCCTCGTATAGGCCCCCCTCTCGAATAAGCCCCTGTCCAAAAATATCCAAAAATAAACAAGCCCCCAGGGGGTCCAGGGGGGCTAATTCGCGGATTTACGGTAATCGAAAGTCCAAGAAAAAGGCCTTTGATGAACAAAAAGGAAAGATTTGCTTATGTTTATTGATGCATGTTAAAACTGAGTAAGAATGTTTGTTGGAATCCCGATTGCTAACCAAAGAAAAGTTTTTGTTCACCGAATTGTCTTAATAAAACCAGTACAAATGAATTTTTCCGAACGAGAGAATATAAGATAGATAGAACTTTTGGAATGCAAAATTACTTTAAACTGTTGAATGAGGAAATATGGTTTTCGAGCAGACATTCACACCATTACCCCAATTTACGCAAAAAGCTACAGCCAAATATACACAAGGCAGGAAGACAAAGACTTGATCAAATTGACATGATAGCATCAACTTACTTATCTAAGGAAAGAAAGTATTAAGCTTATGGATATTCAGGTACATTGATATTAATCAGGTAGTTGGTGTGATTATTAACAATGTTATTTAGTTCGTCCAGCAGGGTTTTCTAATTGTGCGCATAAGAGAGGCAATGCAGGAAAAAATGGACGATTCATTCGTCTACTGTAATGCACCTGCGCAACTTCTCTTAAACTGAGGCAAAGGGGCAAAGTCTTGTTACGATTGTGTGGTCGTGACTGGATGCATGTGTTATATAATGTAGGTAGTGACCCCCTGATTGATAACCCACAGAAACGAAGAAGAATACATTTATCCATATATTGGGAACAAAGCAAAATTATATCTACGTTATATTGATGACATATTTATTATTTAGCCTCACCAACTACAGACTTTCTTCTTTATATTTTGTGAATAATTATATATATTTACAGATTGTCTACATTATTTAAAAATATATATACATATAGTGTTTTTACTATAAATATATACACTATCAATCTGCAAGATCAAGATATATATAAATATATATATACTATCAAAAGCTCTAACTCCAAGTGTAATAAAGATAATATAGATCATCTTCAAGAAAAACGCTCTCATGTAAACGTTTCGACTGAAGTAGAAGTAATATTCCTGATGAAGATCTATTTATATATATTCATATATATATTGTACAGTTGAAAAGACTTGTACACTAGTAAAAATGCAATTTTGCCGACTTGTTTCGACTTTCTGTCGTATTCATGGCAATCAACTGATTCCAATAGACCAACTCGACTTGCGGCCTCGTTTTGAAAAAATCTTCAAATTCTTTTGTACAAAACTTTTAACCTCAGATTCGGATTAATAGCAATGATTCTAGTCTACTTGGAAATTTTCATTATGGTATTGCTCACGATATTCATTTTATGACGACATTTTATAAGAGATTTGACCGTAATTGCCGACTAGTTGGGTAAAGTTTCAACCGGAATGATTTTTGCGGTCAAATCCCTTGCAAGTTTTCAAACTTCATTTCTCCATAAAATCTACATCACAAACAAAATGAAAAATTTCATCCAGCCTAATCTATTGTCATAAAATCAATTCTGAGCTTAAAAAAGTGTCATATAATTAAATTTGGAGAAATTTCCAAAACGAGGCCGTAAATCGAATTGGTCTATTACATAAAGCATATCTAAATTCATGTCTTCTTCCAGTTCTTTTGTTTTGTAAGGTAAGGGTGTAGGACAAAAGTTGAGGTTTTTGTTTACTAGTTTAAACTCACTTAAGGAAAATTTAAAGTTTGTTAAATTTATGACCTATCCAAACGGATCGTTTATTGTTAGGATAAGTCCCTTAATAACTTTTCGAATCCTGTTATTGCCTTTGTTGTTTCGTTTAGGGCTGTAAGCATATCTGTTAGGCCCCCATGATACATGGAGGCCGAGGTTCCGTTTTTTTGGTTCCTGTTTTGAATTTCCTCGGTTGTTTGTGCTTCAACATGTGTTGTTTCATTAGATTTGTCCGTTCTTTGTTTCGGGCGCTGCAAAATTTTGATCATTCCAGGGACTTTCGTTGTTCTGTCTCTTTGGCTCTGGCTTGTTGATGCTCTTACATTTTTTAGGTGATCTACAAAGCTCATTGGTCGACTTTGGTTGGATGCTGTCTGTTGCGGTCGTTTTAGTGCGCCCGCTTAATATTTGTCCTCTTTATCTTTCTGTGGTGCAATTTGTTGTTTCTTTTCCTTTGAAGCCGCAGCTACATTCTTGTTTTGGGGCTTACCGTATTTCAGGTAGTAGAACTTACTTGACTTTCCCTTTTGGTATGTCTTTTTTTGTTTGCAGTGTATTTGCGTTGATAGTTGAATCTTTGATAGTGTATTTGCGTTGATCTTTAACATCATTGTAGGTATCTGTATCCATTTCTCCATTTAGAGGTGCATCAACTTTTGACTTTTCTTGCTCAGTTTTGGAAAGAGTGATTCCGCAGAATTTTACAATTTCCTTCATCAGATCAATTGAGTAAGACTTTAATTTTTCATTCCACATAGCCAAAAACGCTTCGTCGTGATTACCAATAGAAGGCTCTACTTCAATTTTCAAGCTATTTGGAACTAACTTCTCGTCAATGCATTCATTCAAGAATTCCGTGTGAGACTGGTATCTCGCGGATTTGTCTTCCAGCTTGTTAAGTTTGGACGCAAATTTCTCTGGATCGCATTGGTACTTGTCATCCTGCGAGCTAAGGGAGCTTGTTTCCTCGTCATTACTTTCTACGTGGACGATTGTTTCAGTGTTAGATGATGTTGTCAGCGCATCGTCATTCGGATCATCAAGATTTATAGTAGCCGAAGCTTGGTTTGCTCTAGTACGTCTGGTGGCCATAATATATATTATACAGTTGAAAAGACGTGTACACTAGTAAAAATGCAAATTTTGCCGACTAGTTTCGACTTTCCTTCGTATTCATGGCAATCAACTGATTCCAATTACATAAAGCATATCTAGATATAAGCTATTCCAATGCGACGTTTCATTGTTTATTAATATAATGTAAGACCTCACCCCAGAAATAAAGTCTGTTATTTGACAAAATGCACGAATGAATTGGGAAAAACGAGGTTATGAAATGTATTGCTCTATATAGGGCTATTGAGTTCCATGTTTAGCCAAAGCGGACTTATGGTTTTCAGTTCTTTTATCCAAAAGTTTTCTCGTCGTTGCAGGCGAGATCTTAAGAGATCCTTGTCGCCTTCAAGAGAATTAAGCTGTTCAATTATTATGAATTTCGCGTCTTTACTGAAATTGTGGGAAGTGTTGTTAAAATGTTGGCAAACTGGTATGGATGCTGATTTACTTGAGTCTTTTCGGTGGTTGTTTATTCGCAGATTAACTTGTGTTTCTGATTTACCAATGTACTGCAAACCGCATTCTATACATTCTAGTAGATAGATCACATACTTACTTTTGCAGTTAACTTTATGTCGGATCACATAAGTACGCTTGGTTTGGTTACTTTTAAAAGTTTATCTGCTCAAAACTTGTTGGCAACATTAATTACTTTGTTTAGTATTATATGGCTTACAATGACCCTCTTCATTACGGATTTTAGATTTTGCTACTTCATTGTTGGATATTTTATTACTCCCAAGGATATCCCTTAATTTCTTGTTACGTTTGTATGACATCATGGGAGGATTGTTGAAGCTTTTCGCGACTTTGGGATTGATGTTAAGGATGTTTCAGTTCTTACGTAATATACTGCCAATAGGTTGGAGGGCTCTGTTTTAAGTCGTGATGAATGGAGTTCTGTTACTTGTTGTCTTTTTAGAATTTTGTTTTAGTAGTTCTTCGCGTGAAATGCTGTCAACCACTTTTATTTGTTTTTCCATGATTTCTCTATCGTATCCACGTGATGTAAATGTTTTGACAAGTCGCTATGTGTTATTTTCATACTCTGCATTATCAGAGCAAATTCTCTTAATTCTTAATGCTTGGCTGTAGGCTAGGCTATTTTTTAGTGGTAGTCGATGTTCAGATGCTCTATGAAAATAATTCTGTCTGTCTGTGGGTTTCCTATGTAGTCTTGTTTATAAATGGTTTCTGTTATCGATATAAACGATCGTGTCTAAAAATGGGGCATCTTTTGTTGACATCTCATAATCAAATTTAATTGTCATCTCATAATCATAATCAATGTTTTTCTTTAAGTTCAGATATAAAGTTTTCATTTTGCTGTTTGGTGCCTGTCCACAAAATAAATATGTCATCAATATAACGTAGATATAATTTTGCTTTGTTCCCAATAAATGGATAAATGTATTCTTCTTCGAATTTCCCCAAAATATGTTAGCGTAAGAGGGGCACATATTATTCGCATGGCACAACCCTTGATTTGGAGGAAATCATTGCCATTAAATTCAAAATTGTTACAGGTAAGTTTAAGTTTTAGAAATTCAAGTATTACGATTGGAGAGGCTGAAAGTGTATTTGTATTTGTAGGCTCGTTTAATTTTTGTTTAACATCATCTAGGCCTTCATTTGTAGGGATATTAGTGTAAAGGGGTTTGACATCCATGGCAATAAGTACTGTATTTTGTGGTAGATCTCTTTAACTGACGATAATTTATTCATAACATCTGAGCTGTCTCTTACGTACGAACTTAGTCGCTGTGCTACTGGATTTAAGTGGTAGTCTACATATTTAGAGATTTGGCTAGAATGGCAAGCTACTGAGCTTACCACTGGTCAACCGGGATTGTTTGGTTTATATATTTTCAATAGCATGTAGAACCTAGGTGTTTTAGGGTTAGCTGTTTTTAACGCTTCTCCAATTTTAGATGGTATTAATTTTTCTCCTATATACCTATCGATTAAATCATTTATCATTTTATTGTGTTTATTGGCTAAATCTTCATCAATTGTTGAATAGAACTGGGTATTACCTAACTGTCTGTTTGCTTCTTTTATATAGTCTTTTACATCAATTATTACAACTGCTCCCCCTTTGTCTGCTTTGGTTATGATAATGTTTATCCTCTTCACCCACTCAATTTAAATGCCTCCATACACTCTACAGTCCTACTTTAGTAAGCACTCTGTGTCGATTGCTACTTTTTGTTGATCGTTATAGTATATATATTTTTTATTTGTATTTCCTGACCTTTGCAACCGTGATCCTGGACGCAGGATTGCGAGGGGCGCCTACGAGAAATGAACATACCGTATTAAAGCCCCGAAATGTCCCTCGTGGGTTTCTGGCTGATGAGTTGCTTTTTTATCATTTTCTGCCCACTTACAAGCTAGTTGCTTAAAACATACAAGGGCACACACAACCACCCCCCATCTGAGTTTGAGGCTGTAACCAGGTGGTAGTGACTACTCCTTATCTCCTTTTTTCTCATTTTTCTATTTTGGATTTTGTACTTTTATTCACATATTGGTTTTTTAGTTTTTACCTTCTATGCCTATAAATACATTCTTTGTTTTAAATTATTCATGGCTTTATTTCTTTTTTTGAGAGGTTGTTTTTGGGTAGAGGTATCTTAGGTGTTGAGTAAATATCGCTTTTTACCTCTTCTATAAAAGTTTCGACTGTATTGTGTACATTATATGGTGTCCATCTACTTTTCTTCCTTAATATCCTTTCTTCGTCTTTTTGTTGCTCGTCAGTTTCTTCTTGATCTTCTAGTGTTTCTTCATTGTTGTTAAAATGGACTTTAAGTTTTATATATATTGTCGTGAGCTCAATATTGCTTCTAACGCAAACAACTACTCGAACAATCCACGAAGCAAAGAAATAGACCTTTTAATTTTACCACGCCGAAATTATCACTCAAATCATTACAACTCTATTCTCAAATCATCACTAAAGAAAATTCCCCCTCTACGGGCACACAGCCTCTATTTATACTACTACTTATTATTACGTCACTTTACAAAAATACCTAACGTGATTACATCATACCTGCCAGATTACCATCGAACATTTTAGAATTTCTACGCATACTAATCATACCATGAATTATAATTACAAAGCAATGTCAGTGGGGATAAACAAAGCAAGTCTAAACAAAACAACCACATACGTAATGTTTCTAAAGTAAGTTCTAAAGATTATGTAAGTTTGCATCGCGTGTCTTCGTGGCACTCAGTGACTGCGTCACAATATACACAACCCGTGTCTAGATTCTAGAAAATTGAATCTACATCCTTACATTCTGCGATAAAACCTCTTTGTGGAACTCAATGAGGCGTAACGAGGTGAACGGGCCTAACTTCCTTTGAGAGAGCATGTTTTGGTATTTTTTTAACAGCAAGCGATATTTGGGGAGCTCAATTATGGATATAAATGATTTTATAAACTGTGATGCTGTCAGCATAGGGGAAAAATGTACTTGCCATGCGCGCGATGAATCACAGGGGTTACAGCAAATGTCAATACTGCTCCCGCAACATTTCAGGACGAATACACCACATTGTTTTGAATGATTAAAGATTCGTCGATAGATCGACATATTCAAAACAAAGACAGCACAAAAGTTGCATGGTTGTAAAAATGTAACTAGTTCTATTGCCATAACATAGATGACACTTTGAAAAAATAGGCATTAAGTATGTCTCGATTAAAATTTCCATTAAAACTGATGCAAATTTCAATCTGGAAATGCATTTGCATACAAGTACATATTTTCACACACCACAGAAGAATAAAATAAAATACATAATTTAGATGCAACAAGCAGAAAAGGGCGAAAAGACACCAACCTTTAGAAAGTTGAGGACATTTTGCAACCAGAGTTTGAAGAATCCAGGAAAATTTACACGTTTTCCCCATTAATGATAGGAAATGATACATCCAAAAGCTGTTTTGTTAGGCAATGAAAATCACTTGAAAATTGTCAAGCACTAGAGTGGTACAATCCTTGAACAAAAATTTTCAGAGAAGAGGTTCCGAAAAAGACATCTCCCTTGACCGAAGATAAATAAAAATGCGACTTGTGCTAAACACGTGCACTACATAACATGTCTTCAGAAACCATTCCAACAACCACTGAAAAAAATCTTCAAAATTTTACACTTGGCTTTAAATTGACTTTCCCAAAAGAGGAAGCCACTCAATGCAATGCTATTATAAAGTTAAAAATTAGTGATTGAGAAATAAAAGCCCACAGTTTTAGATGCAAACCATTAAATCAGTCTAAAAATTTAGATTAGCCAAGTAACTTTGTAATCGATAAGAAATGATTTTAAAGAAATTGTCGCGAGAAAAACTGTAACCTACAGAAAAAATCTAGCTTTTGCTACAAAACGAAACTATTGCCAAAGTAAATGCCGAGCAACAAGGTTTTCCCTGGTTATTATCATTTCGTTTGATTGTATTGCCTTTTTCGTGGAAAAATGAAGGAAGTTGCCGTTACTTTTGGTCGTAAATGTGAATTCGTGATCGATAAGGAATATGAAAAGGCTAAATTGTCGCGAGAAAAACTGTAACCTACAGAAAAATCTAGCTTTTGCTACAAAAAGAAACTATTGCCAAAGTAATTGCCAAAAATCAAGGTTTTTGCTGGTTATTATCGTTTCTTTTGAATGTATTGCCTTTTTCGTGGAAAAAGGAGGGAAGTTGCCGTTACTTTTGTTCATAAATGTGACTTCGTTTTCGTTCATGTTCAAAATTAATGGCAACTTTCCTCCTTTCTACATGAAAAGGCAATACAATCAAAAGAAATGATAATAACCAGCAAAAACCTTGATGTTTGGCAATTACTTTGTCAATAGTTTCGTTTTGTAGCAAAATCTAGATTTTTCTGTAGGTAACCCTTTTTCTCGCGACAATTCAGCCTTTTCATATTCCTTATCGACCACGAAGTCACATTCATAATAATCAAAAGTAGCGGTCAGTTTCTTCCATTTTACATGAAAAGGCAATACATTCACAACAAATGGTAATAACCAGCAAAAACCTTGATGTTTGGCAATTACTTTGTCAATAGTTTCGTTTTGTAGCAAAATCTAGATTTTTCTGTAGGTAACCCTTTTTCTCGCGACAATTCAGCCTTTTCATATTCCTTATCGACCACGAAGTCACATTCATAATAATCAAAAGTAGCGGTCAGTTTCTTCCATTTTACATGAAAAGGCAATACATTCACAACAAATGGTAATAACCAGCAAAAACCTTGTTGTTTGGCAATTACTTTGTCAATAGTTTCGTTTTGTAGCAAAATCTAGATTTTTCTGTAGGTAACCCTTTTTCTCGCGACAATTCAGCCTTTTCATATTCCTTATCGACCACGAAGTCACATTCATAATAATCAAAAGTAGCGGTCAGTTTCTTCCATTTTACATGAAAAGGCAATACATTCACAACAAACGATAAGAACCAGCAAAAACCTTGATGTTTGGCAATTACTTTGTCAATAGTTTCGTTTTGTAGCAAAATCTAGATTTTTCTGTAAGTTACCCTTTTTATCGCGACAATGTTTCATCTCAATATTGTAATTTTATATAAATGTAGATATTTCGACATTTACCTGCAATTTTGTTTGTTGTTTTGAAATAATGATTAAAAGTTCTTTCTTGATATACCTTGATTAAGCATTTCTGTTTTATAAGTTTCTTCCAGTAGTATGTCTACTAGATTTCCGAAAACAATTAACTTTTATACTTTGACTTTGAAGTTTTTACTGCATATATTGAAGCCATGTGGAGTATTTGCGCCCGCGATTCCGTGCCGCCATGACCAGCGTCATGCATTTTTCCCCTATGCTGATGCTGTCATGAAGGTTCTTATCTAGCTATTCCGCATTTTAGCACAATAGGGACAGAATCTGCAATGTATCTTTCGGAATTTCTCTGTGATCTCTGAAATAATTTTGTTATCACGAGTTATACGGTATATCAAGGAAATTGACCATTGACAGACAATTATATAAACAGGTACAATCTTTCATTCCATCTTATGTTGCTAAAGAATTGGCAAACAAAGTTTCTTATATTTTGAAAGGAAACGGATAACTGAGATTTTCATCTAGATTGATATCAAGATGTCTAAGAATTCTCTTAGGAGCACCTTTGATATCAATAACACTTGGAGAAGGATGTTGTTTCTTGGAAAATTCAATCGAAAAACATTTCCTTTTTCCGCTTTGTAGGAAGTGGATTAAATTTCATCTTTATGGCCCAGTGTTGAAGAACTAAGAAATTGTTTTTTAGAGCCTCAGTTGGTTTGTCTATGTTATAAGTGGTTTGTCTAAGTGGCTATGGTTTGTCTAAGTGGATAGGTCTATGTTATCCTGATTCCCATCAATATCATTCTAATTTACAGCTATTCAACTCTTGTAAAAACTAGAAAGGTTTCTAAGACAGAAAAAGGCTAAAGAAACGTTTCCATGTAAATTCTCGTATTAGTGTCCTGTCTCGAATCTGTCTTGAAAACTGACCACAAAAAAGTATTTTTTTTAGCATGTTTTCTGTTGAGATCAGTGGCCTCGACGGAGTGAACGCTCTCTGCTCCATTAGTATAAATGAGCATAAATCAGCATAAATTAGCTCATAATCTGACAAGAATAAGATTTTGACACACAAAAATCCTTTTGGTAATTGTATTCTTGAACAGGTGAGCCACTCACAACAAGACAGTCTGTACAGATTGTCAGTCTGTGTTTATGGACTCTATAAAAATTGATTAGCCCAGAGCAAACGATTTGCTTTTTACCGAAGCTTTGATTTAATGAAGTATGGGTACACATTCAAGAATCTACTTCTTTTATTGGTACTTGGGTATTAAATTGTGTTCGCAGCCAAGAAACACATGATTCATTGAGTTTCTAACAAAATTCCTTTACGCAACAGGAATCGAATATTTTATTCGCGATATAACATAAACACTGTTTACGATATATACTGTTTACCTCGTTTTTGGCAAAAGCATCACTCGGAAGTCCATTCGCGAACTTTGTTCTTTTCAAGTTTGCAATGTGAAAATGAGGCGTTTGACTTTTCTAAGAAAAGAAATGTGGGAGTGAAGCTATCACAAGACAAAATCTTAGGGGTACTTTAGCCTCGTGCCTCCGCACTGTCATTCATTTATCACTTTTTGAATAAACAAGGAAATCCACATAGGAATAAAAGGTCGAATATTCACATGTACGTAAGATCGCATATTTAGTAACACGCCCAGGTTCACTCTCTTTAAGCCGGTACCTTCCATTTGCCTCATTAAGTAAACGACAACAAGAAGCGTAGTTGTGGGATGAATTTATTGTTTGAACATGCGGGGGAAGGGGTATATGTGTAGTAGAGTGTTTATGCAGTGCTTTTCAGTTTTTGAGTGCAATCGTATTCTTAATTCTTCTTATATGAAGAAATCAATTGAGCTTCAATTCATCAAAGAGAACCTTTCTCAATACCTGCATTCTACCTACCGTTTTCCCGTTCGTGCAAAAATCAAAGAGCAAACTTTCAAACAAAAGCTTAAACTACAGAACTCCCACCTCTCTGTTATTCCGAAAAGCCTCAAAGTTTGCACATAAAGGCTGAGCCTCAAGGTAATGTAAGGATCAAAAGAATCCTTTCAATACGTTTCATAAGTACATGTTGCATGCTTTATCTTCTGCGAAAGCTTCAAAGATATATGGACATAACAGGTTCTATAAAGGGAATTATTTCATTTTGAATACTGTTTTTATATACTTCAAGGATTGGAGGTAATGGGTCTACGGTTTTGTAGGTCTACGGTTTTTCTTAATGACATGAAAATATTCGAACTTTTGTTTCACTTTGGAACAAGGAAGAAATTCGTCTCATTCAGGAAACACACCACTATGAGCTTTTATTGATCCAGTTAAAAAGTCCACGAGACCCCTCCCCCTTTCTCGGACATCCACCGATATCATTCTGAAAGCTATTCAAACATGTATACGTAAGTAGAATGTAAAAAGCCGTTCTTTGTTTCAACCAGAAATTGACTTGATGAACAATTTTTGATTTTCTAGAACGTTTTTTGTATGATGTTGTATTCAAAAACGCATTAGATATACGAAGCAAAAGTCGTGTTTCACTCTTCGTTTAAGTAGTCTGTTTCTCTGAATGGCTGCTTCAAAAAGATGGCGATATCCATAAGAGAAGATAACTGCTACTTCATTTTTCTTGTTTGCTGCTTCCGTCTGTGACGCTCTTCATTCTCCAGTGCCAGCCTTTTGTGGCCAGTTATCTCGGGGTGCATTTTTGCCAGCTCTAGAGAGGTGAAATTTTGCTGTCATTTCACAAAACCGCACTGGTATCTGCTACCAACTTCTTCTGCAAGCTTTTTTGCTCAGATGGACAGAATAAATCATATGGCAAGTTCACTTACTCATAGCCTTCTGGTTTCAGATGTGATATTGCCATTAGTTTGCAGAAGACCCGTGTAAATCTTTGTTTCTTTGACAGTTTTTTCCCAAATACTAGCCAACTGCAGCCCACCTTCAAAATTTCTTTTCATGCCGGGCAATATTTTCCAGCTCACAAATGAGGACTTCGAAATACCATAAAAGCCTTACTTTATTGCATACACATTTTATCGCGCACCCACTAATCCGTTTTGAAGTAAACGGAAAGGCTATTAGTGGTACAAGTAATATTCCTTTGTGAGTGTTTCTTTCCCGAGTAAGAAATAAAGATTTATTTTCTTTTCTTTGGGAAAAATTCTTTTATAAAGTTTCATACTCTTTGCATCATTTAGCACGACGAAGTAATGCACCACGTGCACATAAACTTTTACATACATTTCATCTGCAGAAAATGAGAGCAGGTTGCGCAGGGTCTTCTCCCCAGATGAAAATTGCTATCTTCGAAAAAAAATCTACAATGTGCTCTTGACAAATTTGCAAACCTGCCGTTCAAAGACAACGTTTCCTGTCATTTTTGAATATTCATAACATATCTAGAGCCAGATAAATGCCCGAAAATGTCTAAAAAGCTTATAAACAAACCTTTATACCCATAGAAAAAAAATCAAAAGAAATGGTTTTTCAGCGTATAATTGATGATAGTGTTATGAAAAGGTTTAAACCATACAAAATTTAAGCTGCTATGAAACTATTTAGGCTGGAAAATTGTGGAATGGTGGGATTTGTGGTAATGTCAAAAGTAAAACTTACAAAAAAATGACGTCTGCTACAATCAATCAATCAAAAGTTGACCTTTCTGCATAAAGCTAATGATGGCTAAAATAAAGCTGGTCGAAATGAAGACCCTTGCTCTCTTGTCTATTTGACTGGTGTCATATTATCTTTTGACAAATCTTTTAATACTGGAAATTCATTGATATCATCTCCTTTTTTCTCAAATCTGAACAGTTTTTTGGCGGTACATAACTTGAAAATGGCTTTGAAAAAAGCAAAAATTTCACAACATATTAACTAAAAGCTTTTCCGTCTGACACTCCTCAGAGCATAAAACGTCAGAATAAAGGTCCGAAAGAACACAATGAAAAATATACCCAGTTGTGGATCAAAATAGGCCAATCAGAAAAACGCAAGCACAAGACCGGTATAGTTGACCAATCAGTGCCGCATGCCTAAAGAAAAATTACCACTGGAGTCCAAGAGAGAAAACGAACTCCTTCTGTCTACACAATGGCGGATTTTTCGTTTGTATGTAGATCGATTCCAAAACTGCTAGATGAAAGGTCGACCGGGCTCTGCCAATTATCCGAAACATGTCGTCATTATAGAGTTTTGCACAATCTGGGTTGTCTAAAAGGTGTTGACCGATGGCAGAATCACTTGTTTTAACAGTGTTTCTATACCTACAAGATCGAGGAGGCTGTTCTCTTTGAGGGGCAGTTTTGTTTCTTATGTTGAAAGGAACATGTTGTTTTATCCTATCCCCCAATCTCTGTGTTGTGCGTCCTACGTAGCCAGAATCACAATGGCACGTAAATTCATAAATTAATCATTTCAGTCTGGGACATTCCCAGATAAGATGAAGCTAGCTAAGGTAATACCACTTTTGAAGAAAGGTTGTATTCTTACAGCATCTAACTACCGACCTATTTCTATTCTCTTTGTCTTCAGTAAACTCACTGAAAAAGTCATATTTGTGCGTCTCTATAATTTCTTACAAAAGTATGAAATCTTGTATACCAAGCAGTTTGGTTTTCGTGCTAGCTATTCCATTAACCATGCCCTGGTTTGTTTAACGGAAACTATCAAGAACTCACTGGATAATAGAAAATATGGTTGTGGAATTTTTATTGATTTACAAAAGGCTTTTGACACTGTGAATCTGTCCTTGGCCCTCTCCTTTCCCTCATTTACATTAATGATTTACCTCATTCATCATTAAAAATATCCTTTTATTCATTTGTGAAGGTGAGAATCTTGATCTGCTTCAAAAAACTGTCAATAAAGAACTGAAAAAAGTTCAAATTTGGCTTGATGCTAGCAAATTGGCATTAAATATTGAAAAGACCAATTTTATTATTTTTGAGTCTCCTCAGCATTCCTCTTCTAATACGATTAGTATCAAAATTGGAAATCTTCCTGTTCAGCAGACTAAGTATGTAAAGTTTCTTGGCATTCTGTTAGATGAATCTTTCATGGAATTGCCACTTACCTGTGGTATGTTTCTTAAAGTGAGACACTTTTTACCTATTGATGTTTTAATTTATCTTTACAATTTATTATTTTCACCTTTTCTTCAATACAGAATATTAGTTTGGGGTCTTACTTATGAAACTCATATCTCCCCATTGTTTTTGCTGGAGAAAAGGACCTTAAGGGCGATTTCATTTGAGCATTTTACTTCTCCTTTTACTCCTTTATTCAGAAACCTGAAGATTTTAAACCTGCAAGATCTTTTTCATCTCACATTGCTCATCTTTGTGTATGAATGTGTTAATGAGATTTCTCTTACTTATTTTCACTCTTTCTTTGATTTAGTTGGGTCTGTTCATCACTATGGTACTCGGAAAGCTACGAGGAATGATATTTTCTTATCTCACAAAAACACTATGCAATATGGAATTAGGTCATTGCGTTTCTATGGTGCAAAGATGTGGAATGCCATTCCCGTTGGAGTAAAGAAATCCCATTCTGTTATTCGTAAAAACCTGAAATCATATCTATTTGACAAAAGTTACAAGAATTGATTGTTGCTAGTGACAGCAACTATAAAATGAATCTAATCGATATTTTTCTTTTTATACAAAGTATGGCTAAAGGGGGTGCTCTCTCCTCGATTAGGTTACCTATTGAGAGAGCTCCTCCTTAAGAAGTTCCCCTCAATACATGTTTTTTCCCATTTACCATTCCTTTGTATCTTGTATTAGGTATTTAGTTTCTCTGTAATTTCTTTTTGTATATGTATATGTAGCTTTAATTGGAGGTGTGTGTAGTGGAATTTTGAAATATGAAACTGAACTGAACTGAACTGTTTGGAGGGTAGACCCTCTCTGTAAGGTTTTTGCCACCGAAAGGTTGTAATCTCTTATTAATTATTTTGTTCTATTTCTGGATATGTGACATCGGAAGTAATCTTGGTTTATAAATGTGGGCTTTGGTTGACCGTTATTCATCAGAGCGCCATAGCACGTAGTAATAGCAAAGCGGAATTTCAGTTGTTGAAGAATAAAACTCCAAAATGCTGGCTCTTAGCTTCAACTAAAGAATGAACGCAAAGAAGAAGACTTCCGTTGTTTTCATATCACATGATCCTCCATTTCATTTCTACCCGTTAGCGGATCTACCTCGACTTTCACTTCACATGAGTTTTCACTAACTTTTCACGTGACTAAGAATATGGGAGAAAAAAAAACTGAAATGAGACAAAACAGTTGAAAAATTGAGTTGCCAGTCATTCAGAAGCTGCGGTTGGTTGGTACATGCTCCCATATTGCTCGCCAAACTGGAGGACACAATTCTAAAATTCCACACAATTCTATGATAATTCACACACTTCTGTCTTTAAAAACATTTTGCGTACTTGTTTTGCAAATTTAAACACTTCTTTCTAGAAAAATAGAAAAAATCAGAACTCTTTTTGGAGTTAGCGTGCTTTAACGTACAATTATGGTCAAAATTTCTTTTCATGAGACCAAGATAAAATATTTTGTCTTGATTGGACAAATTACGATCAAAATTTCGATCGTTTGCATGCAGATACATTGAATCAACTCAGTCCGGGCGTTCAGATCTGTTTTGCATATATGTTTTCCAAGACGTTAGGTGTTTCTAAATGTAAACTGGTTATTGGAGATTTATTTGGATATTACAACATGAATGTTGAAGATAGATTTACATTTAATAGAAATTGTTAGAATCGTCTATATAATTTTGCATAATTTCTACTGACATTTTTTCCAGGAAAAATATATTAGGGATGAATAAACATAGTTTAAAGGATTCCGACGGAAACTTCGTATATGTCAGTCAGCGCTGAGCGCTTTACGACGACTATGATCATGATATGCGAATCGTTTGGATTTAAAATGCTAAAGACAAACACTAAGATCTGCCCACCTCTTCTTTGAAGGCTATGCGTCACAGATCCAAAAATAAATAGACTTCCTCATTTCCAATCATTGGCTTTCGATTAGTCGGAAACAAGATGCTCTAACTCAATCTGACCATGTGATGTGTATGTTTTGATGTAAAATGACGTTTGAAACGCCTGCACAGACTCTGACCAATCAGAAAGCGATAATACAACAACGACCACTCTTGTGATTGGTAAAGAGCATTGCTGGCTTCGTTAGGTTCTTTATAAAGTGCAACAGGCTGACGAACAATCTTTAGACAGCAAGGTATCTCTGGCGATCAGAAGATTTGCGAGTGACGAAATCAATCAAGATAAAACATCCAGACGCCAGAAGAAGTTTTCAAACAGAAATCGAAAGGGGGCTTGGTAAGCTTGCTCTTTTGAATCTAAAAATTTTGTTGTTTCTTTGTTGTTTCATATTTAATTTTGTATATCTTTATTACAATATTGTAATGAATCAATATGTGAGACAAAAAGCATAGCATACTTAAGAGAACTTCGTCCAATAGAGTGTAAACAATTCCATGTAAACGATTAATAAACATTCATTATTAACAGTTTTTTGGCGGTACCGAACTTGAAAATGGCTTTGAAAAAAGCAAACATTTTATAACATATTGGCTAAATGCTTTTTCGTCTGACACTCCTCAAAGCATAATGCGTCAGAGTACTAGTCCGAAAGAACACGATGAAAAATATACACCCAGTTGTGGATCGAGCTCCAAAACTCAAAAAACCGTTTGCTGGAACTGGTCAACTCAAAAGCGTTGGCGACAGAAATTTAAGATAGGATAAGACCCACGGACTCTCAACGACCGAAAATTCATGGCCTCCCTAAAATACACCAGCCGAACGTCACACTTAAACCCATCTTGTCTATGATTGGCTCAGCACAACACGAACTGGCTTTCTGAAGTTTTTGACCCTGCTCTTCAAAAATATTCAAAACATTGCTTCAAGGATTCTTTTACGTTCGCTGATTGCATGCTCGTAAGTTGACATAGTTATAAAAAGTAATGTAATAAGCAATGGTTTTATAGGCATAGAAGGTAAAAACTAAAAAACCAATGTGCAAATAAAAGTTTAAAATCCAAAATGAAAAAATGAGAAAAAAGGAGATAAGGAATAGTCACTACCATCTGGTTAAAGCCTCAAACTCAGATGGGAGGGGGGGGGGGGGTTGTGTGTGCCCCTTGTATGTTTTGAGCAATTACCTTGTAAGTGGGCAGAAAATGATAGAAAAGCAACTCATCAGCCAGAAACCGTAAAGGGACATTTCGGGGTTTTAATTGCGTTTCACATATGCCTTGCCACTTTTACAATAGAAGAAAAATTGTCTCCAAATTGACGTGATCACTGATCATTGAGCTGCATCGTGATTGGCCGTCCAAAGTAGCTGACTGTGATCTAGTGCCGACCGATTCATCCCGTACTCTGAGCAATAGAAGTGATGACAGGAAGCGGAAAGATGGCATGACGAAATAGGGTGAGGTAATGGAATTGACGGAAATTATGAAAGAACTTATCCCGGCAAAACTAGTATCCTAATTGGTTTCTTTTTTGACCAATCATTTTCAGAACATTCCGGTTTGTATTTTAAGAATGTGTGATGGAGAAATGCTTGAACTTTGTTTCTGGGAAACTGAAAAAATCCATTCAATGTGATCATGAAAGTTCAAAAGAAATGATCGACATGGATTTTACATTTTCAATTATTTGCAAATGTGACTTCAGTTTTCGTCAACAGGGACGCTTTTGACATTTCTCTTGCATTCAGATGTCCAGAAACACATGATTTTGATAGCTTTCGAATCTGAGTCTCTTGATTGAAATACAAGAGACAAGAAACCCAGATTTTTTAAGCATTTAGATATTGACATAAAATTTTAGTTTATATTTCTCAAAAATCAATATTTTGTTATCGGCACTTTGCTGCTACCGCTGCCCCCGTAGCTCCGTTGGTCTGGTAATACACCAGTATTTTTGGAAGGAAAAAAAGGGTAAAACTGAATTATTTCCAAGAGCATGGCGACGAGCAAGACACAACATTTTCACGAATGCACCGTGATTTTATCACAACACGCTGAAGAAAGCAAAAATAAATGTTTACATACAAGACACTTTTAGAGAAAATGATCCGGATTTAGGACACGGATTGAAATCTATCGCGTTGTTTAGGAAAGAACCATTAAATGGCAAGTTTCGATCTTCCACTCTTCAAAGTTAGAGCCTAGCCATCTGCTTGCTTAATGACGAACCAGTTGCGTGGAAGGTTCTACGTCCTTTTCATTGTGAAATCCGGTGTTTTACAGGACTTGAAGAAAACAGACCTCAGTTCGAAATAATGTTCATCAAATTTGAGAATCCTTTTGGAAAACAATCATTCACGATTAAAATTGCAAAGACGGTAAATTTAGTATTTCAGGACGTTTGGCAAAAGAAACCTTTCACGCAGGCAAACAACGAAGGCACCCTTTTGATGTTATTGAATCCAATATCTAACTTACAACAAAAATTTATTCAAATATTTCACCTATTGGAACTTATAGCGATAAGACCCACTGTCAACCAACGAAGAAGCCTCTCTTGTTTATTTGCAAGGTCTTCTCTTGTTTATAAACATCGCGCCTGCTAAATTTCACGAATTTCTGTGTCCGAAAATATAATGTGCGCAGCTACACCAGGAAGGTAAACATAAAGGCTGGAATACACTAGGCATTTAATTTTTCGTTTCTGAGGTGCATCAATATCATTGCCTTGGTGACATTGAAACCACTTCCTCTCCGTAATGGACATAGAGTACCATTACGTCATGTGAAAATTGAGGCTATGATCTAGTGCCTACCCGAACTCACCTCGCGAAGCAGCTAGTGTCAGTTAGGGCACCGTTTTGTAAAATGCATGCTAACGAAAAAAAGTTGCTAACTCCACCACGTCAGATTCGGCTGAGAGAGACAAAATATTACCATTTGAAAATAATTTGCAAAACTATGGGGATATATGGAACTGCTTTTTGTTATCGGACATTCCATACAATTATGCCCTAGGTACAGCTTATTGTCTAGGCAAAGAGCATGGAATTTAAAATAAAGTTGAGAACCAAATATAAAAATTATATATTTGTAACCAAAAAAGGACGTTCACCGAACCGAAACCGAAACCGAAGGGCCGCAGCAATTTTCTGAACGGGGTCTTGTTTTGTCAATAACCACTGGGCACAAGCCGGCTAAAGACGGCCCTGCTTTTTGGTATCATCTTGCTGTAGGCAATGGTTTCATTTTGTTAGGAAAAGTAATCAAAGGAATAGACCAATTGGGGCTATCTAAAAACAGTAAACTGGCAATCAAGATGTTCCAGGGGGCATTGCCGAGACCCAGTGTTAAAAATGTTATTATGTAACTCGAGCGAAGTTTTGGTGTCAGACTGAGGTGAACACTACCGTGAGGGCCCACTAAACCACAGCCAAGCAAGCAATGTGATATTACCAAAACCATGAAAAAAATTTCCTAGTCAATTTATTGATTCAGTTGATTATTTATTTTTGTTTAAACAAGATCAAACTGATATTCGATTTTTACAGGTGAGTTCGCGAAACTAAAGCATGAAAGTTAGAACACTAGGAGCAATATTGGGCTCACAAAACGTTTACTATGACCATACTGGCAGGTTTGTTAAACCACATAGACTGTAGGAAATTGTGAGCGCTCCTTCCTATCTATCTCTCTCTCTATCTCTCTCTTCAAGACGAATGAACCTATATGGTAATTCTAACCTGCCAAGTAAATAGATCTTAACTATTTACATCTTAGTAGTGATTCCTGGCAGGTAATTCACTAAATAGACAGGTCATATGTTGGAAAAATTAGGCCTTTTTTTCCTGTCAAGGTTTTCTTTTCGGATTCCTTGCCAAGAAACATGCTGGAATTGATTAAAACTGGCGGAAATTTTCAAAATGGCGAATTTTTTACAATGTTTTGGCTACAATTTATCGATATAGTCTTCTTAGACGAGCATCACCTGGCACCAAAGTGACCTACTATGTTAAAAGCATGTTTGTTGTCATGACTGATCATCAAAAATTCAAAATGGTGTTCTTAAAGTGGCAGAACTAAATAAATCAACAATTTTGGCGCTTCGCTCCATAAAACAAAGTAACTGTGGTCAGAAACCATATAAAAGTTAAACAAACGCAACAAAAAAGGTCCTATTATGGTTCAACTCCATCACAAATTTCAATACTGAAAACTAAAAGTCATCCTAACTTCCATCTGAGTCAAGATCGAAGTCATAGTCACTATCATCTGTGCTTTCTGCTTCACTGTTTTCCAGGGGCGGATTCAGGGTTTCGCACAGGTCGCACGGAAGACCGTCAGGTTTTCAGAATTTAGTTTTAATTTTCAGTGATTGAAATAAGGCAATCGTGTTTACCTTAATCTATCATTTTCCTCCTTACAGATAATACATTTTGCTCTCTTTACACAATGAACACAGGACCGAACTTGGTCGATCTCACACACAATGCTACGATTAAATTCAATATAGAAAAAATTCAAAGACAATTCTAGACCGTAAACAGTATGATTTTTAAGCATGTCGCCCGTGCCGCACAAATATGCAGGGCACTTTGTTATGCAAATTTTTTGCCAAATCTCGCCAATCAAAATTCAAGCTTTCGCATATTTGTGCGGCACAAAAAGTCTGTAAATACTATGTTAGATTACTGTGTTTGACTGAAAAATTGGAGCGTTTCAGAGCCCCAGTCCCAATTGCTCTGGTTCTGGGGGAGGGCTGGGCCCCCATCATGCCTCCGCCCTTAACCATGAGGAAGGCCCCCTAGACCGCCTGCTGGGCAGTGTTACTGTGCGACCGTCAACTTTTATTCTGTATCCGCCCCTGACTGTTTTCACTTCCACCAACAATTTCTGCTCCATTATCAGTGTCAGACTGATTGTTATTTGGGAAAACTGGTTGCACGTATACTTCTTTCCCTCCCCATGTTTCAGTTAAATCTTCATTTTTCACATCTGAAGATCTTAGGCTGCAGGTGTGCAGAATCTGAAATATGCCTTTACATACTCTCCCCAAGTCGGTCCACATTTGATTGACCTTACTGCAGCCATGCCGTCAATTATCCACGCTGCTTTAGACAAAGGTGTTTGCACTTCTGCTATATATTCTTTTATCAGAGAATTTCGTAATGCAACTTTCCAGCCTTGTCTGAGATCACTGTCAGGTGATGCTAAAGCTAGTGGAACAGTTGTAAGAGGATAAGAGTGTGCGTCTCTTGGACTTGTAGCCTTACCAACAAGTGCTCAAAATGTTTGCCTGTCCTCCTTGAGAATGCTTATGGCTTTGGAAACCTTTTTTGCCCGCTCCATGCTAGTTTTGATCCTAGGATTTTTATTGATGCAAATTTACTAGCCTTATTTTCTTTGGCTTTGAGTCTTTCGTCAATAAATTTAGCATACATTGCTTCTCCTACTGCAGATGAATTCAGAAGTCCCTCAATGACCGATGGCTCGATTTCGGCTCCAGTTTTGAAATGTCTTGCAGGACCATCTAGGAATGGATCATAATACTTATCAAGCTGCAAAACAAGACCTTCGATCATTGCCTCGTGCTTCTTTATCGCACCAACAATTGTTTCTTTGTGAACGGACTGCGTCAAAACATTCAAACGTTCTTTCAGTTTGGCTCAAACAGTAGCCATGAAATGACTGGTCTTTACAAAGGTGTCAACAGCCTTCTCATCAGTGCCAAATCCACCTTGCATGGGGCTCCCTCTGACCCTTACCTTTCTGTTAATGGTTGTTTCGGTTATCAAGTCACCATGATAGTCAAGTATGGTTTGCCAGAGACTGAACCACCAAAGCCATTAACCAGAAGGTCATTCCATGCTCCCTCTTGTTTTGATTTAATATCCCGCATTATGACATGTTGAAATGTCAGGTAACAGGCATAGTTTTGATGCCCAAATGCAAAACACTCTGGCAAAAATACACGCTCTGCTGCTAAACGGCGCTCAATTGTATTTTCTCTTACAGCACTGACGAAGATTAACATAGCCGAGACATCACGAATGTATTGCATCATCATTTGACCCTGTGTGTCAAAGGCATCTGTTAAATTGTTCATAATCTGTTTGAATTCTGGTGAATTAGTTATGGACTTCAAATTGGCGGTTGATTGGACAAGCCCCAAATTCACAATTTTCCTTTTGAATCTTGGACTGCATTCACCTTTGTTCAGGACACCCTTCATTTGATAGCGAAGCAAGGCTTCAAAAGCCTGTTTGTGTAGCCTTATGCTTCTATGGCAATGCCTTCCCTTCATCGCTTGACAAGCAGACCCTTGAGCTATTACATCGGCATTCATCCACCTGTATCCAGGCTGTATTTCTAGAAACATTTCTTTACTTACAGCTCCATACAATACCCAAGCTACATCACGATGAAATGCTTCTTCAATCAGTGGTGAATCTTTGATTTTGTCTTCAAAATCAGGCATTGCTGGAAGGCCTGCCCGTTTCTTTGGAATAACATATGAGCCATAATCTTTCTTTCCGTGGTGCAATAGATCTACAAATGATTCATATAAACGTGTCCCTTTATCACCAGGAATGATGGCTGGAAAATCGTTCCCATGGTGTAGTGTGTCGTCTGTGACCCAGTCAAAGTTTGTTGTCGGCCATCAGAATTATCAAAAGTATACCATTTTGATTTCTTTAAGATCAGTCATGGCAACAAACATGCCTTTAACATTGTAAGACACTTTGGTGGCAAGTAATGCTCGTCTTAGAAGACTATATCGATACATTGTAGCCAAAACATTGTAAAAAATTCGCCATTATGAAAAATTCCGCCATTTTGAAATTTTCGGCAAATTTCAACATGCCCCAAGTCTTAATCTATTCCAGCATGTTTCTTGGCAAGGAATCCGAAGAGAAAACCTTGACAGGAAAAAAGGCCTAATTTTTCCAGCAAATGACCTGTCTAACAGTATGACTGCTTTGAACGGAGGGCGGCAGTGTGATGCAGCCAAAGCAAGGACCTGCTGAATTGTGTGCAACGCCGATGGGTGTCACTTAATTGGATCTTGATACTTTTAAAAGGCTAAAACAACTGATCCTTGATGGACCATGTAACGTGTCCAGAAACTTTTGCTGGCATGACTGTACAATTTAATGCTAGTGTTAATTTCCTTCACGTAAATATAAAATAACGGGGCAGTTTGCCACACACCCCTTACGCCAACAATGACACCACAAAGATACTATTTGCTATTGAGGGGACTTTAGAGACTGCGTTTGTTAAATCCCAGACGGGTGGAACCAAGGACGCCTGCGCCAGGAGAGCAGCTAGGGCAGTTGCCCCTGACCTCGCAAAATTGAGCATTTTTCTCCGTTTGACTGTTGTACGGGCTATTGTTTTGCCCTTTTTGCTCTACGCTTTGCCCCCGTTGCCATCTCTGAGTACAGGCATCCCTGCCTTGGACAAGAACATGACAGGGTAAATTAGTTGAAAGAATAAGAACAAATAACAACAAGCAGGTATTCGTGGTGGATGCGTTTGATTGGGCGGCCTGGCATGTGGCTTTACCGAGAGGCAGCACTGTGGTCTTTGAATACTGCCCCCTTATTTTGTTGTATTTATGGTAGATATGAAGCTCCAGGGTTGGTATGATGAAAAACGGCAGGAAATAGTGGATCGAAAATTGAAGGCAAATAACCTACAAACCATGCTACAGCCAGTGAAGAAGAGAAAAATGCTGGTACAACCTTTTCTCTAGAGCACGTGATAGAATCGAGATGCAGGGTAACTGAAACTGTAATAGCAGTAGACAGCAGCCACAGGAGCGCTTGAACTGCTATAACTCTGCCAAGGCCTAGCAACCAGTACCTGCAACTTTCCAGCCATGCTATCACAACAGTAAGCAACGGTCGAAATCATGACCATGATCAGCGTCCGGCCGTTTGACGGTAGGACTATGTCCTTTATTAGCGGGTTTTAAATAAGTTACACTTTCTCAGAATAGTTCACTTCTCTACAGAGAAAACGCATACAACAACACGTGAGTCGTGCTGCAAAATATGAAGTGACAAATTTCGTAATAGATTTCGGCCCAACTAAGAATCCGGTCTGGATAATTCCGATTAATCCTGTGCCATACAAGTCGAGGAGTTTTTACTACATTAATAAACGAATCACAGGTCGCCTATGGTAAAGGATTGGTCTCCAAAGAATATGACATCCAGCAAAACATGATACCTAACCGGATTCCTAATATTCCCCGTAATTTGCATTTTGACATTATAAAGTGTGTCCCAGTTACCAAATTTCTGATATCTCTCTTACAGGGAAACACTTCGACATGCCAGCTAGAAACATCTATAAACCGAGAGAAGGAGGCCACCTTCAAAATGACATCAATCATACGAATCCAATGTCACTAGCCTCTTGTCACCTACATCGTACCAGTAGCGCCATCAATGGCTTTGCAGACGACATGGCAGCAATTCCAGACGTTGCAAAAAACAGTTTTCTCCTAAAAAAGGGTAATTTTTGCTTCATTTCTTACTTTGATTGTTTGCAGAGAGAGGTGCAAATTAAAGCATTTTTGGTGGGGGGGGGGGTGTAAGGACAAGTTGACCAAATCATCAAAACAATTCTTAATAGATAAATATATTGAAAGTGTGTCAAAACTAAGTTTGTGAGAATGACTAGCGGCCTCGCACTTTGGTGAAATGGAGGATTTAACTATCTTTGGGACCGTAGTGGACATTTGGTACTTTAGAGGGGAACCTGCTAGACACAGTATGAAACATTTGCCTTCTATTTGCTTGACTGGTGTTTTTTGGAGCAATTGACAAAAAAAGTAAATCATGCATGTACCAAAACTATCAGTAAAGAGTCTAATGTGCACAGGGACACATTGAGGATAAATTTGATAGATGACTATTTTCGGATTGTTTGTAAAAATATTTACTTTCTGTACTATCGATTAACATATTCTTATCATCATTTCTAGCATCTTTTCCATGTCATACTAAATTCAAGGAATATCCAAAAATTAAATTTTGTTTTCTCCTAAGAAGGTGCTGGTTAAGGCCTCCTCTCGAGTAAATTGTCAAATTCACATCAAAATGCGCCTTTTGCTTTTACCCAGTTTTATCATTTGTGCAAGATAGAATAGCTTTCTGGGGAGTCGTTCTGCAGCATATATCCATGTTTTGCGTTGATTTGCAGAACGAATAACAGGAAAGCTCCGCAAATTAGTGTTGAACGACTCCCATACTTACCTTTTTGGAAATTTATTTGATTTTGTCCACGGATGGGCATTTTCGCTTACCTATAATACTCTCACTCCATCCCAGAGCAGTAGAAAGTACCGCCTTTTTTGCACTTTAGCTTAGCTCGGGACCGACTGGGGCTGATTAATTTCTACACCCTCTAATTTGCGCCCCCGCTGTAGCATTGGTTATTGAATGCCAGACCCATCAAGAAAGGGTTGGAGCTAGATCGCCCAAGGCACCTAGCTGACAGAGGTCCAACAAATTATTTCATTGGTATTGTGTAGAAATGAATGGTAACTTAACTATGTCGAGCAACCGCAAAAGTTCAGTACAAGAATTAACAAGATAAATATACAATACAAAGATATTTTAGATTCTATGCGGTTCTATTACCCTTATCTAAAGCTGCTTTAAAGTTTATCGGTTTAAAGTGCTTCTGTTATTGAATGGCACTCCCATACCTGAGAAAGTCACATTGATAGCATTAACATATGATTTGTTGAAAAACTGTTTTGTTCAAAATATTACTCAAAGCATGATTAATTTTAGCGTCTAGCTAGGCTTGGTCTCTGAGCCACCATTATTGGTAGCAATGAAGAATTCCAGCTGCTAAATTCCTGAATGCGGCTAAGAAGCATAATATTACCTATTCCAACAAGTAATGTTAGGAATCTTCGTTTGACTGTGTATTTGATTGCAGGTTTAAAAAATAGTGAGCTGGTGGGCAACTCGGACTGTATCAGCAACCTGGCGAAGAGTTGCAACCAGTGCGGGATGGTACTAAAAAAGGAGAAAACTGGGCTTCCTGTAATGAATTGCGGTAAGCAACAGATCAACGTAAATTCAAAGAAGGCTGAATTTCTAGTTGGAGAAATTGACTCTGATACTGAGCAAAGTGTAGCTGATGAAGCTCCGTCCTTGGTTGCAAGCGGTGTCAAATCACGTGTTTTATTCTTTGAAAGTAAGCAAGAAGTTCCATTCGGCCAAAAAGTAAGGCTCTCTGAGTCAATGCCCAGTTTGTTGGATGAAAGCCTATCTAAGGAGGTTGAAATTCCTGTTGTCGAAACTGAAATGGCTCCAGTCGTGGAAAAAGGTGCAGATTTCCTACACCAAGCAGAGGCCTACCAAACAAAAATCAAACCGGCTAAAACAAATACCCAAACAGTTTGCACAGAAACCTCTCCACCAGACCAAGCAAAATCTTCCTCGCTGCCAGTTAAGGAAGCCAGCATCCTGGCTGAATGTACCTCCACTCCAACCTGGTCTTCTCTTTATGGAGCTGAAGAGCAGCAAGGAGGAATGTCAGCTGGATGTCCATTCTCAGGAAAGACCCAACTTAAAACGGTTCGATTGAAGAACTATGTCAAGGACAGTCAACAAAATGACACTTTGCATATGAAATCAAAAGTATGTTAAGTATTAGATTTGATAACAATTTTTTTCCCCGGCAGAGAGACTTAGAGTCTTTTTCAATCTTCCAATTTCACATTTATAGGACTTCTTTCCAGTGATTTACATTCCTGGATATTTCACGGTTTTTGCGATGTTTTGATTTTTAAACTCGTTTGCTCTTAGGAAACTCACTGCACTGGATCGAGGTGCATGGGTTCGCTAATGCAACCTTATGGTGGAGGAGAGAGTAGGCCACATGGAGTGCCACGTCCAAAAGAAGAAGTTAAAGAACAGGCGATACTTTTTCTCAGAGAGTATTACGCTTATTTGAAAAGGTAGGCTTAGCAACCTCTTCATTTTCCCCCTCTTTGTAATATATTTGCTCATCTCTTAAACAGAGAGCCTTCAAGGAATTTTTATTGCCAATCTTTCGTTTAAGACAAGATTCAGATGATCATCAGAAGCGCGTCAAGGAAGTGCTAGAAGAAGTTGAAAGAACTGGTACCTATGAGTTATATTATGACGAGCTTACTTTTGGGGCAAAGCTAGCCTGGAGAAATGCATCAAGATGCATCGGCAGAATTCAATGGAATAACCTCAAGGTATTCAATTTTTTAATCACAATTTAACTGTGTTTAGATATTTTGTTTAAGATCTTATATCATTGCGTACTAGCTTCTTAAATGTACGCAATGATAAATGTACGCAAAGATAAGACAATCACTTTGATTTGATTAGAGCAAAAATTTCATCATCCGAAAACATTGATGAAGAAGAATTGTTGGATATGCTTGCATCATGTTATCTCTAAATTCTAGATGAATCAGGAGAAGTTCAGGAGGGTAACTTACAGAGATAGGGATACAAACGACCAAATAACTTTGCAGAGTATACTACATATTTGAATACAAGTAATGTTACAAATGCACTTTCTGTTTAAACTTATTGCACACATTTTGTATCTGTTTCGTAATGCATGGTGCTTTTCTGTTTGAATTTATTTCGCTTTTCTTCAGAAAGAGAAGTTGGCCTAATACATATGCTTATTGTCAAGATACTGAAAAATGCCATCCATTTAATGCCATCCATAAATTAAATGGATGGCATTTTTCAGTATCTTGACAATAAGCATATGTATTAGGCCAACTTCTCTTTCTGAAGAAAAGCGAAATAAATTCAAACAGAAAAGCACCATGCATTACGAAACAGATACAAAATGTGTGCAATAAGTTTAAACAGAAAGTGCATTTGTAACATTACTTGTATTCAAATATGTAGTATACTCTGCAAAGTTATTTGGTCGTTTGTATCCCTATCTCTGTAAGTTACCCTCCTGAACTTCTCCTGATTCATCTAGAATTTAGAGATAACATGATGCAAGCATATCCAACAATTCTTCTTCATCAATGTTTTCGGATGATGAAATTTTTGCTCTAATCAAATCAAAGTGATTGTCTTATCAAAATGAATGCTGAATGAATCTATTGCATCATAGAGTGCAAGCGTTCTTCATATATGAACACGGCATTACTGTTCTATTTTGGGTGTCGATATTTTATTATCTATGAACATGCATTTGATCAATTCTTGTTATTTAAATGTCATATCTCTTTCATGAAAGTCTATATTGTGACAAAATTTGGTACACATGCATTAATCTTTCATTTAGCTGCTACGACAAAATCTTTTCTTAATTCTCGCTATCTCCAAAGGTCTTCGACTTCCGTTCTCTCTCTACGGTTGATGAAATTTTTGATGCAATCTGTGAACACCTCGAGTACGCAACCAACATGGGAAACCTCAGGTATAACTCTCTATTTGTAACAGCAATTGGCTCCAACAGTCAATAAACTCAAATTCTCTCAAGCTTTCAATTTCTTAAGGAACCTGGTGCTCGGTGTAGCTGTTTGAAAAAACAAAGAATTACGTTCTCAACATTTTCTTATTTACCGATCATCACTTTATAGTTTACATACAATTTAGTCGCAGGAAATAATTTTGAGAGCAAGGAACCTCTTGTTCTAAAGCTTTTTATCGCTTTACTCATAAGCATTTTGTTCAATAAAGGAATCTGAGTTTGTCTATAATCATTTGAAACTGGTTTTCTTGGCCCCAACAGATCAACGATTTCTATCTTTCGTGAACGAAGGGCAGAGATGAAGGATCTTCGTATTTGGAATTCACAGTTGATCCGATACGCTGGCTACGAGCAGCCAGATGGTAGTGTTATTGGTGATCCTGCGAGTGTTGATTTTACTAAGGTGACAGCTTCTCTCTTTTAACGAAATGTATCGTCAACTTTGCATTTCAAATGCCTACCATTATGTTAGGATTCTCTCTTTAGCTAGCATGTTGTGTTAAATCGACTGTAAGAAATTGTGTGATTCTGTTAACATGAAAAGAGAGTGAAAGAGCACGCTAAAAATTCGGCAGCCTCTAAACATTCTTTTAACATGCGAAGGACAGAAGCAAATGGTTAGACGTATAAATAAAATTATTATTCTTGTAAATTTCTAACTAGAATAGATGATCTTAAGATAAACACTAATCGATAATCATTTTGCATTCGTTTGAAATGCAGGCCTGTAAAATTTTGTTGAAATTTAAAAATTCGTTGTGTTTGTAGCTCGTGTGAGCACTGACAGTTTCACATGAGCTACAAACACAGCCATGAAATATGGCAGAAGCCTAAAATATTCAAGTTATTTCACATCCACTTACCTTTTCATTTATCCAGCTTTGTAGCTTACTTTGTATAAAGCTGCAAATGAACTGACGCGAATAAAATGCGACTTATTTTACAGCTTTGTATGAAACTCGGATGGAAAGGTTATGGAGGTCGTTTCGATGTGTTGCCTCTGCTAATTGAAGTTGCTGGCGAAGCGCCACGTGTTTACGAAATTCCAAAGCACCTTGTACTGGAAGTGAAGATCAAACATCCAGAGTAAGTTTCTTCTCCGCTTCAAGCTTGGTTTAATCGAAATAATTTTTTTTGGTTGTCCTTTTGGCTGATACTATTTAAATTTATCAGTAAAAATATTTCAGATTTCCAGCATAATAGATTCTATTCGTCACTATTTGATGAATTTAGAATAAATTTATTTGGAATTAGATTTTTGTTTTTTGGATGAATGAACAGAGCACCGTAACAGATTTGTCGTATTCATATTTTTCAATCTCTATGAAAACTAAATTTTCCTTCGATTATAATGCGTTTATTTGTATTAACAGACCTAGGCATTTTCGTACAGAATGTTAAGACTTTTTATTTTATTATTTTTAATAAAATGGAAAAATAAAAAGTCTTAATTATTTGCTCCTAAATACCAGTATACTCCTAACTACCAATGTTCTTTTTCTTTGTTCAAAGACATGCATGGTTTGAAGAGCTTGGCTTGCAATGGTACGCACTACCAGCAGTGGCAAACATGAAGTTAGATATCGGTGGTGTTGAGTTTCCCTTCTCGCCATTCAATGGATGGTAAGCGCAAAGACTCCTGTAATGTTTTTAAATGCAGTTTCAGCATCGTACACATGTCATGATTTATATACGTAATCTCTAAGTGTGTTGTTCACTACACCGAATACGTCTAACCCCATTTTGGTAATGCTCTTTTATAGTTTAAGAGCTTAAGCTTTTTGCAAGAACTTGTTTCGCCATTTCCTAGGTATATGGTCACAGAGGTTGGAGCGAGGGATCTTGGTGATACGGCGAGATATAACATGCTTGAGGTAAACTCTATAAATTATTTATGTCATTGACAAATACAGACAAAACACATTAGTTTGCTTGGAGTAATTCAAATACTTAATATTATAGTTATCGTCATGATGTCATTTTGAGAATGCTTGTTCTAGAATTTTCATAAAAAACCTTAAAAATAACCGGCAATTTCCTCCACACACTCTTAAACTATCCTCAAGACCCAGTTGTAATGCAAAACTTACAAAACGTTTAATACGCAATGCTAATGTGTTTGTCTATAGCCGATCGCCAAGAAAATGAACTTAGACACAAGAACCCCGGCAAGTCTTTGGAAAGACAGGGCAGTTACAGAGCTAAATCAAGCTGTGCTTTATAGCTTCCAGGTAAGACAACACCCGATCCTGTTTCTGTGTTTTAATCTGCAAAGACATTCATGTAGCATTCCTTTATACAAGTGCATGCAGTATATCTTTTCTACTAACTTTAAAAATACAGTTGGACATTTAATTAAGAATCTACGGATGAAATTTTTGTTGTGCCATTTACGATTGGAATGGAGAGACAAAGTGAAGAAGAAAATGAGTGCTGCAATTACCTGGAAAATCTCTTTATTGTTTCAATAGAGGTCATGGTTGATTCCAAAATGATACAATTTATAACAACTGTTAAGTCAGACTTACTAAGCAACAATAGTACGCATAAAGATTTTGAATTTAATGTAATAATGTCAAGCCCTGGAATGTTGGAAAATTGACCAAAAAAAGAGGGAAGACTTGGTAAATTGTGTATGAAGGACAAACGAGATTGTTTGAAAAAAAGCTTTCTAGTTTCTTATTTTTTGAAGAGATATCTCTTTATGTTATTTATTACAATGTTTATGAATAATTTTTGATAGTGAAGCGAATTCCTCCACGTACCAAAAACTCCAAGGTTTATTTACTGTAATATTTCCCTTTAAAGATATTTATTTCTTAACAATTTATGAAAGATTTAATGGTAATTTTTCAAATTTGCAAATACTTCTACGAAAATACTTTTCCATTAGGAAGCGAAAGTTACTTTAGTTGATCATCACACAGCATCTGATTCTTTCATCAAGCACATGGAAAACGAGGTAATTCTAATTTATTCCAACAACTTCTTCGCAGCTCCAATTCTCCAAGTTGCTATCTTTCTTGCATCTTTAATTTACTTTCACTTGGACTGTTTACTAGGCCATCAATATTGTGAACGTTGCCTAGTTCCTTTGAATAAATCAAGATAAAGGGCTAAAAGCAAATGCCGTGAACTGTGAATTTCTTTCAAGAGAGTGTTCATCATTTTATCCGCGGGGCAAATTACTCCAAGAAAATCTCGTACATCTTTTTTGAAAATCCTATTGATTATCTGAAAATCCCCAGAAATGCCTTTGTTTAATAAAAAATCTCGTACGCTATTTGCAAGAGTGAATTGCCCCAAGACAGTGAACAGGCTACTTTGAAAACGTTGTCCTAAGTGAAAAACAAGATAATCTTGAATTTAGCATTGGTTAAAAATTCAGAAGAACAAAAGTAACTTTCTCCAGAGAGAGTCTTGGTATATCTCAAAGACCCTTCTGAGCTGGAGGGAGTGGGGGTGTACTTCTCTTCTCCATACAGCACACCAATTACTTTATGATGCGACGTATACTTTAGGAAATATCATCGATCCAAAATTCGTTCACAATGTGCATCATCTACCACTGTGCTTATGTATTCTGTTATATTCTAATGTTTATCATATAGTGCATTCCGTAAATGACAAAAAACAAGCTTTTTTCTCGCACAGCATAGCCAGTCATTTTACCCATGAAACAAGTGCACTAGTTTTTATGCCAAGCTATTTAGAAATAGGCCCACATTAATTTAAATGCTCAAGCGAGCTTTGTTTGCTCTGTCATAATCTGCTCTACATTTTTCTCAAAATGCAGCAAAAACTGAGAGGAGGCTGTCCTGCCGACTGGGTCTGGATTGTTCCACCGTCCAACGGATCCACAACTGAAGTTTTCCATCAAGAAATGCTTAATTATACCCTGAAACCTTCATACGACTACCAAGATGATGCATGGAGGCATTACCAGTTTGAGGATGAGATCGGGTTGAAGAAGCTTACCTTCAAACAAGCAGTAATGTAAGAATGATTCTATTCGAGAAAGCTTATGTTTAACCCTATCCAGCCTAGGCTTTTTGAAACTTTCGGGAGATTAAGGGGGCCTCCCTCCGCAATTTCTTTGTCCCTCTAGCTAGGACAATGAACTTTGTTTGGATGGTACTCTTATCTATTCTCCACATTTAAGTACTATTGTTTCAATTTTAAGTCACGTGGTTTAACGATGACGTCATCATAATGGTGGCCGGGTGGAGCAAAAATTTAGAAAATTTTAGAAAATCTCAAAAAATTCATAAATTCCAAAGCATCGGTCTAAGATTTTAAAATAAGCACATTTAATGCATTTTCTAGCAGAAACAAGATAAATGACACAATTTTGATGCTATTTCTCAAAATTATTAATGTTCCAACACAAGCACTCAACATATTTTGTATTTGGCTATAGTTCTTTCTATATAACTAAATGATCGACAAAACTAAATGTCATGTTAAAGTTCATTTTTAATGCCTTAGCAGAAAAATTAATCTAAACTGCCTTGGCTCATACCATCAACTTGCTGTTTTATTAAATTAACATCTAGAAATATGTCAACAAATGTGTGCGCATGCGCAGCAGAAAAACCATAGAAAACGATGTTGAATTTATATTTTCTGGTCAGAATCGTGAAAAGGGCACAAATTAATGCCTTGATACTAGTTTTCATCAATGTGTCTACTTTTGTTGCGAATCCGCCGCAGATTAAACTTTTTTTTCTTGACTAGTTTTGAAAACGCCCCTACATAACCCCCTGATTAACTAAAATTTATCTTTTTATTTGAACATGTGTCAGACAGGCTAAAACTAAAAGTCAGGAGGTCTGAGGGGTATTGCTTTGAAACTATATGAAAGAAAAGTTATGAAAGAAACTTTGTGCCCCCCCCCCCCTAGTCTAGATAGGGTTGAAATAAGGCTAAATCTTCTTCTCTGAACAGGCCAAAGTAATATCCCATCTGTTTTCCTCCACCATACTGTGTACATATTTTTAATTCAAAATTTTGCGCAACTTGGCGATAACATAACAAAATCTTGGTGAGATCATAAATTTCAAAAACATTTATCAATCTTTTTTGTCTAAAGCTATATTCATAATATCTTTGAGGATGCTAAAATTATTTGAATGCCTGTTTGATATGATGTATGAAACTTTTATTACAGTCTTGTGAAGATTACAAAAATTCTAATGAATGATGTAATGATGAAGAGGAAGAAGGCCACTGTTCTCTATGCTACTGAAACTGGGAAATCTGAGACTTTTGCTAAGACGCTGGCGAATCTTCTTTCTCGTGTCTTCGACGTCAGGATATTCTGTATGAACGAATACGAGTTTGATGACATAAACAAAGAGAGTTTGCTTGTGATTGTCACAAGCACGTTTGGAAATGGAGAGTCTCCAATGAATGGAGAGGTGAGTCTGGTTTTCTATGTGGTATTGCCTGAAGTTTGAAGAATGTATGGCGACTTAGTTAGCTACAGTTTTATAGAATACTTTTTGTCTGGTCAAAAATAAAAAAATTGATTTTTATTTTGGATATGGACTCTATATGGCAAAGAAATTTTGTCTTAATTTTTGTAATGGCTGTTGAAGTATTTTGGAAAAGTATATTTGAAATATACGGCTAATGCTACCATAATTAGAATACAGTATAAGAGAGTTTACTTAAACCTAAAGCTGGTATTTCTTATTGCCATTATCCACTTCTCTAAGCTGTAAAGCATTTGTTCTAACTGCGAATAAAAATTTTAGGACTTCAGTGACAAACTGTACAAACTTGGAAAAAAGTACGCAAGGTAATTTTAGATTGACAATTTTTAAATCTTTTGCAGATTTTTTATATCATTTAACTTTTCTATCTTCGATTTCAACTCGAGATCTTTTTTGGATTTGAATCTTGTAGAAGCTGTTCTAGACAACAATTGATGGGTGTAACTACCGTGAAATAACACTAAATATGCAAAATTATTCCAAGCTGTTGCCGTATATTAAGCACTTGCCGTATATTAAGCACTTACTTAATATACGGCAACAGAGCAACAGGACCTTTTTCTATCATATGACTGAAATGTGGTTTTGGTTCTAGCTTTCTTTAGCCAAGGCAAAATAACAGTAATGCATTAGCTAAATTCAGGCCAATTCTCAGCCGATTGAGATTTAACTTGTGTTGCACATTTAGCGACCTTCATGGTATTCTTGAAATTTTTTAATGAATCTTTGCGAACTGAATGGTGAAAATTCAAGTTAGGAACAGATCGTACTTTTAATATGCAAATGACGTCAATTTATCACCATCAAAGTAAGCATTTGATATCTTTATATCTTTTTTGTTAATTCTTTTCAACTTATTTTTCGAGCTTTATTTACTGTACTAACAAATCTTTATTTCACTGCTCGACCTTTGTGTCTGTATTTGTGTCTGTATTGTATTATTATTTGCATTACAGTTCGTCTGGCGAAAATGGCCTTGGTATGAACTCAAAACTTTTAACTAGCCTCAGGTAAGCATTTTTGTGACTTAAAACTGTTCAATTTGTTTTTGCTCGATAGAGCGATAAATGTTCGACCACCAACATTTATACATGTGGATCTAGCCATTGTACCATGTTTTGGGCATAAAATAGATGGGACACATGAGAAGAAGTTTTTTAGGATGAGTATATAGCTGAATCAAACTGTGAATATCAAAGGATAAATAATTGAGCAACATTATAGCAAAAACAAGGTATCAAAAAGCAAAGACACCAAGGCCTCCGGTGAAGGGGGGCCAGGGGCCATGGCCCCCACTCTTTTGGAAAACAATAGAGCTTTTTTCAAAATCCTATCTTATGATTGTTTAATATTCCTCTGCCCCTCCCCCTACTTTCCAGCCTGCGTCGGAGCCCATGGACACGCTAACGATCTTTACGATTTAAGACGTCGCAGTGTACCGAAACCTCAAGATTCAAAGCATGCTGATTCATTGCTGCTATTAAATTTAACCAAAAATTTATAATTCTATCCTGTTATCCTTTGATATTCTGCCATTGACCGCTGCATATTCTTAAGCTAGGCTATCAATGATTTTGTATTTTACTTACATATAAGGTTGTGCAGTGCCTTAAAATATGCATTTATTTATAGATTTCAACATTAAATGTATCATCATCTTCGTTGTACATATTTTTCATCCAAGGTTGTCAAACTTAAATTTACTGCTCAATCAGTATTTCATTCTATCATTTTTTGTAGATTCGCAGTATTTGGCCTTGGATCCAGTGCCTATCCCAACTTTTGCGCTTTTGCCCATTTTTGCCGCTCTGTTCTCAAAGATCTTGGTGCCAAGGAGATTCATGAAATTGGAGAAGGGGATGAATTATCCGGTCAAGAAGATTCCTTCAAAAATTGGGCCAAAGGGGCATTTGAGGTAGGATTTTAAAAAAACCGAAATTCTGATCTTGCCTCACAAACTAGCACTACTACCCAAAGAGATTAATTTGCCAGCTTGTGTCCACATTTTTTTAACCTGAGTCATTTCTTACAGTTTATTGTGTTAGTACACCGTATGTTCTCGTTGGACAGTCATTACACTTGGAGACATCATTTGATGTCAACCTTTAATGCGTTATATTGTTTCCATTCAAATTACCATTTTCTGATTTGTTTCAAAGCATCAAGGCTTATATTTTTCAAGCAAAGAGATATTATTCAAAAGTTGTAAATCCATACAAAATATTTTCGTATTCAATCAAGTTTGCCAAATTTGATTGTCCCCTTCTACTGCGTCAAAAGACCTTATTGTCTAACAGTTAAATCATAGAAACTGCCCTATAATCGCAACGTTCAAGATAATATTTATTAATTTCCAGGCCTCTTGTGATGCATTTTCGATTGATCAAAGCAAACTATCACTCGCATCTGACGTCACCAACATTGAAAAAATCTTCGATCCGAGCAGTTACGGATTCGATTATGAAGACAGCCAACCATTGGATCTTTTATCAGGTTTGGCATATACTGCGAGTATTTAAAACATTTCAGAATGCTTAATTGCCCAAGGAAATGCAGTTCAAAGCTTTGTTTATTTGTCATTATAAATCTTTGTTCGGATTTTCCGTGTATTTGGATGTTTATTTACTTCGTTTGTTCTTATAATTTTATCATGGTAATAACAATGAGCCTAATACGGATATTTTTCCCCTTGATTTGACACCCATTGAGAGTGAACAAATTTGAATTTCGTAGGCCTTTCGACTTTGCATTCGAAAGAGTTACATGTTGTGAAAGTGCTTTCAGTTAAAGAGCTTCAGGCAAAAAGCTCCAGGTAAATGCAACATTTTTTAGACTTTTGTATTCATTTAAATGTTTTGAATTATCTTGCAAACCTCTTCTCGTCTGTCTTGCCATATCATAGATTTGGAGTTTCTCCCATTTTTCTTGATTCTTCAACACTTTTTAAACTGGTGATATCCATTTTAGCAATAGATCTGACAGCACTTACTGTAGTGAAGTGACGTATGTGTTATTGTAGCGTGTTTAGGAAAGTCACGTGACGAGCACAACATGCGAAAAACTAAGATGACTACTTGCTAGGCTCGTACTAAGCATGAGATATACTTTGGCTACAACGATGCTATATCTGTGTTCATTTCATTTAGTCGCTCAACAATTTTGGTAGAGCTCGATAAAGAAGCAAACGAATCAATGAGTTTTGAACCAGGTGACCACATCGCAATTTACCCATCAAACGATTCGGAGATTGTTGACAGACTGATTGATCTGCTGCATGACGCTCCTCAGCCTGAAAGGCCGCTTCGAATCAAGAAGATCAGCGACAGTTCCACTGCGTGGGAGGCGGTTCATCGACTGCCGCAGCACAGCTCTTTGCGCCAGGCCCTTACACATTTCATCGATATTACAAATCCACCTTCCCAAGAAGTGCTAAGAAGTCTTGCTAAGCTGGTAAGGGGCATTTTGTTTCTGTAATAGTGGAAAAATTTATTCTAATAATTACAAGTAAGCTAAAAGTTCACTTGAGAAAGTTTTTTCATAAATTTCATTTCCAAGAAAAGATTATTAGAAGAAATTAGATCAAGCTTTTATATGATGATTTTACACAAGTTTTATGAAGCAACGATTATGGACGGTCGCGTAAACATTAATGACACTTTGATTCATCAGCTAAATTAATCTTTGTATTATTTAAGGCAACGAACGAAGATGACATTAAAGCACTTGAAAATCTTTCAAAGGTAAGGAATTGAGAATGGTTTATTATCTAATAATCGGTACAGATTATTTTCATTCCGTTTTCGAAACAGAATTGATTTTCTTGACTCCAAAGTCGAGGATGTGTTTTTTCTTCAGGCTTTTCTTAAAGAGCAAAGCCTAGTGCTTTTGCAACCAATGGCTTCTTCCATAATGTAAGACTCGTGATCTTATTCATAATTAGCTAATTGAATTTGAATCAATTCTAGGACAAAAAGGCGTATGAAGAATGGAAAATTGAAAACTTCCCAACTATAACCGACATCGCGGAAGATTTCCCGTCCCTGAAGTTGAACGGGATTGACTTGCTCATGCTGCTGCCAGTGTTGCAATGCGTATGTTGTAATTATTTATAATCTGTTTTCTCTATTTTTCTTTCTTTAAGTGAGGTATCTGGTCTGTTATGGTGCATATCTCGTATTTTATACTGAGGCAAAAAATCTTTCAGATATAATTGTTTTTTATTCCTTTCCCGTATCGGTGGGTAAATTTGTTCCTCTTTTTATTGCCATCAAAACTTGCGGATGAATCATGATTGAGACAAAAATATCACTCAAATGTCTATTAATTTAATTATAATTTATCTCTTCCTGCGCGTTTTAAGGGGCAAACCTGTGTGACTCATTAGGAAACCTATTGCTGCACAATGCAATAATCAAATATGTAAACATTGGCCCTGTCTAGCCTGTATTAAATTAAATGTTACACTTTTCAATAGCGATATTATTCCATCTCGTCTTCTCCTCTGATGTATCCCAATCAAATCCACACTACTGTTGCAGTGGTACGCTATGAAACGCAAGGTAAAGCATCTTATTTTCTAATCGTCTCAAAATGCCAAAAGTTATTCTATCCTTTCGCATTTGTAACAATGATGAATATCTTCAGTTATCGCTTTGTATAAAACAAGTATGGTGTTCACAAAGCTACTTTTTGAGAGAATTAGCTTGTTAGTATCGCTGTTTGCAAGTGTTGGAAGAAAAAGAAAGTCTAGTTTTTCTTGACTGACCAAATGACGAAAGGAAGATAACCGTGCTTTTTCAGTTGCTGCCCATACTCTCATTAAGGGTTACAGTCCTGGAAATTTTGATCATTTTGAAGGTTTAGATAACTCGTTTTCCTGAATCCTGAAAATTTTTAGGCCTTGGTTAAGTACTAGTGTTATTTCAGGCAAAACAAAAAGAGTTCATAATGGTGTCTGCTCATACTGGATGAGCAACCTGAAGAGAGGTGACCGTGTCCCTTGCTACATTCGGAAGTGAGTAAAAGAATCTTTTCTTTTTGAAATAACAATGTTCTTGAAATGACATTTCACAAAATTCCGTTTTTTCAAAATTGCAGCGGATTTTGGGCTTGCCTGAAAAATGCTCTATGCAATCTTCAACCATAGATTACATTGTTAAGAAAAATCTTTACAATAAAGCCTAGCTATCTTCACAATTATCCAACCTTGTCTGTGTTCCTTCAAATCCACTAGACAACCTGATTTTTTTCAAAGGGCAGCAAATTTTCGAATGCCAAAAGATCCCAAGGCTCCGGTGATAATGATTGGACCAGGCACAGGTATCGCGCCGCTGCGGAGTTTCTGGCAACACCGGCAAGTGCAAAGGGATATGGAGGAGAAGAGTGGCACTGATTGGGGCAGCATGGATCTTTATGCTGGGTGCAGGCGCTTTAAAGAAGACAACATTTATTCTGAGGAGAAGCAACAAGCATTAAATGATGGTACACTGGACCATGCCTATTTGGCACTCTCAAGAGAGCCAAAGCTCAAAAAGGTAAACAATGCCCTGTAAAGGAATTGAGACTTAACGTATTCGAAAATTAGTATAATTGTGTTGCGAAATAAACGCGTTATTAATTAAACATCATGCTGACAGCGCTTATGTATGTTGCAACACGGTACATTTGATCAGACTTCGGAGACAAGTGTAGGAAGAACGGACGTGCGTAAGCAGCACGGAGATATAGAATACGGTTTTATCAATGCGAAAAGAAGAGAACGAGGGCCTCGCTCTACAAGAAAGCAGCAATTATATTCTCTTTACCATATTTGGCAATCTCATAAGAATGAAACCTAAAAAAGGTAAGGAAAGCCTGTCTTTCGAATGCCAATGCCCAAAATTTATATAAACATTGACTCTAGCAACCGATCATTCGGTATTCTTTGAAGAAGGTCTTAATTTTGCGTGTTCATTTATTTCAAAGTTGAAACCATGTCAAGGTATTAGATCAAGGTTGTCTTCCTAATGGCAATGATTCTCGTATACCTTTGATGAATTTCTGACGTGCTGTCGAAATACCTCTGCTATTCTGGTTGTCTTTAATGGTTCCCTTCTTCACCGACCATTATTTTGGTTAGATGCCACAAAAACTGTATCTTCTATTTTTCTTTTGCAGACATACGTGCAAGACGTGTTGGCAAGGCATGCTAAAGATGTCTGCAATAAATTAACAACAAAGCAAGGACACATTTATGTGTGTGGTGATGTTGCCATGGCTGCAGATGTCAGCAGAGTTCTATGTGAGATATTTCAGGATCAGCTTGGTTTTTCTAAGGAGAAAGCAAGAGAGTTTTTGAAAAGCCTCAAGGTTTGTTTATTAGATCATTAGCTTATTTTTAGTAATTGTTTAGCACCACAACGTTTGAACCCTATAAACCATAACACGTTTTGCAAGCGATTATGTAAAAGTAAGTTTGTTAATCCTTGCAAAGCATTCCGTAGCGCTGGTTGAAATAATTATTTCTGTTGGTAAACTTTTGCTGCTATTAAAATATGACTTGACATTAATGGTCTCATTTAAAAAGGCAGGAGTGAATATGTTCCAATATGATCATTAGATAACAAACGATGTTAAGATATTGAAGTAGCGAGTAAAAAATCATGCAATACATCCAAAAATGACAACATATAAATTAACCTAAGATTGGATTAGTGTTCCGTTTTAGTTCAGTTCTTTACATGGTTATGTCACAAAAGAGCAGCCAGAAAGAGCAGTGTTGTTACCATCAGTAAAAGTGCTGAAAGTTACTTAACCTTTCGTATGCGTTTTCATTCGTTAGAGCTCTGGTCACTACCACGAGGATATTTTTGGCGTGACGAAGATTCCTGGCCCCTCACGGAAAGAGCAGAACTAATGTCAATACAGACACTATTTCATTCATTGGTAGTATAATTTTCGATTAAGTCAATTCTTGTTGTATATTAGAATAATATTCGATTTACGATCAATAATCTTCGGCACACAATTGTAAATGTAGGGTAAATTGTAAATGTTTTGCTACAGATTGATGCTCATTAATAACTTTATAGTATGTAGTGAGGTAGGAAAATTACGATAAGTCCATGATGTCAGCTTTAAACAAAAAACAATGTCTTTATTTCAAAGGCATAGCTTATTTATCAATAAACAACCCTGGACGACGGAGCTAAAGCAGGGAAATAAATTATTTTAAGCCATATTTTGTATAAAATGTAGTTTCAACATTTAATGAAGTATCAACATTGAAAAGCATGTCAATTGTAGTCGCGTATGTTCTAGTTAAAGGCCAAGCATTTGCCAAGTTATTGCTTGACCTCTTTAGCTAATTATGCAGGCATAATTATTATGCGAGGACTTACATAGGCAAATTGAAATAGATAACATTTGATATCAGCAAAATAACAAATGATTTAGGATAATCCGTGAATGCCTATACTCAAAGATCGTAGTTATCAGAAAAATGTTGTTGTATTTAGCAGGCCTACATATGAATTTGAAATTTGACTCTATATATAAATAACGTTATGCATAAATATTGTATGTTTAATGGGGTTTTAATTCAGTCCATATTTTGTATAGACATATTGATATGTGAGTTTTTTACAATTTTTGTAATTCCTTTTCATTAAGTAGCAAAAGCCTTTGCATATTTAATTTTGTACAAGCTGTTGTATTGTTAGGAATGTTATATTGTTAGGTATGTTTCTTCATTAAATTCACGCAAAATGGTCGTTGCTGTTGTTTATTCTGATTGGAGATTTACATTGCTAGCAAAATGAGCAACAAATGTCTACAAAGTAATACAAAGTTACAGTGACAGTACTTTCGTCCTAAACCCGAGCAAGCTCGAGTTTAGTTTTTGATATGATGTACTTTCTTGAAAATAGTTGCAGCTTCTACTTATCATTTTTAAAGAGAAACAAAGTGAAAGTCAATTGTGCACGATAATCAGCAGAGTTATGAAGGGTTGCTTCTCTTATAAAGAGAAATAGGTTGCAATAATGATATTAAATAATATCAGACCAATTCCACAACCCTGTAGTACGCTTTATACAATATTTGTGAAGGGACCATTCAATTTTGTTACCCAAATACACTTTTTTCGACATTTTGATTAGAAATTGTAGTAAATAAGAACGACCGTACTTTCATTAAAACCGTATGAATGTAATTTTGCCATGATCAGATCACGTGTATTTGTGTAACATCAAAGACTTCGAGAGATTCGTGAAAACAGCTCCTTAGGGGAAATTTTGGTCAATTCTTGCCTTCAAGTCTTCAATTCATGGCTTTTTCAACACACGTTGTGTGCTATTTATAGAAGAAAGATTAGTTGCTAACCTAAATATGAAGTCTGATGTTAATTTGGGGCTTTTTCATCTTCTTCTGTAAAATTATTTAGCACACCAGCAGGACGAAAACTTGGAATTGCGATTTGATTCTTCATTGTCTAAGAAGCATACCTCGACTTCTTTCGCAATTACTGGAAATAAAAAATTGCCTATACTACAGTGTAAAGCATTGATTTATGCAATTGTTTTCAAGTCTGCATCGAGTGATATTATTTTTATCAACAGGCATTTTTGAAACAATGCAACATCCTAAGGGATTCTTAGGTGGCATTTTTAATAGAGTTATATCATTAATAGAGTTTAACAGCTATATTCTCAAAGATGTAATAATCATCTAATTTTTATTTTCTTTTAAATATCTTTCAGTTCTACAGGACAAACATTGATAGCAGCAATCAATTTTTGAAGTTTTTTATCCTGTAAAAAAATTCATTTTATTATGACTTTCTCATTATGTTATCTGAGTTGTTCGATTATCTAAATCATGAACTGCTCTTTGCTATAGATGAGGCATATGGTCTTAATAGGCAATCCAAACGACTTTTATGTAGTTATCAAGTTGGCAGAAGGCAGAGAGTCAAAGTAAATGACCAATTGGAAGGAAATGATTTTAGGTGTCCCCAGAGGATCAGTCCTAAGACCTCCATTCTTTAATTATGCAGTAACGATATTTTCCTGTTTTTTTTAACAAGATCAAGGTCTGTAATTGCACAATTGATACAACAATATATTCTTTGCATCAGATATACACGAGATTGAAGCTTGGAAAACCACGTGAAATTAAATGTCGAGAGATCCCACCTCCATCCAAAAGGATTGCGCTTTTACCAATCAAAAAAATTTTAACTGTTTATCAATTTTCGTGCCGATGTGACGCTCGGTATGTAGGCGCAATAGTCAACGATTAGTTGATAGGATAAAACAGCATGTTCCTGCGAGCATCAGGCAAAAAATGGTTCAGCTAAATATTTTTAGTAAAAAGCAGAATGCCTAAATAAATTGTGATTTGGCTATAGGTCCAAGTTTACATAGGAATTCAGAGTGTACCAAAACGTGTAGTGGCGAAAATTTTCAGGTTATTGGGCAAGCAAGGACGTCTTTTAATTTAGGCGATTTGGAATCTGTCTACATCAAAACTAAGAACTGCCACTTATGTAGACAGAAAAAGTTCGCTTTCTCTCTAGGACTCTTAATCTAGGTAAAATGTTAGCGACCATTGGTTAATTGGTCAAAAGCAAAAACCCAATCAAACGTGCTATTCTTTCTCTCACGTTAAAATCGATCCTATATAAACCTTTGGACATTTCGTTTAGGGAGACTAAACTTTGGAATAACCAGCATAGCGGAATGCAATCTATTGATTGGCTGAAGCGCTACCATTTTGAATTTATGCAATTTAGCAAAAATTTTCCGTTATGCTAGAATAACCGAAGTTAAGAAGGCAAAATCTTTAAAAAAATTTGAAACATTGCTTCTAAAAAAACTTTTGCTTTCATATCATTCTTCAGAATCTTAACTATTGTGAATATATGTATACTGTAAATATGTATCATGTTTAAATCTATTGTAACTATTTATCATAACTATAGTCTTATTTTTAGTTTGGATGCATGGTCCTAGTAAACCAGCATTAAAAGTGAATGGGATACTATGCTTAAAAAACTGAACATAAAATGAATGAAATGAAAGATAGGGCATGGGTGAGAAACATTTGGATGCACTGTGCTGTTAAAACTATCTGGCAGAGTACAAGTTAGATTAGAAGGTATATTCTCGATCTTTAGGATGTTCCGTACCGTAGCAATCACAGTAGCATCAGCAGAAGGAGCTTCAGCAAGCTCAGCTCATCGAAAAGGCTAATGATCAAGACCACCTGAGCTACAAGGCTGAATCATTGAAAAAAATAGATTACATCTTGCTATTAAGTAATTCATAGGTTTTCTAGTCAAAGCACAACCAATTCCAATACATTAGCAACAAAAAAGTTTGTCAGATACTTTTTCGGCGGATAAAATTCATCGAAGAAAATTTCGGACAACTTTTCAGAATTTTGTCGTAAGAAAAACTGTCGTGGATTTTTTAAGAGTTTAAATTTTTTAAGAGGAAAAACCATACAGATTGCTTTTAAGGAAAATTTCAAGAGGTAAAACCATACAGATTGCTTTATATTCAATCTCAGGCAACTTTTTCAAACAGAGATTTTCAAAGAGATTTTTTGCCATTGAGGAGGGGGGAGCGTCAGCGCCTTCTTGCCTCCTCCTCGCTACACCACTGAGTTAGAACTATTTTTATAAACGATGGTGAAAACAAAACGTTGTAGTTCAACATGTTGTAGTTCCAGAACCGACAATAATGATGATGATGATGATGCCAACGATAAAGAAAATTATAAAGGTGACGTAAATGAGGAAATGACGTAACTGACATTGAATAGATTAAAAGGAGACATACATTTCATTGCGGACCTCATGTAATAGTTTTTCTATGCGAATTCTCAAAAATCTTGAATTCAAAAAATTTTGTCGTGACCAAAAATTCGTCAAGATATTTGTCCGAAATTTTGTCACGACGAAATTTTTTTGTAGTTAATGTATTATCTTTCTTAAGCTTCAAGCAGCTTTCTCATCACACTTCTGTACCATTCCTTGCCTTCCATTCATCCATACAGCTCTATAGTTAATTTTTTTTCGGTCACATCTTTTAGGAAGACAAAGCAGATTTATACTCAAAACCAAGATTTAAACATATCCGCAAACATTCTTTGCTTGTTTTGCAACTTTTAGATTTGATGAGTAACGGGTACAGATTTTGCTGCGAAAGACCATGTTTTGCAAGAGAATGCGTTTCCTTACGAAACTTTATTCTAAAATAAACAGCTCTCTTTCAAGAACGAAAATAATTTCTATATCTAAATTTAAAAGCACTTTTGTTGCATCGGTGTAGGAGACTTAGGGTGTCGGAAGGGGTGCATTTCAGACTCCATTCGGGCCGTTTTATCTCAATGAAGCAATGGCATTCGGGTAAGGTCCATTCTAAGACTCGCAAAACGTTTTGCATCCTCAACGTCCATTCCCTGCTTCGTTCTGATATCCAGTTTTCTTATGTCAAACAACAAGTTTCAACTCTCTTGTACAAAGATAACCTTGTACAAAAATTCTCTCGAAATGGGGAACATAACCAGCACAGAACTGGCAAATGTTACCAAAAGACCTTAACCGTAACTAAAAAAGAAAACGAGGACAACAGAAGAAAAATGACACACAATAAAAATTAGCTATCCAAATAAATAATCAAAAACACTTGACAGATTTATAGATTTTCCTGGAATTTATCATTAAAAATGTTTTGATATTCAAGAACACAAAGGTTTTTTGCAAGAAGCATTTGACCTTTTGTGTGTTAAGACTCTGGCAAGCTTTGTTCTTTTAATCTTAACGATTAATTGATTCACTAGGCCAACTACTTGCGTAATCCATTTTGATAGTTTGATTCTTAGAATCACTCCAGCTTCCAGGAATTTGTTCTTTTACCTTTCTTCTGCGAGTGCAACTCCGTTCAAAAACTCTTTTCCACTCTTTCTTCGCATCTTCGTTCTTCGCACAAAAGAAGATGAAAATGAAAAATCCTTGTAGTGAGTTGAAGATGCAAAAAAGAAGCTGGAATGTGAATTTCAAATCCTCGATTGCAATAAGGCCGAAAATCCAGGTGCAGCCGAGAAGAACTGAGAAGAACACGGCAATTTTTGTTTTGGATCTTCTTTTCATTCCTTTGTTAGGGATATATGCAGACTGTCTGCCCAGTGAAATTATCGTGATAATTAGCACGAGGAAATTGATGAACAGGATCAAACTCACTGGTGTTAAATACGCGATGTAGAATGCAAGACCAGCTACCATACACCTTCAATAAAAAGACGGAACAATAATGAGAATAACATCTACAAGCGCCATACTGCTTTAAAATTGTGCAAGATACAGATTCAAATGTTATGCGGTGATATTTATGATGTGAAACACAAGACTCGAAGGAAGTGTCAGTGACAGAGCCAACCTTTATTTCACTTAAGAAAACAGATTTAGTAAATGAGGAGAAAAAAGAAAATATTTCGCCAAATAAGTAACTAATTAAAAAGAATAATCAAAATTAGCATAAAAATCGATATTTTCCTCATTTTATCAAAGGTGATGTAACCATCAGATATGCTTTGCCCTACAGACTGGTGGAACGCAAAGGGGCTTGTGAAAAGATATATATCTACTGACAAAGACTACTGTGATGGAGACACATTTGTGCCTGTTCTACCTTCTCTTGCTTGTTTTTTACAACCTTCTATGAAAAGAGTAAGGGTGTAACATCTCCCCTCAACCATACAGCACTCCACGCGAGATATGACTCATGGTACTGCATATGAAGATCTAAAAACACCTATTTTGACCAACGCAACAGATTGGAATACCTTGAAAGCAAATATGCCGCATCAGATGGGACTTAGGAATTATTCTCAAAACTGGTAGATCGATTGTAAACACTTACTTCCACTGACCACCAGAGTTAGAGCTGCTATAATAACCCTGTAGCTGCGAAACGACAGCTGAAGTAAGCACAATAGCTAGAGGTGTTCCTGAAAAATCAATAGACAAAATAAAGCAATACGTTAGCTTCTTACGATGAACCTGAAGGAAGATATTGCTAGTAATACTCGGGCATCGAGTGGCTATAGTTATCATCAAAGGCCATGGCAACTTTTGCTCTTGGAGGGGGATGGGGGGGGGGGGGGGCATGCCCTGTCAAAATCATAAGATTCTATAGTTTTCAATTAACAATACCATCTGTCCCTATTTTTGCAAACAATGGTGCCTACAAATAATTCTATCCTTCCTACGGTGGTATCTGTATCATTCATTGTCTGTAACAGACGCAGCCCCCTTCCCCAAATGTTGCAACGCTTTGCTAATAAGATTCAGTGAAAAGTTACATACTGACCCCATGCAAAGATGCTTGCTTGGAGTAAAAACTTTGAGGATCCCTTAGGAAAAACCACAACGAAGCTGCGGTAGATATTGAATGCTTCTACCACCATCCAACAGAACGAGGCCAAGACAAAGTAATGTAAAAGTGTCGATATAATCTTGCATCCAGTTGTTGATGTCACAAGGCTTCCAACGAGGAATATCACCATAGTCATCATCAAAGATACTGATAAATGAAGTAAAACTCTGTTTGCAGTGCTGGTTCGCAGGTTCCTGTTCAAAAATATCAACTTTTAAAATCTAATAACATTTGTGAGCGAGGGTTATAACCACATTATCCTATCCTAGCCGTTACTTGTTTCAAGAACCTAAGCACGTGTCTTCCCCGTAATATAGGGCATCAATATACTGTATGTTTGTATAGAGTTTCAAAGAATCAAGAAAGTTATCTACTCATTTTTCTATAAAACCTTAGTCAAAGTGTTTTGGGTACTCAACTAGTCTTGCCCCCCTCTCCTTGCAATTCCAAAACATCTTAAACATTGTAGCTTGTCCTTGATTATAGACATTTTTGAGACGGGTGTAAAGTTACATGTTTAAATCAATTGATAGCAAGAGCGTGTCATAATCTAAATATATGAATTGTAAATAAGTTAATGCCTGAATTTACAGTGCAAAGCAGTTCTACAAAAACATTCGTATTAATAAACAGGTTTAAAAATACTATTTGATTGTTTTATCTTTTGCCTGACTGAATTTTGAAAACAAAAAGGCAATACGATTTCTTCAATTCCCTCAAGTTTCCAAATTTGTCACCTTCCTCAGTTTATTTTTGTTTCAACAACCTTCCTCTGGTCAGTGGCCGTGGGGCCGTGATATTTTCATGACTCTGGATTATCGGTAATATATATGTTATCAACGACATTGGATATGTGCTTTATTTTGAAAGAAATATACAATTCAATACTTTTTTAATAGTTTGAAAGCATTAGGCATGCATTTTGAAAAAAACGTGCATGTAGGACACTGTACGCATTTTCTTGAAAAAAAACTTGATAAAAGGCCTGATCTGCAAATCTTGTGTTGCTACAGCTTGTACATTAGTAAAATACTGCAATTAAACAAAAATAAAGGTGAATTTAAACGTCTTACAGACCTGAAGGACGAAAAAGTGACAACAGTGGCTAAAAGTCCAAGTAGCGAAATTATGCAGCCAATATATGAGACGATACTTAGGGACTTGTACTCTGTGCTAGTAAGGGGTCTTGTTGTGACATCCAGCAAAATCGCGAAATTCGTCATATGATTGCAACTGCATTGATATACACCACTGTGAAGCCCTTTTAATATGCAGCCTTTAGTTGACCAATCACCTTTGCCACCTGCAACATCCAGGAAATATTTTTCGTGCAAAATTATAAAAAATTGAGTAACAGTCATAAGGATTCAATGGCAAAGTAAGGGGTGCAAATCACATTTAAATTTGCGGTATATCACTACAAAAAGGAGCCCAATCAGCTACAGGGTACCTTTCTTTGATTAGGTACCTTGTATTTGTGAATATAAAAGGGTTCTTAAAATTACAGGCGTCTTAGTGAAATTTCATATGTTTACAAAAGGCTATTAGTAATGATGGTCTTTGTGTTTGAAAATTTGAGCTACAACCCACAAGTCTCTACATTTTTTCTTTTAAAAATAATTGTGTTTCAGAGAAAAAATGGATTGAAATTATTTGTATATAAGATACACTGATTCTTTTTCTCTCAAATTCAAGGAATAAATCCCTTTGCATAAGCGCATAAGGTCATGAAAAAAATATATCCACCATTTAAAAGAGTAGTCTTAAAAAGAACAGTCTTAAATTAGAATGATAATATAGAAAACGATTTGGTTTTTAGAATCCTTTTATTAATCCTGAGGTAAATTATTTGGATTTCCCGTGACATAAACATCGTGTGGAAATTTCAAAGGAAGACAACATGCACAAAACAAATAAATCTGAAACCTCGGATCGAAATAATTTCGTTTAAGAGGTGTGATGTAACCACTAGTGGTCAAAAACAAGCCTGAAAGCGAGTAGCCAACAGGCTATTGCTCCAACCATTTCGTGTGTCTTTTGTTAACAAGGGAAAAATCAAAGTATGCATAAAAACAGGCACAGGGATCGCAGCATCGATTTGCAGAGACCACGGCATCAAAGAGGTGACAGAGACGTACAGTAAGTAAACTTTTTATGATTGCTTCAAAAAGAATTTCATGTTGGGCAAGATATCAGGTTGAGCGTTTCTTTCTGGCAAGCTTCGTCGTAGAACGGCAAGATCTAGTCAAATTGTCCGTAGAATCTTTGGATTTACATACTCGCGTAAACATCGGGTTACCTTTGGGAAATCTGAAGACTGAGTTACATAGATGGCTAACAAAATGGTTTTATATTCACAATCCTTTTGCTAATGTACGCTTAGATTTTATGGTTATCCTCGAAGACCTAAATAAGGGATAGAATGGCAACAAACCTTTGGCTTTGAAATTCCAATAAACGCACTTGATTCTTCCAGTAGCGTTTGGCTGAAAGTAGTTCTGAATTTCCTCGTCACCCTTCAGATCTTGAATCGTCCTACCATTCATCATAACAGACACGATTTTACCATTTATGATATCTCTTCTCTTTGATTTATTTTTGCTGTCATCTAATGTTTGAAAAAATACTGGTTTATTGAAAAAGAAACTAGTCAGCCTCGTGTTTTTCAAACTCCCATTTTTGTTTATCTTTTGAAGTGAGGCAGGCGATAGATAGACATAGGCCATCATCGCTGTCTTCTTTGAAAGCTTTCCTTCGCTAAACATTAACTGGGGTAGCTGGGTCGTTTCATTTCTAAAACCCAGAATTGTAAGTCCATCATTAACCATTCGATTTTTGAATATATTAATTCCAAAGGCCATATTTTCTTGCTCGTTGGTCAGCGTTGAATTCATCTGAATTCCGTCAGAAATTCTTTCAAGCAACCGCAGCACCCTTTTGAGGAATAAAACATATTTATTAAATTACCAATAAGTGACATAAATGAATATTATTGGAAATACCTGGTAATCTGTCTGTCATAAAGTACTCGATGCCGTATAGGCAGGGGTATAAGGAATTCAATGCTAATGGGTGCTAGTTAGGGAGCAATTATGTATTTTACTGGCGATTAGACAAGAGGGACGTATTTTGATGATGGCATTGAGAAACGAATTAATATCTTTGGGATTCCCACTAGAATTAACAATGGCAACTATTTTTAAATAAATATTACATAATGTGTTAGAAATAAATATTTATCTTATTGATAAAAGACTTAACAGCAGTGAACAATTATCGACCCTCGCACAAAAAATTCTCTTGAGAATAACATGCTTTCCAAAAAGAAGAAAATCGGTTGCTGGTATTATAGAGGAAGTATCTAGTATCTTTCTGTGGCCACAGCATCGTTTGTTTATGAGGTTCATGAACGATGGAGAAAAAGCAAATGATACATAAATTCTACCCAGGACTTGAATTAGATCATCTACGTTGTCACTGGGTCAGAAAATCTTTTTCATTTATTGTTTGAAGAGAAAGCCCTTTAATTTGGAATCAGCTACAAGTCACTCGAACGCAACACTATTTACCTATAGCAAACATAGGAAAGAATTTGAGAGAAAGAAAACTGATCGATTATGATCCTACTTGCAGTTGATTATATATTTGGAAATGCAGAGAGAATTTGCAAAACTAACATAATGCCAATTATATGTGCTATTAAGTTCTTAGTCCTACTAAAAACCTAACAATGATAATATGTTCCAACTGTTGCAAATTGATACATATACTCTTTTGGCTCTATACTGCGTCAAACTCGCTATAGCCTCGGGAACGGTGCAACTGCATTAACAATACGAAAATTGCACTGCTTTCTTTAGTCACAACAAATATTGTCTTACCTTGTAGACGTGTTCATGGTATTTTGTGATTCTAGTAGCAACTGGGCATTGACATTCATCAGATCACTGGTGGTTCCCAGAAAGTCATCAAGAACCTGCGAAGTAATTGATGCTTGAAAAGAAGTTTCAAAAATCCTGATGAAGCTTAAATCAAGCCTGATAAAAAGCTCTTTGTTAGTCTTATTGTGAAACAATTTACTAGGATTGTGAATTGGGGCAAAATTGTAAAAAGTGAACAGTACTGATTAGTAAACTCTTTTCGATCTTAGGTTTCTAGCAAGTCCAAAATGAACCAACACCCGTGAATCAAAGACAGGGTTGTCATCAATTTTGGTAAAGGTTTCCTAAACCAATTTGAAAAATCAGGAATTTACCGTATTTTGATCATCAGGAATATTTACAACATTTTCCAAAATATCGGTTGAAAACCCAACGTCAAGTTCATTTGTGAAGTTATCCGCCTTTCTTGTCAGCTTCCGCAGTTCTTTCATAGTTGCTTTTTTATTGCCTTCAGTTACCTTTTGCTGCGGAGAAAATAAACTTATAGACAGGTGTATTGCTGCAAGAGGATGCATAGAATTAGGTGTGTGTTACGCCGCAAATGGTAACAAGGTTTCAAAGGGCGTACCCATAAACCATTATAATCTGTCCAGTGGAATTGAACGTCACCGAAGTTTTTTATACTGCGTGTTCTGTGACAATTGGTGAAATCTGTTGGTTTCTAAAATTACTGGCAGCATCATCATATTCATTTACTAACCGCCAAAATCTAAGTTTGCCTGATTGATCAAAAAGAAGCTAAGAAATTTGGAAGGGGGAACTTCTAAAATGCCGTAGATGCTAGATCATATAAATTCGTTGCAATTCGTAGATCATATTAATGGGATTTTGAAGATAGAAGCCTCAAGCTAAAACAAATCAGAAAGCTATGCAATTCCAATTATCATATCGAAATGGCAATGGTACCATACAACCTCAGCTAATTTTTTCAGGTTTTTTGTGAGTTGTGAAGGTTCAGGACATTCTGCAGTTTCAGGTGCCAGCCAAGTGGGTCCTTTGGCAAAATCAGTTTTGCAATAACGATAGGCAGTTTTTGGTTGATTTGGTTTGCTATAAGGACACTGTTTTGCAACTTTTGTCCCGTGTAGGGCGACAGGCCAATGGATTTCACCAGCTGCTGATGACGTGTCTTCGCCAGTTACTGAAGGCATGCAGCAGTCTGAAATTTGAACAGCAGATCTTATATCGGTGATATTACGACGATATTATTAACGAAATTAAATAGCAGCTAACAGAAAATTTGAGTATAAACCACTTAAAGTGGTCAAACGATGGAAATAATGAATAATGTTGGCTCGAAGATATATTGGCAAGAATTTCGACATTCCAAATTATTTTTTTCGGTTCACTTCGAAAGAAAAAGTGAAAAAATCATTGTGAAGAGAAATTCACCTTCATACAATTATTTTCAGGGGAAACTTTCATTTACTTGTTGAAACTTGCTTGTTACTGTTCCTTGTCTTTATATGTTTATTTTCGTTCAACTTACCAAGACTTGTTGTGTTAAATTTGCTTGTCAGCTTTCCTTCGTGGACGATTCTACAAATCCTAAGCTTTTCTTTATCTGTTACGTTTCGATAGAAGGCTGTGAACCGTACTCTGGATCCATTAAATGTCACCAAACTATTTGTAAGCAGAAATCTGTAATCAACCTTTCGTGAAACATTTCATTCTCTAAGTATTTTTCATAAACTATGAGTTTGATGGATTAAGGCTAATCAAGAAAAATAGATTGAATCTAAATTTCGGGTTAACAAATTGTAACTCAGAAGGCGAATAGAGTCAATCAATATGCACCTCCGAAAGATTTAACCTCTGGTGCCTACTTAACGTCACACAGCATCTGAATATCTTTGACGTAGTGAATAACAGAATATATGGACAATAAAGAATTGATGAGGCCTAGATTTAAAACGAACACAGAGGACAGATTCGGTCTGCGCTACATAAAATCTGTTGCGTTATTGTCTTGCTGTAATAAAATCAACATACGAATTATTCTGCCATTTATGAACGACAAGGTCGAATTTACTTCTTGCCAACCGGTTCCTTTTCAATGTCTTGGTCAGCTGTGAAAAGAGAGAAATTCTTGAATGTGAATGGAAAAATCTTTAAATTGATCTTTAAATTTTCTTGATTCTACATTGATCTCACTTACAAGAACATAACATAAAAGCTTTTAACATCACTAAATCAAAGCTTATACGACTAGCTGTTAGAATTTGTTTCGCTTTGTTAAGACGAGAGAAATCATAAGCTTGGTGTGTTCTCATAAAATGTGTTCTTATAATAGGTAAAGTTAATCCATTTCGAATATTTAGATTCCTTCAGGAATGCTACCAGTAAAGAGCAACACCATCTCCAGCTTATTGCCTTGGAAATTAACGAAATGTGCCTTTTCTTGTTTCTTTGTAAATAAAATTGTACGTAAAACTAGAGTGTGGGTTAATGTGCCGTTTTATTAAACAAATTGATGAAATTTAATCGACAGGAATCGTTAAGTGCTGTTTTTGGTATCGTATTATTGCTAATGAGTTTATTTATAAACATAATTGTCCTTAACATTTTTACTTTTAACATTTTACTTTGACACTTAATTTTAATGCAGAAGTTGACGTTTAAATTGTAGGACCTTTTCTCTTGCTAATTAAATATGGAATGCATTCCTAGACTGGCCAAGATTATTTGCTGTGAAGGCGAGAAACATCAGCATACTTACACTTATGCTAAAAATATTTTCAAACTCGTCAAGTTTCAAAATCGTCTTGTTTTCCAGTTTTACAAAAGTTGAATTATTTGCCAAAATTTCCCATATCATCGTCGATACATCTGTAAGAATTAAAAATTAAGTCTAAATACAAACTAATTCGAGAGTGGTTGACAATTCAGATGGGCGACAATGCTTCCTTGATTCTTAATTTCAGCATGTAAGCAAGATCTTTCTTTTGAATCCGACAATTAAAAAACTCTTGGGGATACCAAAAGGACCTTTTCGTAAACTGCAAGGTAGTACTGTGAAAACAATGCATCTTGGGAAGGTAGCTACGTTTGGCCTGAATCTAACAATGTTAGTTAAAGTTAAAATAAGCCTGTTTATCGATTAGATTAAATGTATGAGCAAACCTATCAACCATAGGAGGGTGTTGTTCCCTGCAAATAGCTGGTCTGTTTCAACAACACATCTGTAATAGCCTTGAACATATGGGTCCACTACAGTCAGGTCTATAATCTGCGTTTGCACCAAGTCCAGTTTCTCAATTACATGACTTCTATTGGATTTTACAAATTGAATTTGTTTTCTCAGTCTACTGATAGGCCAGCCATCTTTTTCCCATCTGAAGGTAGGCTTTTTCTGAGCACAGTTTCTGCAAATGTAGCTGCACTGCAATCGAGCATCCTTCGCTGTGACAAGTGAGGCGTTGACAACAGATTCTTTCATCGGGAGCATTTCAACTTTGGTTTGGAATTAGAAATTCATGCGAAAATACATCAGAAGGAAAATATCAATGATAGATCATAACTTGAGCAAAAATTGGCCAGGAGTTTACGAGAAGAAACAGTGAAACTGATTCCCTTTCCACGCCAAGAAACATTCTGAGTGGGCCTATGTAATAAAAACTCCCTACCAATTATTTTAACCAAAAATCATAACACTTTTTCTCAAAATTTAAGCTATCGGTTATCAAAGTAAAGCTTAATCAAAAATAAACTGTTTTCTGAATAACATGTAGATGGTGTCTTTATCTTGAGATCGGACAATCGAGGAATGAATTTCGTGGGAGTTAAAGGAGTAGACTAGATAAAGAAATGCTTGAATTGAATTATCAAATACCCAAACATGAACTACCACAAAAGGGGAGCTTCTTTAGCGTGGTGGAAATGTTTGTACTTAAAAAATAACTGTCTCATTTGAACGTTTGCTCTTTAGAATAAAATCTGCTATTTTCTTGGGAAAAAGGGCAAATAAAACCCATAAACAGTAGCAGGACGAAAGATTTGAATAAATAAATGGCGTAAAGCTTATTTACCAAACGGTTTTGGCTGTGTTGTTGTTCGTGTCGTATTGAAGGGCATCGTCATAGAGCTGTTTGTTTTAGATACAGCGGTGTTGTTGGGTGATGTGCTCGAATTCATTGGTAGCCTCGATGTAATGACGCTTGTTGCGTTGGCCGTTGCTGTTGTTGGCACAACTGTCGTGTCATCTTCTATATCCACCCGTACGAAACAGGTTTTTCGACCATCAATAACTATTGTGTACAAGAAATGTCCATCCGGAAGAATATCACGAAACTTAGACACTGAAGCTGCTACAACGATTGCTTGTCGAGATTGATTCCAGCAAAATAAGTTGGAGATTGAGTCTCCGGACCTAGCAGAGCATATCAATATGGGAGTTGCTGGTTGTACATTAGTGAGATTGCTATAAGTGACTATGAGTTTATTGATGTAAAATGAGGTGCAGTTGTATGTCAACGAAGAGCAAAATTGGAGTTGTTGTGGTTCCACCGCCACCGAACCGATAGGAGCATCAGCATACACTTTCCTCGATTCGTAGCAAGCTTGAAAAGAAAATGTATCAGTTATTATTCACTGGATGATAAAATAGGACGCATGTGAGATAAAGAACAAACACATTACATTTATGCATTATATATTTGTCACAAAAAGTAGAAGTTAATCTTTTTGACTGGCAGAGCAAGAGCAATGAATTTTCAGAGACCCTGCTTAAGAGGCCTTTTCTCTTTTATTCATTTCATGAAAAAAGAATTCCGAGGTAAATTCCTAAATAATGTCGAGTTAAATAGAGAAGGCTTTAACTTTGTCACAAAGTCGCAAGGCTTTATATTATGCATGCAAACTGGATCTCTATGATTTTCAAGGTGGTTTGATGCTTCAGTTGGGCTTCCTAGTAGATAAATCATGGTTGGGGTGAATGAGGATTCTATTGGCAGAGTGAAAAAGAGCTTTACGCCTAGAGTGTCGAGTGCAGTGACTCAAAAGACGATCTTAAGGAATTTTGAAACGATTAAACTACGTTTAGATGATCCGGTTGTTTTTTCATAGTGTCATTTATCAGTTAGTAATTTATAGCGCTGCATAGTTCTTTCGGACGACAGTTGAAAAATAAGTCTCAACAAAAAATGTATTTAGCTTTTTAGATGTCTATTTAAAGACTCATTGCTAACAATGAGCCATTGCGCTACGTAAGCATCCCATAATGCATTTTTAGACTGTCTAAAATCAATTACTGCCATTGTTTGGACCGTCGCCACGCTCGCAAAGGCCCATTGTTAGCAATGAGTCTTTAAGAATAAAAATTGTAAGATTACGCAATTTTCTTGTGAAAACGAGGCTTTTGGCCCCCCTTAACAGACCATAATTCAATTTTAAGCATTTATGCGCAAGAAATATGCTTGATTAACTTTAAGACTTTAACTTTTTTCCATTTAAACTGTTTTTTCATTCATTACCTTCATATACGCAAAAACGAGACTGCAAACATGAAAATAAGGCTGATGGCCCCCCAAAATCCCCGTATAACATCGATTTTCGAAATCAGCACCCTCGAATCGACCGAAAGCTCTTGGTCGCATAAACTTCACCCTCGAGTGACTATTCCCCTATTATCCGCCTGGTCTAGTGCCCTTTTTGCAAAATTTGAACATAGCATAGCTGATAAAATATCAGCCAGTACTTAATAATCAATCAAACAATTTATGACGAAAATTAAAACTGCTTGTGAATTGTATATTTAATTTCAATTCCGTAAAGTTTACCCGAAATTTCCATCGGATTCTTCCAAATTAAAGTTATTTTCGAACGTATTTCCCACTGAAGAAAACAAAATAAAATGCATAAAATGAACGTACGACTTGTCAAAAGTGTAATCGGTCGACTTCTTGTATAATCTTAAATGAAATATCGATCTTGATATCAAAAACGATAAATGGATTGTTCTTCTTGCTACTTAAGTATGGCGTGGTCAGCAAAAATTTTTTAAAGGGTTCCATAAAAAAATCATCTATTTTTATCAAAATGTGCAGTTTCTTTAAAATCAAACATGACCCAAGATGTTATCTTGTCGGAAAATCGTAGGCCTGCCCCCCCCCCAAATGTAAGCCCGAATTTCCGCCACTGGTAATGGTTGCACTGACCTGGATGGGTAATATATTTTAATTCTCTAAATTTCTTAAAGGTGTTTGCAAATGAATCTATCATATCGATTGCTTTTCACAAAAGTTCGAAGTTCTTGGCTTTTTCCAAATGATTTGTTTTTATTTCTTTTCTTCGAATACTGTAGTTTCTTGATTGGTCCATTTTCCAGTTACTCGTTTCTTATAGCGACTTTCTTAATAAAAACAAGCGAATTGTAACACAATTCTTATATTTATAGAGGAAGAAGAGCCATCAGAGCCCTCTCCACTTTATCACTAGTTGGCCTAGTTGAAATGGAGCCAATCATACCAGATGCGGGGTTTTCATGGGTGATGATGCAACTCGTGACTGATACAGTTACATTTACTGGCTAGGGCCTAGTAGCACGATGAAAAAATAAATCGAGCACATACCGCCATCCGTAGCAAAGGCCTTTGTTAACAATGCAAAGCAAATTATGTAGGTGAATTGTCCGACCATCTTCTGCCGTTTAAGCTGGACTTACAGTAGAACTGTAGTTGTGACCATTGATGGACTTTGTTTCAGTGAAAACCAGCTACAACACCCAATACCGCTTTACTTCCTCAGGAGTGACAAACTACAAATTCTCAGTGAAATCCTCAATGTCTTGAATTGGTGTTTGTATTTGCAAAAAGCACAAACAAAGGCTCAACGATATTTGATGTTCGATTTTATTGTGTTCCTTGGTTTTGCTCTTAAAAAATCACACGGTAGCGTTCACACGAATGTTTATTTTTTCCACTTTAGTGTAATATACGATACCATTGACCCAAAAAGTGTACCAGGAAAAACGTGACACGTTGTAGACCGTTGTTATAGGTAAATCTCCTTTTTGTAAAACTTCAAGGAAATTACTATGCTGAATAAAGGATCGTGCAACCAGCCAATTTAACAGCTTCATTTCATATGGCTAGATTGATGACGGGAGGCTTTCATCACTATGACTTGACTTACTAACGCGTATGTTCGAATTAAATTAATTTTAAGGGCGAGAAAATCCAATATATCCTTTTTCATATAATATATACAAAAATAAAATAATTGTTGCTGGAAGTCTGTGATCTTATTCTTGAAGTATTCGAAACTCGAGTGTTCTTGATTTTATTCTTATTTCACCATTATTCATCCATAAATACAACCGCGTTCTATAAATTGATTCCAAGTCCACTAAAAATAGTTTTTACAGAAATCTGAGTAGCACGGTACTCTGAGTACCCTCTGTTTTGATAACAGGAGAGAAAATGTTCAAAGTTTTTTCTTCAAATTTTTAATTTTAGCTGGGCATGTCCTTACGTTGTTCGGGCCAGTAGTTCAGGCCAGGGACGCCGGAATGACCAGCTTCCTCTAATTCCTTCTACTAACTACAATTTTACTTTTATTATCTGTAGGTATCTTGAAAATGGCTAATTTTGGCATAAGGAATTATCTCACAAGTTTTGAGAATTGTCGTCATGAATTAAGCTCTACAATCAAAATTTTATATGAATCTCTCTGGTTATTTCAATCAGCCAGTTTCAAGGGCACTTTAATGAAAAGGGCCCGCTGGCCCTCGCTGGCCCCTCTTGCCCCTCCTTTCAAAAGGCAAAATGGGTGTTTGACCCCAACACCCCATTTTCCGGCGTCCCTAGTTCTCACTCCAGGTCACTCGAGTTCAATGACAAGGGAAACCAATTTGTGATGCAATCCGATGCCTCTGTGTTACAGGTTGTTCCATTGTTGCTTCAACTAGTATTTTACCTTTCTCAGAAATGATACTGTTTGTGTTGTACCAGCAATACGTGGAAGCTGCCCCCGAGGGGTCTAGCCCAAAACAGTAGGGGCTTTCATCCAAACCAAGCTTAGTACATTAGGTGGGCCCAAAAGGTTTTGGGCTTAATGATTTTGCCCCAAGCATGTTACTCAACCCGAGGGGCAATTCACTCTTGCAAATAGCGTACGATATTTTCCCTAAAACAAAATGATTTCCAGAATTTTCATATACGCCAATAGGATTTTCACAAAAAGTGTACTAGATTTTCTTGGAGTGATTTGCCCCTCGACTCAACCCCTCCTTCTGCCCATATATTTGACCGGCACATTTGTCACAAAATATGATTGGGAAGTGACCAATGATATTGAATATTTCTTTTGTACATTGTTTTAACAATCGACAACGTAAACCAATCAGATCTCTTTATTACGAATGACTATTTTGATCGAACGCATGGTCACACAGACAGGACAAGGTGAAGAACGTTCGGTAGTAAAGTTTGGAAGCAAGAAAGTGGAAAGCTGTGAAGAAGTAAATTAGGTAATCTCTAAAGCCTGGTTGCCCTCTGGAGTACTGTTTGGTTATAGATTAGATTCTAGGCCGATTTTGCACCTCAGTTTTTGCTTAAGTAGCTCTTTATAATCTAAATTTCGTTGATTTTAATTGAAGTACCATGCGGAACGCCATTTTGTTTGTCACCGTAGGAGCATTCAAGGACAAAATGAAAATCAAAGTTTAAATTTGAATTATGTCTGCAGGTTACTAAATGTGATGCTGCAGTGAAATTGATCCTCTTTGGTTAATTACCTGATTATTGGCGAGGTGCACAAAAGCAAGCGCAAGAGCTCGTGCTACCCTTTCCCAGGGCCTGATGTTCAGCACAGTACTAGGGGTTTCCCCTGCATTTTTCAGAGTTTGTTTACGTTTTAGCTGAACCAGCATTGTCTTTTACTGCTCTTTACTGTTGTCTTTCTCGTTAAAGAGATTCGAAAGCACGTTTATTCAAAGAAGTTGCAAATTCCTGTTTTTTCTTATTTTTGGAATTGGCGAGTTCCCGCCTGTCATGTTGACCATCACCTCTGCCTTCGGCTTAGATGATGCCCCTCTCTGATAACATTTTTAACGCTTACGAAAAAATAATTTGTTTTATGGTCTTGCATGTTTCATGCTTGTTTTACGACTTGTTTTCCTGGATTTGTCTAGTGTTTAGAAACTAACCAAAGCTTATTTTTTTTTCTTGAGGAATCATCGCTTTTTACAAACAAGGAACCCTTTTAACAATGGAACCCTTTACTCCAGTGTAAATAGATAACGACGTGTACATACAAACCAACGTATTCAGGCAGACGACTTGTGCCAACAAATTTTGTTATTAATTATTGTTTGTTAAAGAAAGTGCAAATACGGAATGGACGTTTTAATGAGTCTTTGATGCTTTGGTCATTTACTTTACTTCCAGTGTTTTATAGCATCCGAAGCTTACCAACCTATCGCCCTTAACCAAGTGTTACCAGAAAATCCTCATCATATGCATCAATACTACTGTGTTTCTAATATTTAAATGCCATGGTAAAGGTTTCCATATTTCAGTAATCTAATGCGTTTGAATGAAAACATGCAAATTTTTTTTCGAAATTGATACCAATATTTCATTATGAAAACTTTCAAAATCATTTAAATTACCAGCTTTTTTGTAATAAAAATTTGTAATAATGCAAGCCTCTAAAGTTGTCAAAAGTTAAGTGTGCATATATGCCTTTCAACTATGTTAATTGTCTATCAATATCTGACCACCAACAGAGGAAAGAAGAAACCTGAAATTCAGTGACCTGAGGGACATAAACATGCCCAGGTTATTCAAATGGCAAAGAGGATTACATTTCATTTGCAATTCTCAATGATGTTGAAGCTCAAATTATTCAAAAGCGTTTCAACCAAATTAAAATAAAAACAAATATCTTAAACTATAATGTTGTTTGAAAAAGCTCTCTAAATTCTGTAACTCACACCCCAATAGTTTAAGAACAAATGAAAACAATCAAGTCTCACTAGTTGTAGAAAAATTGGGAAAAGCCAGCCTGAAACTCAGTTTACTGCTTTTTATGAAAAAAGTTTGAAGTCAAATTGAAAAGAAGAGCTAAAGATCATGGTTTAGATCTATCATTTAGATTTAAATTTCCAAAGTTATCCCAAACAATGACTAGAAATCCTAAATTTCTTGAAAAGTCATTTTGCTCTAAAACTGATTTCTAAAATATATTTTTAAAAACAAGTTGTAGTAAGTTTCTTTAAGTTATGGAATAATTGAATAATGACAAAAAACATCAAGTAAATAGAATTTTTTTTCAAAAAGCATGCCTTTCCAATGAACTGTATCGAACTGGGTTGAGGAATCACCAAAGCAATATGATATTGTTCTTAGTTGAATGCCAACCAATGTCAGATAGGTGTGCCACAGAGATAGGTTAAAAACAGCTATTATTGTTTTGATTGTAACAATTACTTCCAAATATGGGTGGACAACTGCCCCATTTGACCACCCTCTCAATATAATTACCAAAATGCCTTGAATAAGTGCCCAGGCGTTATTTAATTTTTGAGGCTCCAGGGTGGGCGCTTATTCGAGGGAGGCGCTTAATCAAGGAAGGGGCTTATTTAAAAAATAGATTTGGAAGTGACTGAAAAATGAATGTGTTTTCAATTGAAGCATGTTATTATAATGGAAATGCAAAAATGAGAATGAAAACTAAAACAAACTGTGTTGGTCATTCAATCTTTCTTGGTGTATTGCCTTCCAATTATGTTGTCGCTGAAAATTCGAAAAAGCGCCTGTTTCTGAAGGTTGAAGGGTGGGGGGGGGGGGGGCTTGGGGGCTTGGACATGGTTTTGTGTTCTTTTGTTGTAAAACAATGGGAAAATCTGAAATCATGTTGATAAAACAATAGGCTTGCCCCCACCCCAAATTTGACCAAGTGTCTGCCCCTGGGTTCAACATTACAAAGATCTTATAATTTTGAGTGGCAAAGAAGACAGTTTCTTATTTTTTATGGACAGAAATAAGTGGAAGGGCTCAACTCTAGATTTAGGAAAGCTTGCAGGCACAATTGGCTCTTGCAGGCAGGTATATAATGGATGTTCTTGTTCCTTGTTTAAAAAAGCCCAAGCTTTAGAAACCAATGAGATCCAAAAAAGTAACCCCAGATTCCTAAAAGTTTTGAAATTTAGTGCAAACTTAAGTCCTTTATCCCAGTTGTTTATTAATAAAGATATATAGATGCTAAGCGGCTTGCCTTTTCAAGTTGCGATGCTTTTTTCTTACAGGAGCAACCCCTATCGTTAATAAATAGAGACCTTAGAAAAGTGCTAAAAAATAGACCTAGAAAAGTATGTGTAATGGGATTAGTTTAGGTATCTGTATTTGTAAAGTTGTACACTTGCCCAATGGTGGCATTAACATTGAAACTCAGAGCTAGGACTTAGCATTGCCTTGTTTAGCTGCCAAAAGCCTGTTTAGCTCTATGAGCACTAAATGCCAGGCTGATATGGCAGTACTTTAGGTTTTCTTGATAAAATTGACTGGTCACATCTCAATAAATTTGTAGCTTCGGATCACTATGACTGGAAGAGCAAGAGGTAGATCAAGAGGAAGGGCGCGTGCTGTGCAGGCAGAACCTGCACCTGTGCCAGGGGCTCCATCCTCCCTTGAAGAAGCACCACAGGTACCAACCCAGAAAGTTGCAAGAGGAAGAGGCCGTGCACCTACACAAGCACCACCAGCAGCAACACCTCAGCCGTCAGAACTGAAGAGACTTGGTGAACAGGTTGCAGAAATGAAAGTGAGTGGAGGAGCATCAGCTGAGGAACGTCCATATCGTGGTGGTGATGATGGAGGCCTTGTTACCAGACCAAGTAACATAAGTGAGACAACTGGTTCTTTTGGAAGGCCAATAAGTCTGAAAACAAATTATTTTGTTCTTGGTACTGGAAGCAAATTTACAGGTTTTTTTCAATACATGGTTTCGTACAACCCTCCAATTGAAAGCAGGAACCTGAAGTTTATGTTGTTGAAGGATCACAGTGAACTTCTTGGCACAGTGCGAGCATTTGATGGCATGATTTTGTATCTGCCAAAGAAGCTGCCTGATTTGGAGACCAAGCTAATGTCAACAAGAAGATCTGATGGTTCTTCAGTTGAAATCACTATCAAGTTTACTAATGAATTCCCATTCTCATCACCACGCACAATTCAGTTGCTGAACATTATTTTCAGAAGGTACAGTGCAATTTGTGCATTTAAACCATTGCATTGCAGCAGTAGTCTACACTTTCTAATAAGTCTTCGCTAAACTCATATGATATAAAAGTGATGACATGAATAACTAACATGTAGACAAAGGTTGTCTGACATGCAGTGACAGTACATGCAGACCTTAATGGATTGTGGTAATAGCATCTGAGGGGTGCTCTTTCTTTCCTCAAAATCTTAGCTTTTATGAATTTTTAATACGTAATTTTTGTTGCATTGAAAAGCAAACCATATGAAATGAAGAGTGTATCCACACAGTTCTTACAACACTATACATTAAAAGCATAATACTCCTGTTGATGAAGTTTTAATCTTTACTAGTAAAGAGACATTTCCAGAGGAAGTTCATTCTGTATATATCATCTTTCTTGCATGCCTATTGACCTAAATTTGAGTCCTGTTTACAGAAAGCTTTTTTCTTTTGTTGTTGTAGAATTTTGAAAATAATGGAAATGCAACAGATTGGCAGGTCATTCTTCAGCCCAAAAAGAAATATTGATTTGGATCAGCACAGGTATTTACCTAACATACATATTCAACATTTACAATCGTGATAGGGGAACTTCTCATCTGTGGGAGACACCTGGAGGGAGAGGGAGTGGTTGAAGGGGGGCAGTTGCACAACATATTTCAGAAGGCAATCGTTCTAAAAGAATGAACAAATGTGATATCATTTTATCAAAGCAATAGGCTTGCCCCCCAAATTTGAGTGCCTGACACTGCTACAAATGATATCATGCTTTTCTATTTAGGATGAATCACTTCATTCCATTGATGACAAGTATATATATATATCAATATTTTTACTCCATTTTCTTTTTGTTCTTTGTATGATTTATAATTTGGTTGAATGATTTCAAATTTTCTAAGTAAAGTTGCAAATGAACTGAAGTTGAACATTTCAGTTCCTTTAAGTTACCCCCTCAAATCAGCTCCCATCCACAAACTTCCTTAACTATTAAGCCCTAATAGGGCTAATTTTTGAGATTCACAATATTTATTGAATTATTTTTCTTTCAAAGGCTGCAGCTTTGGCCTGGCTACAATACAAGCATTCTTCGTTTTGATGCTGGAGTTCTTTTGAACATTGATGTCTCTCACAAAGTTATGCGTCTTGACACAGTGCTTGATATTTTGACTGAGTTATACAGTCAAGTTGGAGAGAGCAGGTTCCATAACATTGCAACTAAGAAGCTGGTTGGGGAGACAGTTTTGACCAGGTTTGAAATCACATTATTGTCTTTTTATAACTTCTATATGTAACTCCTTTTTCTATATTATGCTTTTACTTTCCCCTTTTAGTTACCATGTTTTTCATAAAATAATCCTGAAAGGTTTTTGTGATGGAGTTTTCATATATATTTATTTTTTTGCATATTTATTTTTAATGATTGGAGTTTCAGCACACATGCCAAATTTCAGAAAAGTCTACATGTAGCATCTTAAGTAAAATTAGGAAAATGCTACAAGGCCTCAATTAAAAGTTCAATGTATCCTGAAAGTTTCATGACACAGTGATTTTTTTCACTGAGATATGGCACATTTAAATCTTTTTGTTTTTGCATTAACTTTATGGTGGTTGGCCAAAACTTCCATTATATAAACACTTGTTGAACAAAAGTATTGCACTAGTTGTAACACAAATGGCAGCTCTGCATGAAATGTTCTTGGCAATCTAGCCATGACATTTGAAGTATATACCTGTAAAACCTTTGCAATAGAAAAGTGTTTTTGGCACCAATTATTTGTGATATCTTTTACAATGAACTCGGGGGGTACTTACTTAATGCTTGGATGTCTAGAACTGCTCATTTTCCTCACTGTTGTTGGAGATTATGCTAAACGTTTGGTGAGAAATTTTTGAAACTGCTTCAGGCTCTATGGCAGCAACCACTTTGTGAAATGTTACAGCAGAACTCAGCAGATAAAAAGTGTAGAAAATCATAAAAAATATTTAATCTTTTCCAACCAATTGTGATGTTGTTAAGGGAATGAGTGATGCTGCAAATTGCTGCATTTTTCTCTGCCAAAGACAAAAATTCCTGTGATAAACAGGTACACTCAAGTGCCTCAATACCTGTGCAATACAAGTGTATTTATTTATACATTTTAACAAAATATAAATTTATATATGTTTGTATTAGCAAAAAATATTAATGCAAAAATCTCTACATTTCAACAAAACTATGTTTTTACATTGAAACCTATAATTTTTTTCGCCTTTCTACTAAACTACAAAGAACCTAATTTGCTAAGCCAATAGAACCAACTTTATCAGTTTCTGGTTCCCTGCAAGTTCATATTTTGTGGTCTGTGCTAGGACAATAATTGTTTAAAAATTTTGTCCGTTAGCTGTGTCTACATAGTACCATTCCTGCCTAAAACTATACAGGAAAAATCAAATGTTTTAAGATACATTGATGAGGGTCTTTAATATTTTAGTGCTACAGGCAGCTAGACAAAAAATGTTATGGGTAAATTGATGCTTGTGTCTGGAATCCTGGACACTAGAAAGTAAGGTTTATATAAAGGAAGGCCAACACATGTTTAATAGTTTACTTGCATTTCTTATAGTTTATGAAGGTAATTTTATTTTGTGATTTAATTTTTCAGATACAACAACAAAACATACAAGATTGATGATATTGCTTGGGATAAAAATCTGTCTCATTCTTTTGCCAAAAGAGATGGTTCAAAAATCACCATGAGACAATATTATAAGGAAGCATATGATAAGGATCTGACCAATGATCAACAGCCATTGTTGGTCAGTAATCCTAAGAAAAGGGTATGTCGTATTGTTTATATAGTATAGTATAGTAATCAAGATTATTTTGAAATATATATAATTAAAATATTTATATATAACAGAGTAATACTTCATTTATATACATTTGCTGTTTCCTAAAACCATTCAAGTCAAAGGAATTATCAGCCATTTTGAAGGAAATTTCACAAAAACAAGCCATAAATATTTTTTTAAGGCTTTTTCTTTTATTAGACAGAAACCATGTCTTTGTCTTTTTATTCTCTTATTTTTTTGGCATTAACAATTATTTCATCTTTCTGTCTTTCTTCTTTTATTGTATATATTATATAATGTTTTTCATGCCTCTTAGACAAAGTCTTTAAAGCGAAAATCCTTCATGGTCATTGAATGATTGGAAATATTTTGTATATATATAAGTTTTATTTGTAGGGAGCCCTCACTCTTATTAAGTAAATCTGGAAACTTGGGGTTATGAAATATATCTGGGAACACCTAAATCCACCATACTTTAGTACAATATAGAGACTGCATCATTTAACTGCTTATAAAGAATTTATTTATTAATATCAAACCACAACAGAACAGTAATTTGCTACCACCCTAGGACTTACCACAGCTGGTTTTTTATTGTCAACAGTTTTCATGGTAAGACACTGAAAGAAATGTTCATTAACATTCCATTAACATTATTCCAAAAGCCATCAGTTAGGTCTGTTTTCTAGGCAATTTATATTTTCTTTGCTTTAGCTTATTAGTTTGCAACTTGTGATGTAGTTTGCATTTCATTGTTGTTTACCATCATAGGACATACGCAGAGGACAAACAGAGCCCATTCTACTTGTGCCAGAGCTTTGTTATATCACAGGTAAGTTGGACTTCAATACAGATTTCCAAATGGGCCAGCAATGCCAATTTCCCCCATTTATTTTACATTGTCATGTCTTGTTAATTATTATGTACTTTTGTCATACCTACAATGAAAACAGATTACTTAGGAATAGTATATATTTGTTGAGGAGATGAACCTGTGTTTGTTCCAACGCCCCTAATGGCCAGAAAGTCAGTATCAAATCAACAAGAAACCATAGTTGTAAGTTTTCAAAAAGGGTTGTTTTCCAACATTTTGTGAAATGAAAAGCTTTCTAGCACAGGCTTCGACACAGGTTGTGAAGTGGAGAAAAGGGAGGGGGCAAAAGAAAATTCACAACATAAGATTTTGAAAATGGCTTTGAAAAAAGCAAACATTTTACGACATACTAAAAGCTTTTTCGTCTGACACTCCTCAGAGCATAAAATTTCAGAATAAGGTTCCGAAAGAACACGATGGAAAATATATACCAAGTTGTGGATTGAAATAGGCCAATCAGAAAAACGCAAGCACAAGACCGGTATAGTTGACCAATCAGTGCCACGAGCCTAAATAAAAATTACCAATGGAGTCCAAGAGAAAAACGGATTCCTTAGTTGGAGACCCTCTAGCACAAAAATTTCCCAAGGAAAAGCCCCATGACCCCCACCTTCAACCAAGGCTCCACTCCCCCTTCCCCCTTCCAATCTTGCTTTATTGGCTTTGTAACTATTTCTTGGGTTTGCGATTTTTGAAGAAGGCCCGTATCCATGAAACTCTCTCTAAGATTGAAGATAGCAAGTTGCCTTTCTCTTATAGAACAATCTTTGCTATTCGACCAGTCAATGCTATTCAATCAGTCACGGCTATTCGATCAGTCACGGCTATTCGATCAGTCACGGTTATTCAAATAAAAAACGCTATTCGATCAGTCAGGGTTATTTGAATAGTCACAGCTATTCGATCAGTCACAGTTATTGAATAGTCAACGCTATTTGATGTGTCACAGCTATCAAACAACCATTGTGGACCCCCAACAGTGAGGTTATTCGCACTATTCGTCTTCAACCGAATAACTAAAACTTGTTAAAAATGTTAGATATATATAGACAATATCTCATAATTTTTTGTTAGGGCTCTCTGATGACATTCGCCAGAACTTCCAAATTATGAAAGAATTGGCAGTTCATACCAGAATGGGTCCTGAGCCTCGTGCAAAGCAGTTGAAAGCATTTATGGATGAATTAAACAGGTATATATTGACAAAAAAGGAAAAATCTATACTTAACACAAAGTTTGCTACAGAAAACTGTTAAAATTTCATGTATATATATCTTGTAAATCCTTTTCTAATTTTGATCTTGAATGGTAATGTATGGTGATAAAGTTTATAAATACATCAAAGGTGTTTTTATATTTTAGATAATTTGTTTATAGTTATTTATTATTTATCTTCTGTTGGTTGTAGAAATGCTGAAGCCTCCAAGCAACTGACAGACTGGAATCTGGGAGTATGAACATTCATATTTTCAATATATATACACACAATAGCTATTCATTAAAAAGTATTTTGTGATGGTATTTTTAGTTAATCAAACCCTCTCCCTGATGATTATCAGTGTGGAGCTGTTTACTAAAGTTACTGTCAATCTGAGGTGCCCTCTTCTGTTTATAAACTACAGATCATGAGACACTTGGAAACCCAGATATTACAAATTGTGTTCTGACCAATAAATTTTGACCCCATTCACACTCATCATTTTGCATAACATGTTCAAATGGGTATGTGTTTGACTGTGTTAACATCAGTTCATGATCAATTTTTAATGAAAAGGCTGGCACATGATCCTCAAATCATTATATATATACTATTTAAATCGCAATTATACCTTTAAAATGCTTCAGACATTTCTATATTTAAGTATATATATATGCAAGTAATAGCATACAAAAGGACAATTGTTTTTATTCAAGTGTATGCATGAATAGAATGTAGTATTGAAATATTCAAAATTCATTTGTAGTTTGGAAATGATTTGCATTCAATCAAGGCAAGGAATATTCCTCCTGAAACCATTGCCCAAAAGAGCAAACAAGTAAGTTGAATACCTCAGTTTAAGTTATTTACAAGAGTTAAATTTATTTTACAAGTACCTGTTCAGAAAGCGCCTCTAAGCTTCCTTTAACTCATTCACTACCGTAAAGTTTACGCGCCAAATGGCCTTCGATCCCAGGCTACGAATTTGTTTACAATCGCTTCTGTCCCAAAGCAAAATGGCAGAAATCAGAAAAGAAAGTGCACCAAAGTTTTTCTCAAATAACTTTTTACGATGGCTTCGAACAAAAAAATATTTAATGTAAAAGTTACTCTACATACATTGAAAAAACGGCTTATCTAATTTAAAACAATGTAAAAAATAATGCGTCTCTCGTATTTTAAACTTTACCAACCTAGATGTTTGGCATTGTCATTGTATGGTATTCTTCGAAGCATTCTGGACACAAATGGATCCTTTCGTTGTTTTTTGCCAATGCTGTACATGCTCCACAAATGTATCTAGGTTCACGGCGAATTCCCTTTTTATGGCAGTTTCTACAACGACCTTTTTTGTCCTTCAAAAATTTAGGCCAATGCCCAGTGGCTGCCACCTCTCCACCAAGGCTGGCTGACCCACGCTTCCTTTTTCTCGAAATCTTCTGGCCAATAAGCTGCTTTGTTAGAGCCATTCTAAATTTCAATTGTGTTTTGCCTTCATCTTTCCCAGACTTGTTTTTCGTTTTGTGGTTTGGCGATTCTTTAAAGAGGAGAAATGAATTTGCCACACTTAAATCAAATAGGAACCAGAAAATATATGTCCACCAACGGTTGCAGCGACGATAGGTCATATACTGTGTCCTTATCTGGTCATTGCGATCTACAGCATTCATAAATTTGTTGTAGTTTGAAACTTGGATTGGACACATAACTGGAACTCTTGTTCCATCTCTCTGCTTTCGAGCAACAGATGAAATTTCGGCAGACGGGTTGACGTTGGCCGAGAGAATCCTCACTGGCTTTCGAGACTTTTTCTCTCGCCATGCCACGGCTGACAAAGCCGATCCCCCTTTCTGAAACTGGATGTAAGATCCAGCTTCCTTGCATATTTTCTTTCCTTTTATTTCTTGTGGGAGTCCTTTGGCATTAGACTTGATCGTGCCACACAAGTAAACTCCTTTTTCGAAACGTTCCTCTACACCCGCAACAGTGGTGAAATAGTTATCGGTGTAACCGTGGTGTCCCTTGTTTTCAATATTTTCAGTCAGCTGCTTCACCACTTTTTGACCTAGATTTTTCTCTGGCTCTTTGCCTGTGGGTTTTCCTGTGTAAACAAAAAATTCGTTACAGAACCCATTCAGTGAGTCTGCCCTCATCCACACTTTGATGCCGTATTTTGTTGGTTTGGCAGGCAAATGCTGCTTCAAGCTGGAACGCCCTCTAAACTTTATCATGGCCTCATCAATAGCAAAACATTTATGAGGGTTATATGCTTTCAAGCAATTTTTACGAACAGCATCAAGGACAGGTCTCACTAAAAAGAGTTTATCAAAGTGTGGCGAACTTTTGGGAGGCATTGTTGTCCGATCAGCAACATGAAAATATTCGTTAATTTTTTGGAATCTATTCCTCGACATCAGATTTGAAATAAAAGAATTTCCAAATACTGAATCTTTGCTCCAATATTGCGCAAATGACGGAAAGTTCAAAATACTCATATAAACTCTGATTCCCAGATAAAGTTTGATTTCTTCGACAGTTGTTGGATACCAATCGTTGTCTGGAACCAATGGAGGATGGCGTTTGTGGAGAGCATACTTGTTCGTCTCAGTGCTAATGTGGGCGTACAGTTCCTTCGGAAAGAGAAGTTCAAAAAAGTCAATTTCACTTGCATCTTCACCCAGAGATTTTGTTGGACCAACTGGTGAAGTAAACTCAACAAAATTGTCGAAGTCTTTCAAATTCTTTGTCCAATTGCCCTCTTCTGTGATGATTTCCTCATCGGGCTCTCCCCTCTCACTATCTTCCGTGTCGCTTAGGCCTAGCGAATCAGCTGATGAACCATCGATGTCTATATCGCTCTCTTCTTCGACATCAACGCCCCTCCGTCTCTCCACCAGTTCGAAATTCAGTTCTTCATCTAAGAAGCCATAAAATGGTTCTTCGTCGCTATCAGAGGATGAAAAATAGTTTGCCATACTTCGTTTCTAGAAAGTTTGATCGAGGCAAGTATGGCAGCGAACGCAAAAGTCAACCATCAAACCTTTGAACACGTTTTTAAAGTTTTTTTGGTATGGGCACCTATTGTTTTTATTGTTTTAAAACAATGCTTCAACATGTGCCTAACTGACTATAAAGTTTGAATTGGCCAATCAAATACGGTTTTCGTAAAAATACCATTGTTTTTCAATGACGACTGTAGTCGCTATTGTAATACTACTGAAGAAAATGCGTGACGACTACAGGCGCTATTGTTTGCAAATTGTTAGCAGGGGATGACGACTATAGTGGCTATGGGAGTGAATGAGTTAAACATTAATATCTGCAAGAGATTGGCATCTTTTTGTACTGTGTAGATTTGCTTTAGGTAATAACTTCTATTCTCAATAAGATAGTTAGTCTGTTTGGTCAAAGGAAAAATGAATTCCCACAGGATGTGCAAGAGATATATATATTTGCCAAAATAAAATTATATATTATGTCTCTGGTCCCAGCAAGTTAATGAGTGAGGATGGCAGGAAAGTTTTGCTGTCAAATATTGCTAAAATATGCTTGAGTCCTTGTTGATTGGCTTGGACAAATCAGTAAGCCTTTTGTCTGGATCAATAACGGTGAAAATGATTCTGAACTGGTACAATCCCATTACACTGGTACCTCAACATTTTCATATTTTATTTATCTGTCCTACTTAGCAGGAGATTTGCTCATTAGAACTTTCTCTATACAGGACAGTTTTTTGTCTCCATGAGTTCCCACTTGATTGATGTATACTGTATATCATTATGAATGTTAGTTTTTACTTATGAGTGTTAATATATATAATGCCAAAATCTTTCCCTTTTTCAGTTCTCATACAAAGCTGAGGATGCAGACTGGTCAAGGGATATGCGTGGAGCAAATCTTATTTCCACAATTAATTTGAACAAATGGATGATCCTGTTTTCATCTAGGGACAAAGGCATTGCCCAAGACTTCTATCAGACTCTGCAGAAAGTCAACCCACCAATGGGCATTGAAGTCAACAAGCCAGAAATGTGAGTTCATGTGTTTCTGTTAATTTGTAAGCACCTTTATTCTTGAAATACATTAGATAAATTAATGCCATTAGATAATCAGAAGTATATAAATGCCTGTAGCGTTGAAGTTTGAATGAATTCAGCTTTGAGAAAGATTGATTACTTCAACCAGCTGTTAATAAATTTCTATGTACCTTTTGAACTGTAAGAGACAGGAGAACATCAATCAAATATGTGTTTCATTTATTGATAAGTTATATTTTTATAGGATTATGCTTAAAGATGACAGGGCAGATAGTTACATAACAGCTATCAGGGAGCAGAAGCAACCAGATACACAACTGGTAATACTTTTATTTTGAATCATTAATGTTTATGTGACTAGATAATTAAATATCTTCTTATATTTAAAAATTTTTCAGAAACCCCAATATAACAGATGATTACACTTGTCCTAACATTGTCCGTTTTATGGAGGCTTTGACCCTATATATAACAAGCAATAATATATAAATGTTCTACTTTATTGCTTAGCCTTCATAATGTTTCCACACAACTCCTAAAAGATTATTGATAACCTAGGCTAGTGCAAGCAAATATTTTTATTTAAAGCTTAATCCTCTAGAACAAATATAAATACTCAATAATTAGACTTCATATTTATTAAGGTGGTAGTGAACAATTCATTGGGTGATAGTCAAAAGTAAACATTCTGTTTTGCTGTAATTGATTCCAATTTTGTAGAATTTTTTCGCATTTTAGGTGTTGTGCATTGTACCCAATAATCGCAAAGACAGGTATGATGCCATCAAGAAGTATTGCTGTGTTGATTATGCAGGTAAAGCAATAGAAAGTTTCACAATATTTCTTGCAACATCATTTAAAAGCAATTTTCTATCTTCTTTCTTATTTGTTATGTAGAAGGGCACAGATGATCATTCTGTACCAAGATTCTCCATCTTGACATGTTTGAATGAGTTGCATTAGTCCCATTTGTTGTGTTGGTCCATTCTTTGATGTTGTTCAAACCAATCTCATCCTGTCTGCCTCTTGCTGTTGTACCCAGCCCTTGTAATGTTAGTATGGCATCTCATGCAAATACCTTGTAAACAGCACCATGTTTGTTTTGACTGATTATTCTTCTTTCTCTTACGTTTCATTTAATTTCTACTTAATTTTTCTCCAAAGTAGTTTTTTAATTTCTTTTGTGTGAGTAACAGTGTTCGTTGTATCAAGCGTGTGATTGCATGCACACACATCAGCACACACATCAGCACACACATGGCACCAATAATGCGAGCAATTGATTGCAGCCATGAGTTGAATATTTTACCGTTGTTTTCTGCAACGAAATATTGGAAGTTTTGTTTTTCATAAGCTGAGCAACATTGTCTTACTCTCTAAATAGTGCCTATTTTGCTCCCTATTGTGGTTAATCGCTTTGCTTTGTTCACATTCTCCTGGAAACATGTTGGTCATCAGGTAGTCCAAAACTTTTACCTTCCTGTTTTCGCAATTATCAGGGTAAATATTGATAAATTGCTCAAAGGAAGATTGGCTTTTTTTGTCAATGATATATATATATATATCAACAGACTTGTTATAAAATTCCATAAACATTATTTTTATAGTTTGTCTATAAAAACCTCATACTCTTTTTCAAACAGTACATTTCAAAGGCTTTCAGGTTTTCATTACAATTGTGGAATCTCTGTTTTATGGATTGCAAGCTTTAATTGTACACTGGAACAGTGATAATGTTGTCGCTAAATGAATATTTCTAACCTGTCAAAGTCCTATTTCATGTGCACAGAATATGGAGCCAGAGAAGAGACGATATGCCTATATCGTGTCTTGATTCTAACTGAACTAAGATTGCTTATATCTTAACATACTTGTATGCAGAAATGAATATCTAAAATTAGTACGAATCATATGAGAAAAACGAATGATCAGAAGGGCAAATCAAGATGATGATAGATTGAATAGCATGGCAAAAATAAAGTAAACAAAATGGATTACTGAATGCAAGAAATGAGAATGACACAGAGGATGTCTGTGCTGTGATGTGAGAATATGATTGAATGAATGAAAAGGAAAATTAATGTAGTACAGTCACTACAATTTATTCTGCACCATCATGTCAAGAAATTTCAGACAACCATGACTTTTTACCTTCTAATTTCTGTTAGCAGTGGATATGTCATAGCTAAGCTGATCTTATTCTAAGCTGTTTTTATTCCATCGATTAACTGTTTTTAATTAATTTATTTTTCATCTTTTCTGTAGCTTTCCTCTTTTCTTTCAAAGTCAGCATTTGGTGATGTTGTCCTTGACAGTAGCTGTAGAGCCTGTATCAATTTTATTAATTGTTTCTTACGATTTCTGAACTGTTTGATCCTATGAAAAACTCCTCAGGTCTACCATTATTGGAATTACTACGGACAAAATAAATGATGAACTGTGAAAGTGATTCAATTTTTCTGTTAACTCTTTTTCAAATTTTGTATTTTACCTGAGACTGAAAAATTCTTCAGTGGACGAGAGTCTTAATTGAACCCTTCAGTATATCTTTTCACTGCAGCATGTTTTGTATTTTGTTCATAGTCCCAAGTCAAGTTGTGGTTAGCAGAACCCTGTCCAAGAAACAGATGTTGATGTCAGTTTCTACCAAAATCGGGATTCAGTTGAATTGCAAGCTAGGTGGAGAGGTCTGGGCTGTGGATGTACCAGTCAAGAATATGATGGTGGTTGGGATTGATGTTTACCATGACTCTTTGACAAAAGGAAAGTCAATTGGTGGTTTTGTTGCCAGCACCAATCAGTCATTGACAAGGTGACTCATTTGTCTTGAAATGCTATGTTGTTCTATGAAATGGCGATGTTTTATCAAGTTGCATAGGAGACACCTTGTTATGGAAGATAAATATATTTCCAAGATCAGACAAGATGAGCACAAACATATATATATATAATATATATATAATAATAATAATATATATATATAATAAAACGAATATTTCAACAGGAAAAAGCTTCAACAAAAATATTGCTGGTTTCAATGCCTGTCCTGCTTAAAAGAAAAGAAAAGAAATGTTAAAAAGCTAACTTACAATTTTAAAACTATGAAAAAAATATTACGTTAAAAGTCCTTGATTATTATTAAAAAGCCTCATTTATCACAACTATTTAAAAATGTCATATTTGGTTTAACTTGCCCCTGTATAATAATGTTTCCATTGCATAGGCTGAAAATTTGCCAGAAAATAAGAAAAAAGAAATTAAAACAATGCCAATTGTTTTGAAAAAAACCTGTCACCCTAAATTCTAGTAAAAATTGCATCCTAAACAAAAAATCTGCACTTATTTCCCCTAGATATCACCTACCTGCATTGAAGTTCTAAATTCCTCCAGGGACCTAACAACTAAATATAATAACACTCATAGAGAATTGTCTATACAGTTGCCTTTTGATCACATTAAGCATGAAACACTGAGTAGCAACTTAGAATCATCTTGTTCTATACATACACCAAAAGCATATCTTTGTATTCTGACTTCTGACCTTAAATGCACCGAGAAACATCATCAGAGAGTTACTACCTAGTATGTTGTTTGGCTTATATATAAATTGTGTTAAAATTTTACCTTAGATACTACTCAAGAATCACCCAGCAACAGACAGGTCTTGAGTTTGTTGACGGATTGAAGACATGCATGACTGGTGAGTATATTTCATTTTTCCACTTAAAATGATGCAGCCTCTGGTTTGTGCAAATACTAAAGAGAAATTTAAACATGTTTATATTCTTAATGTTTTCCAGTTTGATGTAGATGGGATTTTTCACAGATAAGCAACAAAATGAGACTATATTTTCAATATTTTAGCTGCACTGAGAAAGTTTAATGAGATAAACAAGGTTTTGCCAGACAGAATAATTGTTTACCGTGATGGTGTTGGTGATGGCCAGGTATGTTTAATAAGTTAGTTTCTACTTTTCAGAAATTCTTGACTGTATGATATTAGCAGTTTAGTCTTTATCCACCCCATAGTTGCTTACATACATATAATCCCAATGTATATATATTTATTAATTATCATATTGCTGTCTAGAGTGCTCAACTTACCGGAGCGATTAGATAGACTAAAATAAACAGACTATTGTGACACAACTCTGAGTTTCATGTGTAAACAATCATCAGGTGTATATATCCCAATGTATATATACTGGTTTCAATTGAAAATAGCATAGTTTAAATACACCACAACGAGAGGCAGGTCTTGGTTACACTGCATGTTAACTTAACAAACCATGCACAAAACAAAGAATATTTGTGGACAATCCTTACATATTATTTATTAACAACAGGAAAATATAAATCCTTTCCAAACTCAATTGACAACCAGATTCAATAAACCCCATCTCTACCATTTCTCTTATGACTTTGCTTCATGATCTCAAAAAAGTCAGTTGAATATTACTGTTCCTGTACATGTTCCTGCTCAAATGTAAACTGATATCGATCTGTATTGATTTCTTGATTGTCTGTCATCAAATGATTGATGTGGTATTTACTGATAAAGCTGCATGCTTAATGCAATTATCAGGAAATTATTAAGATAGTGTATATTTTTATATATGTACCTTATACTTTTATGCCTATAGATAATTGTTTTAATGAAGTGCACAAAATTTTCAGATACCTATGGTATATGAACATGAAATGCCACAAATCCGCGAAGCAATTGCACAAATCAATCCTGGTTATAAGTATGCCAAAGTTTGTTTTTAACACACAATCTATTAGTAAGAACTCCTTATTTTGCCAATAACCCTTTAGGTTGCAATTACCTTACATATTCTCAAATATTTGATAGAGCCTTCATAACAGGGAAACATTAACATTATCACTAGCTTTACATAAAGCAATGCTATTCACAGCTAACATTGGTGTAAGTCATTTATAGCCTTGATGGTATGGTAATGAAAATGTTTATAGACATGAGAGAACAGCAAAATTAACTTTTAATCTTTAACATCACATTTCAAAGGTATACAGTTTTTTGTTGATGTGTTAAAAAGTATTGAGGAAATGTTGTATCAATTTTCACTGGAACCATCCACACTTTTCAGGTAAAACAGGTGAGGTACAAAGTAAATTCAAATCCCCCACTAGGTTTTGCAGGCCTTTTTGTTTGATGCAAGCAATCACTCACAATTGTATCAGCACTCATGCAGACCTAACCACACAAAGAGTTTGATCCCTCATGCAAAACTGTTAAGTGTGAGGAGTAATTGTTTCTTCAATAAACACAATTCCAGTCATCTTTTATGACTCAAGCAAGTGCATAGATGATGCAAAGTGGGTATATATAAACAGAGGAAACATAAATAAGCTGAATTAATCACATCTCAAGAAAAAATACAATTGAATTTTGAATCCACTGCAAATGTTTAGGAATACTATAGACATTTAATATCTGAACTTCATTACCCCTGGGAACAATGCCTTTGTAGCTTAGTCCAAAGGTTTGGTACAACATTTTGCGATAATCTGAAGATAACACCTATATGCCCTTGTGATGTACATGAAATTTATAAATGAAGCACATTTATATTGGGTATTAAATCTTTCTTGGGTGCATTAAAGGTAATGATAACAATTTTTGTGGTACAGAACCTTAAAAATGGGTTAAGAAAATATATTCCCAATTGTGGATCAAAATAGGCCAATCAGAAAATTGCAAGAAGAAGACTGACCAGGATAGTTATGGAATTAGTGCTGCGTGCCTAAAGAAAATTACCACTGGAGTCAAAGAGAGAAAATGAACTCCTCCTGTCTAGAAAAAAGCAATGTTTTCGTGTGTATTTAGATTGATTCCAAAACTGCTAGATAGAAAGACGGCCGGGCACTGCCAATTATCTGAAACATGTTGTCATTATAGAGTTTTGCACAATCTGGGTTATCGAAAAGATGTTGACCAAAGGCAGTTTTGTTTCTCCTTTTGACGCAATCCTTTTCAATGGGTGTAAGGGTTCTCCTAGTGCTGTAAACAGTATGAGGACAGCAAAGGAACATTTTGCGATGGCTTGTTTAAAGGACAAGTGACACGCTTTTGGTGCCAAATTTTTTTCTTTTTTTAACTTAAAGTAAAATGCTGTATGAGAGTGTTGTTGAAATATTTTTCCTTTCTGATTTCATTTTCCCACTTAAAAACCCTTTTCAAATTATGGCGGGAAATGAATCACGTGACACCGTGACGTAGATTGTGATAATTTGTTATTGCTGCTATACAGTGCAGGGCCGTAAATCTGTCATGTGAATTGGGGGGGGGGGGGGGGGGGGGTGTCAGCAGAGCGAATGAATATAAAGTATGCAGTGGGTCATGGCACCACAAGGGATTTATGGTATGTGTTATGGAAACAGTTGAGGGGCAAATTACTTTAAAAACAAAAGTCATTATTTTTGGATTTCTCAAGACTTTCTGATCTGTAGAAGGTATTTACAGATAAGCCTTAATACATTGACTTGTGTGTATGATTGGATGGATAACATTTTTCAGAGACGGCCCCAAGATATTGAAACTTGGGAGCTAAAAATCAAGAAATTTACCCTCGTAGGAGGACCCACCATGGTTGGGTCCGACGCAGAAAATTTTTTTTGAAATTTTACCTTCTAGAAAGGCTAAGAAAGCATCCCCCAGACTAAATTTAATAAAATACTAGAATCGCTCAAGATATAAAATTTGGCGTTTCTCAGAAGAACACAGATTATTGTTTATTGGGTGAAATTTTGGAGGGGAAGAGTCATGCTTAAACCTTAGTGACAGACTTTGGGGAAATATGGGACACTGTTGTATTGATTGGTAGAAATTTACTTAATGAACAGAAATGTGCGTCTTCCTTATTTTGACTGATTTCAGTAGGCCATGTTTACACATAAAAAATGAATACATTTTAATGATACAAAAAGTGATTTACTAAATAAAAGTAAATAATAGAAAAATATTAGAAAAGTACGTTTGCTCTCTTTTTATTTCATACTCTGTTTTCAAAGATAAAACGGTAGAAAACAGTAGAAAACGGTAAAAAACGGTAGAAAACGGTAAGTTTTCATATTGTGAAAATTATAAAAACAATTCTGCTTACAAAAATAGCACATAACACAGAAAACGTAGTTTGGTTCTAACCCGGCTACCAGGGATTTCTTTCTTCCAAGAAAAATAATGGTAATTTCTCCAAAAAAAACGTTTTGCTCCAGATTTTTGGGGGGGTCCAGTCCCCCCCGTCCCCCCGGGATTTACGGCCCTGATACAGTGCAATCACGCTTCTAAACGAATTCAGTTCGTCTGGAACTGTCGCATTGTGTTTCATAAACTCTCTATTAATGACAGGAAAATTCCGAGTTATCACAATGTACGTCATAGGGTCACGTGATAAAAAGCAAAATTGCGCCCTTTGCGCCACCTGATTAGAATTTTTTGTTCTAAACCAGGGAAAACTTACTTCTAAATGATGATCTATAAGTTAATGAAAAGAAAAGATAGGGTGAAAAGTGTGTCACTTGTCCTTTAATCTAAATTTCAAATCACAAGGAAGTGTTACCAATCCAAGGTAGTTTCAGAAAAACTGGGCACTTCTGTAGACCAAACTTTATGGTAGCCGAAAAACTTGCAATATTTTCCTTAGTATAGTTTCCTTAGAAATGACATCTTCTGGATAGCCGCTGTCCAGAAAGATTGTTCCAAGTTTTTTCCAGCTCAGCATGCAGTTTAGATTTCAAGCAGACCATGAGTGCCCTATGCACTAAAGTTTTGACAAGGTTGACTTTGCGTTGTTTTGGGCAAAAAGAATTCCAGTGTGTGCACTGACCAATAAAAATTGGCTTACGATATACACTGGTAAGAAATACTGTAGGTTGTCACATAGGCCATTTTTTACAACAACCTGGTTTTGCACCAACAAGACCTGGTTTTGAACAGAGGAGTTTAAATCAAAGAAATAATAAATGAAACAGCTGTTTAAAAATTCAAATATTCAGCAAATTTGGACAATTTTTCAGATAAATCTAGAAAAAGCCAAATTTTCGGAAAATTCAAATAATTTTCAAACCCAAACCCAAGTTTTCATAAATCCAAATTTGTGATTTTTTGTAACTGATTTTCAAGGATTACCCTGGAGACTCCACTTTATCTGAATTCTGGAATAAATTGGGGTTTGGAATGACAAGCCTTGGGTCATGGCCAAGCCCCTGTCTTAATTGATGGGAAGAACAACATCCAAAAAATTTAAATAATAATCTTCAATCTTCTTCAATAGTTAACTCCTAAAGGCTTTACAACCAATCTATAGTAAGTGCAGGCTTCCCCCATTGTGATTCACAGAGCATTCTTATCTATTGAACATGGGAATTTTATATAGAAGGAAGGGGGGGGGGGGTGCTTCCAAAATCACAGAAATGTAAATGGGGGTCCATGTATACCATGTCTTCTTCCAAAATTTTTGCATCAATGTTCTTTTATCACTAAAGATGTCATTGCTGTCAATGTTCTAAACAAGTTGTCATTGTTTGTTTTACCATTGATCCCAAAAGCTGTTCTTCTAGTATTTGTTCTTTTTTGTGACTTAGAATGTTTTGTATTTTCTTGGATTGGATGTCACCTGCCAATTTCTTAATATTGTTCAATTTTTCTGATTTTAGTCCAAAATTTGCATGGGTTATAGTCAGCAAGAGAATAAATGCAAAGTTTTTCCTGGAGGCAGGAAGAAATTTGGCAAATCCTCCACCTGGTACAATAGTTGATATTGATGTGACAAGATCATCTGAGTGAGTTATGTTGAGTCTTAAATGAAATCTTGTAATAAACATTATACTTGTAATTCTTGATTTTAAATAGTTGAACGAAGAAGGCAATAAAGAGGAAGGTAATTTTCGTCAGGGAAACATAACCTCACAATTTCAAATTATTTTTAAATCGGTTGAGACAGGATGTTGGCAGGAAAAGGATAAAACACCCTGATATTCTCACTTCTGTTGCTTACTGATAATACTGTTGTCTTTTGCCACATAGGGCAGACATGTTTTTATTCAAGCCCATTTCTCATACCTAGGCCACACACATTATGAAAATGAACAGTAGCAAAAAGGCACTACCTCCCACATGCATTGCAATTGACAGTCTAATTGCTGACCCTTGGTCAGCATTGGGTCCTCATTCAGTCTAGCTGTACTGATGAGCCCTGATATGGGATGAAACTAGTCTACAGCCAACTGTTTGAGGTTTCAGTGGCTTTCTTTACTCCACACTATGTATCATTAACTATAGACTGCACAACATTTCACTACAGAGGCTACATTTTGATTGGAGTTTTGATATTCTACATATAGATTTTTGGAATTGGTGACTAAATGTCAAATTGTCTAATGATTAGAATAATTGCTCTAGGTACTCAAGAATTTGAGAGTACATAAATGTGTATATATTTTCATATATCTTTGTATTTTTTCTTTGCAAATGAAGGAAGCAATAATATTTTATGAAATATCAGTGGTTTTGATATATCCATTATCTATGTTTTATAGGAAGTATGATTTCTTCTTGGTTTCCCAATCTGTCAGACAAGGAACTGTGAGCCCCACTCACTATAACATTATTTACGACACATCTGGCTTGAAACCGGATCACATCCAGAGACTGACATACAAGTTGACTCACTTGTATTACAACTGGCAGGTTTGTCCTTCTTCACACTTCTTGGCTTCAGTTTTCTGTTGTTCCAAAGAATTAACATTTCTTATATATATATATAATTTTAACGGTAACTTTCAGCCTAATCCTACACTTTTGTAGAAAGGATATAATCATATTTGATAGTTGATAGTCATTTCTAAAAAACTTCATTATATATTACATAACCTAGTTATTACTAAAGGAAAAAGAATCAGTGTTGAAGATTTGAATAACAAAGGGTCAGCTTGCTAAATTAGGAAGTTTATCAAATGTTTAAAACATCCAGTGGCATCCTGTTGTCCCCAAAAAATACACAAGCTGAACAAGCAACCACATGCAAATTCTCACAACTGATGCTTGTAAGCTTTTATCAGGCCTTTTGGTTTGAAGCGATTGATCGCTTGTGCAAAACGGTAAATTGTAAGGAATAATGTCTCATCAATTAACATAATTCTAGTCACCTTTTGTGAACCAAGCATCAAAACACAGGAAATAAGTATGTTGACTTAACTACACCTCAACGAAAGAATGCATTTGAAAATCATTCCACCGCAAATGTTTATGAATACCTTAAGGTAGTATTTGAACTATATTAGCACTTGAAACAATTTCTGGACAGTTAAAGCGTTTTTAAAAGGTATGGGACAACATTTTGCAATCATCAGGGAATAACATCTTTGTGACCTTCGTGATGTACATAAAGTTTATAAACGAAGCACACTTCTAAGGAGGATTTAGTCTTTCTTGGAATGCATTACAAATCACCGCAACCATTCATTTTCATTTGATATTACCTAAGACAAAGGTACCTTATAGCAGGAATAATTCTTTCACTATCAGAGCAATCGCTCGCGCAAGAGAAAACATACGAGCGATGGGCCATGCACGTGGGCTATTTCTTACGAAAAGGCCTGTTTAATGTTAGCTTGCCCAGACCCCTGACACAAGACACATTTAATATCCGTTGTGCATCTGTTATAAATCTAGTGCATGTTTTTTCTATCTGGTTGTGTTGAACAACATTTGTATTTTTGTATAATAATGTAAGTTTTGTCATTCATATTCTTGATCACTTTTGCAGGGCACAATCCGTGTACCAGCACCATGCCAGTATGCCCACAAACTTGCCTTTTTGGTAGGCCAGTCTGTACACAAAGAGCCAGACCTAGCTTTGGCTGACCGCCTGTACTATCTGTAAGAAGGCTGTTGGTGACAAGAAAGGTGTTATTGCATCTTTGAAGGAAAGAGACCCATCTATATGACTTGCATTGTTTTGTTCTCTTTGGCCAGCTGTTCAAATTTAAGTGCCAAATATATTTTGGTTCATAGTATTATAACTTAAATTTTGGTGGTATATAAGTGATGGGTTTGTAAGGTTTGGTCAGAATTTTCTTGCTAATCATTGAAATTGCAGGATGCATACTTCGAGGGAGCTAGCCTGTGCTCTTTCTGCCAAAAGGGTGATTTTGAGTCAAATAATGCTGAAGTCAATTGTTCACAGTTCAAGAGAAGTTTTCAGTATTGATACGGAAAAACAAAGAAACTTCAAGATTCTTGACAGATTCAATTTTGGTTACATTTGGATTTGATTATATAAACATATGTTTTGTTGTGCTGTTACTTTCATATGCTGGGATGGCTGATCAGCATCTTCATCTACATTCACATATTATCCACAAGATTGATATTTTTGTATTTCTTATAATCCTTGGTTGAAGTGATGTTTCTCTTTTTATGTTTTAGAATGTAGTTGGATTTTTAGACTATTTGTCTCTGGCTATTTGTTGTTTTAGTTAATGTATGGCTATCTTGAAATGCCAGAAGTGTTCATTTGGCAGTCACTTGGATTTAACAAAATGCTGAGCTGGTCTCGTTGGTATAATTTGTAAATTTCTCCTTTTCTTCTGGGGTGATCATTTTTCTAGCATAGTCTTTATATAACTAAGTTTAATATCCAAGTGAGCTTCAACGTGGACACTCCTGACTGCTTTTTACTGTAGTTTTGTTACTGTTTGTCAAGATGAGGATATATGTTTATAAAAACCTCTCAAAAATGCCTGTTTTTTCCTGCCATCTTGTTTGGAAGTATTTTTCCAGCAAAATTTGAAGCAAATAATAATGTTTGGTCAGTATTAATGTGAATTAAAAGATCAAACTCATGCTAGTGTAGAACTAGTAAACAGATATATCAAATACATAAGTATATACATAGCTTACTTTTTGTACATATTCAAAAATCTTTTAATAATCAATTAAAGAAAACAAGCTATGATTCCATATAAGGTGATTCCATTAATCTGTTGAATTTAGGGTATTTTTAGTCAAGTGAAAACCCACATTAAAGAAACAACATACAAAAAGCACCCTGATTGATTTTTGCCAATTCAACAGCTCTGAAAGCAGAACAACTATGTTAAATTATATGAACCGTTTCAGATTGTTACAGAAAAAAACAGGATGGTTATTTTGAGGTTTTCTCTGTACAATAAAAACTCCCCATGTACACAATAAATGTAAAAATCACTGGAAATTTGAGACAAGGGAAGTATTGGACCAAGAAATGTACTTTGCTTAATTTGCAAGGGAACTGAGAACTAAATGATACAACAAAAATGATGAGTGATAAAACTTGTCTACCATGGAAATGATTTAATGGTTAACTCTCTGATAAAATCAATAATATCAAAATGATTGAATAAATGACTAACGTTCAGTTGCTCAGTTACATGCCAGGAAAGAAAGATTTTTTTAAAATTAAAGCTATGTAGAACAGGATCTGTTTGAAAGATCTGAGTCAAAATTTATAGATAACTGCTACATAATATAAATACATGTTTGTTTTTCAAACTTGATAGTACATAAGGGAAGTAAGTGTTGTATAGCCAGGGGGACTAGGGTATTGTATACAAATTGTTGATTATATACACCTAGCAAAGAGAAGCTTGTAATTTGTCTCTGTCACTCTACTGCCTGGAGCTTTTGTCAACTTCAAGTAGGCATTCTCTTACCAATGTACGAGCATGCATTATTCCTATAATTGAAAATTTTTGATTGTAATGAAATGTTTCAAAAGTGAAAAAAGGAATTGGTTTTGCCAACATGAAAACATCTACAGATACATATAAATGACAGTAAATTTTGAATCAAGGCCAAAAATTTTCTTGATATGATTATAAGGTTTGAAATAATGATATTATTATGTTTGAATAACTATATTTCCATTTGGGACTAACTTTTAATAAAGATGATCTGCAAAAATATTTCACCAAAACAAGAATGTAAGAAAAACCTGAACCCATGCTGAGCACTAACAAGCTTCCAAATCTTTATACATATCTTGAAAGACTAAAATGTAATAAGCAGTAAGCTAATCAAACAATTTTTATCATCATACCTTTTTTTAATCTTTCCTGTGCCATTTTACTTCCAGCATAAGTTGGCTTTATTTCTCTTCCAAGATCTTCAATTACATTTAATAGTTCACCATATTTTGATTGATATGTTTGCAATGGAACAGATCGACCTATAGATTGATAATGCATCACAATGGTGTTAAACTTTACTTTGATAAGGTTGTGCTAAACTAATCTGAATTTCCAATATCTTTTTCATTCGATATGATCAAGGTTTCAAAATTTCTTATATATTTGAAAAAAGGCGATTAAAAATATGTGTTCAAATTCAGAATGAAAGGTAGCTGTGATGTTCATGATAAACCTAAAAAATGATACACATTTACACTATTTCAATCAACTTACACCGTCTTTGTAATATGAGGTGTGCCTCCACACGCCAAAATTGTCCAAGGCGTGCAAATTGTCACAGGTGCAAAACAAAGAATTTTTCATAAGACTTATAAAATTGCCGATGTTTCGGAGATTTCTAAAGCAGCAGTTATTCAAAGATGTTAAATTCAGAGGCAGTTCTCTCGTTTTCCGAAGTCTTGTTAAAGTATTCCCATATGGGATTTAGAAATGGCACCAGGAAGTAGTTACGAAAAGATGGCTTAACATTACAGTTTTTAATCAAGGAGGAGTAATCTGCAATCAACACCAAGGTGCTTTATTAAATTTCAAAACTCTGCGATTTAGAGTTTGGATCCAAGAGTTGTCTTCACTGTTCATCTGATTATTCTGTTCTGTGGTGATCATGGTGAAATGAAACAAAGTGGAGCTGGTGACTTTAATTGGTTGGGGAAAGAACAGAATTATCGTAAGACTACGAATATCATACTTACAGTGTTATGGAGATGCAACTTCATATTGCAACAATGATAGTATATGGACTGACGGGAAAGATAAAATATCTTGAAAAGGGCAACGGTGCTCTATCTTTCCAAGAGCAGAAAGAGAAAGCTTGATAATGGCATCAGTAAATCAAAGAAACCTAAGCTAGAGAAAGGAGGAAACTGAAGAAAGCTCTGAGGAAAAAGAGACAATGACTGTATGGTTTTTTTATTATTTTAAACTGTCATCGAACAATTTTCAAGATTAAGAGCTGTAAAAACTTGTTTTTGAGATAAAAGGAAATGTATTTATTTCAACCTTTGTGTCAGTTCTTTACCCATTCCTTCTCATTTGATCATTTGCTCAACTCAATATTATCATGAAAGGAACACCAATCAAATGATAAGACATTTTTTAAGAATATCAGCTATGATACCCGCTACATACATACTGAAGTCAGTGATGCTGCATGGTAATTTGTCAACAATGCATCATGACAATTTCTACAATCAATTGAAATTTTTTAAAACGAGATTTCTTTAAATTATTACATAAAAATTCCAAAATTACTTCCTAGAAAATTTATTAACTAATTGTTTTAACATCTATAAAGATGAACAAGAACAGTTTCTCTATCGATTTCCTTGGTTTCTGTTAAGTTTGTAACGCAAATGGTATCCTTGAAAGTAGCAATCTATAGTTCTTGACAACAGGAATGAGAAACGACCGATAAAAAAGTGGTCCATATCGCACACCATCGCACGCGCAAAGTATTGCACACGCAAAGTATTCAAGACATGTGAAAGGCCGATTTTCATATTACAAAGACTGCTTACAGTGTATTTACATCACTACAAGTTATAGAATGTTCTAGTATAAGTCTCACTGAAGTTATTTCCAATCTTCATTTTTCCTTAACTTATAAGTTTTTTAAGAGAATCAACAGACATAAGAATGGCCAAATTACGAATATATAAAGTTAGTTAGGTGTACTTAAATTCTTTATTTTAGTTTATGTCTGAATTTAAAAAAGAATAACTAGGCCCTCTTTTTTAAATTCTTGACCTAAAATAACATGACAGTCAGATACAAATTTTATATACTACATTGGCATATTCCTAATAATCAAGAGCCATGTATTCAAAAAAGAAATTGAAGATTAATACTTGGTAAAGGTGCTGGTGATGCCTTTTGGATAACAGCAGTTGTTTGGCCAACTTTTATTCCTGGAGCTGTTTGCCTGTGCTGAATAGTTGGTGATGAAACTTGACCATGGTTACCTGTATAGGGCACATGGACAGTCACTGAGGATGAAGGGTATATAGGCAAAGAACCAGGCTTAGCATGACTACTCGTATCCATTGATGAACCTGATGCCATCATTTCCTGTTTAAATTAGCAGAGAATAAGAATTAATGTCTAACTAAAAGGTCAAAGTTTAATATCAACATAATATTTGCTTTTACAAATTATAAATTGAAATTGGAAGAAATTACAAGAAAAATGCCAAATTTATGGAGGAAAACTTATAAATGAGGAGTTCAACTATTAGATAAACTAAGCAGAAGAAAGTACAACCCCATGTGTAATTTTGGGATTCATGCCCCAGTTATTTGCTTTAATCTATTCACAATACTTGCTGGCCATTTTTTTGTAGCTGAGACTTTGAGCACCAAAAGCAGGCTCATGCTTCTGCTCAAACTACAAGAAAGCCTTGCAGCCAAGGATGTAAGGTTGCATAGGATTTGGTAAGTTAGAGGACATTGCTACTTTTAATAGAGAAAACAGATAATATTGGTTGTTATATACAAAGTTGTTTTGTATGAATATCTACGCAATGTTACACTAACATGTAACAAAACTTAAGTAAAGAAAATTTTCTTGATCCAAGCTAAAATTGCTGACCAGTAATAATTTATGACTACGTTATTGATGCTCTGTTGCCCCAACTTAAAAGGATAGCTGCTCCAGATTTTTACATTAAAAATGATTTTTATAACATGTGCATGCTCTTTCTATCATTTCAATTTTATCGAGCACTCATGCTTATTATAGTAGGAAGAATCTGTCAAATGAAAGGGGTTCTAATACTAATAGGGAATGATCTCAATCGATAAATTTTTACTTTGAAAGAATACTGGAATTTCGATATCATATTTCACATAAAAACCGCATAATGATGACTCATTTTTTTAACAATGGAACATTCCAAACAACTAACACGTGTTCTTTTTCGAAATATTCGTATTTGGATGATTATGACATTTTTACAAGGCTGACTGGGAAAAAATTAGGCCATCAGTTTTTTGATGATTCGTTTGAAGATAAGTTTAACATTTTAGCAAGAATCGAGGCAAACGCAAATTTAATACCACTCAACAAGTAAGCTACTAGTATATGTAAAATTTGCCGATTTCCCACTTACTTTGATCACGAGTAACAAGATTTCTACAATGGCAAACAACCATCTGCACCGATCTTTTCATCAAAATGCAACTGAAATCGAGTTTAGGGTATTTTGTTTTTATTTAAAACGAGGCTATCTAATAACGGTTCGTAGAAATCGACCGAAGTTGAAGATTGTTATCTGTCAACACAAGTTGAGAGATATCTATAAAGTTAAATCAGAAATGCTGTGAAGTGTTTCAAGTCAGATCTATCTTAAGTTTGGTGGGGCTTCTTGTGACTGCTTCAGACAGAAGACCAGCTAAGTACCAAGGGAAAGAGATAAGATGAAAAATGGCCATTTATCTCTTGCTGGCCGGAATGATCCTGCTGTTGACATTCATAGGACTGCTGAGGTAGGCTGCATGTAATGTTTGATTTAGTGACCGAGTCTACTGTTTCAGCAGTAGAAGTTTCATGTTGCCTTTTAGAATAAATTAGCTTTTTATACTCCATTGCACATCTTTGACAAAAAGGACAGGGCGACTAAAGTAATTGGGTTAAAGAAAAATATTGCCACCCTCGATAATAACAGTAGAAAAAGTTGTTAAATAAGTGTTTATTTAATGATTGAGTCTAGTTAATGGCTGATAATTTACGTCACATGGTTACCGTCCGAATCAAAACAGTGATCTTGGAAAGCTGGAGGCAAATAATCTTAATTAAAGAAATGTCGATAAAAACTGCTGGAAGGTTCATGATTTGGTGCAAAATAGATCAAAAATAGACAGGTAAGCCTATTTAATTCTTTATATTTTATAGTAAAATTTCATCATCTTCAATTTTTTGGTCTTTAGAGCTAATTATAAAGTCTTGGACAAATGTCATTCACACGCAATAATTTTATAGACTTTTACACAAGGAAAACATTTGAATATTTATAAGGAATTAATCAGGTTGAGGTCAGGAGAGGATATCACTGAATATCCTCATTCTGCCTTAAGTAAAATAATGATAATATAATTCTGCTTCAAATAGAGTCCTTCAGATGCAAAGAGTGTATTGGAAGAATCTTTAGCCCATCAGTGAAATTGCTTATAGATAGGTAAATAGCATCTGAGTCGTTGAAGCAATTCATAATTTAGATTCCAGGCTAACAAGCTATCTTATTTACTTTCTTATTCCTTTCTTAGCCCTCCGTTTCTTAGGACTGGAGAGCTTTTTCTCAAGTGACAAATAAAGAAAGGCTATCTAAGCAACTGATGGCGAGGATATGTATGTCAAGTTAATCAAATTTTTTAAACCTCAGTCATTTTGGGAGAAGGGAATGAAAAGAAACACTGCTTTGTTCCACCAGGGAAGAAAGAATCAGTAATTAGCAATGAAAATAACTGGAATCAGACTGCAAAAACTCTACAGGTTTCTAGTGCTTCTGTCAAGATTATCAAATTTTATTGCACACAGAGAAAAGAGAAGAGTTGAAGCATAAACTGACAAACAAGTTTTTGCCACAATACCTTCAAATCACAACAGACTATAAGTTTGTGGCTCAACTACAGATTAAAATGAGTGTATGCAAGATCAAGAAGAGGTTTATTGACTGGATTGGCTTAATTTCAGAGAGGCTTGTAACAAAAAGAATCAATTTGAAGCAATGGAATTGAAACTCAAGTCTTTTGTTTTCACCTTTTTTATGAAGCTTTCAATTAAAAGCCTTTCTTCACTAGAAACTGCAACTTGAGAAAACCTCTGGCTGATAAAATCTAGCAAACGAACAAGTATCTTAAATTTATGGAACCAGAACCACAAAGAATATGATTTTATGAGCTCTTCCCTCTTTCTAAGGTACATGACCAGACAATTATCATTTCAAATGAATTGTCACATTCTGTACTGCTTCTTCTGTGGATATATTGCCAACGGTTTTCAAATTTGCTGGATTCTCAATGAATTTTTTGAATGGACTACACAATTCTATTTAGTCGGTATTGAAGGGTTTTTTTTGGCAAGGATGGCCCACGAAAAATTGAAAATTGGGAAAGAGCCTGTTTTGACCTTCTCCTTTTTCCAGGAAAAAGACATGATTACATTTCTAGCATCTCAATACCCAGTCAAGTCCCCTAGTAGCATGTAATATTTTTCACAAGCAACTAATTGAGCCTCTGCAGAGAAAGATGGTTCTCTAACCCCCTGGGCTCCTTAACACTGGTGCATTTAGTTACCTACCTGTTGTTGGAGACAGCTATTCTTGGTATCAGCTTGTTTGGTGTCACTTTCATCCTTCACATTAACTGTCTTTTCCTTAACCATCTTATTGTCTCTGTCTGGCTCTTGAAGCGTCTTTGAGACAAAGTCATCAACCTGAGCAGTTTGATGGTCGGTTTTTGCAGCAAGCTTAATCTTAGCATGCTTTCGCTTTCTAGAGTCAATCTCTTTTTGCTGGAATATAGTTGGTACAAAGTCTTTGTTGCATGGATACTAAGTTAGATGGTGCATAGCTGCAAATGAAGAGAGGTAAAGATTTCCAAGAAAATTATGTCATATTACTATCTAACAATAAGACTTCAACACCTATTAGTTCTACAGGACTGCTCAATTGAAACTATTATAAACATTTGTCCTGTTATTTTTCATCTGCTCAATCAACACTGTTAATTGGTTGAATAATATATTTTTCGACACAAGTAGACCATGTATAAAGTCTACTTCCTAGAGAGCACATAAACAAAGAATTTTGATGCTGTTTCGATACAATTGAAACCCCAGGCATTTTTTACAAATTTCTCGCTTCTAGAGGGGGGGGCTATATATGGAGATTGCCTTTTATTTTTTTAGAAGATGGTTTTTTTGAAAGGAAAGGATATTTAATACTCAATTCAGTGATATTGCAACTGAATAAAAAATCTAATCAAATTTTAAAAACACTGAATCAAATCAATCAACGCAGTGAACTGAATTCTATCCATAGAAAATGATGACCTTTTCAATTTCTTCTTACCTGCATGCAACAACTTCATTCTCTCTTTGAAAATGGAGGATGAGATATTTTGATACCATTAAAGGACAACGGACATGCGCAAATAAAATGCTTTTATGATCAACATTCTTTCATATAATGCTTATAAATAAAATAGGAGATTGCTCTTTTTTGATATTTCTAGTATAGCCCTGGTGTGTTAGATTCTAACAATTTTGGTATTTTTAGGGTGTACTAAGTTTAAAGGGAGCGATTATTAGAGGATAGAGGCGATTTAATCAGGATCAAATAATGGATAGTGAATTTTGAAAAGTTGAACAGAAATCTAGTTTACACGCTTCATTCTATAACATATTAGAAGCTGTCAATCTCCTAATGTTTTGAAGAGCAAAAATAAATCCAGAAAACTTTTATTTTATAAATTTTTAAATAAACTTTGACAAATATTAATTTTTATGATCTCTTTTTTATTTCAGTCTCATAGGCTCATTTGTGTAGAGGGTAACCGAAGTCAAAACACCCATGACCATTGCAAATTTTGGTTTATTTTAAGCTTTGTGGTCATTCTTGTATGTAAGTCTTATTGCATTCCGTTAATGTAACCTTTCATAAGGTAAAAAAGCCTCTTTTAGAAAGTGGAGTTGAGAATGGACATATGAGTTGTAGAGATGCTCCCCTTTTTAAACGTTATGGATCTTCTAGGATAAAAATGATTTGACGCCTTCGAACGAGTAGCTGAGTCGAATTAGGAAAGGGACAAGTAACAAGTCATTCAGAGATTTAAGATTGTGTGGAATTAATATCGCATATATCATCTGTACCAGCCAGCGATATATCAACATGATGATTCACGTTCAATCTTTCATATAAATTTCTCATTCTCCTTCTTCTGACAGTAAAAATCTATAGTTAACTTACTTGAGCATCTTGGTCACATTGTTTGTGCACGAACTGTGGATGGTAGTTAGGATCAGAGGGTTTCGTGAATTTTGGATAAATGTCTTATGTGGCATACCTAACAATAAACAATATAAAGAATAAATAGCCAACTATTATAAAGTAGAAGTTTGTCCATGAGCAATATTATATCCAAACCATTATAAAGGAACTGATGTCATCAAACAGTCAATGGCTAATACAAATACAATTACTTTTTGTATTAGATACAGGAAGGACTACGGGTAGAGTTGAATTGTCAAGACCTAAAAATATAAGTGTAACAGAAATGAAAGTCATGAAGCATGAAGAAATTCCACAACAAACTTTTGTTAGTATGAGAATTGCGGAAGCGCAATTGCCCTATGTTTTTCGCCTATCTGCCTGGTCGGTCATATTAACTTTACTCATACTGTATATCTTTGATATATAATTAAAACTAGGTATGTCGAGTATTTTCAAAATTATGAAGAAACAAAATACAAGAATAAGAATTAAACAATAAATTCGTACCAATCTTTGTTTAATTCTCAAGCATCTTCACTAATAATAACAATTGAGCTACAAATTTCGTAAATAAGACACCAGAGAAAGGTAAATTACATTAATAATGTGTGAATTACAGTATAATTAAGAGAGTTCCCATAGGATATTATATAAGCAGCATAATGCTTAGTTGTGAAACTTATTATACTATATATATGAAAGTTACAATTCTCTACAGGAAATCCTCAGAAAAGACTACCTACCAGTGACAAAATGACGTCCACAGATGTAAATTTTTTTTCTTTTTGGGTTCCATCGGCTTCCATCGGGGTATCTCCGTTTGCAGGCATTTACCCATTATTTGCGCGAAACCGGGTTATTGTTTGGAAATCTATAGAATCCTGGTTTTTCATCCATCATGTTATGGCTAGAGCAACGGTAAGCAGCACAACTGAGAGGCATATCCTCATTTGGTTTTCACAGGCGACGGGACACGTGGAAATGGCAGTGCACTGGCCTAAGTTACAGATTGTTTTCACTGCAGTCTGTTGCTAAGCACTGTAATAACGTCACACCAGAGAGTCTTGTAGAAATTTGCTTATGATATTAATTCCATAGTGCACTTACCTGAAATGAAGTGTGCTGAGCATATATAAACATAGTTGCTTTTAGGGAACCATGCGCTGCCGTCTTCGTTCATACGTTTCATTGCATGCACCCACTTCTCCCATTTTTCCTTCTTCTTTATTCTATCTGGAAAAATGTGAAACGTCAAGCCTGTTTTCTGCATCATATTATGGTTTGTGCAACCCACAGCGACACAGCTTTTCGGCATAGTTTTTTCTTTTGGACTACTTTCTTTGCTGCCTGGTGAACCACAAGGCCCTTTGAGTTCGTTGTTTTCACCCACCTATTGTTGCTAGGTAATGTTGCTAAGGGAAACTGAATCTATGTAGCGTTTAAGACAGGTGACATTCGAAGAAAGTTGATCTCAACTGGACTTAACTGTTTTAGATCTCAACAGAGTTAGTCATTCTAGGAAAACAAAATTCTTTGATCACTTTGTTACTTTATCCCTGAATATGAGTGAACAATTTACTTCACCTTAAAAGCACGTATAAACAATTCATTACCTAAGGAATTTAAGAAACATGTAAGAAATTTGATAGCAAAATGGCCAGAAGATTTAAAAAACTGCCTACCAGCACTGGACCTTAGTTTCTTATAAAAAATAATACGTGTATATCAAAGTTTATCAATAGACAGATAAATGGAGAAGGTAACTAGAATTGCGAAATAGAAAATTTGCCACGGAAAACGATCAATGGCGGCGCCAGCCATCAACAAGTGGGGAAATGATGGGGCTTATTTATAGGTTGATATATACAGAGGCGGATCCAGAGTGAGTTCCTTGGTGCACAGAACTCAGTCAGTTTTTCAATATACAGCTTAAAATAAGTAACCTAAAAATTCTAAGTTTTATCATAGTCTCTTCAAAAGCTTAAAATTGCCAGTTTGATGTAATCGGTTCTCCCTTTTACTTCCTTCTCTGTCGGTCGTGATTTGGAAACGATTTTCCAGACGCTGTGGAGGACAACAGCGGTCAATCCTAGAACTCCGAAATAAACGTTTTATGCCTCGGAAGTGAATTGAAACAATGAAATTTTTGTTTGGAACACGGATGGAACTCAGTCAAAACAGCATCTGGAACTCGGAAATGATATCATATTTGTAAGAGAGCTGTACAATAGCCAGTAGTTGATTTGCTACCTATTGTTTCTGATTCGTGGAACTGCAAAACATTGAATTCGAAATGGCGACTGCAGATATCTTATTTTCACGACCCTCGCAGAATTCTAGCAGATTACTAAGCGTTTGAGATAAACCAGGAAATTTCATTAATTTTCCAGGATTATCATCTACTTTTTCTTTAAATTGCAGTCTTTGATGGCACGGAGTACCTATGTTCAAACGGAACACCATATTTTGATGAATAGGCTGGTGTCTACGGAGGCAAAACAACAAATTTCGAGCAAAACAAAAAGGGAAAAACTTTGCTGTGGCATCCAAGACAAACAAGAGGGTATTTAGAAAGGGAGGGGGTTGCAACAATTTTCACAGAGGCACTGTTTTTGTCGGAAGAAATCTAGAATCTAGAGTTAGAGAGTGGATAGTGCATACCCTTCCCCCTCAATGGTACCAAAATGCATAAATATGAATAAAAATGTTGTCTTAGGCACAGTTATCAATGTATTATCTGAATGTCCCTAGCCTTGGCCTTGTATTCAGTCAGGTTTTTTGCTGGATCCGCCCCTGATATAGGTTTGTTTTGGACCACTCCCGCTCTTCCCATGAGATGCATTATTTCACAAAGGAAATACCCTTTTTGTCCAAGAAATGTCCTTTAATATTCCTTTAATGTTAATAGAAATAAAAACAATAAACATGCTGCTCATAGAACCAGGATAAAATATTTTCGACTATATATTGTAACATAATAATTATACCGACAAATCTCATTAAGCGTTTATAAGTCTGTATACAGTAGCTTTTCTGAGGATCTAGATATAATACACATCCTCCTTTCTCATCTTTCTGAGAGGTTGGGGCAAATAGTCCTCCCCCCCCCAATCCTCCTTGGCTCTACTACCCGAAAGTGATAGGATGTGTTGCAAAACTCTTTTATACACTAATCCTCATTTCTTCACTCTTTTTTATAAGAACCAGAAAATTTAAGTTCAGGCTGACTGTTCTAAATTTTTTCGAAAGTCTGAGGCTAGGTTGTTCTTAATTTGCTCTTAAGTTAATAGGGCGTAAGCAGTGTGATTATTAGCTTTTTCGCTCTAGGGAGGTGTTCAGGCATCACTTGCCAACAAAGTGGGTGAGACAGCCTTCATTTGCTGACAGGTTTGAATATTCATCGAAAAATCTCCAACACATGGCTAAAAACCCTCGCTTTTGAGATGCAACGTTGTTCAAAATTGCTTTTTTTAGTAGCGCAGTCTCGGCTTGTTCTTAATTTATTCTTAACTTTTGACTAATTTTGAGGCCCGTGTTCTATGCCCATTCTATGAACATAATGTTTCTAGCAAATATAATCAGAACAAATCAAAAATGTTCATTGTTACCAGATTCAGATTATCGACAGGAATGTTTTTTTCATCTAAATACCCAGGGCGCCGGAGAGGAAGGAACAGGGGGCCGCCCCACGTCCAGAGTCCCCATGCTATTTTTTTATTCCTATGCGAGACGAGGTACTGTCACAGTATAGCCGGGGTAAGACGAGGTACGATCACTTGTACCGAATAGGGACGGCAAGAATCTTTTAAAACATGTTCATATTTCAGGAACCATCCTTGACTGAAGTCTCCAAAGCATCAAGTCTTTGAAGTTTTCGAATAGTAAAGTTTAAAATGTAATATGGTTAATATAGAGAGGGAGGGCAACAATTGCCTAAGATTTGCTCTTGCAAATCATTACACAACATGAGGAATGGTTTTCACTGCACTTGATATGCAAAATCTGATTAAAAAATGTCCTTTGCACCCAGTAACAATTTGCCAGACAAAATTTTTTTATTATCCTTCCATACCCACTTCTTTGTCCTCTTGGTTTACTGTACTTGCACCAGTAGGCTTGTCCACTTAGTTTAGTTCTTTAGAAGATACGCAACCTTGCTGGGAATAATTTTTGCGAAATGGTCACGAAAAATTTCTTCGCCAGGTGCCTATACACCGCTTTTACTCTGTTAATAGACAGCAAGTGTCTTCCACTGACAAACCAGAAGGCGTAATTCTACATTTTCGCAATATATCTTCAGTTAAACCGTGATCTGGATCGCATCTAGCAAAAAATTCAGCCTTATTGTCAAGTTGAATTTTGTTACGAAATGTTGAAAAGGGTTTAATATTGTAGACTGTTTCAAAGAAAAATTTGGATCAAATTGATTAACTGCATTTGTATGTTTATAATTTATTAACGTGTAAATGTGTTTCTAATAATTATTTTTTAAACTCGATAATGGTAGAAAGTTACTTATTTATGATTTGTCTCATAACGCAGGGGATCTCATCAAATGATAGGCCCAGAATACCAGTGACCAAAAAACTTGATTCATATGGCTTATTGTCTACATCAGGTTAATGTTCACTCTCAAAATACTACCCTATATTTCATTACAGTCTAAAAAAGGATTGTTGTTTGGTAAAGTCGATGTTAAGATGCATTTTGTAAGGTTTTGTGTATTTCTCTTCCAGATTGTCTGTTCGCTTCATATCAAATAAACTGAAGAAGAGATATGGTATCGAGTTTGGAATTGATTCAGTTGGCTTTTTGGTTTTCAAAGATATTTGGATAAATTACAAGGATGTAGCAAAGATTGTGAGTTATTTATATTTAGAATTGTCTATCTCACCCAGAATATAGCTGGGTTCGTAGCAGTTTAAGGCATTGATTCATAGTAAAAGCAGATGGTGTAGCCAAATACGCCGGCCATGATTATTGTGCACCAACACTATTAGTGACCCAAGTAAGACTGTTCACATGCGTCTTAGTTGATTTTAAAATCTCATCCTGATTTTAAAATATAGTGTCGTCACTGCATCCTACAACATTTTTTAGCATAGAATCTGATTTTTCTTTCTACATTTTGACCGAAAAATTAGCGTCATGAAAATTTGCAAGCGTACTGAGGTCCTGGTACTCCATCAGAATCTGAAGTCAAAAATTTAGTATTATCTGAAGCACTTTAGTACATCACCGACCTGCCATACATTTTAGTGAAAAATTTTGAGGTTTTAATTGCTATGTCCAAATACGTCATTTGTCATAAAACATTGCGATCTAGCCTGATATTAGGATGTTTTTTGTTTCATTAAATCAGCATATCGAATTGAAATAGGAATGTCTGTTCATCTCAAATATTTATATTTTTTTAATCGATATATGATGAAGATATACAAGGATTTATTAGATCTCTGACAATGTATTTGAAGATATATTCATGATAATTGTTCAGTACGTATAGTAAAGGCCAGAGAGGTGGTACTGCTTTCCATGCCATTATTTTTATATCAAATTGTAAAGTTGTTTTTAAAATATTATAAAACTCCCGTAATTTATTTTCTAGCTTTGCCTATAAATACTTTGTTTAATCAAATTCAACATTATACTCTAACTTTTCTCTTTTGTAGAAAATAAAAGCTATTGCACTGGTTTCCAGTTTGTTCCAGTGGCAGTACTCGTGAGCATGTTTCGATTATTTTCTTTGATACTACGTGCAGCAAAAATGCCACAAAAAGTATAACTTTGACTTTTCAGCAGAAGTAGTAATGAAATATTAATTTTCATGAAACCACTAATTTCAGGGCTAAATCAACTCTTGCAGAAGATTTTCTTCAAGAATCAAAATTAAATGAGCTCTTTTTGAAATATTTTGTGGCAAATGTGAGAAACCTGGCTCTTTGATTGACGGGCCGGTTTCTCTTCATTCCCAACTTGGTTCACTTCACCAAAATCAAATTTTCCTAACTTGGTTTGAAGCGGTATGCAACCGTTTTGTTTCAAAACCGGACTTTTATACAGTTAGTACCGCCAAAAGTTAGGCCAAAATTCCAATATTCGTTGTCGCCTAAAGTATATGTACTTATAGAGCAGATGTAAAAACGTTATATGTCAAAGCAAAGACATGAGCTCGGAACAACAAAGCTAAAAAAATGATTTTCTGCTTAAAGGTGTCTCCCCTATTTCTTGATGGAATATCTCCAAGAGCTAAACAATATTTTATGAATCTTTTGTGCTTAAAATTGAACCTTTATCCTTCGTTTGCTGTAATAAAGTTTCGCTAAACATTCGTCTAACAAATTTTGAAGTAGAGTTGTTTTTGTTCATCATTTCCCGTCGTCGAAGCTTTTTTGAAACCGTTGGGCTATCTTGATGATATTCGGTTCCGGTCGCTGGATCCCGTCTTGAAAGTTAGGGGTCTGGAGCACGAATTTGCTTGTAGCATCTTTTATTTTGCTTTTGTTAGTTTTTCAATAGATCCTTTTTGACTTTTAGAAAACCAGTGAATATTGTCATAGGAAATGTTGAGATTGTCGTGCATGAAAAAGAGACGACGACGGATGCTTCAAAATCGAAACAAAAATCTCAGCCAAATATCGGTATGAGTAAATCTCATTTTGTTGCATTTAGAAGTGAACATTCCAAATAATTAGTTATATTTTGCTTTTTGCGTACTTTCATGGTATTTTTATAGCAAACCCAGTTTGGATTTATAGTTCTACGATACAGGTAATGTGACATATGAATTTAACTTTTAATTTTTTATCAGCCTTTAATTCTTTTTTATTTCATGCTATTACAAATCATTTGTTTTCAGAGATGAATATATTGATGTTAACCTACTGTTATTTTTGCCAAAAAATGTTTCTTACGTATTTGAAGATTAAAGTTAATTTCATTCTTTTTTGTTTTTGCTAGGTAAAAAAACAGGAAAGAGCAATGGCTTGCTGTATCAAATTCTGCTATATACCCTCCAGGTTAATCAGAATATTGGTATTTTTGCCGGGAATAAGCATTGGTTCTTATTTAGGGCATTTTAAATCCATAATATGTGGTTTGAGAGACTGGCAATGAATTTTGCCTCCTAAATCTTAGCTAAGTCAATAAGAAGGAGCAGCATTCCAAAATGTTTTAACGACCTTGATCCTAATAGCACACTTTCAAAATTTTCTAGAAATAATGAAATTTGCAGGGAGATCTCAGAATCTAAGTGAATTAAATCGATAGCTTAGCAACAGTAGCATTTAACCGCAGTGGGTTTTTCGTAGTATCCATTTAACACCATTACCAATATATCAACTTTGAGAATCTATTGGAATCATTTGAATGGCCTGAGAATGTCATAACTTTTGTTCAGTTGTGTTATTTATTAATTTAAGCATCATCTCTTCTTATACTGAATTTTCCCCATCGTTTTGCAGTTTTCATGTTTTCTGTTTTATGAATCCTTACTTAGTTGTTCGTTGAAACAAACATTCAACATAGTGCAACGACATTCATTATGTGCATGGCCTCTGCATTGGACGTTTATACCTTGAATGTTTTAATTTTCCATTATGATTTCAGTACGTTGGAATCGAAGTCCCAGAAATCAATGTGCTTGCCACAAAAGGAGACCTGAAAATGATTTGGAGATCCAAACTACGATTCCTAGTTGGAAGACATGGATCCGAGTAAGATCAATGTATTTTTTTCTTATTTCTTATTTATTAAAATGATCCAAATTAAGCTCAGCAAGAATATTTTATTTTCTTTATCCTTAATCTATACTTATATAACTAACTTAGCCTTTGGTGCCATAAAATTTGAAACCAACAGTAAACGCGAAAGGTAACGCACTAAAGTACTTTCCGTCTAACACTTCTCAAGGCATAGACGTGAGATAAAAGTTATTTTCTTATCAAAATTTCTGTATATTTATTTATACCACAGGCATATGTAGACTATCTGTATAATGCGTGTATAGATTGTTTTGAATGGCAATCTAGTACTAACCTCAAATCTTAAGATCAATTTATTTGGGCATCTTTGTATATAGTTATTGCTTTTCTTCAGCTTCGGACTAAGCCGTTCAACAATGATTGCAACCATGGTATATCTATTTAAAACTAAATCAGAAGTCTACAGATAAACTTGAACAAAAATATCAAAGATTCCAAAATTTGCGACGATAATGAGCTAAAAGCTAAGGAATAATTAAATGCATTTTTAAATTATTACAAATTGTTATTAAGTTTTTTGTTCGCTACTCAATGTCTTCAACTGTAAGTGTGCCACAGCCTTCTCCCTCCTTGTTGCCTAGGAAAAAATATTTGCGATTCATAGGCATTTGCTTTGGAAGTTGGCCAACGGAACCTTGCAGATTTGTTGTTACTTTCAAAGATATTGGAAGACTGAATTGAAAAATTGAATAAGTCTTAGATAAATCCTGTCGATTGAGCTGTAGCTGGATTAAAATTGTTTTTGTAATAGATTTTAGCGAAAGGTCTATCTTTAAATTTTTCACATGGCTAGCGACCTACCGTTTTGAATTGTCATGCAGTAAGAGCTGCTTCGAAATTCTAACACGATGTTACTGGACTGGCTTTCCAACAGGTCTTCTGATTCAGTACTGGCTAGTGAATGTCGGTTGTCTAAAGATTTCATTCTTGTGACTTGTTCATCATTTCCTTCAATTTTCTTCTCATTTGGCGTGTCTCTTGGATATTCTTTAGCGAATCCTGTGATGATATTACAGAGCTTTGTCTGGTCTTCCATTTGTTTTTATTTGTAAATGCTTACAAAACCCATCTGGTCTTCCTTTGTTTTTATTTATAAATGCTTACAAAACCCGCTGTTGATTAAAATTACCAAAGTAGAAGATTCAAAGCATACGTTGTACTAGATCTACGATGATCACTTTTTAGTAAAGGCACCCCGATGTAGACAAAATTGAAAAGTTATTGTCAAAAGAGCTCTAGTTATTTTTTCAATAATTTAGCCAATGATGAGGACCTACAATCCTGGCCTGTAAAGTCGGGACACCGAAACAAAATCTTCAAAGTTACTTCTACTCCAACCAATTAGAATTTTGCTTGATATCAATATTTTATGACTTTTAGTGATCGTAAAAAGAATTAGATGCATAAGCACTTCTTTTGAAGTAATAAACATTTCAAAAACACTCTGCTTCCCGCTTTCACATTCCTCCATTTGGGAGCGCAGTTTTTAATTAATCCATATTTTCAGAAACTTCAAGTTTGACATATTTAGAAAAACTGTATAAGATCTGTTTTATGACTGGCTATTGACGTGAAAACGAAATTCTCATTGAAACTGTTTAGAAATTTGTTCAGTTTTTTGCCATCCGAATAGCGTCACTACATATTTATTCAGATAGAACGCTCCTGTCTCCATACACAACTTGTTTCATTTCTAAATGCCAACACCTAATGACGTTTAATTTTGCTTGATTTATCTGGACACCGCTTTTCCAAGCAGGTCTTGTGATTTTGACCCGGCCTAATCTTCTTACCCGGTTCTCCTTGGCAAGGGGCCACGTACAAGGTTCTTGGAAACATCTCTTGCTCAACATCTTCGTATTCTTCGTCATTTACTACCCTACATTGATCTGCAACCTGCAACTCTTCAACAGGGTCTTCTGTTTGTCTAGGGTCTTCAACAGGTCCTTCATCGCTTGCTCTAAACATTTCAAAGTAATGCTCTTTACTATATCGTCGTACACCATATGGATCCTTTTGGCCACTCTCCGTCGGATCTTTAGGGCTGTATTTTCCTCTATTTTTATGACCTCTTGGTATTCTCCAAGCATCTTTTGCTTTGAACTGCATCGAACTGCCTCTTTCCTCATTGTCGTTGCCCAACTCTTTGATCTCTGATTTTTCTTTTCTTCTTGCTCCATCTCGCAATTTTCCTGTACGCATTCTTTTTATTGAAAATAAAGATGAATTTTCTTTTGGAAGCTGTCAATAAGAATATCAAACAATATACTTATTAAGGCGCTCTTTTTGTCAAGGTTGTAAAACCATTTCATATTTTCATCATCAAATGTCTTACACATTCAGAATTAGCACATTCATTTCCAGAAGTAAGTTGCGATGGCGCATGTTAGGATATTTAGCTTCCATGATTTAGTATCATCATATTAATATTTCATTTCCATAATTCAATTTGCATTCCTTCAGTCGGTAGAAGTTTTTTACCACCTGTATAATATTTTTCAATTCATTCTCTGTCCACGAAATATTAATGTTTTTTTCGTGATAAACTCTTAAGCCATACCACATGAATTCAATTAATAAGATTTGCAGCGACAATAAATATGCATAAACTTATGTTTGCTTTGAAATGAAAGCAAGGAGGAGTATTTTACTATCTTCCGTGCTCAGCTAATGAAGCGTTGAAAAAAACTTTGTTCAGCTTTGGAAAATGAGCAAAATGTGAATGCAGAATGACAACTGTAGGACGTTTACCAATTCTACCTTGTTCTTTTGATCACTCTTGGCACATATGCCATGCTTGGCATTTTCAGCACTAAACACCTTATTTCCGTTGCTGGTCAAAATGTCGTCACTCGAAATATCCATGTAGCTAAAAGCATAATTCATGTTGCTAGAGGCAGTGACACCCATAACTGCGTCGCACGATCAGCCGCTTTTTAAGCAAGTGTTAGTACTTAGATCACGATGTTCGGCGAAAAACTGTGCTACTTTTCTTTGTTATTAGATTATTACGTCAGATAACATCGTGTAATTATTCAGGCTTTTAGCCAATCACATGTTAAGCCCTGGATAAATTGAAAGTTAATCAGGCTTCTCTTGATAGAACGGAGACTATAAAACAGAACGAGGCTATGCGGGAAGATTTTTTGTTCTTGTTTCCTAAACACACGAAATTGAATTTCCATGACGGACGGACAAACGAAACTTTCATAAGGTATCAAAAATTAGCGGATGATTCCTGAATTCTCTCCTTTTTGGTCATAAAAGAACCTACAAGAAGGTGTAGATTAGTTGAAGCAATCACTTATAGAATAAGCACATCGCCTCAAAAGGATACAAATTTCTATCGTGACGGACAGACGAGATAGAAAACACTGAAAAAACTAATTTCACGCGTTCAAATATTCTATCTAAGCAACCAAACTAGAGATAGATTTTGAATATTTTTAACAATGAAACACCAATAAGAAACATCATCAAACAATTTAAACAATTTTTTCTTCTCAACATTCGGAACTTTTAAGGTCGAAAGTAAACCAATGGATCACCGTGACGGACGGACTGGAAAAAGTCGCTCTAGATTAATATTGTTAGAATGCACATTCTTTGTCATCAACAATAGTAGAAGTGAATGAATAATGGTTGGTGTCAATCGTTTATTTGGTAGTTCAAACCCAATATGTTCAGTTATTGTACAATTTTCGAATTGTCCGTCCGTCACAATTTTTTTATAAATCATTTCCTCCCTCTTAATAACGACAAAAAGTGTTCTTTTGCTCTACCTATGATATGATATGGTACCTCAATCACTATTAATGTTGATTTTTTTTAAGGGAATTTACGATTGTCCGTCCGTCACGAAATTGTGGTGAACATGTCTATGGTGAAGAAATATGATGGAAAAGTCTTAAACAATAATAAAAACACTTATGTATCTATTGAGGTTAATTTTGTCTCTTGAAGTGATAATTTCAAACGTTTCAATCACTCAAAGGAGCATTTCTTATGAAACCACAATACACGTAGAAATGCACATATTATTTGAAAATTTGGAAATTTGAAAAAATTATTTGTCCGTCTATCACAATCATTTTCATACTTAGCTTCTACATCTGCTTGACTATGTGCTAAGAGAACTATGTGCTAAAATTGAGAAAAATATTTTTCATCAATTTAGCTATCTAGTTCTGGGATAAGATAAAATTTTCCATAATATCATGTTGTTCGGATTTTTCTAGAAACGCAATGAATTTCGTAATAGCCCCTGTTGAACTTTGACTAGTTCTACTAGCAGGTTGTACTTGGTTTTCAGGTCTTGATTGTCTTCATTCTGGTCTTCACTTTAAAAATTGTATTTTTTGAATCACATTTTTCTTTTTACCTAGAAAATTCAATTTATCGATCGAAATCCACGATACGACAGTTAAGCTACTTGAAGAGTGTCAACCAATCATGGAGTGCTGTTTGTTTTCCCAAATCAGTGCCAACGTCACACCAGCACGCATCACCAGACCATCTGTAAGTACATAAATATGCATTTGTTGAGAAAATTTGATCCATTCGTACCGTATCGTTGTGAAATTTCCGTGGCTGTCCACACCGCAAAACCACACCGTGCAATGCATACCATAATTTATTGAATGCACAGTCTCAGCGCAGTGTTAGAATACAGTTTTCGGAGCGACATAGTTTCGTGTTCCTACGCTCAAAGAGGTCAAAAAATTATGCGTTGCTTCGTTGCCTAGTGACTGCCTACCTGGTATAAAATGCAGTCCGATGCAATATTACCAGCCAGGCAAAGATAATGGGGAAAAAACTACCATAAAAGTTTGCGAATCTGTCTACAGGCCCCCTACTCCAAAATGTGCACCGGCATCCCTGACTTCTCCGATAACCTGTTTAATTTTTCTTTCAGGTTAAAAGGTTTGAACTTTCTGATTCTTAAGTATTCGTTAATTTTTTAGGAAATCAAAGTGAAGTTATCCAGGGTCACTTTATCATGTAGAGAAGGTAGATGTTCTAATTGTAAGATTTTCGATTTTTCCCTAAAAGCTTCATTGTCAATAAAAAAGATTATTTAATCCTTTGCTTTATGAGTTTGATTGTTATTTGTATATCTGGCATTTGATTGTTATTTGTATATCTGGCCATAAACATTGTGGTTTTGAGATTTTTATATCACTTAAAAATGTTTTATAGGTTTGTTAAAAAGAGTTGGAAAGCCGCGAATTAACAGGAGAGACGATTCTCAAGATATTGACAGCAGAGGTACCTTTATTTCATTCACTGACAGCGATTTTTGCCCTGGAACTATTGTTGATATTTTTAATTGCACCCGGTTGCTCTTGAAATAGTTATACCATATCAGCAATTTTTTCTGCAAATATTATTACCCAATATTCATAAAAAGATTGACCATTTCGACTCTTGTATTCAGCTTCATTCGCATATGTTGTCAAGACCACAAAAAGTTTGAAATGTATTGATTTTCCCAGCCTCTCATTCGGCTGATACAAAGACAGACAATTTTATTAGGATGTCAGAATTGATGTTCCAAGCAACACCAGCTCACGATTTATCACTTGAGTTGTTTAAGTCAAAAACACTTCGCAGTAAAAATGCTGGAACACTTCCGTTGTGACAGTGGGAATAAATTACTTATCCAGCACTTGGTGACAATTTAACAAAAGTTTTCTGTAACTAATGATATGAGGCAGCATCAAACTTGATTTATAAATTTTCAATAAGATTGAGATTTTGAAGCCGATTTGCCTCTCTCTTAATTTTGAGAAACATCTGTTTTTTAAGTGCTTCAACAGTGATTAAGGGATCTCTAAAAATGGAAATTTTTACAAATAAGCCTGGAACATGTTTCTTTCTTTCTTTTGCCCATTTTTCTTCCCCCTCTTCTTTTCTTACATAACTTTCTTTGTCTTTCCTACAATTTCTTTTTCTTTCCCTACCTTTTAACTGTTGCCCTGTTCCAGTCTTTAACTGTCCTCATCCCGGTTTTGAGGTAGCTACAGTAAAAATATATACCTCTGCTAGTGTTGGCAGTAACTGCGACAGAGCGACTCGTCTGCAGTTCCATATTCAAAAAGAGAATCTAGCGTCTTGCACAATATTATGACAGTTTTTGTCTATTACTTCCTTTGATTACTGACTTTATGCATCTGTGTACAAATAACAAAGGCCTTTTAGACATAACTTGGTGTGAGTTCTTATTATTCATATGAGACATAAGCCAAGGTTGATATCAGTTTTTCGCTTGCAGAGCCAGTTGATACTGAATCTTCATCTGAGCTGCCTCTTCTACAGAAAATGGACCAGTTACCTTTGGTAATTCTTGCTGCTATTTATATTCTTAATCATGAATTCAATTTTAAAGTAATTATCTTGCAATGTATAAGGTATGAAAAGTAGCAAACTAAGAAAGATGCAAAGACGGGTAAAGGTTTGTATTTACCTGGAACACTACGTCAAGGGTTTTGTGCAAGCAATGTTGCGTATAGAATTTTGCATTGTTTGATTTCATCATTGAAATGTGCTTTAACTGAGTTAATTTTTGCAAGACTAGTGATTCTGGATCAATCCATAACTCCGTGGAAACATTGATTTGCTCAGGCTGATCGCTTTCGACATGCAAGTAACAAAAGCAAAATTATCCAAGGAACATTTTCATACATTGTTATCAAGATTTCACCTTTTTATAAAATTTTCACAATGTTATTTAATTTTTAACTTGTATCAGATATTTCATCTTATATTTCTCATATAAAAAGCAGCTGGTACATTTCATCCCATATTTAAACCTTCCTTTCTGCTGTAGAGCTCAACTCTTGTGCTTGAAGATTGCAAAATCGTGTTCATCAGTTCACAGGGAAGGTAAATTGACACATTTAGTTAACTCGTTTTCCTTAGTGTTTTTTAATGTTATGTTTTCATGAATTAATTAATATTCACACTAATAGATATTTCTTCGTGTAAGACGAAGGCATATTTCTGGTATGTTATGCAAGAAGATCCTAATATTATTATTTGAAAAAAGCAAACATTTTACAACATACTAAAAGCATAAAACGTCAGAATAAGGTTCCGAAAGAACACGATGAAAAATATGTTTTTCAATCGTGTTTGCTTTTTTCAAAGCAATTTTCCAATTCTGTACCGCAAAAAAATTGTTCATAATATTATTCTAAGGAATGCCAATAAATTTCTGCAGGGTATGTAAGAATGATAAAGTTTTTGCTTTTCAAATCTAACTTTTGCGAATATGTGATTTTTTCTAGCAAAACGTTTCTAAGTGCTTTCCTCATGTATTGTTTTGCTGAATTTGTAAATGTTCTATTTATTCTAAAGAGAAATCTGTCTCAGTTGGCATTGCGAGCTTGCATTGAAACAGTTTCTTGATGATGCTGGAGATGGGGAAACAACTTCATATGGCCTTTCTCTTGACTTGACCGGTTCGTGTTTTTGTTTATGTATTCCAACGTTTATGTATTTATGTATTTAACCCGACGACCGTGAGGTGGGATTCTATCTGCCGCACCTACGCCGCACACCTTGTTTGCATTTTTCCTCTAAGGAATGTTTTCAAAATGAGACTGATTAGTCGGGTTAAAGCTAATCACCCTTGATAAGGAAAAGTCCAGATGCAAATTTTCTGAAAGTTTCTTCTTTTATATACCACCAAGTTTTTATTCATTATGTGTTTTTGTTATTTCAGCATACCTTTGTAAGTTCCTGTTGCCTGTCTGGTTTTAAGAACTTGTAGACAACTATGCTTTGCGATAAGAATTAAGGTCCGTCTTTCATTACTGTCTATCATATGTATGACGTAACTTCCTGCAATTTGACAATAACATACTATTTGGCTACACAAAGTTTTTGACGTCATATGTAGTTTTATTTCCTTGCCAAAAGTTCATCTTACTTAAGAGAGGGATTAAGTTTTTCCCAGTTGCTAATGAGACTTATCTACAAAAATTATAATGTTCTTTTTAATATTTCCTAGGTCTCGTGCTTAATACCTCTCGCAACAAGCTTTTATTGAACAAACAAATTGAATGCAGTGTGAAGGTAATTCAATGTCTACTTTGCAAAACGTTCAGTGAAAGGCTAAAATTCTCCAAATAAGAGATTTGCCCGAGGTGTCTACAGTATCGTATTAATATAGAGGTCGTTTAGATTTGTACCTTTGAATTTTTCTGTATAAGATCTTTGCCTGAATGCTTTCAAACTGTAAATCTGTTTCAAAGCCTAATATAGCAGAGACTTTAATCTTTTTATCTAAAATAATGCCCTTTATTTCTTGCTTATGAATCTTTAGCTATTCGGATGATTATATCACCTTCGAAACTTTTTGCTTTGTGATGATCTTTTTGGAATATCAAAAGAGAAGCGTTTCTTTTTTGTAAATGTTCTGTAAACTGCATTTGACTCTGCTTGCAGCTTAATGCCATACCATTATAAACAAAAACTTACTTTACTCATCTCTGGCATTAAATACACTCTTTTTTGAAACAAATACTTTGTCTCTCTTTTTCCAGTTAACCACTGGTACTGATTTGTCACATGGAACTATCAATGCTAATTTTGATACATTTCACGCCAGTATGATTGAGGAGGAACTCAATTTTTGGATAGCAGAAAAACGAAAATGTACCCCTGAAGCAGAAGATAGTGGTCACGGCACCCCTGTTCCAAGGTAGCTAACACTTGTAAATTAATATCGAATTCGAAATCTACTCCAAGTTTGTAACAGTTTCTTCCACATTAAATATATAAAAATTTGACCTTGGTATCAACCTAGTGTGTTAACTGTTGAAAATGTCTCCATTCAAATGTCAAATACCCTCGTTGGTCTTTATTCAGATATGTTGCACTCCAAGGTGTATACGGACTGTTATTTGAACTTTACTGGGATGGAAATTCTTGTTCCGGAAACCGTATTTTCTTGCAATTTGAATTCAAACATTGCCATTTTGTGAATTATTTAATACCTGAATGCCTTTTATTTTGACAGGAAAAGGAGGAAAGAGAGCAATATTATCAAGTTTTTAAAGACACTGAATTGGTCTGTGAAAGCTGTTGTTCGGAATTGCTCTTGCGACATCATGGCCACTGCAAAAGAAACAGGCCAAAGCTACCCAATTTTAAACACATATCTTGGAGAATTCGAGTTGAATATTGCTTTTGAGAAGCAAGGTGACTTTAAATTCTGTCATTTTATTTAATAGTTTTAAGATTAAACTGCTGTGTATACAGGGGTTTAGTCATTTTGAACATGCAAGAGGAGTGCTGACAGAAAATTTTAAAATTTTTGTTCTGCCAATTGCCGCTCTCTAACTATTAATTTCTTTGAAGTTAAACTGTTTAAAGGATTATTCGACTAGCATGTAATATACTGATAGTATGATAGAATTCGAAAAATATTTAAAGTAAAAATAAGTGTTAGAGAAAGGCATCATGTCTCAGCCACAACCATTAAGGGATCAAGGCAATCTTCTAGGCTGTCGTAAAATCTGCCTTTGAATTAAAACCAGATTCAAACAATGAGTCCATATCATTTGTATGATTGATTATTAATCAACACTTATTTCTTAGTAAAAAGGCTTCCTCTGCTCTTTTTCGTAGATGGGAAAAACAATTTTTCGCTAAGGTAAGTTTTGCTGGGAACTTCAAGAAGCGAATTTCAATACTTCATTTTATACAACAATTTGCTTCTTTCAACTCTTTATATTACCTGTTATATTATGTTAATTTAATTTTCTGCTATGACTGATTTTATTAGTGTTATTTGCTACAAAAGTTTCAATGTCTTTTTTAAATTATATCACCAACAGCCTAGTCAATTCTCAGACATCTGGCAAAAGATAACTGAAATCCGTTACAAAAGACATAAACCAATGACGATTGGTCTAAGTTAATAAGATTTGCCCTTCGCAAGATTGCATGAAGCAGCTTTTTGAGTCCTTAGGTTGTGACAAGACAGCTTCATCATATACTTCCTTCTAAACTTTAAACCGTCACTTCTGCCTATTTTTTATTCAATTATCATCGTTGTAAGTAGATAATTGCCCCCTTGCCTCTTTCCCAGATACATGTGGTAATAAAACAGAATGTCAATGTTATAAATTATTTCATTTCGTCCTTAACAGGTCGAACATTGGGTTGAGTAATTTGTATTCTTACGTTTGTCAACTTGAATCAAGTCAAAAATTCCGGACTTGTGTAGACGGACCTGACAAACCAGCAATTCTACCGTCATCTGAAGTTCATGTATGGGGGAGAGGATTTGAACTTGGGAAAGCAACTTTAGAGGTAAACATTCATTTAGTTGTAAGCTCTTTTCTGTCAGAATAAGAAAAAACTCTTGGGCAGCATCTGCCTGTACAGTGTAAGCCTTGTTGTTGGCTAAAAAGTTTGCTAATACAGCCTCTTTCACTTTCAGGTACGTAGGTAACCACTGATCAGTGTAATTGTGGATGACTTATTCTTTTTTCCAACTGGTAGTAACGATTCCGTAGTGTAGCGGTTATCACGTGCGCCTAACACGCGCAAGGTCCCCGGTTCGAGCCCGGGCGGAATCACTCTTTTTCCTCTTTGCTATTTTGAGTTCCATTGGTTTTTTATACGTTAAGCAAGCAATATTTAGCCAGCTCGCTGTAAAACATGTTTTTTTCTCAGTTCACTACCTAGGATGGTGAATCATTAATTTCTGGCTCCCATGAATTTTTTAGCTTGAATCAATCTCTTATGATCTTTATATCAGAATATGAGAAATATGATTACACAAAATAATAATTCGTAATTCATTCACGTCTTTATATGAAACTGGTTTATAAGAAACTAGTATCACGATGCCTAAATATTCCATAAAATTTAGTACTAGGCTCAGAAAAAGAGTCCATTTTGTTTATTTTTCTTTGAAAAAGATAACATACTTCGGATTTTGGTCTGCGAAGGTTTTTTGGTGGCGATCTGCGTTTTCTATTGGTTCAAATACTCAACTTCAAAACAACGAGGCAATTTTAGGTCCCGAATTAAAAAAAACTACTGCCGTTCAGTACGCCTTCTCTCCTCAGAGGCAATCCCATTTGAAATATTAATTTCGCACATTACGATGAGAGCAAGATATTAATAAAGTAAAAAAATGATGTTTCAAAACAGTTGAAGAATTCTTACTTTCGATTTATATTTTTTTGTTACCAATTGTGTTTCGATGTTTCAAGATATCTAGTTTCTTAGAATGAAAATTCTCCATTGACTAACTCATTGCTATTTGAGACAAGCCTGTAGTCAAATATGCCTGGCCCACTTTAAGTATCAATATACCTTAAAGCCTGGTTTCCATATAGCCGTAAGGCTGCCAGCGGCTGCCTGCGACTGCTTTCTGCCATCTTCCATCATCCATCACTACGGTATCGCCGGCAGATAATTCTTTATGGAAACGCTTTCTAACGGTACCGCAGGCAGCTGTTTGAAGTGCCGTAAGACTGCCGGGAGAGCCGGGAGAAAGTTGAACGAGTTCAACTTTTCCCGGCTCTTACGGCAGCCTCCCGGTACCGCCGGCAGACAAATTACAAATGGAAACGCCTTGCCTGCGGCTGCCTGCGGCATTCTTTTGTTCAAGCGGATCATGTGATGTGCAAGAACCAATTGAAACAGGGCTTTGTTGTTGAATTTTGCCCGCCAGTTTTTCCCGCTCAAACTTTACCTAGTTACCGGCATAGTTACCGATACCGCAGGCAATTGAAAACAGAACGTTTCCATTTGCCGGCGATACTGTAAGGGTGGAAGATGGAAGATGGCAGAAAGCAGTCGCAGGCAGTCGCAGGCAGCCTTACGGCTATATGGAAACCAGGCTTAATGTAGTGATGCACCGTAGTGATAGCTGTAGCCTGCCTAATCTCATTCGATTAGGCAGGCTACAGCACCTGTCGTGGCTGATTTTATGGATTTATTACATTTTGCTTCATTTTTATGATATTCTTTAAAGACTATCTATTGTTGTTTTTATATATGATGAATAACATGAAATATTTCTTATTGCTGTGTGTAAAATGACAAGAACAACAAAAAAACCATTGTTAGTTTGAAATTTGTTTCTATTTTGAAATTTGTTTACATTTATTGTTTCTGCAATCAAATCGCTTTAATTCTGATTGTCTTTATTTACCATAATATTAGCCATTGGTAAATTATTTTGTTATGTTTTGTCCTAGACGAGGAACATTTTGATATCCCTTCTTCAGAGATAATGTTAGAACTCATATGTCTGAAACCGATGGTCTGAACCCACCGAGATTGAAATCACTATAATTTGCATGATTTTTCTTATAGTTTCTCGAAGTCTTGAGTATCAAATTCATATTTGTTAGCATAGCATGTCGAATATATTTTGTCTCCAAAAACTTTCAAGCAAATGGTTTTCAGTATCACTGAATATTGGGAACTATTCGAAAAAGTAATAATCATTTGAGTATTTTTAAATCAAAGATTATGAAATTACTACCACCAAGATAAAATGATAGTTCCTTATTTTATCTTGCTACCACCCGTCTCTGCCCATGTGATTCGTGGGACGTGAATCTTGGCTAAATTGAGTTCTCTTCATCTAAAACATGTCAATGTGACCAATTCTCTTTATATGTATCCTAATATCAGATTCTATCCATTGCATCTTCAAGGTTTCGTCTGAGCAAATTCTGATAGATTGCTCAATGCCAGTGATTCTAAAAGCATCCTGTCAGATTGCCAATGTCGCCAGTGAGCTGTCATTGCCAGTTGTCGCTGCAGCAAAAGATATAATTTTATTCATTGAAGGCTTGAAACTTCGAAGGAGCTCAGCAGTTTACGCTCAAAAGCCAAGTGAACCGAGAGGTATGCTCCCTTATTTTATATACAAAGATTTTCTTCATCTAAGTCACATAATTCGCTGAATTTTTTTACTGTCATTGAGTAACATAAATTAGTAATTTCTTGGTTCCCTTAGATAACTTTCACGGTAAGTAGTACATTCACGGTAAGTAATGCGTTTGAGCTGGGACTCGTTTTTCGTACAAATTGATACACAAACCAAAGAATTTTTTGAAAATCTGTATGCATCGTGACTAAAACGAAGCAATTATTTGATTTCTTTTTAAGGACAAAAAGAATAATTTTGCCTCCTTATATTTCAACTGAAGCCGGTTGAATGCTAGCTTTTCTTCCAGTATTATGGACGTGATACCTATCAAACGTTTATTTCTCTATACTGTATTTAAGTACATTTGATTTATATTGATCTGGAAACATTTGTTGTAAACTTTGCATTTTGACTGATCATTTGTGTTTTGTTGTTCTAGAAAAGGTCAAGATACACGTTGACGTTGATGTGCGAATAACGAGTGTCAATTTGTTCTTGTTGGGAGAACGATCAAGTAAATTTTACCTTTTTGCATTTCGAGGCAACATTTGACTAAATTTTGAAAAAATCCAGAAAGAAGTAATTCCTAACTTTCGAAACAGTGAAATCGCAATTCTTGGAAAATCTAAATGACAGAAATTTCAAGTTTCATATTCTCATCCATAATAATGTACCAATCAGATTGCATACTCGCTCACCAGTTGGTATCTTGCATACTCGTTACCTGGTGTTCTTGTCGATATTAATTTTGGAAATGATTAAAAGTAATAAGAAGCAGTTGAGTTTCCGAGTATGCACTAATCCAAAATTTCCTGATTTTCCATCGATGTAATTGACCGGTTAGCCTAAACTTTAACCGCAAAGCCACACAATTTTTCATTAGTTTCACAAATTCTACACAATCGACTTCAAAACTCTATTATCAACTGTCGTGAAATTAATGCTAAAATATGATTTTAGAACTTTCCCAGCTTTGAGAATTACAAATAACAACCAAAATATTGAATGCAGTGACATTTATAAACTCTTAACAAACGAGTTCTGACTTTTGCTGTAGCAATAATAAACCGTTGCACCCTGTGTCCACCCTTCTGTCTTATAGATAAAAATAAGACTATGATGCGATATTATTTTCCAATGGTCTTGTTTGTTTCGGTAAGAAAACTGTGAACCTTTGCTCTTTATCCATTGTCACGATTCCCTTTGATTTCCCTTATTTAGATATTGCCTTTTATTCTTTACGTTCAGCTTCTTTTCCTTTCACTAACTGAAGCCATCTTCATTGTGTTTTTGTGCAGATGGTGCGAATTCGTTGGTTATTAAAATTGATGGTGCGGATATAACTACGGGGTCGAAAGATGAACCGATATTATGGGAAGTGAATGAGCTAAAGCTGTGCAGATTGCGGGACATAGCGCAGGTATAACGACCTGATGTCAACTGTAAGAATGGCAAAGGTTTCCTATAATGCTAAGAATGAAACCTTAACTTTACTTCCGTTAGTACTGAACCGAGTTCAAGCCAGGCTGTCGTTTAAAGATACCAGCCTTTCTCGACTTCTAAAAATATCATTATAATATCATCCTTTTCTCTATTACTTTTTCTTATCGTGATAAGAATTGAAAAGGTATTCCTGAAATGCAGACGTTTGTTTATCTTAAACATTTATGTATTTATGTTTGAAATTAATATACTTAGCACCACTATTGATAATATCAAGAGTGCATCGATTTTTTGTCCTACTATCTTTTTTGGTTTTGTATTTAGTTAAATCTTAAGCAAAGCAATCGAATAGCTGCTGCATGACCAGAATTTTTGTTCTTAATTTTTATTCCTTTTAGAATCAACCCCACAAATGTCGTGATTCAAGCACTGTAGATCAATGTATCTTGTATTTTCCATCTGTTGCTACCTGCTTCTTTCGAAAGAAACAGCCGAAGGTAATATACGCCTGGAACAATTTTTCATAATTTACTTTTTTGCTCTTCAAGGACAAGTTCTTCGCTCACTATGAGCCAATTTTTGCAACCTCTTTTCCTTTAAGCATATTTAGCAATGGTTTAACAAGCTGAAGTAACAATTCTTGGTTTATTTTTGCTTTCTTCATTAACTTGTATTATCTCCCAATTTTGTCTCTCTTGATGAATTGATGAAAAAATTCCTTTTATTTCAGAGTTTGACCGTCAGCATCCAGGACTGCCTTTTTGACTGGGATACAGCAAAGCATATGGTTATCCATGAACAAATCAACAACTTGATCGAAGCTAAATCGCTTCTTGCAGGTGAGATTCTTGGCCGTTCTGTTGGCCCTGTTATCAGGTCTCCATCCTGGGCATTCTATTTTATAAATTACTGCCTTGCTGTCATTTTTTACGATTAATCCAAAGACATGATACATTCTACAACTTAAGACGTACAGGTTTAACCAGCATTTGTTTTTAACTGTACTTTCCTTTGTTTTACGTATATTAGTTAATACTATAAACTAGCAGAAAGTGTAATTTTTTTAAATTCACCTGTACTATGAATTTTCTGATTTCTAGGGTCTTTGTCAAATGGAAGTGGGTCGCCCAATGTCGAAAAATCGAGCAAAAATCAAATGGATGTTAAAATTGATATAATTTCTGCATGCATGAAAATGGCGACTTCAAATGAAAACAGGTTTAGTTGCATCAAGTTTTACCACAGTTCACTAGAAACTGGCAAAGCGTTTATATTGAATATAAAGATATAAAGTACCATTCTATATAATATTTTCTGATTTGATTTTTCATGTTTGTATTGCTGTCTTCTCATACCGCTTTTTTTGCACAAAAATGCGAGAATGACATTTTTAAGGCTATTGTATCAATCGCAAAATGTTAGGCAATTTTGGCATAACTAATGTTTAATTCTATGAAATAACTGATCTAATATATATAACGGACATTTCTTAACGTACTACATGGAACTAAATTATTATGAGTCATTTTCTAAGTTAGTTCTTCAATGCATCGCTAAAATTGCTGTTTGCTTTTTATCTACTAATTTTTTTTTTAGCTTTGGATTAAAGATGGAGAATCTCTCCTTGCAGTATAACGCAAATGAACAATCTGTCAAAGCTTCCGATGTCAGCGTTTTGTTTGACGAAAACCCTATTCTTAAATTTCAGGTAAGTTTAAGAACGTTGAGGCTATTTTTGTCGTTAAGAGCCTTGAGGGATGCTGAGTGACTTGTGGCCTCTTCCTAGACTGGCCTCCCTTGTAGCAAATCACCATGCCACTTTTTATGTATTTGACGTCGATTTTAGATTATAGCTTGCATCAACTCAGCCTATAATTTCAGCAGTATTAAGATTAAGTAGAAGTTTTAGCTTGCAAGGATTGCTGGGTAGACATCACAAAGGAGTGATTAGAGGTCCAAAAATATGCTTCACTAAGTTAATTGTGATCATATTTGTTGGCATTGTTTTCCTGATGCACAATTTCTAGGATACTCGAAATGGAGGATGCATCAGAATGTGTCTACTGCTTCATGTTATTTCGAAATTTTTCAGAATAGCTGTTTTTGGCCCTCTTAGATCGAAATATCATTTGCTGCAATTTTTTTAAGAAGAAAGAATTCATGTAGAGCCGGAAATATAACGAAATTGACAGTTCAGAAAGTAAGAAACAAGGGAAATCCTTCGGCGTCACGCTATTTCACTCTGTCTTTTTAGCATTAAAATTTGTTTTCTTATGACAGGAAATTGAACTGGGTAAAATTGAAAGTGAGGATTTACAAGAGAGTCGATCAAAATTTTCTGAGATATCAGCGAAGAATGACAGGGCCTTGTGAGTTTTTTTAGCAATATTCGTTTGTTTAACTTGCTGAAAATTCAAACTCTTTTTAGTTGCTATCGTCATCACTTAAATCGTTATCATTTCAAGCGATGAAAAGAGAAGATAGTATATAATTCCCAGGGGCACATTAGTCCACGAAATTCTCGTACGCCTTTGGCAACAATCCCGTTTTTTAGAAAAATCGGCTAAAAATCTTATTGTTCTGAAAACATCTGGTACGCTTTCTGGGAAAAGTGATACACCCCGCGTTTTATTCAATCTCTGTAAAAAAGTTAACTTTATCTAAAATTTTTAGCAGATAATTTTTAATGCTTCATAACTAAATTTTTTTGAATTTGGAATAAAGTTTTCAATATATGATAGAATAAGGAAATGCTTGTCACGACAATCGAATGTTATGTAACAAGTTTGATAGTAGAGTAGAGTAAACGCTCTTAATTGTCTTCCATGCTCCACAATGGCCAAAATGGAATGCAAACTGAGAAAATAATACCATTTCACGTTTTATCAGAAATGCTTGTACGTTGGGTACATAGCATCGGTTGAAGAGCATGTTAAGAGTTTATGATTTTTAAATATATGTTTTCATTTTTGAACTTGCAGCTTGCTTGTCATGGAGGCCTGCCGTATGACATTTCCATATAAGTTTGACTTTGCTACTTCTTTGGAAAAAGTAAGTTATTTAATTTTTAATCTTAGAAATCGTTATTTACCGGACATCAAATAAATATGCATTGTTGAAGTATTCGAAGCTTTAAACCAATCAAGCATTCCTCGTCAGCCTTCTAGTGAGGGGACCCGTAACACGAGGACAGTCAACCCAGGCTAAGTTACATGCCGAATAAAGTTTCACCCTCGGCCGAATTTCGAAACAAAAGTTAGATATTCTTTCTTTTTCGGATTACCTTTCACATGAGAAGATATCAATTTGGAGTGACTCCAACTTGCTTTCTCGTGTGAATAGAAAATTTTAATTTGCTTCCAACTGGGATACGATGACGGATTTGCGCTGATTTAAAAAAGAGAAGCGAAAAGCTCTGGGACCGAAAATTAGCATGGCTGCAACTCGTCTTGGGCTGAATACCTTGAACACTAAATAAATGTCAACGTGCGATGATACTCAACCCGGGTTGACTTTTTTTAGTCGATGGCCTCTTGGTCTGCAAGGTGAACGTGCCTGTCAATTCAATCAATGCCCGTTAGACGATTGTCAGTCAGAATGTTAACCAACTTTTCATTTCATAAAAAAACTCTTACCATCATTTTGACGTGTAGCCATTCGTTTTCTCGTGTACTGTGCAGTCAATCTGGTGGTTATTTTGCTTTTTGAATAGCGTTTGATATTATTTGTCGCAACGGCGATAGCTTTAATTGAAATGTTAGTTAACAATTTGCACTGCTCTGTTTTGCTCTAGCTACTCAACGTGTTCAAAATGCTGAAAGTTCTTCACAAGAAACCAAAAGCACCAGGTTACCAAGAACCTCTACCCCCAGATCTTCGCATATGTTGTTCGGTATGTGTTGTTTTGCTACCATTATTTAGAAAATATTTCATCAATTTAATCAAATGTTATTTGCGTTATAATTTAAGTTATATTTTGGTTATTATAGTGCCATCTCGAACTTGGAACGATCTAGGTAGTAGCCATCTTACTTTTTTGCGCGCGCTTATCATCACGTGACGTCCCTAAACACATTGCAATGATACATACGTCGCTAACGCAGTTATGTTTGTTATAGATCTAGTATGTGCTATTCACGCCGACTCTTTTCCTTTAAGATGTCGATTCAATTCAATGTTATTTTTAACTGCAGTTGTATAAATGATGATACTGTAATAAACACGAGCCTAGAAAAATATGGATTTATCTAGCTTGGACAATTTACAAAAAAGATATAATTGAGAATTTGATAATGCTAATGAAACAAGACTTATATTTTTTAAACCAATTATTATTCAATTTTTTTCAACTTATGTTTACAGCTGTTTGCTTTAAGATTGAGATTTATAATTTAAAATGTTTTAAGAGTATATAGAGCTCGTGACAACTTTTCTTTATCATGCGCCGTTTTTATGAAAAAGCTGAAAATTTTTTAGGTCATAAAGATGTAGTAATCTTAGAGAGTTCAATTTCTTGTGTGGGGCATAGGTCGAGGGGAAACGGTTATATGAGGCTTTGTAACATATTTTTTGCCATTGCCTAACAACATATATTTTTGCTTGCCACAGATACTAACATTCGAGTTGGAAGACGATCCATTTGAAGTCAGGCTAGAGCAAAATTATTTGGTATGTACAGGCATTATTTTGTACAGTTACGTAGAGGCATTTATGTTGTAGAATTTCTATATTGCCTCGCTACGTCATGAATTCTTTCTCTTTTCTAGCTCCGAATGGACGAGATGGAAGAGTGCCAGGAGCGAGAGAAAAAATTAAAAGAGCGATTGAAAGACATTCAAGGTGCTTTCGTTTCAAGTAAGTGCTTCGTCCTACTCTCCCTAAGTCAGCTGTTAAAACGCATTTTTATTTTTGTTAAAATAACCGGATGCCTATACTTTATGAAATACCGTTGCAACTTTAACATTCAAGGTAACAAAATGGAAGAAATAATGAACAGCCTCGCAGCGAAGAATTCGCAAATTTACATAAAAAGATCAAAGGTAACTACTCTTATCAAATGCTCCATTGGTGCCACTATTCTTTCGCATCATCTTTTTTCATTTAATTAAATATTCCGATGCATTTCCATCATGATTCCGAGAGAATAAGACGTTCAGTTATACCTTTTCAGAATTGAATTGTTTTATCTATAACTATATCGGAAAGTAATTGCTTGACGGGGGAAAAACCTTTTGACGTCACTCACTGATCACGATTGATTATTTGTTTACTTTTAGGCCATTTATCAAGACAATGAGGAGCGAAGTATTTTGTTCAAATACGCAGTTAGAGATTTCGACTTGAAAATTATGGCTGATAAGTGTTTTCATGGGAAAGATAATGTTTTGCAAAATATGAAGAAGATTGACAATGCGAGGTAGGTATGCAAGCAAATGATTGTCAATTTATAAGCTCTGCATAATTAGAATGCTTTATAGGTGCGAATAAGAAATATAAATAAAGGATAGGAGCTATAAGAATAAGTAGATCCGACAAAACTCGAGTCTACATCTCAAAACATGATAAATTACCTTTCTCAACTTTCAAAAACTATTTCTGATCTCAAAAAATTCTATTACATGATAAAGGCAAGAACGAAACAAGTTTATAGAGGAAAAGAAAAATTTAGAGAAAAGATTTATACTCAAGATTTATTAATTGTTTCTTTTACTCTTTCCAGTATCTTCTTCGTGTTTTTCATCATAGTTGGTCCTTTTCATTTATAATAGATTTATTTATATTAATTGATCTTAAAAACCCAGACTAGATTAACAATGCTACCTGTGGCTCTTGCAAATACTTAGACTTTTTACGTTTGTAACTCCTGAAAGTCAAATACTTTATGTTCAGTTCCTTTGAAATAAATTCTGTAAATGTTCATCGCATTAGACAAAACGGACTTCTTTTACATTCTTTCATTTTAGACAAATGCACATTTAAGAGACCCCTATTGAATAACATCACAATTGCCTTCTTGAGAAGCAGATATTTCTAGATACCGTGCAGGCATTGATGATACGCTTAACGCTGCTCAGATGATGATTTATGCTGAAGTTTTTTAATACTGATTTGGTTCAGTGTCAAACTTATATATGTTAGTCGGACGCCGCATTTTCGGGGCTATTTTGTCTAGTCTGAGATGATCCAACTAAAGCGAGTTTGACTGTGTTCGTAGCCTCTGTATTCTTAAAAAAAATGATTGAATTAAGATATCAAGTCTTTCGCAACTGAAGCGTTTCTAATTATTGATTATCGTAGTCAATGTTTGGATGCGTGGATAAGCAACTCAAGCATTTGTAAGACTTGCATAGCCTTTTTGTAGACCGTTTCCTTAAGTATCAGCTTTTTTCCTGTCTCTCCGTGTTTTATTATGGAGCTATTTGTTTAACAAATGTTTTGTATACCATTGCAACATCTTGCTGGTAGTATTTTCATGATTGAGAAATCGCCCTTCGGGGGCCTAGGCTGACCATAAAAACTTTTAAATCTTTGCAGCCTATTGCCAGATGATATTGAATTTAGTACTTTGTGGTGTAGAGCAGTTGAAGGGCAACTCAGATACATGACCGTAAGTCTATTAGGTATCCTAAGATACAGCTGCGTAATGTTTTATAATAGTTTTCAGTACCTTTTATGACAGGGTTTACAATTTGTGTGTCTCTAAATATATTCTTTGTGCTAACCAGTCTAGTGTTAAGAGACCAATAAATCGATGAAAAAGTTTAGTTGAAAAATCTATGGCTTAGTTCTGAGGAGGGTTAATGAAAATAGAAATAAAATGTTGTTTTGCAAGATGCAAAGATTAGATGATAGTGTATTTTGATCAGAGGTTTGAATTAAAAGAAATGACATGTGCAAGTATTTTTTCAAGGCTTCATGAACAGAAATATTTCTTTGTATAAGTCGGATGTATAATGCATAACCCTTTCTTGGTTCCCTGTAATTTGATATAAGAGAATGGTGACCATAGTGTCAGTTCTTTCTTCCACAGATGACAGTCAGAACGTACCAGACGCCACTTATTTCAATACAAAATTTTAGAATCAGCGGGAAGTTAGTTGGTGCGGAACAGACCGGCTCTCCCTTGTGTATGTTCATCTTTGCTTCTATTTGGCATTTAGCCGTGTTTTGAAAATATATCTGCTAGTAGGATTTATTTAGTGACTCCTAGCAGATGGTTCCAGTTGCGCTATAAATTATGTGTCCACTATAACTTTTTGGTTCCAGTTTCAATGAGAATGTGTCCACTATAACTTTTTGGTATTGGAGGGAGCAACAGCACTGATAACTCAGTTTGATATAGACAAGAAATGTTGTATTGTTTAACTGAATATTTATCTGTACTTGAGATGTGTTGTGTTATTTGCAATGTCTTGTTTTCTTGCAATAAAGCAACAAGAGATGCTGTAGTCAACATTGATGAACCATGGGGTGATTTGACCGTGAAGAAAAATATGCCTGCCTTAAAGTTTTACCATGACTTCAACTGGAGTGAGTGGCTAACTTTGTCTCTTTATCAAATAATATGTTTTATGGTTTGTGAGTAACATGTTATCAACAATAGACTGTACGTGATGATTTTTAATGGAAAAATACTGCTGTACGTGTTTATATATACTTTTAATCTCCAAAATATTTCACTGTAATATTAGTTTCAAATATGCCTCTGTGTATTCTTACTCTTGGGCGCATGAAACAGGACTGTTCTAAGTTGCTGCTCTGAGTTCCACGCTGTCATCAGACAACTGTTAAACGACTCTCACTGTGGGTGTTACTTGTTTGCCATGTCCCTGGAGGTATCGGGACCTGCTATTGCTGTATAGCTTTGTAAAATAATAGACATACTTTTAGAAAGTGGAACCAAGGCATGATGAATTATTCATTGTGTAAAACAGTGTTTTTTTAACCCTAGTACGAAGCCTGATATTATAATTTTTCGTTGTTTACGTACAGTTTTTCCCTTGCTTCAGAATTTATGTCAGGTGTGTTTCTTTGTCATATTTTATTTTTTTAATCTTTAGCTTGTCTATTTATTCCCTACCTGTTTTTTAGATATGGATTTCTTCGAAGTTGGTTGGGGTATCAATTTTGAACCTGCCTGGGCATCAGTAGCACTTGGTCTCGGTACGTTTAACCTTAAAGACAAGTAAACTGTATTATTTAAAATAGGTATCATGCTTACATTGCTCAATATGTGCTAATAACAGTCATTTTCTTGAATATTTTAAGCAAATTAGATAGGGCAAAACATAAACATGTTTTCTGCAACTTTTCATTCTCTGTTAGTGAACGAACATAAATATATGATAAATAATATGAAAATAGACATCAATATATGCAAAGGTGAATACCGTGAATATGGTAGCGGCAATTCCAGTATTGTATATCTACAGAGACAGAAATTGAGCCAAAATATTTCCAATAAGGTCCGTGGTAACCACTGGAAAAAAGCAAAAGAGAGGACCAGGGTCCCCTTTTGTGGGCAGGAAGCCAGCTACACCTGCCCTCCTTCAGATCAAAGTATTTGGTATTGAAGGTGAAGAAAATGTACCTGCCTTCACTTTTGGAAATACCTAATACGTAACAAAACGGTTGTTACTTAATATTTATGTCTGTCTTTACGGCGACCGTTTGAAAACCGTGTCACTCTTCGTTTTTCCCAAGTTGTTTCTGTTTATTGCGCTGATCTCTTCAAAGCAATGGTGAAATGTTTTTTTCTCTGCAGCTGTACTTTTTCCGTTTTTTCTTCTGTCGATTGATGTATAAATTCTTTTTTTACAGATCTGCTATCAAAACCTAGTATTGACCCAAGCAAACCACTTCCATTTTGGGATAAGGTTCGCTTCCATTTCTTTTCAGTTTATTTATCTTCAGGCTCAAACATAATCTTTAAAATAAGTAATCCTTTGTCCTAAGTGGCTGATTCTCAGTAGACCTTCTTTTAAAAGACAAAACTATAAAAGCAATTTTAATATTGGCTTAAAGATAAAAAACTAAAACAGTTTGTAAAAATTCATCCAGGAAGTAATGAAAAAGCTGTGTGAGGAAAGATCAGCATTTTTTTGTTCCTATCCTGAACTTTGTATACATTGTCAGTAAAACACTTGTTTTACAAATACTCGTCTGAGGCAAATACAAATTGTTGTGAATAAATGCCTTCTGTTTCAAGATTGAAATAAATTCCAAATGCCACTTGCTTAGTATCTTTTTCTTTTACCAGATCCGCCTTCTCTTGCATGGTCGACTTAATCTAAATGCCCAGTCAGTAAGCATTGTTTTAAGTGCGTCACGTGATCCTAATAATACAACGGAGAAAATGGTTATAGTTTGGGAAAATTTTGAACTTGATTGGACTAACGGTATGTGATGTTATTGAAGTATACTTACCTTTTTGAAGTATACTTACCTGTGTCAAGTTTTTAAAGAACAAAATATTTACTGAGTAACTAGAAAAGATTTAAAAAAATTCAAAGATTTTTCTGAGTAACTGTTGCAATGCTGTTTTTGATTGGAATTTTTCTTCCAATTTTATTGCCATTAGTTACAGTGGCGTTGCATATTTTGAATAGAAAGTCTACTTTCACATCAGTTTCCTTAGGGCTACCTATTGAGAACATAACTGCATTGTCAAGAAAACAATATGCTTGCTAATGAGATTTTTATTTAGATAATAATATAATAAGTAATAATTATAAAGGGAGTTTCGAATCCTTAAAAACTTTTTGTCACAGCTACTTGTGTGCTCTTTTGAATCTAACTGAACCAGGTTTTCATCAGCAATACTTCTGGGTAGTCTAATAGGGCTATATATATTTTTTTCAATACATTATCAAGGAAAGGGGTCCCTCGTCTTCTCAGAGCCATTGGCCTTTGTTCTTTCAAATATTTCGTATTTAAGCGGAATGTAATTACTTGATAGTTGTCTTGGTTTAATTTCACAGCTTGCGTCGTCATTGAGGGTGATTTTGACCTACACATAAGAACTGCTTCAAAGTACGATGACAGTCGTGTTCTGCATTTCCCAAAATTTAAAATGCGGTAAGACACTTACACTTATTAGCGAGTTGCTGCTATAAAATTTAAGAAGATATCCATTTATTTAGACTGACATCTAAAATTGCTTTTTAGTAACGGCTCTATGAATAAATTAATGAATCAGGCTCTTATATACTATATTTCCTAAACGGGGTTCTTTTGCCTTAATTTCATTATAAAATATAGAACGACAACTCTAAAGATGAGACAGATATTTCTTGCAACAGGAAACTGTGTGGGCAGGGTATTGCTACTATGTTAATGCAGCATTGCTATAAAAAAGAACAGAGACTCCTTCTTGACTTAGCATAAGCAAATTAAAATGGTTTTTTCTTTTATCTTCCGCAGATTTGATTTGGAATGGCTGTGTAAGGGTGATCCTAACGACCATCATCGAGCTGTTCCCTGTAACCCTAACAAGGTTGAGGACATTGAGGTTAGGGCTGTCGAATTTTATTATTTGTTTCTAGAACCTGTAAGTTTTGTCTAGCACAGTTCTGAAAAGTACATAGATCCTCACAGTTCGCTGTGTCTTGTTGTGATTAATTGAGCATAAACATGAAATCGAATCCTTTTCATTTTGATTGTGTTGGCATTCTTAGAAAGTACATAAGTAGTTGGTTTGAAAAGGGGGGCCCCCGTATAATAAAGGCTAAAGGGTCCCCAATCTGATCCTGCAGGAGCCTTTATCTTGTATTCTGTGTGTTTTGTTATTTATGAGTAACATGATCCTCTAAACTGTTTCTTAAAAAAAGTTTTTATGTTCTTTTAGTCTTTATATGTGATTTTTTAATCTTAAAAGTGTAACCCGAGAGATTTTTCAGAATTTTTCATTTATATAACCACCCTAGGAACGTAATTGATGGCAAGTGTGATCTTTATTTAGTGTTGATGATTGTTCCGCTTGCGTGTTAAACAGATTTAATTAATTGTATTTCGTAGAATCACGATTCGTACAGAGAATTTAGATCTGAGAACCTGAACATGTGTATTGGTTTTGAAACTGGGAAGACAATGTCTAAGGTATGTTTTGTGGCCAGTTGTATTGACCAATTTGTCCGATTGACCATGAAAATTTTTATGGTAGCTAATTTAGCATGATTGTTCTACTTCTGAAATTTCATGCTTTTTTCACTAGGAGGAGATGAAAGCCACTCCGCCAACTATATTTTTGTATGCAAGCACTTTGCGGTGGTTCCAGAAGTACCAGGCATGTTTTCTTTCTAATAATTCTATTTGTTCTACAGTCAGTCCTCTAGCATAGATAAACCTTTGGACGAGAAAAAAACGGTCAAATAAAATGCCGAAGCAGAATTTTAAAGTAAGTTTGGAGTGTAAATTGTCTGATCTTTCATTTTTTCGTTCTGTGAAATTTTATATAAAAATTGTCATTTACTTTATAAAAAGATTAGAGGATACTATTGCAGTTCACTACCAGTTTACATCTTTTTGATTGTCTTTATATACTTATTTGATCTTTCTGAACCATGAGTGAAATTTTGTTTGAATTTGTGCTATTTGTAGTGCTGTCTTTATTGCAGTATGAAAACGTGTTTCGCAGCAATGGCGCCCGTCTAAAAAAACAATAAATTAAAGCAACGAACTGTTTTGTAAAAATATAAAATGAAACTAGATTGAACATTTAAGACTTCATTTTGTAGGCTGTTGTTTTAAACAACGTGTCAAGGCCAATAAAGAGAGGATCACATTTTGGTAACATCAAACCAAGGAAGCCAACTTTAGGAAGACACTATAAGTAAGCCCTTTGTCGATATACTTTTGAATCACTTTTATAGTACTTAATCCTTGCCAGCTTTCAAGACTGAACTGACTTCAGTATCGACAATGTGGTTTGTTTTCATTCCAGTGTAAATTAATACTTTACATGAGTTTGTGAAACTTCAGTCTCTTTCTTAAATTTTCAATAGCTTGTCGAAAAATTGGGAAGTTATCAGGCTTCAGGAAGGATGTTATAAATTGTACACTAACACTGACCGTTAATGGAGGGCTCTTCCCATTTACATAAGATACCACCTTGAATTCTTCGTCAAGCGTCGATAGAAGATATACTGTAGTCCCAATTATGTTTTTCCTGTTCAGAAGATCCTTATTAGTGTAACTGATCTATTTCGTAAATAGATCGAAAGTCCAAGAAACTGGTTCATATTTGCGCAAACCTCTCTTTTAGCCAAAAGCTTCTTTCCGTTTGCTGATATGTTAAATCATTTGTTTATTTTGTTGCAATATATGCATTTTTGTTGGGACCTCTATCTTTAGATAATCCTAAAGAAAGTGTACTGCATCACATTGCGAATGTTTTATTGAATGTGTGTTTGTTTAAGACAATTTCTGACCCCTGCTTGAGAGCAAATAATGCAATCCTATCATTTGTTGCAGGTTCCTCAACTTTGATTTTTGTTTCAATCGTTTGCGTATCAATTACTTTGGATCCTTTACACAAGAAGCTGGCTTTGAAATGAATGTGTCATCAGGGAGTTTTGGCGCCAACTATCAAGTTGATGTTCAAGAGGTCCTTGACGACATGCATCTAACCCGAAGGCCAATTGCAAATTGGATAATACGTGGTTTGCATAGTGAGCTCGATAAAGTCTCAACTGACCTGATCAGCAATTTACCTGAAACAGAGGACTTGGTTTTTGGGGAAATCGAGGACGATATCATCAACATAGAAAAACATCCAAAAACATATTTCCTTTTTAGTGTAAAGCGGTAAAATGTTTTGATTTTATATTTGAAAATCAATTTTCCCTAGTTCTTCGCTGACCGAGAGAATATCCAAACGATATATTTATTCCCAAAAACAGCTCTATGAAACATAGGAGCTAGTAGATATGTTATGTCTGAGGTCCTCTAAGTTCATTCTAAATAGGTTTGGATCATTCTAGCTCTTTTCAAATTTCATGCTTATATTTTTTGTCTAGAAAATTACACTCAATAGAAATAAATAACGCAAGAAATACCCAAGAAAGCAACATTAAATGTGGAAATTAAGAATAATTTTGGATAGAAAAAGGAAAAATGTTCCTCTCTGGGATAACAGCATCGAATTCGGCCAAGTTTCACATAATGTCCTAAGATTACTTTCAATCTTAGCAGCCAGTTGACGAAGCTAGTGAACCGTGGAGTAGCTTTTTGTCATTTATTACACATAGAAATTCTGACCAGCTTATAATCAACAATAGAACACCCCTATAAGCGATATTTTATCATGGCATATTTTATCATCGAAAAGCTCATTTTGCCTATAGTTGTTATGCTTCTATTCAGAGTTGAATACAACCGTCAGTCTCCAGGCTCCGATATGTCTTCATTCACCCACAAAGTGGAACTGAATGATTTCAAAGGAGCATGGACAGCTTTTAACAGAAAGATTACATTTGAGCTGTTTGAGGCATATGAAAACGTGCAGGTAAGAGCTGTTCACTTTCGCCTACTGACCTACCGCCTGCTTGCTAATTTCTGCCTACTGACCTACTGCATAGTTCGTGACATACGATCTTCTTTTTTATTTTAGCGGAATGACCTCTGTGATTACTTCGAAGAATCGATTTGTCCACAAAACTTTTCCTTGATATTTTCAACACTATTGTTTGAAAATTTATCCATATACTGTAAATGAGAGTCTGGCCAAAGAGCTAGATGAAACTGGACGCCTTGTACATGCTTTGAAAAAAAGAAAAAGCCTCTGGTTTATGTCTCCTTGCTCTAGCAAAAACAGCAGAAATTGTATGGCTTATGTTAGTTGCCTGTTTAAAAAAACCTGACACATTTGTCTCTAGTTGCTGAGCAAATAGAGACCGGCCTTTTTATCAAAATCATACAGAGATACCCCGAGAGTTGTTATTGAGAAACATATCCATATTAACTATTAAGTTTATACTCATAGACTATAGAATTTATCGACTGAAGATATAGTTTCGTTTATAGTTTCGTTTAACTGAATGAACGAAGAGAGTCCTCGTGTGCCATTCAACTGGAAGGAATTGCATTGCACGTTGTCTTCCCTTCCCATTTAGCCACATCTTTAATGGTTGAACTTGCTTTCTTGACAATATACATGAAGTATGTTGATAAAGTCTATCTCGATGATGCAGTGGTGAATACATTTGATTTGTCACTTTTAGATGCTTAAACGTGTCCTGTCCTCTGATGCAATGAAGCCTTCCAAAGATGCAAAATCACAAGACTTCAGAAGACAGCATGCCAACAGCTTTATCGATTTGTCAGCTGCTAATCACAAAGGAATGGTTGAGCATGATAATCGCCTCTTGCAGCAGTTAGTTTCAGAGCAAGAATCCAAATTTTTAGCACAGGTTGAAGAGGTTGGTAATTTTTGCGATTGAAAACATTTTTCTAAAAGACGGCAAATGAACAAAACCTGGCACGATTTCTGTTTTGAAAAACTTCTGTATCTGAGCTCATAACGTTTTTTGCCTATCCCTTGACGTAAATTGTTGTCTAGCAATATCTACAGCCCACAATATTTGACTTTCAGATCTTAGTTTTTCGCAATTTTCACGATCAAATCCCTGCCGATGGATTGGCCAAATGTCTGTTGACTGGTTTTTTTTTCGAATTTTCAACAGGTTTTGTAAAATTTATTGGCGTCCTTGCACAATCCAAAGGTTGACTGGAGTTTTAATGGAATAAAGAAATATAGGCATGTGATTTGAAAAAATCATGTAAAGAGATTTTTTGAACTTTCATGTCTGAGTTGCCAAAGATAATGGCAGGATTTTAAATGAATCAATCTGGTCTTCAACCTTGCGAGATCAGTGTTGTCTGAGCTGTGATGGATGGCCACGTTTCTGTACTTGATGTATGTGGCGTTTCCCTTCGTTTCAGGTCTTAAGTTTTCTGTTGTAGGGAGAAAACGAAGCAGAGGGGCAAGCGAAGAGTGCAGAAGAAGATGATATCATACAACTTAACTTGCACAGTAAGTTCCGTTCATGTTCTAACTCTCTTGTTTGTTTTCTAAAACAAAGTCAAATTAAGGCTAGCTACTAAATGTATTAGGAAATGGCTATCATAATGTGACATTTCAGCATAACAGTGATTTCTTGCTAGTTTCGCGGACTTTTCTTCAAAAATTTGTGGAAGCACTCCATCCTGGACAAACCAAACCTTTTTGTGACTAACTAGCTATGTGCTCGCTTGCCGTTGTGATGGTATGAATTGAGGTAAGAAAATATCCATTGACAAACCTATTACTTTCTCGCTGTTTTTCTGTAGTTGAATTGGTAAACTCTCAAGTAATGATGAAAGGCAGTGAGAGCAAAGGAGCACTCCTGATCACTGCTGCAAATGCGGATATCATGAAGAGGTTGCACAGGCCTGTTGCGGCATGCAATGACGGCATCATGAAACTGAATAAGGTCACGTGGGCTGGCAAGTTAAACAACCTACAGGTAGGTGATCTTATCGTGCATCATCCGCTTTAAATTTGAATGTGCTTGGAAGTATTTGTCTGTTAGATTGAGGATTAAAGGGCCTCTCCAGCCAAAAAAAATTTGTTTATCGACTAAAAGGTTAGCATCTGGTGCGTGTATTATGGCAAAGTCGTTGTTTTTGCAAAATTCCAATTAGTTTAGAAGTTATAAGGCTTTAAAGTTGCACCTTTTCGAGAGAAAAAACGACAAAAGCCGACTCAGTTTTGTGACATTCTGACGTCACAGTGTGCGGCTCTCGTTCGTCATTAATTTCTTATATCTTCCACCGAATCGTGAAGAAGTCATGGTCACGCGTTGATAACGGCATCTAAATCTACAGCAGGTGCTTTTTAGGATCGAAAAATATTAAATGTTTACAATTATTCTAAGTTTGCGGGTCGGAATGTGTCCATGCTGTGTCACGACTTTGTTTTGATCACCTGTGTAGGCCCACAAAGCTATGGCTTCCTGTTCCAGCTCTTCCCTGGCGTATAATTAATCGAAATTCATATTCATGTTGTTCTCCAGAAACAATGAACAACTAAAGGCTTCAGAATTTGTGTCATAAATGCTCAAACTAAAAGCCGGTGGAAAAGAACTGAGAGAACCATCACTTGCAGTGTTCAATTTGCGAATCGCCGTCGGTTCGGTTTGAGGCGAGACTAACGAAATACACTGTGACGTCAAAATTGCGTCACAGTGTCACCAAACCGAAAACTTATTGTCGGTTATTTCAATTCAATTATCGAAATGCAAGAGCTTATATCTCACAAACTGTAAAAAATATCGAAAAACAAATAATGAATTCGTGATCAGCAGTTTCAACTCCTTTAGATTAGCCAATAAAATGCAAGTTCAAAATTTGGCTGGAGAGGCTCTTTACGCAAAATTATATTTTGAAAAATTTTGATTTGCTAATGGTTTGAAATAACAATAGCTTGCTGGAAGATACTTGGAAACCATACGGTGGTACTGCAAGATCATTTCTTCGTCAGGCGCAATCATTAATGACTTTAATTGAGGTCTTCTTCTTTTTCACTACATGTGAGATCATCAACCGAAATTAAGAAGGTTTTAATAAACTGATTAAATTTTTAGCATCTTTTTAATTCATGTTTTTATTCATTTTATAAATATCCTTCGAGCTGCTCAGTCTCGATTTATTTGCTTTATAAGCTACCATGATTTTGGTTCGGCAAAATAAGCAATGTAAGTCTCAGGTTAAGAATCTGATTCTGTAGCTATGAATATTCTCCTAATAACCTAACTGACTAAATCGATCGCAAATTCTTTTTCTTTTCAGTATTTTGCAACATCTAAAGACCTGAGTGACCTGTCTTCCAGCTCTATTCCATGGATAAATGCTTCAGTGATAAGTGGTATGCCAGGCAAAAGCGACTCTGAAAATCAATCTAACGTTGCTTCTTTCATGAAATCCAGCAACTTTGCAGGCAGTATCGTTAATGTGTCATTTGGCGGCGTTACTACCGAAGTGCAGCGAATAGTGTCTCCGTGTCATTGCCAGTTTAAGTATGTCAGTCTTGACCCTGAGCTAGACCCATTTGCAGAGGAATTCGAGCCAACTCAGGATACAGTAAGTCATCAATTGCGTTTGTGAATAAAGAAAAGGCAACGATAGCAGGAGATCAATTACGTTGCCTATCCTCCTTTCCTCCTATCCTTGCTCTCTGTTCTATCAAATAAACACAGCAAGTATTGACAGGCAGCTTAAACGTTTCAGAATCGATATTACGATTATTTCCAGACCATGAAACCATTCTTGAATATCGGTTGTCTCCACTCTTTACCTTTTTTAACCCTTTTGCTTGAAAGCTCTGGCTAGAGACCGCTTTCAGGGTTTCAGTTTTAATAGTTAGAATATATTTTATAAGACCTTTTTTATAAGAATACTATTAATTTATTGGAGCCTCGATATTTTCAAGAAATTTTCGTTTCGAGCCTGAATATATTCTTAAAGTATTATTTCCTTTTTCAAATCTGATATAGTCTTAAGAACATCCCTTGCTCTTTAATAAAAACCACGCTTTTCAATAAACGGGATTTGTCAGTTCTGCGATTCCCTTTTATGAACATCGCAAAACATGCAACGTCTGGAAATGAGATACAAAGATGCTAGCTTAGGCTGAGCAATAATCTTATAATACTCTTAAAAATCTGATGAATCTGAGACTGAATATTTTTATAAAAAGTTTCCTTATAGTGTAGTTTCGCACACTCCTTGGATTTTTGTAATTATTTGCTTCAATTCCCTACTCAGTCACAAATTATACTAGTGAGTCTGCCATAAAACTACCGATAATTTTACTTAAATTCTTTCAGCTATACAATGCTCATACAATGCTATTTTCAACCTAGACATCTGGCTCGGCTTCTTACAGTGCGTCGTCAAATTTGGCAAATACATTGCTTATTCGACACCCGTCGTTGGAGATATCCACCAGCCCGGTGAGCTAACTTTCATTTTTTAATATTTAAATGAGGAAATTTCTTGATTGCAATCACTTCCATGTATTTTTCTGCTCATCCACGTGAAAGACGTTTTGTTGCAAAATCAAATTTTCTTACCAGTGTTTAAAGAAAACAAACATTTTGTGGGCAGTATATTCGTTGGGACCCCTTTAAGTCCAAATGAAAGGAAAATTGACCTGGTTAAAACTTTAGTACACAGAGCACTGATTTGTTCAAAGACTAAAATGGGCCAAGATCTTAACAAAGTCAAGGAAATTCTTGTGGTTAATTGCTTCCCCCAAGATGTCATTTTGACATGTTTTAAGCACAAATTCGCTAATTTTTCTGCAGGGAAAAGTTTGGTCTTGAAAAATGCCCTGTATAGTTAAAATATGCCCTTGATTGGCAACGTTTCATTAAAATCCGAATCAAATCAAATCAAATCAAAAAGGCCATTACCAAATGCTTTTCAACTGTGAAGCCTTTTGTGGTTCATAGCATCAAGGTCATGCTCCCATCGATTTAAAAGGATTGCGTTCCAACCCATCAGAAATGTTTAGCTATTTATGAATATTCGGACCGATGTAATCGATAGAATACTAGAATATCGATTACTAGCCAGCGAGTAATCGATATAATAAAACAGCATGTTCCCGCAAGAATTAGGCAAAACTGGTTCCAATAAGACGCGACGTTTTTGTAAAAAATGTCCAAATAAATATTGATTCGGCTATAGGTCAGCATTTGCTTAAGAATTCCAGAGTACGCCAAGACAAAGTGACGAAAATTTTAAGATCATTGGGCAAGCAATGTCGTCTGTTCATTTAAGATTTTGAAGTTTCTCTGCAACAAAGGATCCCGACTTTTGTAGACAGAAAGAGTTCATTTTCTCTCTTGGCCTCTTCAAATAGTTAAGAGATTAGCCGCTGCGATTCGTCAGAAACAAAGAACCATTCAAAGGCGCTATTCTTCCCCTCATGTTACTTTAGATCCACATCTGTATATAAATTGTCTACTTACTTTTGGACATTATCCGACGTTCATTGTCTGGTGAGTGGTGGACTAAAAGTAGCTTAGTATGACATGTTTCCGCTTTTCCGTGCTATTTTCAAGTCCTGCGGTACCAAACGCTTATTTGGTTCTTTATTTCTTCTGTTATTATGTTATATATCTCTACCCTTACTTATGTCTAAGATATTTTGTTTTGTTGCGCTGGAAAATTGGAATTGAATTTCGCGATTTTAAACAAAGTAATTCTTTCCTTTCTTTTGTTCTCTTCATCATCTTTCTTTTTTCTTTTTTGTTCTTCTCTATCGTGCTCAAATTTTTCTGTTTTCAATTTTGTCTTTTGTTCCGACTTTCACTTTCTCTCCGGTTTTCTTTTTTTTCTCTTTCTTCTTTCTCATTTTTCCTCTCAATTTCAGCTTTCTTTTCCCCTCATCTTTGACATCATTCTCTGCTTCTTCTAGGCAAAGACCCCCGAAAATGTTCAATTTATATTTTATAAAGAGTCCCTTGAAATAAATTACATTGGATTACTGCTATTTTCTGTGTGTCATGACTGTCAACATGGTTTTTGTTACTTCCTTCTCCAGAATCAGTTTGCAATGCTGTTGGAAATTTGCCAAACTTTATTGCTTTATACGGAACCTAAGAAAAGAGAAAAGCAAGATCGTTTTGAAAGAATGAAATTTCGAATGCAGCTGTCAACCGGGGAGGACACAAAGGGAGAGATCCAGGAACTGCAAGATTCTGTCAGGTTTATTTCCATTGGTCCTTAATTTTCCAGCTAAACATGTTCATTTGTCGACTGACGTATTAGTAGCTCTTTATAGACCTATCAAAGAAGCTGAACTATTTCTATTTGTACGATAAAACGAAGGAAGATTGCAATTGTAGCTGTGTAGAGCTCTAAAATTGTATCAAACATAAACACTTGAGGATGCCTTCAATTTAGTCACTGGTGGAAGTATTTCTGACAAAAGAAAAGCAGCTCTATTTTGTTCTCATGATCAAAACAGACTCGCAGTAATAGACATTTGATGTCTTAACTCAAAGAAGGAGAGTGACAGACCCATTCAACTCTCTGCAAATCTTTATCTATCTAGTGCATTTGCTTCTATTTTATTTGCAACATCACGGAAATATGCGATTGTAAAATTTTCAATCAGTTGCTGAGATTTTGCTTTTGTTTAAGCGCATCTTTGCAAGTTAGTGATATGTTTAAAAGTGCACTGAAAAATAGGTCAATTCCAGGATCATGGTTCTAAATAAGTTCACTTTCAAGAGGTGTAATCGTGAACTTGACTCCTCGATTATGGCTCCATTAAACAACTCTTCTTTTTAAGATTGGCACAAATGTCTATCTGTACACCTTCCCTTTTTATAGTTCCATTTGCCGGCTATGTGCCAATAAGCAAATTTAGTCAATTGACTTAATTCTAACAAATGTTGCAGTAGCTATGTTCTCAAAACCTTTTTCTATGATATCCGCAGGGACTCTTTGTCATACTTGCGACGCTGTGAGAGGCAATTATTCGAATACCACAGAGAAGCGAACAGTATATCTTGCATGGAAGACGACAGGTTACCCTTGTTCCTTTGTTTCTTATTAGCTTTCATTTTCTTGTTGGCTTTTCGATTTCCAAAACCCTCTTTAGTATGAAACAATTATTGTCATTTGGACTTACCTTTTATTAAAGACAACCTTTTTATCTGGGAACCCAAAATTAACAGCAACGTATATAATTTTTTCGTAACGCAAAAATTTGTCCACGGGTTATTCAGTCTTCAGGAGCATGTTTATCATAAAGTTAAAAAAATTGTTTATCTTTATGATGTTTTTGCAATACTTCTTCCTGCCTTGCAAAGTCATTGACGTCAAACAATTGTCTTCTTAAACGCTGTATAATCAAAACTCTTGTTTCGTAAGTTTTCCGGTTACCTTTTAGCTGCCTCGATATGGCATTGGAATTAAAGTCACTTATCGTGGATCTTCAAGAGCAGATCCAGGCTACAAAGGAACAACTTAGTGCCGATAGCGAAGAGCTGAAAATGATGATACTGTAATTTGCACAGCTATACAATTTTATCTTTAATCCAATTTTTGAATATTTATTAGAGACGACCCTTCTGATCTAATGTTTCACAGGGTGCCATGTTAAAAACTTGCATATTTTACTTTAATTTGAGGTGATTTTTAGCTTGAAATATAAGTGTTGCAAATAATTCGGAAATTAGGAACAGTTAACAGTTTTTTCCAGTTTTTTCCGCATGTTTTTTTCTGTAAGCAAAGGATTTTTCCAAACTCTTTCTCTCCATCGCAATACCGTATTCCTTTGGACCTCGGCTGTTAGAGAAAATCTGTTTGGCTTTCACTTTTTTTATTATCTTTTCAACGGGGACTTATGTCATCATGGTACGAGAAAGTCTTAGCCAATGGTCTTTCATCCGAGCTCACGTTCAGTGACATTTGAATGAAATTACCATTAAACTTCCTTTTTATAAAAATGATTAAACAAAATAAATCAAACAATATCTTAAAATGTGAATATTTATATTTTATAGGTTAGGTGAAGTATTTGTTTAACACAAGAAATTTCATTTTTATGCAGATTTTCACGAAATAGAATCATTGTCCGATGAAATTACACAACTATTTACCCGTTTTCTCTAATGGTTTATTCACTTATTGCAGGATCTATAAAGACTTTGCATTGTCTTCCGCCTCGCCTTCACCAAGCAAAGGTAACTTTTTTTTTCTCTAAAGCATGCCATGTTTATCTTCACATAATACCTCTACATTTTCTCTTTTTTTCATTCTAACTCTCGATTTATATTTGAATCCAAAACTGATTTGCATTGTCTCCCGCTAATTTCCTTTAACTACTATCCTTTTGCCTCGATCCAAATCTAGGTCGCAATAAAAACTACGTTGTCAAACAATCAGATATTATTTTTGATGACATGAGATGGAGGCTAGCTCAACAGGATGGACAGCTTGGAATAGCAGATGTCCAGTTCAAAAAATTCCAGTTAGTTTCAATTTGCTCTCTCTGTTGAAATTTTTGCTTTGAAAACTTATTTTGCCTGAAAAGTTAATTTTGATGCATAGAAATGAATTTAACGAAGATTAGATAAAGAAGGATGTCCCATTCTTTGATCATGTTTCAAATAGGCTTTTTCAGGTCTCCACTTAATCCATTCTCTGGTTTTCCGCAAGGGAGTTTCTAATATTTTCCTCTCTATCAATCGAATTTTGCTAAGACCTAAAACACTGCTGCTGTTTGTCGTTTCGTATAAATAGTAATGGAGTAGTCAGACAACATAGTAACTTCGTATGTACACTGTTGTCTGACTGATATTCTTTGATATGCACAAGTTACACTGAGGGAGACGAAGGGCGTCTGAGATTTAAAAGATTTAGGCTTTTTCGCCAAAAGATCTCTCCGCAATACTCTACATGCATGGGAAAACTATCATTTCGTGCATTGCCACGAGGAAAGGAGGGGGTTATAAAATCAGCAATAAACGACCTCATTCGATATGGCATGCATCTGTCCTAATTTCATGTTATCAATTCTTTTTCTTTTAAGCTATAACAAGTTGTCATTTGACGATAATGGGGTTGAACATCGACTTGAACTGGGCGGCTTCGCTGTTAACAACTTGATTCCAAACGAGCCTTACAAAGAGTTGCTGGTACCCCATGAAATCAACCTTCGTCGACACGTCGACAAATCCGTGTACGTTCGCGTGTATTGCCGTGTACAGTCACCAGTAGCGGGCATTAGTGTGAGGGAGCATTTTGAAGTGAACGTGTGTCCTATCGCTGTCAGATTAACCCATCGCTTCTATCATTATTTGGTATCGTTTTTCTTTTCACGCAAGTCAGAGAAAGTTGACCAGGCAGATACCACGGATTTTGAAATGGGAATTAAAGGTATCTTAGGCATTTTCCCCTGATTTTAATTGGATTCTAAACCCACATCGTTGCGAAACCACGATTGCCTACCACTTTGCCGCCATTCATCTCTTGATGCATCATCGTCAAACGTTTCAGTTTATTAAAAAAATTCTTCAGCTAGCAAAAGTATCTTCTCATTGGGATGTCCAATATTGAATTGTAAAGGCTGAGATCACTTTTGCAAAGACTTAACAAGCTTAGAGTTTATATTGTGTGTTCTTAGTGCTATAGCAGTTAGTGTTATTCTAATGTAATATCAGTAATGTGTTCTTTAGTTTTAAAATAATTTTGTTCTTTGACAATTCTTATAATTTCTACTGTGTTTGTACCTTGAAGCCAAGGATGAACCGGAGGATACCCAAACTGACCAAAGCCAGGTAAGTTTTCAACTTTGTTATCCTCTTCTTTTTCTAGTTTGTAAACAAATAATTTGTATATAAAATAATGATCATATTATTTATATTTTTCTGGACAATTTCAGGTTGTCTCTTCAACGTCTTTTAAGAAGCCAGCACCGCCAAGACCACCGCCTCCGAAGCTGCTACCATCATCAAAGCAGCCATCAAAGCAGCAGCTAGCCATGACGTCACCAATGAAACAAACCACTGTGCAGCCAACGTACTTAGATCTCCAAGCAGAGGAGCGACTCAAAAGGAAACCAGGGCTAACCTTAACACTGCCTGCTTCGAAGGAGGCTGTTTCCAGCCCTTCACCGTCTCCTTCGTCTTCTACAGGAACCCCAGTTAGAGTAAGTTATAAGTCACCCTAAATGATATTGAATAATATTGTGCATCAATTTATAGTGCTGTTTTTTGGAGATTCAAAGTAATTTAAAACAACGAGCCGAACAAAGAATCTAAAATTGAGTTCTGGAAATACTTTAGTGGTATCTTGAGGCTCATGTAATAAGCAGCAAAGTTATATCCACCTCACCATCATGCGTAAGTACCTTTGATTCAGTTTGAGATCCTTCTTCGAATGCGCATTTTATTGCTTTAAGGAGGATCTGATTCAAAGGGTACATAAAATGCTTCTCTAAAACATGCATTTTTAGATCATTATTCAGGTAGTATTGAAATTGATCTTTATGTACTTTGGGCCGAATTGCTATATAAAGGTCATCACTGTAGGCCTGTACAGTGAATATTTTGTTTAATCTTTTATTAAAAAAGTCTTTCATTTAGGTCAAATTTTGTTTTGATTGTCGCCAACATTTTTCAAGGAATTCTGTATTGAATGCATTTTTTCAATTGTTTGGTGCTTAATTTCTTGTTTCAAAAAATCGTTTGATACACAGCTTTGATGGTGGTCAGCTCTTCGTTGGGAACTTAAATAAAACACTGAAAAATTGCCGTATAACAAAGGTATTTGTTTTTCTGTTACAGACACCTTCGGTGAAGAAGGGATCCTTATTCTACAGCAGATTTTCAACCGATGAAAATGTTGATCGGATGAAGGAAAGAGCATCGAAGAATCAGACTTTCATATATATTAAGATCCCGAAAGTCCCAATTTGTTTCAGCTACAAGGTACCTTATTTAATCACCTTTTTGATTTTCACTCTCTTAAAGCCCTGTTTTCCGGCCTGATAATCGCCGACAATGCCCTTTTTAGCCTGTGACTATCCTATCATGCCCTGTTCACTTTGCTAGCAGCATTTGATAATGTAAACCAGGCTTATGAGAAGTTATCATATAAATATTTCTGTCGTTAGCAATTTTTTCATACAAAACATACGACAGATATAACAAAAATATACAACAGATCTAACAAAAACAACAGATACGACAAAAGTTGTTTTACTAAACACGCTAAACTTCTTTTATATCAACCATATTTTTATGATTATAATTAAGTGATCTAGTGTCTGATGGCATTAGGTCAAGCAACTACCCTCCTGTTTTTAGCTTATTTTTTGTTTTCTAGGGTGAGAAAGACAGAAACATTGAAGATGCACATGACTTTAATCTTTGCCTGCCGACTTTAGAGTATCATAACAAAACCTGGACCTGGCAGGATTTGTCAATGGCTCTTAAAAAAGATTATACACAAGTCTTAGTCCCTCAGGTTAGCCCCGTGTGCTTCCATATAATCAAAAATTATCGCTAATGAGCACACGATTTCTGTCATCTTTCGTTCCTGTTTCGTTGTCACCTTATTCTGCTTCAACATTATTTCAGATAATAAAAGAAAAACTCCACCTCAAAGGAGGCTGGGACAACAAGCAAAGTATGGAAAAAGTTGGGTTAGTATTGCCATCTCATATTTGCTTAACTCACATTCCAAGTCCCCAACTTGGTCTGTCAATATGCTTAAAATACAGCTTCAAGTAGACATAAGACGAGTCACATGTTTTTTCTTTTCTTTGCAAGCATTTATCTGTCTCAGTTCTAAAGGGCAGAAATCGATAAATCGATAATTGTATTCTTCTTTGATGGTTTTTTTAAAGCAGCCAGGTTTTTACAATGATATCATTCTTTTTAGTGGCAAGTCCAAGCGTCTTGAAAATGATACAATTTTTATAGTACCAAGCGCTTTGAAATTAAAACAATTTTTGTTTTTTGAGTCTTGGTAATAAGATCAAATTTTGTGTGAAGAGAAATCTAAAAACGTGAAGTTCTGAAGATGAAAGAAGGAATAAGAAATGATATTCCAGAGCATGGAACTGTATAAGCTATTTACTCGCTGTTTTAACCGTGTAAGGCCTTTATTATGATGAAAACGATAGAACTGAGGAAATGAATTAAGCTTCTTAATTCTTGTTGTTTGACCGTTTTGTAAGAAAGTTCTTCAATCACTAATGTTTATTATCCTTTTTGATATTATACATATTATTTCAAATTTTTTTATATCAAATTGAGTTTTCCGTTTATTGACGTTTTCATGTTTTGAGACGTCCGACAAAGAAGTTCCTTTGTGGCTTCAACAACTCCTGTAAACCAAGCAAAAGATTCTCCCTTTACGTTGTTTGGAGCTATCTAGCATAATTCCTATACATATTTCTGTACTCTAATCAGAAAACATCTTTTGCAGTGACGACGATAAAGCAAAACTTTTATTAGGAGAGGTACGGCGATGCTGACTTAGATTTTTGATAATTTTAACTTAAAACCTTTGTGTTAGATTTTGCAACAAAGTACGGCTAATTTAATATCAAATCTTATACTTAGTTCTTATTGCTAGACCTGACTGACATCCATTACACCTTTAGGAAATGTAAAATCCATCACCATTTCCCAACCTGATGCTATCTTCTGCTCCCAAATTACTCCCGAAAATCCTTTTCTCGTGCAGCTGTCAGTCTAATATTGTTTTTGGAGACATGCTGCTTGTTCTTGTCATCACGCTGTTAGACAATGGTTGAAAAATAAAACTTTTTTGGAAAATCTTTGCAAAAATTTTTCGCTGAATCGTGAGATCTTTGTAAGAGCATACTAAAGACTGTGTTTTGAACGGACGCTACCTCTCTTTAAAGCCCATACTACACAAGTGCTTTTGCAGTTGTAACCCGCAACTTTTTAGGCGATATGCTAAACCTCACTCACAAAATCATTTATTCCTCCAGCCAACTGGCCAAAGGTTTCAGAATCTTCATTAAAAGTGAACATTAAAAGTGAATCTTGGTATTGGTTTTGGATTAGCAATTATTTGTGCATAATGATCTTTGTTGGGATCGTGTGACTCTCACTGCTTTGTCCTTTTTGACACTCCAATGCAATGTGTTCATCCATTTTGTTGCAATAATTTATTGATAAAAATTATTTGAATGGTTTAAGTGGCACCTCTTTTGGGGTCTTGGAGATTAGCAGCTTGCAGGTTCAAATGTAAGCCAAACCATGTAGTCTTTCCGTTTTGCCTTTATAATTGCTGTAATTGATATGCTCTATTAAATACAAGCTATTTATGTTTATATATTATATATTTATGTTTATATATTAACGGAAAAATTTTCTTGGCATTCACTGAAGACAAACCGCGAGAATGCAGTGGAGTTCAATAATTTCGTAAAATATGTCAATTTTTGCTTTTCAGCTTCCAGGAACCCAGAAAAAGACAGGGAAAAAATTACTGTTCGGAAAACTGACGAATCTAATGTCAAAAGGAAATAGTGAGGCAAGCAAAAGAGCTGCTGAAAAAGGTATTCTGAATTCTTAGTAAATTTTATTTTTCCGAATCACTTAAACACGCCTTTAAGCATTTTTTAATTGGTCAGAAATAAATGAAAAGTATTCTTCCTGAGGAGGCTGCCGAAGAGCAGCGAAAATTCTAAGAACAATTGATCGTGTATGTGTGTTTTTAATTATGGTTTCTAAACACATTAAAGGTACCGAGTTACTTAAGTATAAACGAAAAGAAGGCGACGGAGTATGAATCGTTTTTGTGCCGATCTTGCCGCGCTTGCGTATCAAAAGGTTTATTTTCTGCAAACAGATATAGCATTACCGTGAAATTAACGAAGCTCATTACTAAAGCTATGAAACATGAACGATAGGAGAGATTGCGATCTTTGCCTATATATAATTATTTGGGGAACTTTATCTAACAATACCAGCAAGCGCCAATTGTCTGCCAGGATCTTCCTGGATTAAAATCTTCCGAGTTTCGAGCGTCTATTTGCAGATTATAACGGTTTTATCCAACGTTTCAAGTTTCTAAAATTTTGAAGCTTTTTGGCAATCCATGAAAAATCTAGGGGTCCAGGATGATTGGCCTGCTAGCACCAAGTATCTTGAAATAAATACCTTGGTGGATTGGGCTAATCAGTTTTCAGTTTTTGAGGAATGCGCATTTAGTAGTTGAAATATATCGGCAAGAATAAGATCAAAAGAATGTAGAGATTGCTAATTGTTTTGTAAATTTTTATGCAAAGTGCTTTAAGATGCGAAACATATATTCAACATCATAAGACCAATTATAGATACTTGCGGTACTTCAGTTACAAATGTTTGAAAAACTGCATGTATTGTTAAAACGAAGTTTTTAGTTTTGCAAAAAGCAGATTGCGTGGAATTTTTCGACAAAAAGTTTCGAACATGCCCTTATTTTCGCATCTAAAATATAGTTTTTATTAGTCCCTCTGGTATTTAGTCATTCACAGCAATAGATGATTGGGCCGTATGTTTTGCTATTGGCAAAGATGAAGAGGATTTTATCAAGATAGGGCTAATCTGGTTTTTAATTGGTTTTCGAACACTTTTGAAAAAGTATCAAGAGCAGTAAATGAACAAAGGTTTTTCTCTACTCTAGATTTGCCATTCTACGATATCCTAAAGGGCTAATTTTTTGTCGCGAATGCTACTAATAACAGCCTTTTTAAAATTTACAATTTTTCATTTTCTGTCAAAGAATTAGCTATTGGGAAAAATAAACCTATTTCTAATTCTCATCTGCTCTGCTTAAAAGGGCATGATATGCATGTTCATCTTTAGAATAATGTCGGGTGGTGTTTTCCACATTAATCTATCCAAATACGAGCAATTATAACGAAATAATATTGCAAATAGTCTATTTACGTAGATTCAAATTTGTTGTCAGTTTTAGGGCACAAAAGTAACTCTACTTGCTGAAAATGTTTAATCTTTCTTTTTTCAGAGGAGTCAGCTGTCCTTTCTGGAAAGGGTGTGGATCCCCTCGCATTAGAAGATGAGTTTAACAGATTGCGAACGGTTTCCACAGAACAGTCTGACAAGGATATTTGACGTTGCAACAGCACAAAGCAGACTGGGGGAAAAAAGTTGTTACGCTGATTCAACGTGTTTTTTCTAAGGATCCTAAAATGTCAGCGTGATTATCAATTAAATAGTAAATCACAGCTTATTGCGACACAAGAGACCTTCGGTAATTTGACTTGGTCGAGAACCAAGCAAATTTTGCCCCAGAAGTCTAAAAGGCGGAAGCCGAAATGATCGGATCAAACTTTTGTCATCAACCCTCTTGATGTTAATGGCATCTTTGCTTTTAATACTGGGTTTAAATCCAATGAAAATATATGCAAAATGAAATACATTTGGTTAGAAATGCTATCTATTACGTCACCACGACGTCAAAAGAGAGATTTTTCTTCTCTCCATTTGAACTGATTCTTAGTGCTCGTCATGATTTTGCAAAAGACTTTTGGAATATAAAAAAGCTCCTTTTGACAAATCTTAGAGATAGCAGATTTGAGCTTACCTACAATTTATTATTGATGTTTCAAATTCCCTCTATCCGCTGGTCCATTTGAAAGTTACAATAACAAAAGAGAGCGATCCGTGAAAAAACAATTTTTGCTACTTTACCATGATAGTATATTGTGACTCATTTACTGCAATAAGGATCATTTGCCTATCAAACTGAATATACTTATACTTTTCAACGTCTCTTTAATCACACGTGGTTAGTTTATAACTACAAAAAACCAAGCAGAAGTGCTACAATACAGTGGTTAAGTCATCATAGAAGGATTCTAACATTTCAACTAACAATGCAAAATCAATTAATCCATCTATGCAAAATCAAATATGGAAAACTGCAAATATCCAATTTCAAATCTTTGTTGCTTGACAATTTGCAGCATATTTAACACTGTTTTGCACTTTTAGAGGTATTCCCTTGCGTTTTTACAGGTAACATACTGTAATTCTCATTACTAGTGCGCTAAAAACATTGTTCTGAGATTTACTTCCATCCCAGTCAAATTCCAGAAGATCTTTTGAGTAGCAAATTGATTAATCGTACAACACAGTCTCAGATTGCCTGTTTACTAGCGATCGAAACAATGTACAACATTGGCTCCATTTATGAATAACTGGGTGATCTTGTTTTTTTTGACAACCAAATAATTAAAAATAATTACATTTAATGAGTTTTTTTGTCTTTCGGCTAGAGCGCCTTCTTTTTCATCACGTTCTTTGGAAATTTAGTGTTGAAGTGTTGAAGCATTCAGAAATTCCAGTTGAATTTTCTTAAACTACAGCATGTGATTTTCCAGTGATGTTTCTGCATGTGGTCACCCCTATTCATGCTCAGATTAACTCAGTATCTTTGGTGACGTCACAATACTATTTCATTTTTCACATGACTTTGGGTACCAGTGGGTACTACTCCTACTTGTGGGGCTTTCTAATCCTCTTTTATTAAAGAGCGCCAGTTTCCCTGTAGGTCGAATCTTGTTTTACATGTAATATGATGTAATGGCGTGTTTTTCATATATTGACTAGACTTTAATGTTCGATAAAGACACTTGCTTAAAAATAAATAGAAACAATTATATAAATTGTTATCAGAGCTTGCTGTACTTGAGTCTAATCAAGAACATAAGCCATGGCTTTGCTACTGATCGTAAGTCTGGCTTGCATACAACCTAAGGAGTTGTAAGTGAGTCTACCTCTGCCTGCCACCGAACGCTGGTACTTGCTCTTCCCGGCTCCTCCCGGCTCCTCCCGACTTCTACGTCACTACTATGTAAATTTTTAAATGACATATTTGGTACAGTCTAATCACAACGATCATTTTATTACCTTTTGATTCTCGCCATTTTCATATTAAAACATTGAAATTAACGGTCGCTTTTCATGTGGTTGCACCATGGGTATTATCCGTCCAGTTCGTCCCAGTTCGTCGCAGGTCGTTTCATGGCCCCTAACATTTCCTTAGAATTTTATGGAAAGACTTTGACCGGGAGGGTGCCGGCGATCGATCGCTGGCAGACGCAGGCTCCGTCCTTACGATTCTATAGAAACCTAGCCTGCGTAATAGACCAGAATCGGGGAGAAATGAGTCATGATCTCCAACCTCAGTTATGGTCTTGGAATTATATTTACTTCCGGTCAATATTTATATGTGACCCGTTAAGTAACATTGTGCTTACACCACGAATTCCACATCAACCATTTTGCAATGTTTTTTCTTCTTGATTATTCATTTTAATTTAATCTTTATTTGCTACTGAAAACGTTTGCAGCAGTCTGGGTATTTAGATTCACATTCATGTTTAAACCTTTTTCTTCCCGCTTCCCGCTTTGATTGTGTTTAAACTTGATTTCATGATTTCATGTTGATGAGAATCATTAATCGGTTGTAGGGAGTTTTAGCAATCTAGGATGGATTAGTGTAAGAAGAGTATTGTGAATTAACGTAATCGAACGCAAATGCCACAGTATTTTGAGCTCCTACTCTTTGGAAATTTTTGTTCTTATTTTCATCTCGTTATTAAACTTTTGAGGATGCTTTGCATTAAAAAGACATGGAAATATAGTTTCATGTTTTTAAATTATGGCAGAATGGTTTTTTGATTTATTGGTATCGGTGTGTTGGTTTTTTGAAATACATTTTTGGCAATTGAGAAGCCTCACTTTTTCGATCCTTTACTGTGCGATAAGCAGACGTGCTTCTTATTGCCTTACTTCTTGTCATTTTCTTGTTCATTAGACAACTAGTTTCATCCGAAAAATTCGCCAAATACCCTCACTTCACACAGTGTTAATGGCTCCGCTTTGTTTTGTTGTATATACAAGTATCTGCCATGAAGCCTGGGACGGCATGGAAACAGTTTTGTGCCACCTTGTGGGACACTTTGACTAGCTGCACACACTGTATTGCTGCCGCCATTGCCTTCAATACTGTTGCCAACTACAATGTTGAAGTTTGAGAGACGATATCCACAGCAATCACCTATAGAACAAATTCAAAAAACGTTTTCCAAAACTGATGAGATAAACGAAACAGGCATATCTTCTCACATAAAATGCTTTATTCAATGACTGACATGATTGAACATTATTTAATGACCCGTTAAATAAAATTTAATCAAAATTTCTCTTTGCTTCTTTACTTGAGCGCACCACATCCTGATCATTCTCTTCAAAAGGATATTTCTAAAAGATTACTTATTTGTAAAAGAATATTATCCGATGTTTTTTAAGAAGAAGCCTCTTCTAAGGCCACAAAAGCTACTGATGCAAATACTTTCAAAATCTTTTCTTGCAAATTACAAATTTTATTGTTCTGTCGAAAGTTTTCAAATTCATATTGCCCGTTTGCGATTTATACGAGGATTGCGTAAGGAAATGTCTGTGGCCCGCTTCTCTGTCTCCCGCTTCTCTGTCTCCCGCTTCTCTGTCTCCCGCTTCTCTGTCTCCCTCTTCTCTGTCTCCCGATATAAGGTCGTTCCTTTGGATACTAGGAGGATTTGAATCAGTATATTGTTTGGATGAAAGACTAGCTTGATATATGATTTTATTTCTATTTAGAATAACTAATATTCAGGGGGAAGTTAGCATGTTGAATGGAGGGTATTGGACAGAGACGAAAAAGTAGCCAAACGAAAAAGTCATCATCGTACATGTTTAATTTTGAAGTTTTATGACTTATTGGAGAGCGATTTATAAATCATTGATAACAGAGGACCAAGAAAAGAACCTTGAGGGACCTTGCAACTAACAGGATCAATTTGTTAAGTTTTTGCGCTCTGACAAGTATTAGTCTTAATGTATTCCCAATTTGAGAACCCCAAGTTGATAGATTTTCGATGTTTAAGTGCCAATCATTAGTGCATTGGGTAAGCATGCTATATCTGAATGCATAGAAATGCTCGAATCCTGGTCGCTTATTAAAGAAAAATTTGGGTTCATTCAGAGGTTGATATGACTGTTCATAGACAGGTTTTTTTGGAAAAACTTCACAGCAAATTCCAATACGGCGCCGGGATCCGCAATAATTTGAAAGACATGAATTCCGCCAACATTTGAATGTAAATATTAGTCGTTTTTGGTTTTTTGCCGAATGGAAAATTAATTGCGGCCCATTCATCATTGAGACCATGTACCCATGCGAGTAAATGCACAAAATCTTCCAAATTTCTTTGTATTTCTTAGAATTTTTATCCAGCACAAAATTCAGCATTTTGAGTATTGTTTTTTGCACCTAGGCATACATCCGTGCTAGGATCCAGATCAAAGAAACAGACAATCGATAACTTGACGGCAGGTGTTATGTTGTCCCTGGCAAACTTTTTCCTGCTTGCTAGGTTTCTTGTTTGTCGCTCCATTGAATTTTTCCGTCTCGCTTTCTACTTACCTACAATTTTTTAATATATCTCCGAATTTCATCCTCTTTCTGTGGATTTTCATGAAAGTTAGGCCCCAATATTATCCTATCGTGCCAGTGATTAAGCACAGAGTAATGTTATTTTAGTCACAAATCTGTTATAAGAAAGTTGGTTGTAAACAAAATAGAGGATGAAAGTGACATTAACTTAACTAGTATGATGGATGTCATCGGTGAAAGGAGCTCTTATCTTTATGACAATAGATGAATTTTTTTTGCATTTTCTTTATCTATAGTTAAGGCATTAAAACTATAGTCGGGTTGATTTCAGCCACGATTACCTTCAAAAGCTCTTCATAATGGCTGCGCACAGAGAAGCGATGATTTGCACGAGTGCGCGCAAAATGTTTAACTAGCAAAATAAGGGTATGGCGTCCTTTAACCTACATCTAGTTTTTTTGCCTTTTGAGTCAATGCTATGTTATTAATGTAATTCTAGCTTGGTAGATAGATTGATTAAATGAAATTTAATCACGTCTAATATGTCACAGTGTACGCCTTTTAGGGTCCCCTTTGGGCTTTTGTTTTTTTGGGCACAGATTGCACAATTGTGGAGTTTGTATTTATTGTAGCAATGCTCGAGTAGGCTTTACATTGTGTTTGTTAAATGGCTAAAGCAACTAGCGTGCAAGTGTGCATTGGCCTTGGGTATATAAACTTTGTCTTAGCACAGTTTCATTCTCACACGTTGCACGACAACTCGAAGTTGGACTTTGGAGAGGAAAGGTTCTTCCTTTGCAACCCTGCCCACCCAACCCATGTCTAGATATCTTTAGTGGTTTTTCTTTACATGCATGTTGACTTTCTACTCTTTTTTCGTGCATTAGTTAATGGCCGTATGGCTTGCGACTTTTTGCATGAACAAGGTGCTGCTAGTCGGCGGAAGAAGGCCATTGTTCTTTTTCTCAAACCCCCTCAAAAACGGTTGGGGTTTTATAAATGGCAGTCTTTGCGATTGGCGCACCGACAGCCTAAAAATAAATGGTTCAAAAGATGATAGAACGCCACCTTCAGTCTTATTATTTACAATGGTAAAACATTCTGAGGACCATCTTACCCTTATTTGCTAATGTTTTTTGTTTAGTAACCTGGAACAAATATTAATGTTGTCTTACCTCTGTTTGTAATTTTCACTGAATGGACGAAGGCGCTTCCACCGAAATCAACCCTCCACCAGTCTGGAGCAATACTACATGTATGGCTACAAGAAAACAAATCGTAGTTTGTTTGGTCATTACCATCCACAGCTCTGCTTGCCGCCCCTTCATAACAGGTGCTTGACTGGCTGGCCACTTTTCCCGACGCAATGTTTTCTGTATAATATTTAAAGTAATTTTGATTGTGCAATTGCAGGGATACAGAAATGTTGAATTGTCGGCATTTCATATAAGCAGCACAATTCAGTTTTTTATAACAAACAATTTTCTACAAATTATACTCCAGTTTCTTGACGCCAGGTCACATTTCAGTTTCAACTTTTTCTAAATTATACTGTTATAAAAATTTTAGAATTTGTGTTCCTGTAAGTAACTCTTTATCCGGGAATAAAATTTTCTATCTGAATTATATTGCATTGCTACAGATAAGATACTTTTTTATTTAATTGTGAAGAATCAGTGAGCCTTTTCATTGTTTTGAATGCGTGAAATATCAAAGTGCTGCCCCCCTCAAAATTCACTGTAAAGAAATTTCTAAACTTTTCCTGAACTTCAATAACTCGATTTTCATATATTACCTTCTTGTATTAAGTAAGCTAGAGGAGGTTTAGAAAGCGGAGTTTTCATAGGATATCGAGACCCATTCTCCTTGCATTCGATGCAGATAGTTCAAGCAGAAATCAGAACAATACCGCAAATACAACCTCGAGGTAAACAAAGCACCTACAAGCATACTAGTCATTAGCCTTAAAATACAGTTTTCTACCGATTGATGATGATGTATAACAGGTGCATTCGCGAAAACTTGGTTTTGGTTAACAACGCATGTTTCATTTGCCTTTATAGTCCTCTTTATGCAATCCGTCGGAGTGCCTAATGCGTACATTCCTTTTATCTCAATTTCCTTAAGTTTTAATGCAGCGTTGTTGCTTTTCCTGACTTGCGTGATGTAACATCCAAAATCATCCAGGCAGATTACAAAAAGTAAAATCATGTTACAGAGTTTTAGCTTTCTCAATGCAAATGCTAAAAAGGCCTTATTCCAACCAAAAGTATATACTAATTGCTAATGTTCTAATTGATTTGCAATTTACATGTGCAAACAACTCAGCTGTTTGGGATGAGTCATAAAAAATGAGCAGCTTTAGCAAATGTCTTCATCCATTCAATATAGCATATTTTTCTAAAATACGGTGATTATCAGCATTTACTTTGCCATAAGCATGTTGTTACTCTCGTAAAATCTGACATTTTCTTTATGGACCAAGAGACACAAAAACCATACAAACCAGGTTCGGAGGACGATTTTGGCCTCTGACGAAGGTTTTGTTGGCAATAGCAATACTCTCTATTTTGGTTTTCGTTCTTTCGATTGTGGAAAGTCAAACACCAAGAACAATTAGAGCCATTGAAAATAATATCAGCTGCATAATAATGTTGAGGTTATTCTTCAAATTAATTGATGTTGAAAATATAGGCTTGAATAGCCACTATGATAAAAGACAGAAAATCTTTGAGGGAATATTGATGTATGTCGGGAAAATCTAATCTTTAAAAGCTTGGTAAAACCTCAATGCTGCGCTAAGAAAGAAAAATGCTACAGAGCTTGTTTTTTAGGTTACATATTTCTTTCTGGTACAAAATGTTGCTCAGCTCTTTTTCGGTAATTTTACATTGTCTAAAAATGAGGTAGGATGCGGCTATGAATTGTAGGTTTGTCTGAAGTTCAACAACTTTTTGCGAATCGGTACGGACCTGGCAGAGTAATTTATAGAAAAATCACCTAAATTTTTGCATTTGTATCCACCAAGTGATGTTAAATCTTGTTCACAAACTTGTTCTGCATCACACAACTGCTCTTTATCGTATGCCTCACATCTTCCCTGCGAAGAAACAAAATATTCTCAAAAAATGATTTACAGGTTTGAATAATCGGTTCTTTTGCTGCGTACAAAGCGACTCTTCAATTTACTAAGCTTCTGAGGATATTGCATCTTTGTTTGAATACCAATAAAGATGGTACGAAAATGAAACAAAGCTTTTTTTTGAATTAGGCAAAGATGCAGAAAGCTGCTAAAAAATCCAAATAAGGATTCTCTTTAAAAATGGTCACTAGCCACCAGTGTTGTGCCACTCGGTTAGGCGTTTTTGGGTGCAATTATCCTCTTGTTTTGCAAAACCTTGACTAAAACATGTTTCTTGTGTTTCTGTTTCTTTCCTGAATTCAGAATAAACAGATGTCGGTATGTAGCTTTTATTGAAGAAGAATTCAAGGGATGACAATCGGTTAGAGTGTATACGAAATTCAATTGTTGCTTAGCTGCCTGTTGCTCTATTTAGCTTGTGTGTCAACTTGGAATTCATCCAGATTGTGAAAACCTTCCTTCTAATTAGCTAGAATTTCTGTCCCTTCCTTGGTTTATAAGATTTCTTAGCTTCATTTATAGGTTAAAAAAACATCCCTACATCAGTTTGATATTCAAAAAACCTTTTATCATTAAATACAAGTACATACAAATCAATAGTATTACTGATCTTTTTGGTAGCCCGGCAATGTCTACAATCCGCAACAAAAATTTGTTCTGTTTTGTTCTTTTGTTAGGACCTTTGTAGCATGGACAATTTTTAATTAAAAGCTAACGCAAAATATGTATCCATGAAGCTGGTTTTGTTTATTCAGCTGCATGCGACAAAGGAAGCTTTTATTTTATATTTAAGGATACAACTAACAAATTCTGAAGCTTCTAGCAATGAAATGAAATAATTAAATGCAATGTCTATCAAATTTTCAAATCTACTATTTTAGTTTAAGTTTCACCTCGTGCATAAGACGCAATTGCGATTAAAAAATAAAATTAGAAGTATCGACATTGAATACTTTCAGAATGATTGATGAATGAAGTAAAAACATTGTTATTATAATAGAAATCGTAGGTGAAAAAAGCAAATAAACAACTCTTTTTGGATTAAATTAAAATGGGATAGGGATAAAAAAAGCTGGAAGACCAAGACAATTCAAAATAAATAATTAAAATAGTGTTCTGCATGAATGCGGGCTATATGCCTTTGATGCAGAAAATGTTTATAAACAGAGAAAAAAGGCTCAAAAACTATGCAGTGATACGCAAAAGGTACATAAACTATGAAAAATCATTCAGAAAATCGCAACCAGCCAGAATATCTGTCCTGCATAGAGTTGCAGACGCGAAGAATCTTGACAAACGTAGGAAGATCTTGGACGATTGGTGTGAAAATTAAATCTAGATAGGCTGCTATTTGTGATGTTGGGGGGGGGGGAGGATTCAGATTCAAAGGATCAAACAATCTCACATTGAACATCAAACGACTTTACACATGCATTTCACACAACAATGGCCTACAAGCCTCATCAAAAGATACATCGATGACATCGTTGGAGCAAAATATCATCCTTTGCCTGATTTCCAATAATTAATTAGCTACACCAATAATTTTCACCCAGCCCTTACAGTTCACGCACCAATTACTGAAGAAAGCTTGCCTTTTTGGACATCTTTCTTAGTATCTCTGGCAAGGAAATCTCCACATCCATCTACTATAAGCCTACAAATGCTCATTGCCTGATTAACTACGACTCTATAGCCTACTATCAACTCCCCCGCATTTGTTGTAATGATGACGATTTGGTTTCAAAAGCAGACAAAATGTCTTCTTTTAAAAAAAATGATAACTTTGCTAACCACATTACCCAGACAGCATTCATTAAAGTTAAGCCCTGGTCAAACGATCCAGCATTTCACCCAACATTTCGCCCAACAATCATGTTGGATCGTTTGACCACCTCAGCAACATGGTTAGCTCTGCGCACGCGCAGTTGATTCAAGAGCGCCAAAATTCAATAATCGCATCGTTTTTGTTTTCTCGGCCTGTTTTCTCGGCATGAAGAGACTGTAACACAGAAGAGCGACAAGAAAGCGCAGAAGAAGGAATTTAGGCCACGGCCTTGATAAGGGATGCGACGCTCGTCCTGAAATACCGAGATGACAGTGAAAATATCTGAAGAGGAAATAAATAGAGAAGGCAGCGATTGCCCTTCGTTTTTTGGATCGAAATGTCGCGAAACTGTTGGGTGAAACTGTTGGGTGAAATGTTGGGTAAAATGTTGTGTGAAATGTTAGATCGTTTGACAACCAATGTTGGGTCACATTCCAACATAGAAGAAAAATGTTGGGCGAAATGTTGGGTGAAACGTTGGTTTGAGCAGGGCTTTAAATGAATTTCTCAAAATGATGCCCTTCTAAAACCCAACAAAGGAAAGAACAACAACAGCATTCTCTTCACCTTGACCGACCACCCTCTAAACAACAACATTAAGAAACATTTTTATAGCACTTTCAACATTTTTGTCAACGGCACAGAAACAAAGAACGTCTCCAATGCACCACCACAATAGGCTTTCCGCAGAGAGAAGTAATCAAAGGACAACCTGGTTAGGACGAACTTAAATGATACATCATAACAGCCTGGTACTTTCTCCTGCAAATATCACCTCTGTCGGACCTGCACACACATTAACCAATCGAAAACTATTACCAACCATATCCGACCACATTACCGACCCCCACACCTGTTATTCATTATTTGTGATTTAATGCATCATCTAAACCACTTGCCAAACATGTTATATCGGAGAAGCCTCCCGACAAATTAGCAACCCCTTTGGAGAAAATTTGAGTAATGTTAAAAACAAGAGAAACATCTTACAGAAAAACACCAAAGCAATGCACATCTGCAAATACCTTAACTGCTTATCCCTGGCTTATTGGATGCACCTCAGGTCTCCACCAAACGGATCACCATAGAGGAACGTTTAATTTTTAGCCTAAAAGCTTTTTATCCAAATGGACATTATAATTTTCTTCAATAGTTTCGTATCTACTCTATTTTCAACTCTATTCTTCAATTCCTCCTGTTTTTTTATATTTGTCGAACCTTGCCTTTTCTTTGCTTGGCTCGATTCTTTTTGAGTCACTTGATAACGAGTACAAACAGGTACAAGCTCAAAAAGTCGTTTTTTAACAAACATACCTTAACTTATTTCATTTTGTTTTTTGAATTCTTCACTCGTTATAATATCATTATTCGGATACAAATTTAATTAGATTTTTGAAGTATTCTCGGCCTTGTGCAATGATGAAAGTTCCTGAGAAAATTGTCTTCTCATCCAGACTCACTAAGCAACGCAAATCCAAAATCACACCCATCACATCACATCAAAATCACAATCACATCAATCAAACCAAAATCACATCAAATTCAGATTAAAAATTTGAATGCATTTTCTGCATCCAATTTTATCCAAACAGGGTCGTCGCTACCTATTGTGCTCAAGGGGTGTGCTCAGATCTCATTTGCAAACAAAGTTGGTTATCCAACCTTTACTTGCCGAAAAGCACCTCTAGATGGTGAAAAACTCCTTGTTTCCGCAATGGAATTTTTTCAAACGCTCAAAATGGATCGAAAATGATTGTAAAGCAAACATAAAAAAGCTGTTTAAATAAAAGGAAAAGAGCCATGTTTTACAGCTTGCCTCAGAGATGCCTCAATTTGTTGGCTATGCTATATGTCTTAAAAATAGTACTCCAATGAAAAAGGCTTTCAATTAAAATGTAAATCAAACCAAACAAAATTAAAATGTTTGAAGACAACCATCTGCCCGAAAAGACCCGATTAAACAAGATTTATCCTCAACAAACATCAAAACAAACTTCAATTCAAGCACTGCTGAAAAAGAATAAGAAAAAGACCTGACATTTTTTGCAGAAAAGATTGAAAACCAATTGTTAAAGATGTAATTGAAGAAAACCGCATATCTGGCTTTTTATTAAGCAACTGTCTTTATCATTCTTTATGTTCAATATCCAGTTTTTATACCATGACGCGTGCTTTCTTTACATTTTGCGGCACTAAAGCCTTATTGATGAAAGTGCAAGGTAGCGTACCCAGGGACGTAAATTGGGAGATGTTTTTTATGGGGGGGAGGGGGTGAAGGGCTTAAAATTTCAGACTGACAAAGGTCAATTCTAATTTTGCATGAGGACCTAAACTTTGATAGTTTTTTACCAACAAACCTTATAAATTGTCTCGTAAATAATTATTCAGCTGTACATAAAATTTCTAGATTTCGTAAATTTGGAAGATCGATCATAAAGACTGCTAGTTTAATTAGTGCATCAAAACATACGTAGTCCAAAAATCAGTTAATTTTTCTCCTTCTACAACTTGCCCATTGCTCCACTATCTAATCTAAATTTACGTTGTCCAAAATGTCTTTCTCGCAAGTAAGAATCATGAGGTTATTTTTTTAAGGTATGCTCTCATCACGTTTGATTATTTCAAATCTTAAGATTGAATTCATTACTTTCTGAGGCCCCATAGACCTCGGCGTATTCCTTGGAAATTAAGCAACTAAAGGATTTGTCGGATTATTCTTTTCTTTATATCTTTCCTTTACTCTTTTTATTTGCTTAAAAATACATTTTTGCAAAATAGTGGGGGGACTGAAGCCCCCCAGCTCTCAACCTGGCACCGCCTATGCTTCATCGGTCGATCTCGAACGGAGAAAGTTATTGACAAGTCATGGGAAAAGTACTGCACTTCTTTAAGCATTACTGTTAAATATTATTTAAAAAATTATATTTCGTATTCCATTTCTGGAAGCATTTTGATGGAATGATTATCACACTATCCCCATTGCGACGAATGTAGTTGAAAATACTTGAATTTTCATACAAAACTTTTCATACGTTTTCCCTGTACTGCGTCGCCTCTCATTCTTTTTAGGACTGCCTTTTACCAAACAACTATTTTCTTTTGAACTTATACCTATCTTATGCTTCTCTTTGAGCTACAGTTCACAAGGTCATTTGAGTCAAAACTTCAAACTTCACAAATGATTCAAATTGTTTCCGATTAAGGTAGCTTTCTACCAACAGCTTTAAATTTTCCGACTGTCCTCAAATTTTCCGAATGGATGAAAGATTGGAGGGTGTCACACCCCCCCCCCCCACAACCCCCCAGTATTTACGTGCCTGAGCGTACCAATACTCTTAGGTTTCCAAGAAGCAGAATAAGATTATACATGCAAAACGTCGTGTGGAATAAGGAATTAAGGAAGTCAAAAACTCTGTCCAGAAAAAGTGAAGTTCAATAAATGTAAGATTTGCTCCTTGAATGGAAGACTTCTTACCTCTTGCAAGGACTCGTAATGATCCCAACCAGCTTTATCTTCAAACAAATCTGTTCTGCTTTCCAAAGCATTTGCAGACAAAATTTCACATTCCATCGTAGAAGCTTTGTAGTTGATGCTTTTACAACTTTCGATTGCAAGGCAAAATTGTATACAATACAACAAAGTAGGAGATTTATTTTTAGAAATCGGACCAATGTTGAGTCTGGTGTTTTCCATGTACAAGTTGAACAGTCCAGTCCGTTGAAAAATGTTTCTTCTGATTGATCCATTTGTTGCAATAAAATTGTAGAATAAAATCGCTTGGTACAAAGTCTTCAGCCACATCTTTCAAATGGTAAATTAAGACCTCAGCCCTGCATCCTAACAGTTTCAAACGGTTATTCAAACTGCAGGTATCAATACAGATATAGTGGTGCTGTTGTTTTTGAAGTAAATTGAATTGAGTTTTGCTACACAAAACTAATCAATCATCAAAATTTATCTGAATTTTTCGTTATTGAGTTTCTCACCTGCTGTCCTGAAGCATGAATTATATTTTGGTTTCTAAGGCAACTTAAACTGTAAACTCTGCTTTTCATTCTTGCCAGGCGCGAATCCAGAAGATTTATCACTGGGTTTATCATATTTCAATGGGTTGTCCAGCGTAGTTTTCCCTGGGAAAGTTTAGTATGATCTTAGGTTTTTTGTCCCTAAATACCCACTCTCTTCCCTTCGCTATAAAAAGAATGTCCATTGCAACCGTTTATAACAATCAGCAGATTTTGCACAGCAGATTTTGAAGAAAGATTTTGTATAGCAAACAAAGGGATTTAAAGGGTGCCTTGGAGAAGGGGGGCTCTTGGGGCTCAGTCCCCTTTGTCAAAGTTTAGAGAGTTTTTTGGGGGGAGGGGGCTTACACTCACCTCAAAGAACATTGAACCATCTCGAAGAAGGGGAATGGCGCAAGAATTATCAAAAGCTATTGTTGTGCGAATTAATTGTGTTTTTAAGTGGCGAATAGGGTTTGATCCGGAAGTGGAACAAACATCGATGAAAACTTCAATCTCGTTAGAGAGTTTTTATGAAAAATAACAGTAAGAATCATCTTTTAACAGTTTCAAATTTAAATATTTGAGCCAATCTGGACTTGATTGACGCCATAGAAAAACTTGACTTCTTCTTGCTTGTAAATAAATCGTTGTAAATTTATTTTTTTTAATAAGTAATTTTTTATTTTTTATTTGTGTAAGCCATTCATTCTAATATGTTTGGAAGGATTTTGAGCTAAAAAATCTTGCTCAGCCTTGAGTTTCATGTCCTTTAGTGTTCCTAAGTGTAAACGCCGTGAAATGAAACAAACCAATTTTTTCTCCTTTAACATCAATTTTTTCACGTCCACTGCTCGGCTTCTTTGCTACTGAAACGCTCTCAAAAAAATTTCAAATTCTCACAGCTGTTGTGTGGCTGCATCTAAATTGTTGAATAATTTTTCGAAAATTGAAGTCCTCTTCCCGGTAAATATTATCGCGCCTATTCCACCCAATTCATGCATTCAAAGGTTTTGCATGGTTAAAATGTTGGCAAAAAGTGCCGCAATTTTTAACAAGGTGCTGCAATACAGTAGGTTCCCGCATATAAGAAACCCCCTTGTATAAAAAACCAGCCTCAAATTCTTTCCAATGGGCTCCTTTAATAAGAAACAATTTTAGGTCTGAAATTGAAATGTTTCTTATTTTCAGATCCGTCATACTTTATTCTACCTCTTGTCTCCACAGCGTATCTCACCGTATCCTAAAAACTACTTTATACTTATAAGGTGCACATTTATAAGAAATTTAAAACAACTTTTTAACAATTATTTCTTCCAGATGCAAGTTGATGTTTTCATCAAAGGTCATGGAAGGTATTAAAGTATATTTTGTCAGGCTGACTTTTTATCACAGAGGTAGTTAAAAATTAACGTTCTTTTCATTGTCAAGAGGCATCGTGGGAGAAAAAAAGGGCCAGATGCCGCCTGTCAGGAATTTGTTTTAGTTCATCGCGACAATAAACTCTCACAGGAAGGAACTCAAAGAATCAATCCGGTTGTGATTTATTCGCTATGATAGATTACTTCACTCTCGCTAGCTGATACTACTCTCTATAATGCTTATCAGCTTATATAATCTTGCTACAGAAAGAATTGCTGACTATTCATGACATATTATACGTAATACCCTATAATTTAACGACCAGATGAAAAACCACCTTGTGGAGATACTGGTCATGATTCATTACTATTATTACTATTATTATTATTATTATTATTATAATTTTTTACCCCTTAGAGAATGTTACCGGTAAACCCTCAAAGTTCTAGAAGATTGAAAACAAAATCGAGACTATGCTTACATAGAAAGCATGACTAGGCCTAAATGGAATTGTCTAGTTTCCATACTGCTCGACCTGATAGTCATAAATAAGCATGATTAATAGTCAAAAATTAGTATGATTCATTATTTCAAGTAAAGGGTTAGGTTTAGGTTTAGGGTTAGGGTAAGGGTAAGGGTTAGAGTTAGGTTTAGGGTTAGATTTAGGCTTAGGTTTAGGGTTAGGTTAAGGGTAAACTAATTACGTCATCAGGTTGAGCAGTATGGAAACTAGACGGCTCCGGTCTAAATAGCTAAGTGTGCAAATAAAGGAGAGGCCACGATAGCAGGCTGCTCGACGAGCTCCGGAGGAAATCCTGCGGCGAAAAATCGATAAAACGGTAGTGTGGGGGGTGTCACACCCCCCCCCAAATAGTACCTCGATAGGAAATTTCAGGTAAAATCCGCCCAGTGGAAGAAACGCTTTAGGTATTTCAGCGACGTTCATGTATTAATATCAATTGAGGATCAAGCAAAGATAGTTGTTCCTTTGGCTCAATATGATACTTCTTGATATGAAGGAAGTTAAAAAAACTAATGACTTGAAGATTGGAAAATTTCTTGTTGGCACAAAAGCTAAAAATCCAGTCACTCTTTAGGTAAAATTGTGTCTTGTATCCATTTCCTCTAAAAAGGCATGCTAAGATGGAAAGAGGGATCTAAATTGGCAACCAGTGCTGCTTGTTACCTAGCTTTAGAAGTAACTGACAACATGGAATTTTCAAGACCACGGGCGAAATTGTACCAGTTGTTTTTATCTGCTGTTCAATTTGAATGCAAAAATAAAAGAATTTTCGGTAGGATTAGGAGGATTGCTTTAGTAAAAATTACTTAAAAGAGTGCATTTTCCAGGGAACTGGAAGCATCAAAATTGGAAAGTTTTCTTCTCCTTCGGCGGCAACCATGGTGCCGCCTCGGGTAGTTGCCCCTCCAGGTATACAGATTTGGCAAAACCATTAGGAAAGTCGGTTATTATCATTTCAAAATGAATGTTGTGAATTATATACCACACAGTTAGATTGGCAAAATGTATTGCAGAGGTTTGTGACAGCAACTTAAAAATTTCAGGTAATTATTTTTTAATCAGGTAAATTTGTAGTCTACACCTCCCCAACAAGGCTTGCCTCGCGACGGACCTTGATGGTGGAGCCGGGTTGGTTGATATGGAATGGTGTGAATGCAGCCAAGCGGAAAGATAAATTGTAATAAATGTGGAAGAGGGAAGGGTGGCGAGTGCGTGAGTGTTGGTGGTGGTGATGAAATAAAAGTGTAATGAAAGTGGGTAGTGGTGATAAAAATGAAAAGTTCTGAAAGTATTAAATAATGATGATGATAGCAACAATGGTAGTAAAAAATGAAAAAAATTAATGAAATAGAGAAAAGAAAATGAGAACGGGAATGTAGAGAGTAATGATAATGATTGTAAAATAGTAATGTATGGGTAGTAGAAAAAGTGATGATGATGATGGTGGGTTGCTGTAAGATTAACAGTCAGTGGTTCGGTTCATGCCGATCGGTGTGGGAGTGTTTGCCAAGCCAATGAGGTATTGCTCTTTGGCTCGTCGAACACTCCCTCGTTTGTCGTTAAGTTACAGTAATGGTGTTCTTCTAGCTGCTAATGTACGGCGCGCATCGTATTATGGTACGACACCGTAATAACGAGGTGGCCGTATTAACAAAGTGGCCGTAACACGGGGTTCCACTTCATCAGAAGCACATCCATTGAGTTTGCCAAAACATTGACGTGGGTCATTACAGATTCTTGTTACGTTTGCATCTTATTTTGCTCTTTATCATTTTTTCCCATAGCTTGATAAAATATTTAAGTCGTTCTCTATCAAATGAGATATTTCATAATCATTCCCAATACCACAAGCCTGTGTAACAATTGGATACCTGTCCCCTATGAGAACCTACTGACCCGGGGCACCGCCGCAACGCCCACTGTTTTAGATAGGTCGTAGCGAAAAAATTACATCAAAATTCCTACAATCTTCCTCCCTAAAACGTGTTTCCGAATTGATTAAAAAAGTGGAACATGATTCTGGCACAATAAACCCTTTGCATGCCTTATCTCACTGTTTCTTTCAAGTTTCGAACCGGCTTTTTTATTTCAAAACAGCAAGTCCTCTCCAATCGATAGTTCTTCAGGATGCCGTTTGTAGGCTCGTACAAAGACATGCCTTACTGTCTGGAATGCATACGTCTCATTCTTGATATACAAAAAGTACACACGGAGGCTGAAAGAGCATTTGTGGCGCTTCTTTTTTATGAAAAAATTTCCGTCTTTGCGCGAAAAAAATTACCAGCATTTTCAGTCTAAAGTTTGAGAAATTTTCTCGACGGGATTGAGATCTATAATTCGCCCTCATAGAGGTGCAATAATTCAGAAGCTCGTTAATTTTTATTTCCATTTTCTTGCGGTTTCTCAGTTATAATTTGTCTAGCCGGCATAGCAAGTTATGTAATAATAATAATAATAATAAATAATAAAACGAATATTTTTACAGGATAAACACTTCAACAATTAGAACATCGCTGTTATTACTGTGAGTCCTGTGCCCTAGACCTTAAATGATATTGAGAGAAAATTTATTACATTAAAAACGTTGATAAAACTTAAAAGAATAGGATCTATAAAACCTAATAAAACCTAATTTCACATCGAAATAAAATAATGTTTGTCACTGTCCTGCAAAATGATTTTTGAGTTTTTTAACAAATTCTTTGTGTGTCCTTGTCCGACGTATGTCTATAGGTAGCTCATTGTACACATTAGAGCCCATATATTGAAACGATTTTCGTGCATATTCTTTTTTAATAATAGGTAATCGCAGAGTGCATTTGTTGCTTCTTGTTTCCTTTTCATGTTGTATCAGAGTAAAATAATTCTGAAAATGTTCACAGATATCTCTGTCCAGGAATTTTTGCACAAGTTTGCAGGCTCTCATCTTATTCGCATTTATGACTGACATGAGCGCTTTGTCTGCTGTTTCATCACCATAGACTATCTTCAATGAACGAGAATGAAATGAGGAAAGTCTGCTTATTTGCGTGTTTGCGAGCTTTAGTTGCAGTATACCACAGTAAGTAAATGTTGAAAGAATCATAGTACGATAGATTGTACTAGCTGTAGCATTGTCCATGAACGACCTTAATTTTGCTAGAAGTCGTAATCTACCAGATGCACGCTTGAAACATTTGTCAAAATGGGAGTTCAAGTTAAGTGAGGTTTCCACAAGGACGCCAAGATATTTATATTCCGTTGTGTTGTTAATTACCGTTGGGGTTGGCTGAGATATTGTGACTTTGAGTGGCCCATTTTGCTGTTTTGCAATTCGTTGTGCCGTTCCAAATAGTATCGACTCTGTCTTGCCTTTCTTTAGATTCAATATAAGTTCATTGCATCTCAGCCACTTTGACAGATTTTCCATGTCTTTCGATAGTGTGTTTTCAATTGAATCAATTTCTTTGCCTGCCACATACAAAACAGTATCATCTGCATATTTTAAAATGCTTGAATACTCCATGACTTCTACAGCATCATTGAAAGAGATTAGAAACAATAGAGGGCCAAGTATTGATCCTTGTGGAACTCCTGTTAACAAGTTCTGCTCATCTGAGATACAACCGTTGAGTGCTACCACTGCCTTTCGGGAGAACAGATAGTCGTTGAACCATTCCAATTCGTTATCTTTTATTCCGTAAATCGCAAGTTTTTCAAGTAGTATGGCGTGGCTTATGGTATCAAACGCCTTACTAAGGTCAACAAAGACTGCTCCGACCAGCTGATCCTTGTTGACGCTTCTCCGTATGTCATCCAACAATATAGTCGCTGCATATTCAGTTGATAATTTGGGCCTGGAACCATATTGATATTTTGACAAGAGCTTGTTTGTGTCTAGAAATTTCATAACTTGACGATGAACAATCTTTTCAATCACCTTGGATAGTATCGGTAAAACTGAAATTGGTCGGTAATTATCACAGTTAGAGCGTGCACCAGATTTATGAGTAGGAATGATTTTAGCTGCCTTCCAGTCCGCGGGAAAGGTACTGGTCATGAGTGACATATTGATAAGATGGGTCAAGGGAGCCGATATTGACTCAGCAGAGTCTTTTATCAAATCTGGTGGCAGATCATCTAAGCCAGTTGCTTTATTTCTCTTTAGAGACTTAAGTTCACGCTCAACTTCCTGTTCTGATACCTTTCTAAACATAAACTTTCTAACTGTTTTTGTGGGTAAGTTGGGTTGATTTCTCCATGTGAAGTTACATAACGGGAAAGACTTTTCCTTCAAGGTTGTTACGATGTTCGCAAAAAAGGAGCAAAATGCGTTTGCTATCTTGCTTGGGTCTTTTACTTTATCGCCGTTAATTTCGAAAGATTGAGGACTTTGTTGGTCGCTCGACTTGGTGGGGTAAATTGATTTTAGTGTTTTCCAAAACTTATTTGGATCCCCTAAATTTTCTTTCAATAAATCCTTGTGGTACATTGACTTGGCTTTTCTGACAGCAGTATTCACTTTATTACGCATGCATTTATATGCTGAGATGTCTGTTTGATTTTTAGTACGTCTTGATTTTCTTAACAGTTTATCTCTTTCATTCATAAGACGCTTCACCTCACTGTTTAGCCACGGTGCTGGCTTTCCCCTTACTTTCTTGGATATTCTCGGGGCGTGATGATTAAATACATTTTGAAGGATGCTTTTCATCGACCAAGCCTCGTTCACATTTATTTGGTTATAGAATGGAGCCCAGTCCACATTTTGTAAATCTAATTTCATATTTTCCGGATTATAATTTTTATAATCCCGACAAGTAATAACCCTCGGTCTAAAAGAACTGTTATTTATTTTACGAACGCAACCAGGCATGTCATGATCTCCAATGCTGGTCGGTATGACGTCATGTTTTGCGATGTTCGAAGGATTATTTGTAAGGATGACATCAATCAATGTTTCTGTAGTTTCTGATATCCTCGTAGGCTTTGCAATAATTTGTTTCAAACCAAACAGACTGAAGATTGATTTCAGCTCTTTGTTGTCATTTTCAATTCGAAAATTTATATTTGCATCGCCAAGAATCATAGTTTCTTTGCACTCTTCTGCAGCCTTTGTTAACATTGAATTAAAGCGTGCCTTGAAATCCTTTCGCAGGTATTTGGAACTATCTGGTGGCCGGTATATTATTGCAATCAAAATACCTTGGCAATTTTTACGACTAGGCCAGACCGCAATCCACATAATTTCCAATCCTTTGTACAAAATATTGTCAAAGAATGGTGATTTTATTCGTCGTACTTTTTCTTATTTTCTTTGCGAAGCCGCAAAGTAGCAAATTTCCAACTGTCCCCTGTTTTGACGTCCGTAGCAAATGTCCCCTGTACGTATTTTTTCTTCAAATTTTTCTCATTCCCCATGTCCTCTTTTAGCCTAGCATTTGAGTTCTCAGTCGATCAGAAGTTCCCTCTTTGACACGATTTATCTACTAATTATCTTAAATTTATCTATTTGATACCAATTCTAATTTACCTTAAAGGACAAGTGACACACTTTTTACCCTATCTTTCCTTTCATTAACTTAAAGATCATCATTTAGAAGTAAGTTTTTACTGGTTTAGAATAAAAAATTCTAATCAGGGAGCGCAAAGGGCGCAATTTTGCTTTTTATCACGTGACCCTATGACGTACATTGTGATAACTCGGAATTTTCCTGTCATTAATAGAGAGTTTACGAAACACAACGCGACAGGTCCAGACGAACTGAATTCGTTTAGAAGCGTGTTGTAAACGTTAATATTTCACTGTATACCAGTAGCAGCAATAACAAATTATCACAATCTACGTCACGGTGTCACGTGATTCATTTCCCGCCATAATTTGAAAAGGGTTTTTAAGTAGAGAAATGAAATCAGAAAGGAAAAATATTTCAACAACACTCTCATACAGCATTTTACTTTAAGTTAAAAGAAGAAAAAAATTTGGCGCCAAAAGTGTGTCACTTGTCCTTTAATGACCCTGTATCCTGTCCCTCCCCCTGTAAATTTCATTGGGTACTAGAGCAACATAGATTTAAACGCGGACAAGAAACACTTTGTGAGGAAACACTTCACCATATCTCTATGTTTTGCATCGATCTGTTTTTGTTGGCATTTGCGATGGGTCAGCGATTGCTAGGGAATTTCAATCTGTCCAAGATTTCTTTTTTTCTGTAGGCAATAATAGATTCGTTGACTACAGGTAAGAGCTAGTTAAAGCCAACATCTAAAAAATCAATTTACAATTTCAACGTTAAAAAACTAATTAAAAAACCAACAAAGATTCCTACAATTATACAGTTAGACATAGATAATTCAATACCTTGAAATGTATGCGATAGCAAAAAAGTTACAACGGACATTGCCAGAATTGTTTAAGAAGACAAATTTACTAGACAGGGAATTTTGCATAACAATCTAGCAAACTGGGTAACCAAAGTTTTTAAAGTTTAAATCATAAGAGTAAAGGCAACTGATCATTTTAAGCCCTGGGAACATTCTGGCAAATGACCGGAAGTTGCGTTTCCGGAAGCATGAAAAATGCACAGTCAGCAAAATTTCAACTTTTGCCGTGATCCTTGATGAAGAATTATGTAATGTGCCCACAAGAAAGGGGACATGCCAAATAAAAGCCTCGAAATGTCCCCTTGGGGTTTCTGGCTGATGAGCTGCTTGTTTCCATACGCTCTCATGTTTTTCTTTCAGTTTTACAACTTGCTTAGTCATAAAATTTTAGTGCGATAGCCAGCAATGGACTAGGTATAAGTACCTCAGTCTAAATAAAGCCTTTGGTGAAGTTTTAAAACTAGGTTTACATTTCACTTCAGATTACGTCAGGAAACCAAGTTTCAGTTATATATTTTGGCTTTCGTCAGACATTTGACAACCGTTCAACATGTCGAAATTACTCCGAGAAAACGTTCTGAAAAGGAATTTTAAGCTAATCTAAGGGGCGTGTTTGCCAAATTTTCTGCTCGCTTTGCTCGCAGGTGATCCGCATTTTCCCTTTCTACTCCAGGGGCCTCTACAACAACTCTTGTGACCTTTTTGCAAAATTTGAACATAGCTGGTAAAAAATAAGCCAGTACTGAATAATTAAACAAACAATATATGACAAAAATCAAAACTGCTTGCGAAATGTATATTTAATTTCAATTCCATAAAGATTAGCCGAACTTTCCATCGGATTCTTCCAAACAAGTTTTCCAAACGTATTCCCCACTGAAGCAAGATAAAATGCAGAAAGTGAGCGTTACAATTACAATCATGTTGTTATCATGAACGACTTGTCAAAAGTGTAATCGTCGACTTCTTGTATCATCAATTGCCTGATGAGATATCGATTGTAACGATCAAGGGTTCTTCTTATGACAGTGAATAACCGGTGTGTAACTAGCCCGTTGGTGGAGCGATGGGCTAGGCCAAAGGGCCTAAGCCCCGAAAAAGTCACGCACAAAAGGTACTCCTTCTTTGATTTTAACTCTAATGATTCAACAGAAAGACTAACTTATATCGTGATCAACACATACTAATAACGTAAACAGATGTTGAAAGATAAACATATTGCCATAAAAAGGCCTTTATTAACACAACAGGACTTAACAGAACATGTGACTTTAACATGCAATGGGAACGTTACTAAATTGAATAAATATAAAATCCAAACCGTTACACGATCTTGATATCAAAAATCATAAATGGATTGTTCTTCTTGCTATCTAATTATGGCGTGGTCAGCAAAGACTTCTTAAGGGTCCCGCCCAAAAGTCTTCAATTTTCATCGAGCTGTGCAGTTTCCTTAATATTAGACATGATCCAAGATGTTACCTTGTTGGAAAATCGTAGGCCAGGGGCTCCCCCAAATGAAAGCCTGAATTTCCTCAACTGGATCTCGGAATTCCTTTTGAAGAAGAATTGAAGGATCTCTCCTCATTGCATACTAAAGTTTCTGTTGACAAGAACGTAGTTTCTAAACTCCAAACAGTATTGGAACAAGGCCATACACAATTTAAAAAATTTATTCAATGTCGATTCATTGACAAGAGCGTTGATTTAGAAGACATAATACCAAGAAAGAAGAACAAAGTTGCTACAACTAAAGTCGCAAAGAAGAGTAACAATGACAAATTGGAGTTAGTGGAAGCCAAACAGGAGATTCAGCTCTTCTCCCGATTATATATTGCCGGCCGAGCCTGTTACAGCGACCTTAATGAGTTTTTCAGTCACGAGAATCATGCCTATCCACCAAGCCTATCGCTTGGTGGTGAAATAAGGAAAGGAAACAAAAGTGACTTGTTAATCTGCATTGTAAAACATTGTGAAACCAGATGGGTTCAAAGCTTTACGGAGATTCGTTTTATTCATCATGCAGATGTTTGATGGGAGTATCAGGCGTGTGGATCTTGTATGGGATTCGTAAAAAAATGATAGTCTGAAGGCTGCTGAGAGAAGACGTCGAGGACATGGTGACCGACGAAAAGTCATCGATAAAACTCCCACTGAGTTGAATTTAATTTCTACGAGTAGATGAAAAGGAAATGGAGCTGTTTTCTTTCCTTGGAAAGCACCTACTTCAGCTTGTGGAGAAGGAATTGTCTTCAGGAAAGATTGTCATCACCACCAATGCCACTGTAAGCTGTTTTCCTTTCCAAATGTCAACTGAAGTGTCTTCTTTCTCACCATTTACACATGAAGAAGCAGATATTCGTTGCATTCAACATGTTTTGAGTTGTGTACAAGTAGGCCACATCCAAGTTTTTTTACACTTTTTAATCACTTTTTATAAACTTTTTCTTCCCCGCCAACTCGTAATATGTTCCGTGGACCCTGCCCTTTTGCAATACTTATTTTAGCCTGGAAAAATATTTGCACGTCAGCGTATAAAGTATAACAAGATAATGATTAGAAAGCCCTTAAAGGCAAAGTAGAGCAGAATACTCTCATTTTCTTATAAGAAACAAAGGACGGCGTTGAGTACTCTAGTTTCTCAACGCTTTTGGGGAATTTCAATAATCCTTTTTTCTTAGGAGTTTCTTAAATATGACGTCATCAATCTTACCATTGTTCTCCTATATCTATTTGCTTACAGTTTTGCTTACAATTTGAAACAGAAACTTGATGAGAAGGGTTTTCATGACTGCAAAATAATGAGACTTTTCAATGTTTCTATAAATACTCATGACTTTTTTGGCAAGTTATTTGCTTTCGTTCTAATGCTGTACTTAGATAAAAACAGAGTTCTCTGTGCCTAATTTTAATGCCAAAAAGCCGATCATGTTGATTGGATTTTACAAGATTTTAGAATTTTGGATTTAAATTTAAAAATTCAATTGTTCCTTGTTTATTTGCTTCGAAGTTTTAATTCTTCATTAGGTTGCACAGAACCCATTTTTTATTGCGAGTTTCTTAAAAAAGGGGTCTAATGCCTTAGTGCTCAAAGCAAACATCAAATCTTCTGTTTCAATTGGAATAAAACGAGGAAATAATGTACTGATCTACAGCTGCCATTTTTAATTTCAATGTTTGAAAGCATTATTTGATGGCATTATTTGTTTCCAAGTTCCAGATGGTTATTAGCTTTAAAATTCAATAATTGAGCAGCGCTGCACGAGAATCCTCTAGCTGGAATTCCCAGCCAAGCTACTTCATCCCAGCTGAAGAAAGATGTGGCTGAATACTTTGTACCAAGCGATCGTATTCTACAATTTTGTTACAACAAATGGATCGATCGAAAAAACTGCTTTTCACCGCACTGCACTGCTTCACTTGAACATGGAAAACACCAGGCTGAAGAGTGGTCTGATATCGAAAGAGAAATTGCCTACTGTGTTGTCCTGTACACAACGTTGCATTAAAATCGAAAGCTGCAAAAGCATCAACTACAAAGCTTCTACGATGGAATGTGAAATTTTGTCTGCGAATACTTTGGAAAGCAGTTCAGACTTGCTTGAAGATGAACCTGGCTGGGATCACCACGAGCCTTTGCCGGTAAGAAGTTATCCTTTTCACGAGCAAATCCGATTCGATGGTGTCAAAAAACAATCTCCAAACATCGAACAAAGTATTTTGAAAGCCAACAACGATAACCAAACGAACTTTCCACAGAGCATGGAAGTTCAACATTGACTGTGGCTTTAATCAATGCAAATTCATTTGAATCCAAGTTTGTATGCTTAATTTAGACACCAATTTTCTAAGAATGTTTTGATATTAACAGCATTGTTTTAACAACACCGTAGAATAACTCTAGATGCACGTAACCATGTTAGACTGCTACACTTGGACCAATTTCAAGTTTACTGAGATATAACCACCTTAAGTCGATAATTCATGGAACCGAGGTAAATTTTCAGATAGATCTAATTGCTTTCAACACTTGAAACTTAATCATAATTCTAAAACTTCATCTCACATCAAATGGGCAACACCAAAACGCTCTAAAAATTACGATGGCAACTCTTTGAGAATCGTTTGAATTTTGTGATAAATGTACGACTTGCATTTTTACTTTTGTCTAAGGTATATATCTTTTTTTGCCCTAAGGCACGAATTTCCATCTTTATGCGAGGGAATGGTTCTGCATTTACGTATATTTGAAACATTTCTTTCAGCCTATTAAAACGGTCTTTTATTCACAGGGGAGATGTGAGGCATACGACAGAGAGCAGTTGTGTGGTGCAGAACAAGTTTGTCAAGAAGATTATCATTCATGTGCTGGATACAAGTGCAAAAATTTAGGTGATTTTTCTTTACACGAATTTATAGACTTAAGATATGTGGTATCATTATTGAAACTGAAGAAAAAGATCTCTGCCAGAGGAAAAATCAAAAGATGTCTTAGAAAGCAATCATAATAGAATCAACCTTCCTTTTTCAATGCTTTTAAGGTTATCTGCTCTAGCACTAAAGACGAACAATCACAAATGATAATTGCTATCTTCTGTTTGGTTGAGTCGACTGCAGTTGGCATTGACTATTTATTATTCGCATATATTCATATTGTACTTATTTTACAAAGTAATATGTGTTTAGATGATTTAATATTGATTTACTACTTTCTATGGTTGATTATCCATGCCTAGTTTTTTTATTTATTGTTGGGGAGGAGGCAGACCCAATGAACAAAGTTTTTAGAAACTTAGGCGCAATTAACACATTATATTCCAATGCATAACTCCTTGCCGTAGTGGCCGGGGGAGGCCTACGTGGCCCACCAGTGACCAGAATTCAGGGGTACCAAAAGCGATCTAACTCTTCATAGAATATATCACGAAATACTCTCCAAAATCCCGTTGAAATCGAATTTGAACGAAGTGGTACATACATATTTCGATGTGGAGCCGTCTTTCTCTAATCTCTTTCTTTCGTCCTCTGCACCCCGATGCCACTCCACCTACACTGCCCTTGCATCGTAATGCATCTTTTGGGAGTCCATCTTTAGTTATCGAACGTTGAGATTTGAACATAGTGATAATTGAAAATTTATTAACAATCCCTTGGATATTCCTCACTTCTGAAACTATTCTTTAATATCTGAAATCGATTTTTGGCCATCCAAGAACCCCTGAACAATCTTTACACTGTGCTCCCTTACTTTCAATCATGTTTCACCGGCCCTGATAGGGTTGTACCATTGTCATAATTATCTGAGGGGTGTCAACAAAAAAAGAGTTTTTGAAGTGTAAAAGGCGCAATTTTATGCCGCCATTTTGATTGCATTACCAGCTAACTATGTTGACCTTATCTTGAGCAGATGGCCAAAACTACAGAAAAGGCCGAAATTGACTAAGCATATTGCTAATCAAACTGGTTAAATTAGTTGACTAAAATGCTCCTTTCAAATTACAAATAAAAAACAATTTGGTGATTACTATTTGCGGACCAACACCCAAATTGAAAGTACCTTTCCAAAGAAAACTTAATGAATTTGATGTCGTTGATCACGAAAACTTCGTAGACATGAAACAGGTTTGTTTTGTTTTGCGTGTGCCAGACAAAAGACGGCATGTTATTTATTCTCATATACTAATTTATTTCTAAATTATGTGGGAGGCATTGTATTGTGGTGTATTTTTATAGCAATGAAAAAGGAAGCGAGGAACTTTATCAAAGCTGTAAATAAAATTTTGCTTATTAATTTTGCTACAATCAGCATACAACGGCAGTTTGTGCAGCAGAAGACCCAAATATAAAAATTAGGAATGGTCAGTGTCAAGACTTGTAGATGTGGTATGTTAATGCTGTCTCCCTGAAAGAATTTCGAACCAAAAACAGGTTTTCAATTTACTAAAACTCTACAGAAAAAAAACGAACAATTTAAAAAGGTTTAAGTGGGAAACCCTGCTCGAGTCTTAACGCAGAACAGAAGAGTAGGTCGGGACATGGTACCTAATTCAAAAAGCTGCCCATTTACGTCACTTCATATCCTTTTTGGATAAATTAAAAATGTGTGTTAAAATTTTTGAATTCTCCATAGAAAACATTGCATTTGGAAGAACGGCCAGCCAGTCTTCTACCTATTCAGACGGAATCGCAAACATAGCTGTTGATGGAAATGACGCTACAAACTACAAAGCAGGTTCCTGTAGCCATACATCTAACACTTTCCCACATTGGTGGAGGGTTGATTTCGGCAAAACTGCTGTTGTCCATTCAGTAAAAATCACAAACAGAGGTAAGACAACATATTTGGACGGTAAAAGATTAGGATTGTGTTGGCTACCTACGATATCTCATCGAAATAAGACCCAAATACGCCAATTTGTTAAAGAAATCAACACTTTGAGAATCTTAAAACACATATTTCAAAGTTATGAAATTTTGAGACAATATCATGCACAGCAAAATCTTACAGGATAATGTAGTTGTTTTTATCTTGTAGTGAACTCTGCACAAATAAATTCATATGACAATAGCACAGAACACCCACCTATTCTTTACCTTTATTGTCTCCAACTAGCTCTTCTATCTTATTAATTCAAAATTCTTTTTTAACAATTTTTGAGTTGGTACAAAGCAAGTTTTTTAATTTGTTGCTTGAACAGCTTCGCTGAAAAACACGTGTAGAGTTTTCTTTAGATAACACACAAGTGAAACCTTATAACAAATATTAAATACTTATCATAATAAATTGGTCCTTCTACAACTCACTGTATATTTTAGTAGTGTGATCTTGAAGATTAAGTCTGACTGAAATATCTATTTCAGTTCTCAGCAGTGGCGGCCAGGGCCCCTTAGCTGACTTTTATAGGGGCGCCAAAGCTTGTATAGGGCGCCGAAAACTCGAAAAAAGTTTGATATGACCGGCTTGTCTGATTATTAGGTCTCTAGGAGGTCAGCAGAGACAAAGAAGTTGCCTTAAAATTCAAAATTTTCTTGAGGTGCATGCCCCCATACCCTCTAGAACAGTCTCACTTCAGGGCACGTCTTTGTGCCCCTTTAGTACTGTATTATCCAGAGAAAACATTTGTACTGTTCGCATGGACGCAGAAATTAATAAATTTTTAGAGGAGGTCCAGATAGGATGGGAAAAGGGGGTCCAGAGTGCCCTTTCATTTAAGTGTCCTTTAAACTTGCCATTTCTAATAATCTTATAGATTTATGAAAAATTCTGGTTGTAGTGCCTTACTCATGATGACATTTCTCAAAACTTCCTTATGCCAAAAGATAGCCAATGTCCAAGATACCAACAGAAGTTCGGATTAAAATGGCAGATAAGATGGAATTAGTAGAAGCTTAGAGTTATTTTTAGAATGCCCTTTTCCTCAAGCCTGCCCCCTTGCCCCTTGGTTGTTCCGACATCGCTGATTCCTCTAACGAGTAGGTATTTCAGGTTTCTTTTTCAAGGGTCTTACATTGATTTTGACAAAAAAGTTGTCTTGATCTTTATTACTTCATTTTGTATCAAATGGCATAGTCTTATAATTTTTTTCTAGCACCTTTCACTTATGTCATAGTGATTTCACAGATATTTTAGAAATCGCATCTTCTAGTATTTTGAGTAACTGGAATCCTCCACTTATTGGCTAGGACCGACTCTTTCCATTATTTGTTACCCCGAGCCCCTTTTAATTTGCCCCATGACTGTAAGTTGTGCTATATGTATGTTTTTAGCTTGTTTTTTTGCCCTAAAGTACAAGTTTAGCAAAACAAAAGTAGACACTTTCTCTGGCGCTTTGGATTCCCCTCCAAGGTGCCAAATGAACACCACAGTTACAAAGAGAACAAAACCCTCATTTTACCACATGGTAGGGGTAACTCTTGGAATTTCCCCAAACATGTTCTTGACACATTTTTACTTAGTTCATCTGCTTGGATTGGCTTCGAAGAGACAGTCCATTTCGTACGTGAGTCGGTCCAACTTGTCCTGATACACCCATAAAAAATTGTTATACTACGGGACCCTGTGCTTTCGTATGGGTATGTCTATGCTTGACATACAAGGTTAAAAAATATAAGCGCATAACCAGACTGCCAATCTTTTCAGGAAAAGACAATAATGTTAGTTATGAAGGGCGCCATTTTGTTGCTGGCCCCTCCAGGCAAAAAGGCCAGGCCGTCACTGGTTCTCAGTACATTTATTCAACCATGAACTCTTACAACTCACTTAATATTCAACTTTTCATGCAGTTTATAAATAACATAGAGTCTGATATGTTCTCAATTCAATTCAAAATTGTCTGGAACATCACGCACAAACGTATGCCAAAATCCTTTAAGTGGGCTGTTAACCTGGTAAAGGTGACTGGAATATTATTTCCATTTTCTCAATCTCACTATTAACCGATACAAGTTTTGTGGCCTTGGGATAAACAATTACCAAGGGAGGGTGCAAATTTAGGAAAGTCCAGAGAAACAGGCAGGTAGAAAGAAAAGGGGGGCAACATCGAATGGAAAGTGCAACAGGGACAAAGCCTAATAATAAACTGGTTGTTTGATCATTGCAATGTCGGTACTAAGACTCAAAACAAATGCAACATTCATTTATAAAACATAATATGTTTTATAAAAAAACAAACCTGAATTTAGTTTCTGAAAAAGCCATTCTTTCACCATACAGCCTTTCAAAAAGGAAACATCCATTTAGAAACCAATTTCAAATTTTTTCCAGGGATCAAATAAAGTGACAATTTCATAGTGATTTACGAGAAATCGTTGCAATGCGGTTTATCATCACAAAAATCGTAAAACAAAAATAAGGCAAAATAAATTCCATAAAGCAGTCTTTTTATAACCTGTTTTATTGTCTCTTGATTATTACAAAACTATTTTTGTATATTTTTGTTCGATAGGTGATTGCTGTGGAGATCGTCTTTCAGACTTCAACATTGTAGTTGGCAACAGTATTGAAGGCAATGGCGGCAGCAATTCAGCTTGTGCGGTTGGTCAAAGTGTCCCACAAGGTGGCACAAAGTTGTTTCCATGCCGTCCTAGGCTTCATGGCAGATACCTGTATATACAGCAAAACAGAGCGGAGGCATTAACACTGTGTGAAGTGAGGGTATTTGGCGAATTTCTCGAATGAAACTTGTTGTCCAATGACTGGACATAAGAAGCACGTCTGCTTATCGCACAACCAGGGCTAAACATAACATCGAGAGCGACTCCTTGGATACTTATCAAGCCCGTCTGTTTGATTATCACAGTTGCTAGTTTTTCCTAGATTGTTGAATTGCTTGTAGTCTTACGATTTAATAAATCCAAGCTTGTTACTAAACATAATATGTTCTAATTCGAAAAGAAGTTCTTAAAATTTTTTCTCTTCTTTCACAATCATCTAAATCAAGGATAGAGCCATGGTTGAAGTCACAAAATATTTTAAATCAATTTGAAAATATTTGTTACTTGGAAACGGTTGTTTACCAAATTATTTAACGTTATTTAACGTAGGTGATGAAAACTCACATGTGCCTGCGCATCATGTACAGTTTGTTTATACTGATAAGAACCAATAATTATTTCTTAAACACAGTGCTCCCGAGAAAAATGTGCAACTCTAATCTTCCTTAAAAAATACTTGCTGCGTGAACTTCCTATTTCTACAGAAATTTTGTTCCAGCATTTTGCTCCGCGGTAACGTACTGACCTTGAACCTTATCGCAAGGTGTTTTTATGACATACAAAAATGCTATCGTTGGGGGCATGTCGTGTACCATCTTGATGAACAGATTCAACAAATTGAAAGAAAGAACGAGAGCAAGCAGGGGAGATTTTATTGACTGAGTCGTATACAAAACTAAGCGATTTAAGCTGAAAGAGATCGTGCAAGCTTTGAATCTCCAAGTCCAAGAAGATATGTGAAGTGGGTGATGTAAAATTCTTCTGTAACATTTTTCTGTAACATGACAAAAACAGTTGATATAAATTTCAGAGGTAAGTCCCCAAATCAAAACACCATACTGAAGGAAAGGTGAAAATAAGCAGTTTTAGAGACAACTTAGAATAATAAAGGGTGAAAAGAGCCTTACTTTAGAAAATCCCATGGATTCTTGCATGTTTTTTACAAAGTTCCATCTGGTGATATTTCCAGGAAAGTCTTTTTTCTAAAAAAAATCACCAAGAAATTTATCATAGCAAGATCTTTCTTCAAGGAGGCTACCAATTTTGATGCTTATTGTTTCATTTTAAGGCTATTGAGCTGACTTAAAAATAACGAAGTCGGTTTTATCAAAATTCAATGACACTTTGTTCACATGGAGCCAATTATCTACCTTTTTAAATTCTTTGTTAACTACTCCTTGCAGTTGATAAATATTTTCAGCTACATAATAAGTGTTAGTATCATAAGCAAATAGATATGATGATAGCTTAGACGATAATACGGGTAAATCATTAATGTACATGAGGAATAGAAGAGTGCCAAGAGCAGGACCCTGTGGGAACCCACAAGTAACATTGAAAAAGCCAAAGTTAAATCACTGCTAAAAGTCTTGGAACACTAACGTCAGTTTTCAAAGGCAAATTCAGCCACCCCCCTCTCCCTCTAAGAACAATGTTTATTTACTATAGAAAAAAGGAAGGGGTTGTGGAGTACGATTTTTCGTGTGCCTTGTATGATATTTTTTTATACTTTTAACATTGTTTTTTTTGGGGGGGAGGGGGACGGAAGTGTTTGGTGTTCCAAGTAATTTTGGCAGTGATTGTAGGTCCAGTTAATGAGACGAATTGCATCCTTTCCGAGAGATTAGATTTGAAACAATCTAACAAAGTTCCCCAATTACATAATGGTCAAACTTGGAAAACAGAATATCATGAGTCACTGTATCAAATGTCTTTTGCAAATCAATCAATGTACTGCATAAATAATTTACTGCATCTGGGTAATTGGTTTAATAGTTTTGATAAGATATAGCTGAGCTTATAAGAAATCAGATCATTGTGCGAGTGGAAACATGAAATTTGTATCGTGTGTTCTGTCGATTTAGCGCTGGGGTTGCAGCAGATCTAAGAAATCCCGCACGCGTACAAAAGATAATATGGCGACGACGAAACTCAAAAACCCAAAGAAAGAATAAAATGAAGTAATATTAACACGAGATTAAGAATTATGCAAGACGACGAGAATCTAATAAGCTGAGCTCACCAACCTTATTTGCCTCAACTAGGAGCAATTCATTTACCTCCATTCAAGGAATGAAGGAATTTAATCCAAAAGTAGACCTATCTACGCTAAGTCAAAGGTGACAATATATGAACAAATCGTTTTATATTTTATGGATACAACAAGCATTCAAAATGATTGGACAAAAGATGGTAGCATTTTTGCAGGACATGAAAGACAAGATGTATTTGAAAGCAGTTCTTCGGTAAGTACTTATAAAAATAATCATTTTAAGCCCCCTAATGTGAAAGCAAAGAGGTATCTTATATTTAATTTCGCATTTTCATAAATCTATGCCTCAAGAAAACCTAATCTCAAGTACCGTAAAAGCCTTTTAAGCCCCCTTCTCTTTTAAGCCTTTCTCTTTATAAGCCCCTCTTATCAAGCAAAAATTTAGAATAAGCCTTCCCCCTCTATTCAGTGCCCCTCATTAGCCCCCGATGTCAAAAAAGAAAACACGCGCATTGAGAGGCTTTTGGTGTGTTTGATGACGATCAGATCATGTTCATTATATACGGCCTATGTAAAGATTTTAAGAAACTTTCGAAGCTGCTCACAAAGTTTTTGTTAATATTTTTATAAAATTTTCTTAGCCAAAGAGCATAAGGACATATTTAAAACACTTTTAACTTAATTAGCTCCCTCTCTTTAGAAATCCCCTCTAGGACTGAAAAAATAAATAAGCTCTCCCCCGCGATGCTTAATAAATTTTAAGGTACACTTAAATAACAAATTTCAATGTGTAACAGAAGTACATCATTCATATACATTACATTGTAACAACAAATCACCCACCATATACAAAAAGAACTTCTGCGAAAACATTATGTATTCCAAAATATTCCGTAACTCAATCTAACTAGTACTAAAGTGCTAACATGCAAATGAGCCCGAACAATGGATAAACAAGGGCCGTAATTGACCCCCCTCCCCTGCTCGAAGGGCAGGGCGGATTTCCTCGCATAAGGTTTTGAATCGAAGCTGGATGATTGATCTACCGGAATGAGTGTATTGCGTTTTTTGGTGCTTCGGTGCTCGAGATCTTTCGCCTTTTCTCAGGCGGAAATGTTGTTTCTGAGGCAGAAAAGTTTCTGCTTCTTCTTACGGTTTGATTCGCTGATCCATACAATGGAACAAAGGGCACGTGATTCCACGAGCCAATCGATGCTGAAGCTGTAAGAAAGCGAGTGGGGTTGTGCCGTCCCATTTCGTTGTTGGTCGTCCTTGGGAATGGTTGCTTGCTGTATACCTGCCTGCCTGCCGACTGGTGAGTTTGAGGCTAATCGTTTTCATTATCTCTTTCTATTTTTACTCTGCGCACTTAATTAAGGGTTAGGCTTACTTAATGAAGGGTTAGGCTTACTTAATGAAGGGTTAGGCTTACTTAATGAAGGGTTAGGCGTACTTAATGAAGTTAGGCTTACTTAATGAAGGGTTAGGCTTACTTAATGAAGGGTTAGGCGTACTTAATGAAGGGTTAGGCAGTTAGCCGCCTTAAGACTTAATGAAGGGTTTAGGACTAAAGGGTTAGGTACTTAATGAAGGGTTAGGCGTACTTAATGAAAGAGGGTTAGGTACGTACTTAATGAAGGGTAGGTAACTTGAATGAAGGTTAGGCGTTATACTTAATGAAGGGGTAGGCGTACTTAATGAAGGGTTAGGCGTACTTAATGAAAGGGTTAGGGCTTACTTAATGAAGGTTAGGCTTACTTAATGAAGGGTTAGGTTACTTAATGAAGGGTTAGGCGTACTTAATGAAGGGTTAGGGCGCCACTTAATGAAGGGTTAGGCTTACTTAATGAAGGGTTAGGCTTACTTAATGAGGGTTAGGCTACTTAATGAAGGGTTAGGCTTACTTAATGAAGGGTTAGGCTTACTTAATGAAGGGTTAGGCTTACTTAATGGAAGGGTTAGGCCATTAATGAGGGTTAGGCTTACTTATGAGGGTACGGTACTAAGAAGGTTAGGCGTACTTAATGAAGGGTTAGGCTTACTTAATGAAGGGTTAGGCTTACTTAATGAAGGGTTAGGGTTACTTAATGAGGGTTAGGCGTATTAATGAAGGTTAGGCGTATTTAATGAAGGGTTAGCGTTCTTAATGAAGGGTTTAGGCTTACTTAATGAAGGTTTAGGCTTACTTAATGAAGGGTTAGGACTTTTAACTTAATGAAGGGTTAGGCGTACTTAATGAAGGGTTAGCGTACTTCTTAATGAAGGGTTAGTGGCGTACTAATAAGGGGTTAGCTTACTTAATGAGGTTATGCTTACTTAATAAGGGTTAGCGCTTACTTAATGAAGGGTTAGGCGTACTTAATGAAGGGTTAGGCTTACTTAATGAAGGGTTAGGCGTACTTAATGAAGGGTTAGGCTTACTTAATGAAGGGTTAGGCGTACTTAATGAAGGGTTAGGCGTACTTAATGAAGGGTTAGGCGTATTTAATGAAGGGTTAGGCGTATTTAATGAAGGGTTAGGCGTACTTACTGAAGGGTTAGGCGTACTTAATGAAGGGTTAGGCGTACTTAATGAAGGGTTAGGCTTTTCCTATGAAATTCAAAATTGATTATTCTGAACTGATTAGGGCAAGTTGTTTGCACACATATAAAGGATAACGAATATAGATAGTTATTGAATCATCTTTGTCCACTTCATACCACTACATACCGCAAAATACATTTCTACTTATTCTATGCACAGAATAACAACTTCTATTTCAGCTAATTAATTTTTAAATATACCTGACTTGCAGGCCATTTAATTTTACCTGAGTACATTGAATCACCAGTACAAGCTTTCACATGAGAACAAACCATACCTCTTTACCTCTTCACAAGATATTTCAAGTTAGAATCAAAAGGTTTAAACGATTTTTCTAAGGCACACGTGAGTTTCCACTAACTAGACAAAAATATTTTGATAAAAAACATGCTCTAAGTAACAAGTATTTTTACTTTTGATAAACCAAAATTCCTTTTGAATTTAAAGCTTGATTTTGCTATTGATTTTACTATTTGTTGGTAAAACGAAATAACAAAAAAATGCCAGTTCCTTTCAAAGTTGAAATAAGCATGAAGTAGCATGCTTGGATCTTATTAATTATAAGATTTTAAAAAACTCAGCAAATTAACAACAGCTACTGTGCTAATCAAACCCATATCACAGGATTGATAAGTGTATAAGGAGCTGCTCTCAACGTCGGACCTTGATTGTATGTTTATCATTCGTGCGTTTATAATGTCCAGTCAATTCATATCGAAGACTAGCATCATTCGACATTTAGATAAATTTGCCAAATACCCTCACTTCACATAGTGTTAAGTACTCCGCTTTGTTTTGTTGTATATACAAGTATCTGCCATGAAGCCTAGGACGGCACGGAAACAGCTTTGTGCCACCTAGTGGTACACTTTGATTAACTGCACACGCTATATTGCTGCCGCCATTGTCTTCAATACTGTTGCCAACTACAATGTTGAAGTCTGAGAGACGATCACCGCAGCAATCACCTATATTGGAACAAAATTATACATAAATGATTTTGTTTATTTTAAGAAACAAGAACCAGGTTAAACTAAGCCTGCTTCATGGAAATTATGTTTCTGTTTTCTGATTTTCTCTGCTGACAAAATAAATGACATTGCAAGTATTTCTTTCTTAGAGAATGAATGAGTAATTGTCACTTAATTTAATATATAAAAATATTTGGATATTTGTTTATGAAGTGATGTTTAATTTTTGCAAGGATTTATGCGGGTAGAATGGTTTTTCAGGAACAAATAAAAGTTTTGGCTTTGTCACTTAACATTAATTTTACATTTGTTGTGTGTGTTGATAACTGACTTTACAATCACCAAACAATTAGCTTCATATTAGGCTTTGTCCCTGTAACACTTGCCATGCCGCATTTGTCTTCTTTCTACCTGCTTATTTCTTTTGATTTCCTTGTATAATTGTACAATATTCCAGTCACCTTTAAGTCTACTGGGTTACCAGCCCACTTAAAGTATTTTAGCTTACGTTTGTGCGTTATGATCCAGACAATGTTAGATTGAAACGAGAACATATCGGACAGTCATTCTATGCTTTTTAAAAAGTGCATGAAAAGTTGATTATTAAGTGAGTTGTAAGAGTCCATGATTGAATTTATGTACTGAGAACTGAAATTAATATTTCAGTTAGACTTAAGCTTCAAGATCAAACTACAAATATGATTATTGAGTGGTAGAAGAACCAATTTATTATGATAAGCTTTTTATATTAGTTATAACGTTTCACTTGTGTGTTGCACCAAAGAAAACTCCCCACGTGTTTTTCAGCGAAACTGTTCAAACAACCAATTGGAAAACTTGCTTTGTACCAAATCAAAAATTGCTAAAAAAAGTTTTTGAATTAATTAGAGAAAAGAGCTAGTTTGAGACAATAAAAGTGAAGAATGGGTTGGTGTTCTGTGCTATTGTAATATGAATATGTTTGTGCAGAGTTCAATACAAAACGCAGAGACGATATCTGCAGCATTTGCCTATGGAACAAGTTTATAAAAAAAATTGGCAAGGTTTTAACCCTCGGACGTCTATCAATGTTTAGGAGGGCAACAATGGCTGAGTGGTGTTTGTAAGAGAGGGTTGTTATTTCAAACGTCTTTTTGGGAGGTACTAAATCGTTTTTTCGAATCACTCCAAACTATATCTGAAAAATACAAAATCTAGTTAATTGCAAAAAAAACATTCTTCTCCTTTCCTGAACAAAATTGAAGTCGACAGTTTCTTTTCAACTACAAAATTTGCTATTTCAAATGGCTCCTTTTACGTGTTTTTATCACAACATGTTATGGTTTTTAATTTTTCATATACCGCATGGCCTGGCTTACTTTCCCAATAATATAGAAACGCCGAAGGCGCTAGACATCTAACTTGCTGTTTTCAGCTGAGTCAAAATCACTCAAGTGGAAATACTGGCAAAAAGATGATCCTCATAAGGGCTCAGTACGGTAAATGGAACGGTGGATGAGAGAAAAGCAATATTTTCAAAAATCGGCATTAATTTGAGAGGTAAGCTATACTGTATAGTCTTGCCATATTCATTTCGAAGATTTTAAACTATAATTCTTTTGGAAAACGGGATTTTAAGATTTTTAAAAAATCGTTCTTGCTGCGGCGTTCATAAAGGCACTGGCCTAGACAATGTTAACGTTGTCAAAAATATTGCTATCGCGCTTTTTCGCAAAGAATCACAGACAAAGAAATCACGATAACAAAAATGGATATAAATTGAGCTATCTAGGGTTAGTTCCCCCAAAACGTATAAACTGGTATTTTTCACTTGCTTCCTTTTTGTGATCATGCGGTGCCCAGCCTTTTCTCCTCGTAGTGAGAGCAGTACTTGACGTTTGATTGTCATGTTGGTGTTAGAGATTCATGTGCCTCTGCTACCTGTTCGGGAACATTTTTATACGTAGTACTCAAAGACACTTGTAAGAGAAACCCTACGACAGCACATAAAACTGGGGCCCCTATATATTTGTAGGCCCCTGGGCCCGATGGGCTCCAATTTGAAATGTGGCCCTGTTTATATTTATTTGTCCATGTAACTCTATATGAAATTAATATAAACGTAATCAAACACGAGCACCCTAAATCCTTTGAGATTATATCAATGAAATGATTTATTTCACTATTATTTTTTTAGTCACTTCTAATTTTTGTTCAAATTCTTGTTCGTTACAAAAAGTGGGGCAGGGGGGGGGGGGGGGGTGGGTGAAGCCGCCAGCCCCTTTGGTACCACCCATGAATTGACACCACCAATGAGTTGTAAGATATAGCTATCAATCAAGGAATGTTTTTGTTTTCTAACATTTGCAGTCAGACTGAAAAAATTTTGAAATCTGTAGAAAACCAACGGATGAACTGAATTGATATAAGCCAAGTTCTTATACACAATATAGAAAAAGTCTTTCGGTGGCTTGATGCCCTTTATACCCAGATCCAGTGTTTCACCAACTGACTTAGGTAAAGCTTGCTAAACACAGCTTTCTTCATTTTTTTGGTGCATCTCAGCGCAAATGGTTTCTTAGCAAGATTCGTAACTCTTCTTTTGCCTAATTCACCACCCAAATTTAATTTGTTAAGCAACATTTAGCATTTTTGTAATAAACAGGCTTAGACAACAAAAAATTTGCTGAAGGAAACATAATCCTCTTTCAAAGTGATTTAATCGAGCTATCAAAAAATGCTTTCAGTATGAAGTTCAAACAATCCTTAATGATATTGGTAATATATGTAGAGACTATTAGAAATATTTAGAAGTTTTGTCAAAAATTATTAATAGCAAAAGTTACACATTGAAAAAACAAATGAAATTAAAAGACCATTAAATTCGGAATTCCAAAGTTTCTTAAGCGTAAACTACGGCTTTGTTTTCAAAAATAGGTGTATTTTCCTTTAGCGCTTCAAGGAAGTATTGTAGATTACCAAGATATATTTTGTCCTACATCACCCAAAATTGTTCTCTTACCTCTGTTTGTGACTTTTACTGAATGGACAACAGCAGTTTTCCCGAAATCAACCCTCCACCAAAGTGGGACAGTGTTAGATGTATGGCTACAGGAACCTGCATTGTAGTTTCTAGTGTCATTTCCATCCACAGCTTTGCTTGCGATCCCCTCTAACCAAGTAGATGATTGGCTTGCATTTCTTCCAAGTGCAATGTTTTCTATGAAGAATTCTTGGTTTGAAAATATTTTTGCTTATATCACTAAAAGGATGTTAAAACTAGGTACAAAAACACCGAAATTTGTGAAATTCTGCCACTTTGTTTCACTTAGACAAATCTAGTTACAAGAGAATCCCTTAATTTTAGATTCAGTAAGCAATGGAATATTTGATGTTCTTAAGAATTTACTAGACTTGTTTCGGTTAAAAATGTTTTCATAGAAACAGTATCATCACATCATCTTAAATTATCTTTCTAACACCATACTCCATACATGCGGTTATGTTCGATTGAAGCGAATAACTAAACAAAATTTCATCAAGACTTCCATAGTATGTTAATTAATATTTTACCAACGATATAGAAATCATCATTGCAACATCATGTCAGGCTCAAACGAAAGAAAATTAGAAAAATATTTTGATGACTGAAACATTTCTATGTAAGAGAATACTCACATGACTATAGTCTATTCAATTGGATATCCCTGATAATCTTACAACGCCAGTTTTTGCAAAAACAGGCATTTGTTAACGGTTTTATTTGCTAACTTTTGTTCTTTTGCAATTTTATGATGAATATTACCAATATTACG